>CM070567.1:2344145-2944145 GCA_036346405.1 Phyllostachys edulis | reverse complement strand
CATTGGTTCGTTGCTGAGAAGGTACTGTCGTTTTTAGAAATTTTTTATGAGACAACTATTACTTTGTCCGCTGTCTACTATCCAACATCTCCTATCATTGTGCATACTATTTTACGGATTGCTACTCATTTGAAAATGTTTGAAAATGACATAGTTTTACGTGTTGCTGTTGTTTTCATGAAATCTAAATACCTTAAATATTGGCGAGAAATCCCTTACCTATATGCATTTGCATTTCTTTTAGATCCTAGGGCTAAAATTGATGCATTTGGTACTGTACTTGATTTTCTTAGTGATGCTACAGGGCTAGACTATACTAACTATTTTGTAGAAGTTCGTTCTCAGTTATACGAGGTTTACCAAATGTATGAAAATAAGTTCCAGAGAGTCCATTCGCAACGACCTCCAGTATCCCCCACCTCAAGTGGGAAGACAAATATGTGGAGCGCGATCTTCGGTGCCTCTTCCTCCAGGTCCAGGTCCAAGGGTTCTTCTTCTTCTTCTACACTAACACCTGCTCAGCCAAGACCCCACAAGGAGCGGAGAACTATCCACCTATCTGGACAGCGATACGGTGGATTTCAACTCAGAAAGCTTCGACATCTTGCAATAGTGGCAAGCCCATAAGTTAACATATCCCGTGTTATCCATACTTGCATGTGATGTGTTAACTGTTCCTATCTCTACGGTTTTCTCCGAGTCTGCTTTTAGTCTTTCTGGAAGGATATTGGAGGAAAGAAGAACAAGTCTCACAAGTGAGATGGTAGAGATCCTTCTAACTGTGAAGGATTGGGAACAAGCTGATTCACGAACACAACACTCTGTGGAAAATCCAGAGTTGTCGGAGGTGTTCGAAAATCTGTACTTAGACAATGACACCGACACATAAAATAAAGATGTATCATGTATGTAGAATTGTAGAGCTATAGGCTGTACTCTTTTTCCTTTGCCAAGGTTTTCTCATTTTGAGTTTTTACTTGGCGAAGGTTTTAACGAGGCAGCTAGTTGGACATCAATAAAGCTCTTTATTACATTTTCAATATGATTGTCTTATTTTTTTTTAAATTTTTATGTCTACTTCTGAATTCTACACATTTTTCTAATTTTTCTGGATTTTTTGGGATTTGTTTTGTTCTGATAGGCCAAACGGGCTCGGGCCGGCATGGCACGGCACGAATGCCTCACGGGCCGTCGCCCCGGCCCGTAGAGTTAAGGAGCATGGATGTCACGGCGTCGCCTTGTCGTCGCCTTGGCGGCTAGGCGGGGCAGAACGGACGCCGCGGAGGAGCGCCTCGCCTTGGCCATCTAGGTGGGCGCCCAGGCCGGTGCAACGTCCACGGCGTCGAAGAGGCATCCCAGGCGAGCGTCTGGGCGGGCGCCTTGCCACCTCCGCCCTAGATAAGGAAGGAAGAACTGAAGCAGCGCTCAGGTGCCAGGCGCAAAAGCTTCGCTCGAACTAGGAAGTGAAGCTAAAGAAGCACCGAACCCTAGCCGCCCGCTAGCCGTCGCCACCCGTCACCGCGCCAGCCGCTAGGTACGCCTTCTCCGATCTCCACTCCCTCCCTCCCTATCGTGGCCCGACCTCCACTCCCGCCTAGCCCGCCGCCACTCCCTCCCCCTCCCGTGCTCCCGCCGCGCTGCCTCCCTCCCTCTCGTGCTCCTGCAGCTGCCTCCACTCCATCCCGCGCTCCTGCCGCGTTGCATGAACCTCACATCTCTTGCAAGACCTGTAAAACAAAAAAAAACAAAAGTAAATGAGTTAAGGAGCATGGATGTCACGGCGTCACCTTGGCGTCCAGGCGAGGCGGAACGGACGCCGCGGAGGAGCGCCTCACCTTGGACATCTAGGCGGGCGCCTAGGCCGGTGTGGCGTCCATGGTGTTGAAGAGGCGTTCTAGGCGACTGTCTGGGCGGGCGCCTTGCCACCTCCGCCCCGGATAAGGAAGGAAGGACCGAAGTAGCTCTCGGGTGCCGGGCGCAAAAGCTTCGCTCGACTAGGAAGCGAAGCTGAAGAAGCACCGAACCCTAGCCACCGGCTAGCCGTTGCCGCCCCTCACCTCACCAGCTGCCAGGTATGCCTTCTCCGACCTCCATTCCCTCCCTCCCCCGCTCCGTCCGTCCATATCGCGGCCCGACCTCCACTCCCGCCACCCCTCCCTCCCGCGCTCTCGCCACGCCGCCTCCCTCCCTCTCGTGCTCCCGCAACAGCCTCCACTCCCTCCCTCCCATGCTACCTCCACTCCCTCCCTCCCTCCCACGCTCCTGCCGCGTTGCATGAGCCTCACATCTCTTGCAAGACCTGTAAAACAAAAAAAAACAAAAGTAAATGAGTTAAGGAGCATGGATGTCACGGCATCGCCTTGTCGTCGCCATGGCGTCTAAGCGGGGCAAAACGGACGCCGCAGAGGAGCACCTCACCTTGGCCATCTAGGCGGGCGCCCAGGCCGGTGCGGTGTCCATGGTGTTGAAGAGGCGTCCCAGGCGAGCATTTGGGCAGGCGCCTTGCCACCTCCACCCCGGATAAGAAAGGAAGGACCTAAGTAGCGCTCGGGTGACTAGCGCAAAAGCTTCGCTCGACTAGGAAGTAAAGCTGAAGAAGCGTCGAACCCTAGCCGCCGGCTAGCCGTCGCCGCCCCTCACCGCGCTAGCCGCCAGGTACGCCTTCTTCGACCTCCACTCCCTCCCTCCCTATCGCAGCTCGACCTCCACTCCCGCTGCGCCTGCCGCCACTCCCTTCCTCCCTCCCGCGCTCCCGCCGCACCGCCTCCCTCCCTCTTGTGCTCCCGCAGCAGCCTCCACTCCCTCCCTTCCGCACTCCTACCGCGCTGCCTCCCTCCCTCTGCTTCCCCCTCTGGTTCCCCTCTGCTTCTCCCAATCTCCCCTCTGTAGTGCTTGCTTCGGTAATAGTCTAATCGGTGACTTTGCTGATGTGCTAGTGGCCTAGTGTTGCTACCTGCTACTGATGTGTGCGACTGCTAGTGTTGCTAACTTGCTACTTGTCACTAATGTGCATTGTGTAGTGCTTTTTTTTAACTTTCTACTTGCTACTGATGTCCATTAGTAACTTGCTACTTGCATATTGTTTTCTTTTAAAAAAATAGAAATTCTTGAATAAGAGATGCTGCATATTATAGTCTGACAAGTGATTGGGTACTGAATTACTGATGGACTGATGGCTGCTCTTCAACTTTAAATCTTATTTCATTTCATCATTTTAAGTTTACAAATATGAAATCACAATAGCCAATGCTCAATTGCTCAGTATTTGGTAACCCATTTTACAAGTTTACATACTAATGTTTGCTATCTTTCTCAATAGCAGGAACATATGGCTTCAGTGGTTTTGATCTTGTATTCTTGTGAAGCCACTCTCTATTGTTTCTCTCTACAACTCCATCTTGGATGGGATGTGCTTGACTACTTGCAAAAAGAGCAAAATAATGGCAGGCTCATTAAGGTATGCAATTGTCATTGACCTCTCTCTAATTTGCTGTTTTAGTCAAGTAGTTAAGTACTCATTAAATGATCTGTCTTAGCTCGCATTGCCTCGCCTTGAGGACGACTAGGCGTCCGCTTGAACGAATAGGTGTCATTGCGCCCCTTAAGCGCCGTGGTCGTCAAGCTTACCGTGACAACCATGTAAAGGAGCATATAAAGGAGATGAAAGAATGTGGTTTTAAAATGTTCATGAGGTAACCAAGTTCGGTAGCAAGTGCCACCGGGCAGCAAGAAGACACCCTAGACTTGTTGACAGAAAATGCCATCCTTGAACTCGACTGAGCAAGCCACTTTCCAAATACCTCTGCGAAGAATAATAGCTTGCAAGAAGGGCCAGCTTCGACACCATCATTTGACAGGAAATTTATGTGGTAACATATCTCACCGTGGCATGAGCTCAATGCCGCCATGCCACGTATAACGTGTACGCGGTACTACGGCTCATACAACAATTTTAGCATCTCATAAGTAGTAAGAATACAAACATACAATATAAAATTAATGAAAATGATGAGCAAAGCTTTTTTTTTAAAAGAATACAATATAAAGAACCAACTGCAAAATAAGCACAAAAGAGAGAATGCACAAATGAGAATATACGATTCATTCATTGGCAAATCCTATGGTATCTATCCCGTCTTGCTGGAACGCCTCGAGCAGCACACCATAAACTTGTTCAAATGCACCAAAAGGGAGTCCACCATCGGAACGTTGATCCATTGTCAACAAGGATCACAAGCGGTGCAGATTCCTGGAGCTCAGGGTTGCAAAAAACTCTCCTTGCTCAGTGTAGCATGGGTGCTTGGCTTTTCTAGCCACGTCGCTGAAGAACTACATCGAAGGTAGGGGTGTAAATGGTGCGAATAATTCCCGATAGACCGATCAACCAACCAAAAGTTTGCGGAGCGAATACGGAAGATATAAATGATTATCCAGCACTATCTGTGTCCATCTCCGACTCCGAGGAAAAAATACGAAATAGGATACAGGATGAGCGATATTCGTTCGTATGTATCCTATATCAGGTGGTATGAGGAGAGTCTGTTGTGACTTCACTTAGGAACATGATAACAGATAGGTGGGTTGCTGTATCTAAGAAGACATAGGATACATAGTGTTTTTCCTTCGACATCTCAGCGATTAGTCTCTCCGTGTTTTGCTCCGATTGCACTCATACTGTTTAATGTCCTGTGAGGGTTGAAGAAGAAACGGCTGATATCCGTCCGGGACGGATTTACTGTAGCTTAATAGAGTGCACAGGACACCGAATCCCAAACTTATTTTTCTTTAGAAACAACGTTATATCTACAGCATGAACATCCCTTACTCGATACTAAAGGACACCCCAGCTCCTCAATCCACAGCGGCCAGCCGATTTGCCCAGGCCCAGGCGGCCAGCCCAGCCAAGCGCAGCGGCGCAGCCTGCAGGCGGCGAACAGGTGAAACAGCCTGCCACCACAAGTCCACAAGGCGCATCACAACCCCATCAAGGCATCAATCCATGTCCATCACAGCACAAGCCACATGGCCCAAATCACATTCACCGATTCACGCAGCACAGCCGCACTGAGCCAGTTACCGCCGACCGCCGTTCCTTTAATCCTTTGCCAAATCGCCAGTTCCGGCAGTTCGGCTGGGCCGCAAGTGGGCCACACTCGGCTGGTGCTCGACTCCTGAACCGTGAACCCTGAAGTCCCGAACCATCAGTCTTGCACGGCGCATTCTCTGCACCTTCCCTGCTGCTTACCTTGTTCCTGGCTTTCTACCTCACTAGAAATGCTCTGTCTCACTTAGCTGAGCAACAGTATCAGGCTCCTCTGCAGGCACTGGTTGTGACTCTTCGTCATTGTCATATTGATCCACCGAAGAGCCACTTTCTGCATGTGCCGACACCGACAGTACTTCCACTCTCCCATGCACATCCGTCAATCGCTCCTCACATGAGTGCAGAATAGATGGCTCAATCTCGCATACCTGTAAAACATTATTCAGATTTACATGTATGACACCAAGAATAAGGTCAAGCATGAGAGGGATATTTTAGCTTCAGGAAATAATTGCAACAGTGTCAAAACGGAGGAGAACACTAAACGACAGCAAGCAGACTGATTTAAAAAACTTACAATACAAGGCTGGTTGCCAGATTCATCCTTTGAAATAACACCCTCAGTGGACTCGCCAAGCTTCTCCATAAGGCCTGCAAGTTTGGACTTTGGTGCAGTGAACCGCACCGTGAGCTTCTTAATAATTCTCAGTGCCTGCAAAACCGAAAAAAAAATATGCAAATGAAAAGAGCAAAAGAGAAGCTCACACACCCAGTTGCTACATACTACCTATCATAATGTCCTAAATGTAGGTAATAGTAAGTTAATAACAAATGTCTAAGTATTATGCCACATAACATACATCACTATTATCACAGAGACTCCCGCCTTGTTTTCCTTAAAAGAAGTATTATCATGAGAAGTTGGGCCATTGCAAGATTGATGGTGTTGAGTTGCAACTCTACGAAAAAGGAAATGAACAAGCAATTGTTTATTATTATTTTACTCCAGCACAGTAGCCAAAACAATGATCATCCATTGGAAAAAAAACAGAGACTTGATGAAACTTATACACAATTAATTGACATGTAAAGGTGGCATTACCATTTTTAATCATGTTCTACATCAAATTGCCCATGTCTTGCTTCTTTAGGTAATTTTCTTTATATTTTGCTTAATTTGATGTCTGATACTTGCTCAATTCATCATATTGTTCCTGTTGAGGGCTTATCTGCACTGTAGCCAAGCCGGCCGCCTAGGCGCTAGGCCCCGGACCACCGCTGGCCTAGCGCCTAGCGCTTTCTTGAACCTTAGCTACAACTGATTATCTCCAGAATGGGTGTAGCTACTTGTTCCTTGGAGCTGAGATTTGGATCCACATCCATGTTTCTAGTGATGTAAGTTCCCTCTTTATTGCTATACTCTGTTGCTTCGACTCACATGATTTTGCCATGTCATTAGGTCTTGGCTACGCGCTTAACAGAGGCTGTGAGGAAGTTTCTTACTCAATTTCTTCCGACTGGGACCAATGCAGAGGAAATAGTGCATTTGTTGCTTACAGGAAAAGATCATCACTTTGAGAATCCTCTCTTAAGCTGGCAAGTACTAGTCCTACATGACACCAATGGTTTACAGTGTGTGTCTAATTTGCGTATGCAGCTATGTCAATGCGCAATTATGTCCTCACTCTCTTTTCGTGCATGCTCTGTTACCTGTGCTATCTTCAGTTCTGTGTTTATACAGAAATTGCCTATGCTATCTTTAACTATTTTCTACAGATGATGCATGACGGTGATTTGGTGAGATATGCAGTATTCCAAAGATCGATAACCCATACAGGTGATGAATGTCAATGCAGATGACACATACTACAATCAGACAACTACCACTGTTGTACTCGAATAGCAGTCAATATATCAATTATCAAGAAAGTAGACAGCTAGCTATCTGTTCCTTGGAGCTAAGGTTTGGATCGACCGCAAAGTGTATCTCACGCATGAGGCGCTCAATCATGGTGATGGTGTAGGGGCGCCGGGTTTCAGGATTGATAGTCTTGTCCATCACGATGGTGGCGATATCCCTGAACTGGTTAGATAACTGAGCGTCCCTCTCCTTGCCAGAAACCTGGAGCTCCCCTTTCTCCAATATCTGGCAGAGTCACAGAAAAATAACGCAATCAAGAATTCTTCTTTAGCGCCTAGCAGCAGCAATGTGATACATGTCACACGAGCAGGAATCGACCACGAGGAAGTGGAGAAGGGATGCCTCGATGCAGATGTTTCATGTTTGTCTGGTCGTCGGTGACGAATGCATTGGTGAGGTCCTTGGAGTTGGCGAGGACGCCGTTGGAGACGTTGGAGTAGACGGTGCGGGACTGGAGCACCTCGTCGAGGTCCTTCTCGACGCGGGAGCGCCAGGAGAGCACCTTGCTGGGGAGGCAGGCGATCTCGAAGCGCTGGCCGTGCTTCCGCAGCCGCACCACCGCCACGTTGGTCAGCCGCTCTGCCCCACCGGCTGCACCAGCGTCCGGGACATCTCCGGCGACCAATTTTCTAGTACACGAACTCAACTGCTTCTCTCTTCTCTCTCTCTCTCTCAAAAAAAAAAACTACTTCTCTCTCTCTAAACTGCTACTATGTTTATGCTTTAAAATTAAGATTTGGCGATATGCTCCTTTCATGCTTGACAGACCTAAGCTTCGCAGGCTGCAGAAGATTTGAAGAGTCGACTAAGAGCAGCTGTTGTCCTCTGCTGGCACCAAATCAGCTGCACATGTAGGCAATCTCCTTGCACGTCAGGACAATCGAGGTAGAAAAAAGATGCTATCCTCTGCTGGCACCAAGCAAAAGAAGATGCTGTTCATCACCGTGTTGTCCGATTCAAAGGAATTATTGGCACTAATGCTATCGTGCTCGTGCATCTAATCTCATGCTTCAGTTGGCCAGGTTGAAGTTGGAGTAACACTAAAACTCAGGGAGCGATCTACAAAAATAGTCTAGTGACTAGTAGAAGTAGTCCGCTATAACTGAGCCGCGGATGCCTTGCCTTCCCCATCTTCCCCATTCCTTGGCCATCCCCATCTCCGAGCAGCAGGAGCAAGCGGAAGACGAGGAAGCGCAGGCCTCTCTCTCGCGCGCGGGCCTTCCGAGCCGCACGCATCAGCGCTCTTCATCCACCTCCTGGCGGCGGTACTGCATTGCGCAGGTGAGGTGTCCTACTTACCGGCCTTCTCGGTCTCTTGATTTGGAGCTCACTTAGGCCGCGCCAGTCTTAGATCCGTGCAAAATTGTAGTTGCCCTCGTCTCCGCATTGACCGGTTGTGGCTGGAAAGGCGGCGGCGGCTCTCTCCAAGTTTTGTGGTGGTTTGCTCTGCTCCTCTCTGGGTAAATCTAGCGCGACTTTCTTGCGCGGGGAGGTTAGTGGTTGGTAACATTGTGATACTGTACTTGTAGAATCGCGAATGCGATGCCGCTTTCCCGAGTCAAGGTTGCGTCTTTAGCGCTGAGGCATCCCATCAGCAATTTTGGCTGAGAATGCTTCAAGAAGGAGTCTGGGATGTGTGGTAATGTGTGATGTTTTGGTTATAAACAATAGTCACAAATCTTCATTTTTTTAGCATGGAGAGCTCTAAAACATGTTTGATGGGGAGTGACTTCAGATTCTTTAGTTTACTCCTCAGCTTACCATTCCATTTAGACGCTTGAGTAATTTACAATCGGTGGGATAAGGATCGGACAAAGCATTGCTACAATGCTCACCGTCATTTAGGTCAACGTGAGCATGTGCAACTTTTCTACATGGTATTGATGCACCGATAATCTGCGCCATATCTTAAGATGCTTGATGTTTTTTTTGGCTCGCCAACTGTTTGAACAAGTGATACAGGGATTGCTTACACCCCATTTTAGCCTAAAGTTGTCACCCATCCAAAGTTTCTTATGGAAGTGCTGATTAAGCCCCAGCCAGCAAACAACTTTTTCTTGGATTCCAGTGGGATGCCCTACAGGCGGTTCTGAGCTGTGGTTCTTTTGTATTCTTGCACAACTTGTCAGAATATGGAGTCAAATTGCATGAAAATATGTAAAATACAAAAGCTTGTGCCATGTGCTCTTGTCTGTGAATTGGATTGTTTGGATTTGCTCTAGATTTTTTATATGGACGGACCAGATCGCGTGTGTTCATCTGATCTTCCCAAGCTGTGGTGCTCTGGTACACCTTGAGATGAAGGCCAAAACAGGCACCACTGGACATGGTTTTGGGGCCCAAAATCTTTGTAGAATAGTAACGCCAGGGCGTCATGGCCACTTGATGTTTGCTTGTTTAAATGGCCAATGGGCTGAGAACTATACTGAAAGTAGTTAAAGATTGGGTGCACATAGAGTTTGGTGGGTACAAACCATGATAGAAATGTGGAAACATGGTGGTGTGGTATCGCTTTACTGTCAATTAATTTGCCCAACTTGGACAAAGTACAAACACAAAAGTAGTACAAACTACAAACATTGCTGTCACACCCTGGCTTCGAACATAGTTTGATATTTCTTTGTCCTGGCTTTGAATGTATTTTCTTCAATGAATTTGTTCCAAATTTCTTGATTTTTAATCACAATATCCTTACCCTTACTTTTGGTTATCTGCAGTAATCATTGTTCAAGAAAATGGTTGCCGAGGCTTTTACAGTAGATTTGGATGAACCTCTTGTATTTCAGGTAATGTGACTCATCCTTTTTGTAATTTTTCTTCGATTTTGAAAGTCTGATCGTCACCCTGTTATATTGTTCTATGTTGCATTATGGCATCATGGTAGTGCAAAATGTTATTCATTCTTTTCTTTCAAAGATCTTATGCTTTTTTGGCATATCAACATTCAGCAGTATGTTTTCTATTAAAGCTTTCTTATATAGGTGGATTTTTCCAAAGAGATAGGTCACCATAATTCAGTTGGGTAGAGTACATATGAGTATATGACCAAAAGTTCGGTAGCTAGAAGTGTTTTTAGTTCTTAACTTCTTATGCCTATTCTGTGCATGTCACTGAGATGTATAACGTACATATTTGTAAAATTTTGCCATTATTTATAATGAACTCAAATTGTGATGTTTTTAGTCTCGTGGATTTCACATTTTCACTACTCTGTATGCAGTCCTTATCAGTAGTCTTTGACTCTTGACTCTTGCCTAATTTCTTCTGTTTATGCTTTGGTGTCTGGATGCATTTGAAAATCCAGGTCTGCTCTTTGATTATTGTTTCCAACTATTTGGGTTAAATTTTCTAGGTTGGTCATCTAGAGGAACAGTATCAGGACTGGGTTCACCAGCCAATTGTTAGCAAGGAGGGTCCACGGTTTTTTGCCAATGATGTATTGGAGGTGAAGATTCTGTTCATTACACTTCTTCTATTTGAAATTTCGGACATTGTGTTCTGATGAATGGTTCATTGTTCAGTTCTTAACACGTACGAAATGGTGGGCAGTTCCTCTTATTTGGTTGCCTGTTGTCTGTTGGTGTCTGACTACATCGATCCAAATGGGCCACACATTTTCAGAAGTAGCTTTGATGGTTGTGTTTGGAATATTTCTCTGGACATTGATTGAATATATGTTGCACCGGTTCCTGTTCCACATGAAAACTAAAAGTTACTGGTATGTTGTGCTGCCAATTACTGTTCAAGTCAAACAGATGAGTTGAGCATCTTCTGATCACTGCTATTTGATATGTGGCAGGCCAAACACAGCCCATTATCTTCTTCATGGATGCCATCACAAGCATCCCATGGATGGACTTCGACTTGTCTTTCCACCAGCTGCTGCAGCTATCTTGTGCTTTCCGGTAAGTAAGCTTCCTCATGGATTACATATCAGGGTAACACTGTTGTAGTGACAATGTGACATCCATCAACATAACATGCCCATCAACTCAAGCATTAGAATCCTTTCCACATTTGCTCTATACCGCCTGCCTTCTAATGCTTTTTTCAAGCTTGTCTGAGTGCCTTGTTTGTACATGAAAGTTTGTTAGACCCTTCAAACCAATTTGGATTCCCTTTTGTAGGGTTGTGAAATAAAGTATTTAACTTTCATATGGACATTGATGGCCTTTATTTTTATTCTATCATGCCATATTGTTTTTTAATGTAGTTCTTCTGCTCTGTCCATCCAGTTCTGGAATCTAATAAAGCTCTTTTCTACCCCGTCTACCACTCCTGGCTTGTTCGGAGGTGGACTTCTGGGTTATGTGATCTATGATTGCACACACTACTACCTGCATCATGGCCAGCCATCATCTGATCCAGGAAAACTACTCAAGGTGATTATTTCATTCTGAAGTTTATCAAACCACGCCATCTCATTTTATACTTAATTTTCTTTCTGCTGTGCATCAGAAATACCATCTGAACCATCACTTCAGAATTCAAAACAAGGGCTTTGGAATAACTTCGACCCTGTGGGATCATGTGTTTGGTACATTGCCTTCAACAAAAACCATTGACAAGAGCGCTTGACTTGTACTGCATCTACTGCCTTGCAAAGCCAAATATCAAGGTCAGGCTTGCTCGTAGTCCCTGTTGGCTGTTTCCACTTCCTCAGGCCAAATTCCATTACATCACGAATACTTGACCTTAGCATTTGTCTTTGGGGAAGGTGGTGTTCTAAATAAGGACTAATAACTCATTACTCTTGCAGATTATCCATGATTGAGGACGGGTTTTATGGATGAACTACTATTCAATTTCCGATTCTTTGCAGATCAAGTGCAGATCTAATCGTTAGTTGCAGCCTTGCAGATGTCACTGAAATTGTCCTCGGGTGCTTGCACCCTCTGAGAATAGAGTGATTTCAGTCCAGTCTATCAATAATCATTCAGATTATGTCTCATGTGACTCCTTATAGATTACCATGTGTACAGAGTTTTCTAGTATAGCCTCTACATTTGGCTGTTGGTAGCCACAAATATATCTCTATATAATTTTGAGACAAGCATTTGCTTGATATGTTGTAACTTTCCAGTTTTCATTCAGTGAACTAGAGTTTTGTTCGGTGAAACTATTGCAGCCGTTCCGGCTTCTGACAAGCTATGAAGACTATTAGCAAGTTGTAGAACTGGAATGCATGAACCAAACAGCCTTTTGAAACTGAAATTGTACCATTCAGAATTGTTGTGCATTCTGATGACTCTTAGATTTGCAGATTTGCATTCTGATGACGTGGGCCGTTTAGCTTCTACTCATGTAATCAGTCTCAACTCTCAACAACATTCAACTATTCAAGACAAGTAGTGTATGAGATCCTAAGCGGGAGGATAGCGATAACATCTGGGACGTAGAGGTTGTTTGGTTTGGTTCCCAAAGTTGCTAAATCAAAATTTTGATAATACCAAAAGAATTCGATACTAAATTTTGGTATTACCTAGGAAATTTTGGTACTGCCTCAGTTTTTCTTCTCTTTCCCCTGGCTTCTTTCCGGCAACGAGCGCCCGCATTTTGGTTTGGCAAGCCAGCTTCACTCAGACACGTGTCATATTGTGGTTGGCTAGGCCTAGTGCATTTATTGCTTGATAAATTTGATTAGCAAGTTTCAAATGACCATATTTTCCAAACCGAGTATCCGATTTGCGGTCCGATTGAACCGTTGTGTTCCTTGTCATTTAATCAACAAAATAAGACCACTATTAGCATATTTTGGTCCAAAAAAGAATATATGTCATACAGACTCCACGTGTCATACACACATTTTTAAGTAAATTTTGGCATGATTACAATCCAAACATATCAATTTCGGCATTGCCCGTGAATTGGTATAGCTACGATCCAAACAATATTTTTTTGCCTAGGTTTTAGCATTGCCAAATTTTTGCTATGGCTGTCTAGGATCGTAAACCAAAACAGTCCCGTAACCACCATGAACGGCCACCCTACTCCCGGAAGACATGGGCCAGCCAACCACAGGCTGACACCTGTCGCGGCTAAACAAGTTCACCCCTATTGAACTCAGTCATTGCCATCCCGGGCCCATGACTCGGCCATAGAAAAACCGATCGATATCGATCGCCCTACCAAAACTCCCTCAGCGCGCCGCCGTCCAACCGCTGGTGGCTGCGTGCACCTCATCTTCTTTACCAGCCCCCTTCCCTCCACGTCAAGTGCAAGCTCTCTCCACACCCGCCGACCTACCGTTCCAGCGTTGCCGCGCCAGCCAGTGCCTTCCTCTATGTTTCTTGCTCCGCGCGAGGCAGTTCCTGCTTTTGATAAGGTACAGATATGAGTATCTCTACTACTTAAAAGAAGGAATCGGTGGTCGTCCGTCCTCCAACTCTCTTCGGCGTCTGTTCAATCAACAATCAACCGACGACCCAGATCTACCGCACGGCCAGTAACCGCTTGCGCCCACGACATCCCACTCCACCCTCCCTCTCTTTCCTGTTTCCTCTCTCTCCCTCATACCCTCACGATCCCGCTGGCCTCCCACTATCACCACTGTCCTCCCTTGAACCTTGGGCCACTCCCCGTCCTCCACCATCGAGCCACCCTCACCCCTTCGCGTCGCCCTTGCCCCTCGCCCGCCTCCATCGCCCGCCTCGCTAGCCCCGCGCCACCATCGCCTGCCTCGCTAGCCCTGCGCCGCCATCGCTCCTCTTGGCATCCCATGCCACCGCTGTCGCTCCAATCGCCCGCACAGCGCGGCGCCATGGGCGCCTCCTGCTGCTGGATCTCTGCCTTTGCCTTTCCCTGTCCTCCTCCCAACTACCTCCCCTTGCCCCCAAACCACATGGAGATAGAGACGGAGGCCCAACCACCTTCATCGCAGCCAGCCGTGGGAGGAAGAGCAACTGCCACGATGCCCTACCACGACGCTGACTGCACCCTCCGCGTGCTTGCCACCCGCGCCGAGGACTTCGGTTGCCACGCCATTGGGGCACTCCACGGCCCACTCTACTATGTCACCTCCCTGCAAGGTTTGGTTTGGAATTCTTCGTGAGATTTGGAACTAAAATTCTTTGGACTGGGATCTGTTGGAATTAACATAGAATTGGTACTTAATTTGCATACGATGATTGCGGGACTCTCCGCAAGGCGTGCCACATCAAGGAGCCGCTCTGGATCATCTTTGAGGTCTCCAGCACCATCCACCTCCACTCCTACCTCTGGGTTTCCAGCGGGTCAAGCTCACTGGCAAAGGCCTCCAGCTGAAGGACTGCCACCACATCACCGTCTACAACCTCGAATTTGAGATAAACGTTGGTTACAACTCCAAACACACTTTTCCCAATCTTTAACTTTCATTGGTTAGCTTTAGTTTCTTGCTGTTACAATATCATCAAAGCAATGTTGCTCTATTAGACACTAATATGCACTCTGCAGCATCGTAATAAGTTTTACATTTTCTCCTTCAGAAATGCGCAATCTGCATCGCAAGGCTCGTGACAATGTTGTGAGGATTTTCCAAGATAATGAAAACTTGAAGCTTGAATTAGAAAATAAGAGGAGAGAACTGAATTCATGGGCTAAACAACTAGAAAAGTTGACAGTTGAGAATGCCATTGACAGGAAGAAACTTGATGATGAGAAGCAAAAGGTAATTTAATGAACTATCCATGCTCGGCACCAAGCTTCGCTCATGTAATTTCTGCTAAAATATTATGCCTCGGATACACTATTCTTAACTTAAAGGATATCAAATGCCTGTTTATTTTGAGTGGTTAACTTCAAAATGAAATCAAGATTGTTACCTGCTTCTTTTATATATTTCATATGAGACTTGTACAAGTCGTTTGAAATGACATTACATAACAATGATTTCTATTTGGCAGGTACATATTAATATATCATTAGTAAGTATTGTATTGTCTGATTTATATGGTACTGTTCAAAAAATATATATCTAGCCATATTAGTAATATCAAATTTTTTGGGGGAAATGTGATACCAGCATATTGCTATTTCTGCATTGTATCTTAGAGGTGTCATGTGTCAGTAATCACGCAATCTTGGGCTCTTGGCATCTTGTATGCCATTTTATTTTGAACAGTAAACATCTATTATAAGGAGGGTCATTTGGTACTGCATTAGGATTAGTGGAGTTCCGATTCCACATTTGGTTCTTTTTACAGTAGCTAGTCAAATGTCTTTTCCATCATTGAGCCTTTGTCTTGTTGAAGTCAGGACTGGAATGAATTTCTTGAGCTCATGATGATATACAAGGCAGGACTTGTATGCCATTTTATTTTCAACAGTAAACATCTATTATAAGGCGAGTCATTTGATACTGCATTAGGATTAGTGAAGTTTCGATTCCACACTTGGTTTTTTTACAATAGCTGATCAGATGTCTTTTCCATCATGGAGCCTTTGTCTTGTTGAAGGCAGGACTGATATGAATTTCTTGAGCTCATGATTTTAAGTTTTTTTTCCCGCAGGTGAAACCCCACTGTTCCTTTCTGCATTTTTTGGGAGAGCTACTGCTACAAGATGTCTTCTTGATCATGGCGGTTGCTCTGGCGGTTGCCTCCTTCCAACATACAATGACGGTTGAGGGTATTTATAGCATGGAAGGGGAGCGATGCAAACTATCTGAGATAATAGTTGTTTGCAAGAAATACAAGGTTTGAGAATTTTGCATACTGACTTCTTGTGTTGTTTATTAGGATCATTGTAAATCATAGTAATGGCAAAGCATAGTTCCTTAAATTCTGGACGACGTCGCAGACATGTTATTACTGTCATTTATATTACTGAGGCTTTCTCCAGCTATTCAATATTTCAAATTGATGTATTTAGTATTTACTATAGTTCTTAAACATCTGAATATGCTTACACATATTTAGACAAGGCAAACAGTATCGGAGTTGTTGGAAAGACAGGGAGAGGTGTATGTGAGCTACTAGGAGTGGATCCAGCTGATGTTGACATTATGATGGGTACATTTACAAAATCATTTGGATCATGCGGAGGATACATTGCAGCATCAAAAGTATGATGAAGATTCACTTACCAATTCTTGATTGAACATATATAGTGTTGATAAATCCGACCCATAGATCATTTAATGTTTTTTCAGGAGATTATTCATCATCTCAAGCACACATGCCCAACCCATATCTATGCAACATCCATGTCACCTCCAGTAGTCCAGCAGGTCATCTTTGCGATAAAGGTTATCCTTGAGGAAGATGGATCTAATAGATGTATATTAGAAAGAAATTCAAAGCTTTTATAATAGGGGCCAAGAAACTTGCTCAAACTCGGGAGAACAACAATTTCTTCCGTTATGAGCTTTAGAAAATGGGTTTTGAGGTTCTTGGAGATAATGACTCACCTGTCATGCCTACCATGCTTTACAATCCTGCTAAAATTACTGCATTCTCAAGGGAGTGCCTGAGGAAAAATGTGAGTTTTCATATGCACCTCACCATCTATTAGATGCGTAATAAAAACTGTTGGCCGTTTAGTAATTTTTTCAATGGGAATTTGTCTCAAACAATTCATGCTTAATGTTTGAATTCGGTAACATATTGAATTTTTTATGAACTTTTGTACTATTGCATTTCTTGCTACGCTACTACTACTTGCCAGAGCTAGGATATGTATCTCAGCTTCCCACTCCAGGGAGGATCTTATTAAAAGGATTGGAGGTAAAGTTCACACTCTCGTCAATGTTACTGCCTAGGTGGCTTGGTGTGACAAGTTTGCTTTAGTTGCAAACCACATGGAGTATAATTGATATGAATCCATGGAACCATATGATTGCATTTATGGATAGTGCAACGTACACATCCCTGATCATGCATTAAATTCCATGCAAATTGTTCAGGCTATCAGCAAAGTTAGTGATCTCGTGGGAATCAAGTACTTCCTAGTTGAGCAAGAAAAGACTACATCTGTTGAGAAACTGAAGAAGCTTCAGTGAACAGTGACAAGTGGAAGCAATCTAATGCTGTTGTGCTAGATCTACTGGGTCATCTTGGTAGTGCATCATGCCTCGCTTTGGCTCTTTTGTGCACCTCAGGACCCTTTCCTTTTCCTTTTTTTCTGAAGCGATTTAGATTTTGTACAACATGTATTATCACCCGTGATAGTTCAAAACATAACACACGGATAGAGACATTATTGTTTTGTCGAATTCAAAAAAGCAATTTCCCCTGTTACAACCTTGCAACCTTGTGAGTAAATGACTGAAATCATGTAGATATTTTTTCCCTTCTGATTTTGACTTTCTTTCAAGGTGCATTATTAGTTGCATCGATTATGTCTGAAATCACATTGACAAAAATATTTGGTTATCACTATTTATCAGCGTTTAGTTTTATTGACCAAGTTGTAAACTGAGTGTCAGAAACAAGGAAAAAAAGAATCTTAAATCTCTATCTCTACTACTTAAATGAATAGGGAGATTAGTGAGCTGCAATAACACATTCTATGCAAAATTGATTTTCCGTTGCAACGCATGGGCACATGACTAGTATATTATACATAGCAAGTTGTACAACTGGAGTGCATTAACCATGTTGGATTTTTAGGTGGCTTTCGATATTTATTATGGTTATTGTTTGTTTTAACTTAATGTGGAATTGTTCATATTATTGATGTATGCGATGGGGAATAATCTGATGCGGAATTTAACTCGAGAAATTAATACTCGAGGTGCTGAGGATGGCTGTGCTAAAATATGATTGACATATTTATTGAGATTGAGTCTACTAAAATTTAATATACATGCGCATGATTAATTCAGATACAGCACATGGCGGAATAGCTGGGTTTGTTTTGCAGAATCAGCTTTGCAGGCTGTTCACCCACATGACCAGAGTGGGATTGATATCGTAAACAATCTGATCATGGCGCATGACTCACATATGTGTGCTAGGGACTAATATATTTAGACTCACAAAACTGGTATGTCTGATCGTGGTTGGTGACATGGTTCAGGAGTCACGGTGTACCGAAAACAGGTGGGTTACTTTATAACACCTGAAAGTGGAATCTATAAATAGCTCTTTACCCTCTAGCCTCATAATACGATTGTGAGTGGCACTACTGAAAAAACAGAGAAATAGAGAGTAGACAAAAAAAAACCTCCACAAAATTAATCTAGAGCTCGATAAAAACCCAACATTGGTATCATAGCCTTAGGTCCGAAGGCGACGTGATCTGCGTTTGAAGCGAAGCCAAGTCGATGATGGTCGTCGTTCGTGGACATCGCACCGGGATCACGTCCGCGTCCCTCCGTCGATCCGCATGCCATGAAGTTTTTCCGCTACATCGGCGAAGGAACTCCGTTGCATATCCTCGGTTGACATGTGTCCAGTGGAGCCGCGCCTTACGCAGAACTTTTTATTATTAATTAACCCTTTTTTAATTTTTATTTTAAAGTTAACATCCGATGAACTTTATTTCCAATTCTAACCCCTTTGGTCACGCCACCACCCGTGGCATGATAAAACAATGCTGTCACGCCATAGGATAAGTCCGCTAAATAGCACTTTTGGTCACGCTACTTGTAACATCCCGATTTTCTGAGCATTTTGAAAATTTTCAAAATAAAAAAGAACCATTTGGTTTTGTTAAAGTTCTAAAGCTTAACTTGAGATTTTGGAATTAAAAGCGTTCAAAATGACTAAATCAAACTTCAATTAATTCGAGTTTGGTTTGTTTTGAGTTTATTGGAGTTCTCCGGTTTTGTTTTCCCCTTTCTCTGTTCGCTCCGTCCTCCCTCTCGTTTAGACCCCCCTTAGGTCTAGACCTCCCTCTCGTTTGGACCTCCCCTTAGATCCAGACCTCCCTTTCGTTTGGATCTCCCCTTAGGTCCAAACCTCCCTCTCGTTTGGATCTCCCCTTAGGTCCAGACCTCCCTTTTGGTTTAGACCTTCGGGTTGTCCTGGCGACCCCCGGGTGGTCCTGGCGACCTCCGGGTGGTCCGGGAGCTGGCCGCGACCTTCCCCTTTGGCCGTGACCTCCTCCCCCTTTTTTTGTCGTTTTGTCGTGACCTCCCTTTGGTCACGACCCCCCCTCCCCAAATTTTTGTCGTTTTGTCGCGACCTCCCTTTGGTCACAATCTCCCCCCTTTTTGTCATTTTGTCACGGCCTCCCTTTGGTCACGACATCCTCCCCCTTTTTGTCGTTTTGTCGCGACCTCCCTTTGGTCACGACCTCCCTTTGGTCATGACCTCCTCCCCCTTTTTTGTCGTTTTGTCATGACCACCCTTTGATCACGACCTCCTCCCCCCTTTTTGTCATTTTGTCGCGACCTCCCTGTGGTCACGACCTCCTCCCCCCTTTTGTCATTTTGTCATGACCTCCCTTTTGATCGCGGCCTCCATTGGGGTCACGACCTCTCTTGTGGTCACGACCTTCCCTTTGGTCATGACCTCTCGTGTTTTGACTAGCCCCACCTATTAGTTCTGTTCACCTTCCTCCTCCTTCCGTCACGTCACTGATGACGCAAAGGTCCTTACGCATTAAATGCTGTTGTGTCGCATTAAATGCTGTTGCTTTTGCAGTACGCGTTCTCCCTCTTGTCTCATCCTCTACTTGCCCCCATCTCCTCCTTCACCTACCCTTGAATTCGTGCAGGCTATAAAAACCTGAGCAGTCTTCTTTTATCTCTTTTAGCCTCACTCAACTCTCTTGCTCTCGCCCAGTTTCTTCGTGCCATGTTCTCCTTCGACCTCGCTGGGTAGTCGTATCCTTCGTTGGATCTCCTCAGGACCCTCTCCTAAGGACCCCTTCCTCAGGACCTCCTCCTCAGGACCTCCCTCGACTACTCTCTCTCAGTTGGACCTCCTCCGTTCCTAATTCATCTTCGTTCAGTATCCTTTCTTTTGGTTCTTAGTTTGGTAGTTTTGGGTTTTTATTTGGATTTGTGGTATTTATTCGTCTCTTTTCGCACGTGTAGATTCCGGCTTCTCGGAAGAGCTCTTGGACCCGGCGACTTCTACCGAAGAACCTCAGCTCTTCATCGAAGGCAAGTCGTAGGCCTTTGATCATGTTGTACCCAGCTTGCAAAACTTATATTGTTTTATACCAACATGCATGGCTATTTGTATAAAAATAGTTTTGGAAATAGCTAAACACCTACTTGACAGTATGACTCCTTGAACATTTGTAATTGACATGTTGCCATGTACCCCTTGTACCACTATAGGTTGGTAATCTTAGTTGGATAAATTTTGAGATAGCCAACATAGGTGCGTTTATTACTTAGTCCTGCTTTAGTTATGCGTCATCTCTTGATCACATGATTCACTGATGATAAATTTGACTTAATGATATATGGAATTGTGGCTCACTGTTGTTAAAAGATGTTGTGCCATTTGGCTAGGGTGGTCTTTTGGCCGGGTTGAACCGAAAATGATTTGTGTTCGGGCGAGTGGGTGGTGGTGAAGGTGGGTGCGGAAGCACATTGGAATGAGGTAGTCTCGCCTGAGCAACCACTAAGGACTTAACCTTGTAAGCCATTGATTCGGGCCATACCGTGCAACCACATGTCCAGGATGTGGTAGACCTGGCCGACTAATTAGCAGAAGTTTTGGTTTGGTTCTATCATGGAAGAGTGATCTCCGAGTTACCGGATGGAATCACATGGCGCAAGAGGGGGCCTAGAATGGTGAAATCTTAGCGGGCAGAACCAGGTCAAAATGGAGCTTTGTAAAGGTCTTGTTACATGCTCTAAGGAAGTGGGCAGTGGTGTCGATGTATGCCAAACAAACTAGATAATTCGTGTCTTGTGGGTAAAGTTGTACAACCTCTGCAGAGTGTAAATCTATTCGAATAGCCATGTCCCTGGTTATGGACAATGTCTGGTGATTTCACGCAAGTGGTAGACTTTCTAAAAAATAGTGGTCTTAGGTGTTCTAAGTGGTCTGGGTCATGAACTGGGTGTTCATGAGTGGTCTGGGTAGTGGCCAGGGTGGTCACGGGTTGTTTCAAAGAAACTTGATTACTTATGTATTATCTTTCACCTTGTGCTTTGCAAACTACTTACTGTATTTCTAATTAATTTTGCTTTCTGCAAAGTAACCATAATGCTTTCCTTGTCAAGCCTTGCATGACGCTAATTGCATACATTTCCCTGCGACTTACTGTGTACATTCAAAGTACTCACGGCTTGTGCCCTCTGATTAATCAGCAGCTAAAAAAGACCCAGGGACCTCCGACCTCTTTGAAGAGGAGGTCTTCGAAGACCAGGTATGCTAGGACGTCCTCCACTCGATTGCCTGTGGGCATGTCGGGTGACCTCCACGTGTTTTGTTTTCCGCCGCGAGCTCTCTGGTATTGTAAGCCCTGCGTGGCCGCTCTGTAACAACCTTGACCATAAGGTCTTTTGCTGTTAATATTATTAATTTGTCTGCTTCTTCTTTAGCTTGTTGTATGGTTGTGATTATACCGATGTTGAAACTGTGCGGACTAGCTACTGATCTTGGGACTAGTCCAGTGTACACAGAGGGTTCCGGGGTTGTTTACCTGGGGTCCCAACACTATTGGTCGTGGTGTGACCAAACAACACTGTCACGCCACGGGCAGTGGCGTGACAAGAGCTTCCTCCACATACGGACTGGCGTGACAGCGTTGTTTTGTCACGCCACGAGTGGTAGCGTGACCAAATGGGTCAGAATTAGAAATAAAGTTCGTCGGGGATTAACTTTAAAAATAAATTAAAAAAAGATTAATTAATAAAAAAAATTCCCTTACGCACGGCGTGAGGGAAAAGTCCACTGCGGAGTTCCGTCGCTGTCTGTCTGGTCGTCTCATTTATCATTACTTGAAGGAAAAGCAGGCTGTCTCCACTGCTTTGATTGATTTTCTTCAGCAATCGTTTCTCAAAAGCAAGCCACTCATTAATTGAAGTGCTAATGTAATAACGTTCAATTGATTCCTTGCGCCGTGAAGGAGAAACAAGACGCTTGCGCATCATCACCAAGCCGCTGCTGCACTTCGTCTTCCGTCCGTCGAGACGCGACCTCTGGCGACCGGGGTGAACTACAGTGACTGCAACGAAGTTGACGACCTCCCCGGACTTTTCACCTCCCATCAAGGTTAGAACCCACCACCGCCCTTAACCCTATCTCCTCCCCTGACCTAAAACCTAATCAGTGCGCCGCCCTCGGCCCTTACCCTCGCCGGGCCCTCAAGCTCCGACGGTGCTGCCCCAGGTCGAGCCACCGCCCTCAAATATGGAACACATGCAGAGCCTCTGATTTGTTCTGTACCGACAACACAAGTAATTACATATGTGTATCGTTTCCTCTTCTCTTCTCTTTTGACAAATACTCTGATATTTGTAACACGACAGAGGTAGATTAATGCTTGCATGGGATGTCAAATGTGTAATTATGCTTTGGATCTATTAGTACATTGTTCACATGGATTGAGTTTTGTTGTGCTTTGTTTGCTTTCACCATGGGAAAAAATAGTTATGTTCATGGCTTGAGCACTCCATCATTCTTGGAACACTTGTATGTAGTAGCACGCAATTACTCTTGGTACACTTTTTTTTTTGTTATGTTGTGATTCGGACTTTAGTAGAACGACCCAGAGACAAGGTATCGTGTTGACATGGAAAAAAAAATCGTGTTGTTCTAGTCGTTTTTCGTCTATTCAATGGTGATTCCATTCATGATTTAACGGTTCAGCATTACCTTTGATTACCATTCAAGGTATCAGGTAGATCGATTGATCACAGCCGTATCAACTTTGATTAGCATGTACAGTTCAAAAATTCTTTGATCAGCATGTTGGATATAATTAAATGCACACCATCGTGTCAAGGTCCCATGCTAAATCTCCTGATTAATCGATCAATTTGCCAAAAAAAAAACACTATAAATCTAGAAATTTGTGTACAAATACAAAGGAGTACTATTTCAAAGTTTTTAGGGCTAACTTACTAGCCAAACATTTTATCAGTGGAGTGGGTTCTTGCAGAAGCAGGACCAGAAGCATAAAAATAAGGATCTGAAAACTGTACAAAACAGGGACTTAGGGCTTGTTTGGTTAGTGCCCTGTATTCCATGCCTGTGAAAAAGTGGTGCATAGAGATAGCCTGAAAAGTAGATGGTTTTTGCCTGGCCAGATAGACCTGAAGATGAGTTGTTTGGTTGAAAGTATGTGCCTAGAGTTAATGAATAAAAAATAGAACGTTGGATCAAATAATCAACGTAGATTTGGAAGGTCTGGGAGGCCTGGGAGCCAGGCGCTCATTTTCTACGCCTGGCTCCTAGGCAACAGACCACACAACAACCCGACAGCAACTAGGAGGTGTCCTAGCCAGGCGTAGCGTCACCATGGACCGAAGCAAACAGGCCCTTAATCTTAAGACCTAATTTGCTGATTTGCTCATCACATGGATTAATAATATATTCCTATCTTTTTCCATATCTCGTACTATCTCCAATCACAAAATCAAACATTCTAAACTTTGGCTATTAATATCTTTATGTGTATTTAGATTAGACACATGAAAATTATATATTTAGATTTGTATCAAAAATCACTTTCATAATATTTTACTTCTATCAGGTTTTATTAATATATTACAAAAAACTGATGATCTAAGTTGTATTTTGTGAATCGTCACTACTATACAAAGGGTCATCACAGACAGTTCTAAACCGTCATCACAGACAGTTTCTGCTCCGTCTGAATTTATGTGTCTGCGATAACAGACGGTTATCACAGACGGATTGTGAGCCGTCTACGATAAGTCACAACATAGACGATTTTTGGTTGAACCCGTATGTGAAGGCCTACCACCACAGATGACTTCTACAAAAATTGTCTGTGATACATCGTCTATCACAGATGGTTATATGTACCAACCGTCTATGATTGAAAACATATCACAGATGGTTAGTAAAAAGAATCATCTGTGATATCCAACATATCACAGATGGTTATTCGTGGTAGCTGTCTGTGATAGTAGGCCTTCACAGACGGTTTATACCCCAAAATCGTCTGTGATAGTTCGTTCTATAGCTAAATATTTTTTTTTTATGTTTTTCGGCTAGCATCAGGAAATACTAGCCATGCCCTCTAAAAACAAGCAAGTAGAAAACATATAAATCACAGATAAGTGAATTACAACTCAAAATCAATTACAAAAGAATGTTCATGTATTGTCGCTAGAGTTACAATTGAATTATAACTCATTCCAAGGCGGGGTAATTGTGTTTCGGGGACCAACGCTCTTCCGAGGGAGAACGTCCAGGGCTTGCGATGCGTCTTAATGTTCTTCGATTTGGCCTTAGCGCCTCACCTACTATGCATCTTCCTGGGAGACGACTCAGCACGTTTTTCTCGTTTCTTTGGCGTCGTCTCCACGGGAGCCGATATGGCGGCCTTCTGAAGCAGAGGTTGTACAGCTTTACCTACAAGACACGAGATCTCTAGTTTGTTTGGCATCCGTCGATACCACTGCTCACTGCCTTAGGTAAGCAGTCTAGAGCACGTGACAAGGCCTTTACAAAGCTCCATTTTGACTTGGTTCTGCCCGCTGAGGTTTCGCCATTTCGGACCCCCTCTTGCGCTATGCGATTCCATTCGGTAACTCGGAGATCACGCTTCCGTGACAGAACCAAACCAAAACATCTGCTAATTAGTCGGCCAGGTCCACCCCATAATGGATTTGTGGTCGCACCGTATAGCCCGGATCAATGGTTTACAAGGTCAAGTCCTTAGGGACTACTTAGACGAGACAACCACATCCCAATGTGTCTCAGCACCCCCTTTACTGCACAATCACTCGCCCGAGTAAGAATCATTTTGGGTTCAACCCGACCAAATAACCACCCTGGTCATGGCACAACATCTTTTAACAAGAGTAGCCACGCCACAATTCCATATTCACTTAGTTGAGTTTAATCATTCTTTGAGTCATGAGATCGAAAGACATCGTATAACTAAAGCAGGTCTAAGCAATACACACACCCATGTTGGTATCACAAAACGATGTCCAACTAAGATTACCCATCCTATGGTGAACAAAGGATACATGTCAACATGTCGAGCACAAATATTCAAAGGGTCATACTGTCGAGTAGGCATTAGCTATTTCCCAAACCATTTTTATACAATTAGCCATTTTTATACAATTAGCCATGCATGTTGGTATAAAACAATGTAGTTTTGCAAACTAGGTACAACATGATCAAATGTCTACGACTTGCCTTCAGTGAAGAACTGAGATGCTTCGGTAGAGGTTGCCGGGTCCAAGAATTCTTCAGTGAAGCCAGAATCTACTCGTGCGAAAAGAGCCAAATAAATACAATAAATCTAAACAAAAACCAAAAAACTCACAAACTAGAACCAGAAGAAAGGGTTCTGAAATAAGATGAA
Source organism: Phyllostachys edulis (assembly GCA_036346405.1). Lineage (NCBI taxonomy): Eukaryota > Viridiplantae > Streptophyta > Magnoliopsida > Poales > Poaceae > Phyllostachys > Phyllostachys edulis. Next base: position 2,918,778 of record CM070567.1, on the reverse strand, counting down.
CTAAAAAACGAGCTCTCGGGAGGAGGTCCAACTGAGAGAGAGGTCGAGGGAGGTCCTGAGGAGGAGATCCTGAGCGAGAGCAAGAGAGTTGAGTGAGGCTAAAGGAGATAAAAGAAGGCTGCTTAGGCTTTTATAGAGTCACTGAGAGACTCAAAGGTACACGAATTCAAGGGTAGGTGAAGCAGGAGATTGGGGCGGGTTAAGGAGGAGACAAGAGAGGAAGCAGATACTGCAGAAGTGACAGCATTTAATGCGACGCAACAACATTAAATGCACGAAGACTTTTGCGTTTGCTGTGACGTGACTGGAGGAAGAAGAAGATGAGCAAAACTGACAGGTGGGCTTAGTCAAAACAGAATAAAGGGGAGGTCGTAACCCAAGGAGGAGGTCGTGACCCTGAGATCGTAACCCAAAAAGAAGATCGTGGTCAAAAGGGAGGTCGCGGTCAAAGGAGGCTGGCACTAATACATGCAGATCGATTGCTGCAAAATTTTCAATAATGGACCGACATATAGCTCTTTATCTGTATATTAATGTCGTCTTATTTTTCGAACGTCACCTTTATTTCACTGGCACGTACGTACATAAGGAGGTGTACTGATACGGTCTACGTACGTATATATATAGTACGCACGTACTAGACTCACTCGAATTACATGCATGATCATATGCTAGTGCTATTACACATGCATGCATGCTGCATACATGTATATATCACTTGATAGTATTTTATTTGGAGGAGTTTACTTAATTCATATGCTCGCTAGCGCATATATATATCGATCAGTGGATCGCAGGGGCAGAAGATGACCCGGTAGTTGCTGTTCCCAGGGCAGGTGTGGATCTTGGTGTCGTCGGAGGGGAACAGGTACGCCTCCGGGCACTTGTCGGCGCAGCAGCGGGGACCCGAGTCGCCGCACAGGAAAGCCATCGGCACGTTGAACCCGTCGATCACCGAGATGTCGTAGAAGTCCGTGGCGCCGCCGAGCGTGAACTCCGCCAGTGTCGTCGGCGGCTGCCCTGAGAGGCTGCAGGAGAACGCGCCCGCGCAGTCGCCGGTCTGGCAGCTCCCGCGGTCGCCGTTGAAGGAGCAGCGGTGCGGCCCATATCTGGCAGCTACCGGTGCGGCCGGATGTTGAGGGTCCACGTCTGGCCCGGGTCCAACTGCGTGCCGCCGCCGACTGGGATGGAGGCAGGCCATACCGTGTACGTGCACTGGTTGACGACGGAGAAGATGGACGCGTTGGCGCCGGCCGTGAAGGCGACGAGGAGCATAAGGAGCACTGAAGAGGCTGCCGGAGTCGCCATTGTCGATCGTTGTGGTTGATTTCTCTACCAGCTACTTGGAATATTGTGTTCTGAGCTAGGTAGGATATATTGATGGTCGGGGAGAGAAAAGTCAAGATTGGAAGAAATTACACAGATGCCCTCGAGTCGCCATTATTATTATTTTTTAAAAGTCCGGGATTTAACCCTCCGGTCGCGTTAAGAAAAAGCCTTTAAATCCATGAGAAGACCACGAGCCGTATTTCAAACCAAGTGGAAATGAGAGCCTAGAGCTCCTCTCATTTTTGCCAACTAAACCCTAACTCAGTCTTCAACAACCTTTACACCCACACACCCCACCCCACCCCCCACACACACACCCACACCCACACCCACACCCACACACACACCCATGAGACACCCAAGGTGAGTACCACCACTCAAATTCAGGTGGGTTAGTTGATCCTGCCAACACCAACCAAGTAAGCTAAGCTCACTTCTCAGTCGCCATTATTAGTAGATAGATTTTCCTCCCTCGATCACCCGTGCGTGGAAAACAGTAGCGGCAAGACGTCACGATGATTTTCCTTTTCCTTCACGGCGATCGGATCCAGGACGAAGAGACGGCAACGCGCGATCTTTTTTTTTTTCGATTCGACAGCATTGTTTTTCCTTCACGGACAGGAGCGTCAAGATCGAGACTTTTTGCTTCAAGATGGTGCTGGCCCGTCGAGGCTTCTGGACGCACGTGCTGATCGAGAATTAAAGACGCCGTGCCTTTTTCCTTCGGATGCGCGCGGAAAGACTTTGAAGCAGCAAGTCGTCCACGGATCGAGACGATGTCCGATTTTTTTTTAAAATTTAGTCTGCTGTCATCGTAAATACAAAAACAGTCACAGTTGTATCATATTTACGAAACAGCCTCCTGACGAGCGTGGAATTACCAGAGGTTGACGCGTGGCACATCCTACGGTCCAGGACGTAGAAACCAGGCGAGCAGCGCGACATCCCAGGCGGGCGCAGGAGCAAGCGGTGAAGCGCGGAAGGGGGCAAGCCCGGCATGGTTCCGCGCCGCCGGAGCGCATGAGGTGGTCGGCCACCTCCCGCGGTGCCGGAGCACAGGAAGTGGGCGACATTCTGCTCTCCCGAGGCGCGGTATGCGTCGGGGGCTCATGGGTCCGCCTCGGCGCTTGCGCCCTGCCAGACGTTTGTCCGCCCATCGCGAGGCCCTCCCGCGCAGCGCGCACGACCGCCTTGGCAGTGGCGCGTGCCCGCCCGGCTAGCTCCCTGTAGTGCAATAAAATGGATCGAGAGAGAGGCAGAGTGATGAGGACATCACTTCTTCGGATACACGCACTACACAAAGTCCTCCAGATCCGGTTGCTAAACTACAAGGTCCTATGACAAGAGCTCGTGCACCTCACTTAAATTATGAGGTGAGCTCGTTTCTAGGTGCTAATAATTTATCTATGCGAATGGTATGCTACCTAAAATTGTGATCTTACATTACTTAGGAATAATGGGGAGGATCCAAACCGTCTACGACCAGTTCTCGGTGATCTGCAAGCTCTACGACCAGGTGTACCCGCTCTACGACCAGATCTGCCAGTTCTACGACCAGGTCTCAACCTCTACGACCAGTCCTACGACTAGTCCTACGACCAGGCTGCCAGGTTTATGAGCAAACCTCAAGCTCAACGACCAGGCCCACGACCAGTGACGACCACGTTGGGTGTTGGTCAGAGACTTTGAAATAAGGTCTTTGCGTCACCGTTTTGGGCCTATCTGGCCTTGTAAGCGTGGCGAGGTCAAAGCCGTGATGTGTACACCTCTCCACATGGCGGCACAACCCTAGGTCACCTCCTCATGTTCTTCCCCCTATATATTGTAGCGATCGCCCACGGTTTAGGGTGGGTTTTTCTTAGATTATTCGCCACTTTGCGGTTTAGCGCTTGTTCGGTTTGAGGAACCCCACTTGTGAACTTCATCTATATTCGCAATATAATTCAGATTGCATCTACCTTGTTCTTGTGAGTTGCTTCGATTGCTTGCGGGAATCATAACCCTCGTGGTAAGGTCGATCGCGTGCAAGTGTGGTTGATAACGGCGATCGTCTTGGTGTAACGAATTGCGAGGTGACGATCTGCGGGTCGGAAGCCTCAAAGCGTCAACGTCCTCACGACGAAATCAATCGAACCTATCGGAAGATCGGGCCACCGTGATTCACCAAGTGGTTTCAGAGCACCAGGTTGCCCGTTAGGTAATCTCATTGATCCCTTTTTGTTAGTTGTTTTTCATCACCTAGAGTCCAGAAAATTGCCCCACAAAAAGTTTTAGATCTTAGTTCTTCCGCTGTCCAAACCACTCTGTGCCTTTCGCAGTTGTGTTTTCAGTTTTCGCATTGTTGAATTCAAGTCCATCGTCAGTGTCTTTGTTGCTGATCTAGTCGTCGTGATCTAGTTTCTAGCGTCGAGTCTTTGCTATTTCTGGTCATCGTGTATCTCGGCTTGCCCTTGGTTGCATCCGTTGTTTTGTCTACTATAGCCGAGATCGTGTCGTCACCCTCATCCGACCACGTACTCAGTTTCGACTTCCCACCAACTCGAGTTCGACCACCTGATCGGATACGACCACCCCCTTGGGTTCGACCACCCGGTTGGATTCAATCACCTCTTCGGATTCGACCCCCCAAGTCGGATTCGACCACCATCCTCAGATACAACCACCTCCTCGGGTTCGACCACCCAGTCGGATTCGACCACCCACTCGGATTCGGCCACCTCTTCGAGTTCGACCACCTCCTCGGATTCGACCACCTCTTCGAGTTCGACCACCTCCTCGGATTCGACCACCTCTTCGAGTTCGATCACCTTACTTGAGTTCGACCACCCTCAGGTGGCTCACGACAATCCACAGTTGGTCCACGACCACCCACAGGAGAAATCAGTTGCCTTGCAAATTTTGTTCTATTGTGCTTGTATTTCGGTTTGCTCGAGCTAGTTCTAGGAACGCGTTTGGGCCAGCAACTGTGACGAGTACCGTGGACATTGATTCAGCTTTGCTAATCTATTTTCATTACTGCTATTCCTTGCTACAAAATTTTACCTATCCGAGCTCCACATACTTTCGGCCCTCAGACTTGGATCCTCGCATTCGCCATTCGCCGCGGTCGTACATCCCACCTTCTCCGATCATACCACCTGCTGCAATTGGTAAGAAATTCATAAGAGCTTGGTAAGACGCTTGAGAGTGTGTGATCCCACCTCCCACCACCTAGTAGTTGATAGGGATAATATCTTTGTGTTGTCTTTTGTCTTTTACTAACCATGGCAGGTGAGGAATTGGATGCGCAAGAGTGTGTTTTGAGGGAAGAGCTCACGAGGGTGTTGGATGAGCACCGCCACGCTATTAATGACGACATTGATAGGAAGTTTGCAGAAACAACTACTACACTGCAGCAACTCAATGATAGTATCGCAATGCTCAACAGACGCATTGATGGTTTGGCCAATCAACCACCGAACAATGGGCGTGTGGGTTCTCATGGTGCAGCCCATGACCGTGAGTTTGACAATGGAAATGAGATGCACAACCATGACGCCTTTGATGCACGACAACGGAACCGGTTGAACTTCAACCGTCAAGGTATAAGAGGTAATAACATTCAGCAACATAATGCACGTGTTAATGATGATCCATATGCTAAAGTCAAGTGCACTATACCATCTTTTGTGGGTGCTTATGATGCTGAAACATATCTAGATTGGGAGTTGACGGTAGAACATAAATTTATTGCTCACTTAGTTCCTGAAGTGCATAGAGTTCGACAAGCCATAAGTGAATTTAAAAACTTCGCCATCATTTGGTGGAATAGGGTATGCAATGATGGATTAGCGCCTACTACTTGGGATGCTCTAAAGGTTGCTATGCGTAACAGATTTGTTTCACCTTCTTTTAAACGTGATTTGCTTAAGAAATTGCAGCGCTTAAACCAAGGCAATAGATCTGTAGAAGAATATTATCAGGAGCTACAAATTAGTATGTTACGTTGTGACATTATTGAGAATGAAGAGGCTGCGATGGCACGTTTTTATGGAGGATTAACACGTGAAATTCAGGACATAGTTGATTACAAAGAATATGATAGTATCCCTAGATTGTTTCAACTTGCACGCTTGGCAGAAAAGGAATTGCAGGGACGACAGCAGAGGCCAAGGAACAATTTTGGAAGCACGCGTCTACACCAAGAACAACGCCGGTCAAGTTAAAATAGTCCCACCTTGGGCTACGGGTCTGCTGCCCCTCCTCGAGTAGGGGCGCTTCAGAACACCTCCGACACCATCACATGCACCCGAGGTAAGCAAATCTACTAGTGTGCATGCCCGACCAAGAGTTCTTCTTCGGTTGCTTCCACGGGCCGTACGACCGGGATTATTTGCCACCGTTGCAAGGGAATGGGCCACGTCATGAGGGATTGCCCAAGTCAGCGAGCATACCTTGCCACTGCAGACGGAGGTTATGTAAGTGCTAGTGATATTGAGGATGAATATGTACTTGCGGCTAACATTGCGGTGGAGGAGAAGCAGACGGTGATCTTGATGATGTAGAGGAACAAGTAGGCTGCTTTGTTGACACCGGAATCATATGAGCCTTGTTGCTGCGAGTCTTGGCGCACAAGTGGAGAGAGAAGAGCAAAATCAGCGGCACAACTTGTTTCAAACCAGATTTCTCGTGAAGGAGAGAGCTGCAGAGTAATCATTGATGCAGGAGCTGCAATAACCTTGCAAGTTCGAGATGGTCAAGAAGCTTGGCTTGGCCACACACCACACCCACGTCCCTACTACATCCAACGGTTCAATTCGTGTGGTAAGTTAAAGGTAAACCAAGTTGTCAGAGTGCAATTTTGAGCTGGTAATTACAAGGATAGTACCGACTTTGATGTAGTGCCTATGCAAGCATGCTCTTTGTTGCTTGGTAGGCCTTGGATATATGATAATGATGTTTTGCACCATGGTAGAGCTAATACCTACTCGTTCTCACATAGGGGCAAGAAGATTAAGTTGTTGCCCTTGACACCAGCTGAAATTGTGAAAGATGAAGTAGAGCGTGCTAAAAATGAAAGAAACATCGATGAACATGATTCTGAAAATCAGCAAGTAGCAAAACGTGTTTTCCCACCTAAAGGGAGAAAGTGGCGCCTAGTTCTAAGTCCGAGGAATAAAATTGAAGGGGTGTGTTATGCTTGCCACTAAATCTGAACTTGCTGAAATTTGTGATAATGAGTTGTCTGCTATGCTTTGATATGCAAAGATGCTTTATTTTCACTTGAGGATATATCTAGCTCTTTGCCTCCTCGCTTTGTTGCCCACCTTTTGCGGGAGTATGTGGATGTATTTCAAATGAGATACCCCGGATTGCCACCTATTCGAGGGATAGAGCATCAAATTGATTTGATCCGGGGCGACTTTGCCAAACCGTCTTTATATAGGACCAATCCAGAGGAGACTAAGGAAATTCAGCTACAAGTCCAAGATCTTTTGGACCGTGGGTGCGTCTGAAAAGCCTTAGTCCTTGTCTTTGTTCTGTTCTTTTGGTTCCTAAGAAAGATGGTAGTTGGCGTATGTGTGTTGATTGTAGAGCCATTAATAATATTACGATAAGGTATCGTCATCCTATTCCTAGGCTAGACGACATGCTTGATGAGTTGAGTGGTTCTATTATTTTCACAAAGATTGACTTGCGGAGTGGTTACCACAGATTAGAATGAAATTGGGAGATGAATGGAAGGCGCTTTTAAAACTAAGTTCGGACTATATGAGTGGTTAGTCATGCCTTTTGGTCTAACTAACGCACCTAGTACTTTTATGCGATTGATGAGCGAGGTTTTACGTTCTTTCATTGGAAAATTTGTGGTGGTTTATTTTGATGATATCTTGATTTATAGCAAGTCACATGAGCTACACTTGAATCATATCGTGCTGTTTTTATGCTTTGAGAGATGCACATTTGTTTGGTAACCTCGAGAAGTGCACCTTTTGCACCGATCGAGTTGCGTTTCTTGGTTATGTTGTGACACCACAGGAATTGAGGTGGATGAGGCAAAGATTGCAGCCATCCAAAGTTGGCCGCGCCTACCATCGTGACACAAAAGGAGCTTCCATGGCCTTCTTTGGATTCTATCGACGTTTTGTGCGGGATTTCAGCACCATTGCCGCACCATTGAATGAATTAACAAAGAAAGGAGTGCCTTTCCAATGGGGACCTACGCAAGAGAAGGCATTCAACTTATTGAAAGAAAAGCTCACCACAGCACCCCTACTCCAACTCCCTGATTTTGGTAAGACTTTTGAGATTGAATGTGATGCTAGCGGGATTGGGATAGGTGGTGTACTGATTCAAGAAGGTAAGCCGATTGCATATTTCAGTGAGAAATTAAATGGGCCTAGTCTGAATTATTCTACCTATGATAAAGAATTGTATGCTTTAGTTCGTGTGCTTCAAACTTGGCAACATTATCTATGGCCCAGAGAATTTGTTATACATTCCGATCATGAATCGCTAAAACATATTAGAAGTCAAGCTAAACTGAACAAACGACATGCTAATTGGGTAGAATTTATTGAGTCGTTTCCATATGTCATAAAGCATAAGAAAGGTAAGGACAATGTGATTGCCGATCGCTTTCTAGACGTTATACCATGTTATCTCAACTTGATCATAAGATTTTTGGTTTGGAGACCATTAAAGATTTATATGCTATTGATTTGGACTTTAAAGAAGTGCTTGAACATTGTAAAGGAGGGAAAACAAGGAATAAATATGTGCTGATTGATGGTTTGGTCTATCGTGCTAACAAGTTATGCGTTCCAGCTAGCTCCGTTCGTCTTTTGTTGTTGCAGGAGGCGCATGGAGGAGGTTTGATGGTGCATTTTGGAGCAAAGAAGACTGAAGATGTGCTGGCCGCCCACTTCTTTTGGCCAAAGATGAGGCGCGATGTCGAGCGCTACGTGGCTCACTGCACTACATGCAACAAAGCTAAGTCCCGTCTCAATCCACATGGACTTTATATGCCTCTTCCTATTCCTAGCGCCCCTTGGGAGAATATTTCTATGGATTTTGTTTTAGGATTGCCTAGGACAAAGAGGGAAGGACGAGATATTTGTAGTAGTGGATCGATTTTCTAAAATGGCACATTTTATACCTTGTCACAAGAGCGATGATGCCACAAACATAGCTGAATTGTTTTTCGTGGAAATCATTAAGCTTACATGGAGTGCCTAATACTATTGTCTCGGATCGCGATCACGAAGTTTTTGAGCCACTTTTGGAGATCACTTTGGAACAAATTGGGGACAAAGCTACTATTTTCTACTACGTGCCATCCCCAAACTGATGGACAAACGGAGGTTGTCAACCGCACGTTATCCACCATGTTGCGGGCTGTTTTAAAGAACAATTTGAAGATGTGGGAAGAGTGTTTACCGCATATTGAGTTTGCTTACAACAGGTCGGTACACTCTACCACCAAGGTAAGTCCGTTTCAGGTAGTGTATGGTTTTAACTCCCATGCTCCTATTGATTTACTACCTTTGCCTACCTCTGAAAAAATTAACTTAGATGCTAAGAAGTGTGCTGAATTTGTTCTTAAGTTGCATGAAACAACTAAAGAGAATATAGAGCGTATGACTGAAAAGTATAGAGTTCTTTGGAAGTAAAGGTAGAAAAGAAATAAAATTTGAACCAGAGATTTAGTTTGGGTACATTTGAGAAAGGATAGGTTTCCTAATTAAGAAAATCAAAGTTGATGCCTAGGGTCGATGGACCATTTAAGATAATTGCAAAGATAAATGACAATGCATATCAACTGGAGCTACCTGCAGATTTTGGGGTTAGCCCTACATTTAACATTTCAGATTTGAAGCCATACGTGGCAGAAGAAGATGAGCTTGAGTCGAGGACGACTCCAATTCAAGAGGGGAGGATGATGAGGACATCACTTCTTCTGGATACACGCACTACACAAAGTCCTCCAGATCCGGTTGCTAAACTACAAGGTCCTATGACAAGAGCTCGTGCACGTCACTTAAATTATGAGGTGAGCTCGTTTCTAGGTGCTAATAATTTATCTGTGCGAATGGTATGCTACCTAAAAATTGTGATCTTCATTACTTAGGAATAATGGGAGGATCCAAACCGCTCACGACCAGTTCTCGGTGATCTCGCAAGCTCTCTGACCAGTGTACCCGCTCTCGACCGAGATCTGCCGGTTCTCGACTGTGTCTCAACCTCTCGACCAGTCCTACGACTAGTCCTACGACCAGGCTGCCAGGTTTATGAGCAAACCTCAAGCTCAACGACCAGGCCCACGACCAGTGACGACCACGTTGGGTGTTGGTCGAGACTTTGAAATAAGGTCTTTGCGTCACCGCTTTGGGCCTATCGGCCTTGTAAGCGTGGCGAGTCAAAGCCCGGATGTGTACGCCTCTCACATGGCGGCACAACCCTAGGTCACCTCCTCATGTTCTTCCCCTATATATTGTAGCAACCGCCACGGTTTAGGGTGGGTTTTTCTTAGATTATTCGCCACTTTGCGGTTTCACCGCTTATGCGGTTTGAGGAACCCCACTTGTGAACTTCATCTATATTCGCAATATAATTCAGATTGCATCTACCTTGTTCTTGTGAGTTGCTTCGATTGCTTGCGTGAATCGTAACCCTCGTGGTAAGGTCGATCGCGTGCAAGCGTGGTTGATAACGGCGATCGTGCGGGTGTAGCGAATTGCGAGGTGACGATCCGTGGGTCGGAAGCCTCAAAGCGTCAACGTCCTCACGATTTAAATCAATCGAACCTATCGGAAGATCGCCACCGTGATTCATCAAGTGGTATCGAGCACCGGGTTGCCCGTTAGGTAATCTCATTGATCCCTTTTTGTTAGTTGTTTTCATCACCTAGAGTCCGTAAAATTGCCCCACAAAAGTTTTAGATCTTAGTTCTTCCGCCGTCCAAACCACTCTGTGCCTTTCGCGCTTGTGTTTTCGCCGCGTTGTTGAATTCAAGTCCATCGCTGGTGTCTTTGTTGCTGGTCTAGTCGTCGTGATCTAGTTTCTACGTCGAGTCTTTGCTGTTTCTGGTCATCGTGTATCTCGGCTTGCCCTTGGTTGCATCCGTTGTTTTGTCTACTATAGCCGAGATTGTGTTGTCACCCTCATCCGACCACGTACTCAGTTTCGACTTCCCACCAACTCGAGTTCGACCACCTGATCGGATACGACCACCCCCTTGGGTTCGACCACCCGGTTGGATTCGATCACCTCTTCGGATTCGACCCCCCAAGTCGGATTCGACCACCATCCTCAGATACAACCACCTCCTCGGGTTCGACCACCCAGTCAGATTCGACCACCCACTCGGATTTGGCCACCTCTTCGAGTTCGACCACCTCCTCGGATTCGACCACCTCTTCGAGTTCGACCACCTCCTCGGATTCGACCACCTCTTCGAGTTCGACCACCTCCTCGGATTCGACCACCTCTTCGAGTTCGATCACCTTACTTGAGTTCGACCACCCTCAGGTGGCTCACGAAAATCCACAGTTGGTCCACGACCACCCACAGGAGAAATCAATTGCCTTGCGAATTTTGTTCTATTGTGCTTGTATTTCGGCTTGCTCGAGCTAGTTCTAGGAACGCGTTTGGGCCAAAGAAGCGTGATTTAGTACCGTGGACTTTGATTCAGCTTTGCTAACTGTTTTCATTCTTGCTATTCCTTGCTACAAAATTTTACTGTCCGAGCTCCACATACTTTCGGCCCTCAGATTTGGATCCTCGCATTCGCCATTCGCCGCGGTCGTACATCCCACCTTCTCCGATCATACCACCTGCTGCAATTGGTAAGAAATTCATAAGAGCTTGGCAAGACACTTGAGAGTGTGTGATCCCACCTCCCACCACCTAGTAGGTGATAGGGATAATATCTTTGTGTTGTCTTTTGTCTTTTACTAACCATGGCAGGTGAGGAATTGGATGCGCAAGAGTGTGTTTTGAGGGAAGAGCTCATGAGGGTGTTGGATGAGCACCGCCACGCTATTAATGACGACATTGATAGGAAGTTTGCGAAACAATCGCTACTGCTGCAGAACTCAATGATAGTATCGCAATGCTCAACACACACATTGATGGTTTGGCCAATCAACCACCGAACAATGGGCGTGTGGGTCCTCATGGTGCAGCCCATGACCGTGAGTTTGACAATGGAAATGAGATGCACAACCACGACGCCTTTGATGCACGACAACGGAACCGGTTGAACTTCAACCGTCAAGGTATGAGAGGTAATAACATTCAACAACATAATGCACGTGTTAATGATGATCCATATGCTAAAGTCAAGTTCGCTATACCATATTTTGTGGGTGCTTATGATGCTGAAACATATCTAGATTGGGAGTTGACGGTAGAACGAAATTTAATGCTCACTTAGTTCTGAAGTGCATAGAGTTCGACAAGCCACAAGTGAATTTAAAAACTTCGCCATCATTTGGTGGAATAGGGTATGCAATGATGGATTAGCGCCTACTACTTGAGATGCTCTAAAGGTTGCTATGCGTAATAGATTTGTTCCACCTTCTTTAAACGTGATTTGCTTAAGAAATTGCAGCGCTTAAACCAAGGCAATAGATCGTAGAAGAATATTATCGGGCTACAAATTAGTATGTTACGTTGTGACATTATTGAGAATGAAGAGGCTGCGATGGCACGCTTTTATGGAGGATTAACACGTGAATTTCGTGACATAGTTGATTACAAAGAATATGATAGTATCCTAGATTGTTTCAACTTGCACGCTTGGCGAAAAGGAATTGCGAGGACGACAATGAGAGGCCAAGGAACAATTTTGGAAGCACGTCTACACCAAGAACAACGCCGGGTCAAGTTAAAATAGTCCCACCTTCGGCTACACGGTCTGCTGCCCCCTCCTCGAGTAGGGCGCGTTCAGCAGCACCTCCGACACCATCACATGCACCCGAGGTAAGCAAATCTACTAGTGTGCATGCCCCGGCCAAGAGTTCTTCTTCGGTTGCTTCCACGGGCCGTACGACTGGGATTATTTGCCACCGTTGCAAGGGAATGGGCCACATCATGAGGGACTGCCCAAGTCTGCGAGCATACCTTGCCACTGCAGACGGAGGTTATGTAAGTGCTAGGGATATTAAGGATGAATATGTACTTGCAGCTAACATTGCAGGTGGAGGAGACGAAATAGACAGTGATGCTGATGATGTAGAGGAACAAGTAGCTGCTGTTGACACCGGGAATCATATGAGCCTTGTTGCACAACGAGTCTTTGGCGCACAAGTGGAGAGAGAAGAGCAAAATCAACGGCACAACTTGTTTCAAACCAGATTTCTCGTGAAGGAGAGAGCCTGCAGAGTAATCATTGATGGAGGGAGCTGCAATAACCTTGCAAGTTCCGAGATGGTCAAGAAGCTTGGCTTGGCCACACAGCCACACCCACGTCCCTACTACATCCAATGGTTCAATTCGTGTGGTAAGTTAAAGGTAAACCAAGTTGTCAGAGTGCAATTTTGAGCTGGTAATTACAATGATAGTACTGACTTTGATGTAGTGCCTATGCAAGCATGCTCTTTGTTGCTTGGTAGGCCTTGGATATATGATAATGATGTTTTGCACTATGGTAGAGCTAATACCTACTCGTTCTCACATAGGGGCAAGAAGATTAAGTTGTTGCCCTTGACACCAGCTGAAATTGTGAAAGATCAAGTAGAGCGTGCTAAAAATGAAAGAAACATCGATGAACATGATTCTGAAAATCAGCAAGTAGCAAAACATGTTTTCCCACCTAAAGGGGAGAAAGTGACGCCTAGTTCTAAGTCCGAGGGAATAAAATTGAAGGGGGTGTGTTATGCTTGCCACTAAATCTGAACATGCTGAAATTTGTGATAATGAGCTGTCCTGCTATGCTTTGATACGCAAAGATGCTTTATTTTCACTTGAGGATATATCTAGCTCTTTGCCTCCTACTGTTGCTAACCTTTTGCAGGAGTATGTGGATGTATTTCCAGCTGAGATACCCCTAGGATTGCCACCTATTCGAGGGATAGAGCATCAAATTGATTTGATCCCGGGAGCGACTTTGCCAAACCGTGTTGCATATAGGACCAATCCAGAGGAGACTAAGGAAATTCAGCTACAAGTCCAAGATCTTTTGGAATTTGTGGGTGCGTCTGAAAGCCTTAGTCCTTGTCTTTGTTCTGTTCTTTTGGGTCCTAAGAAAGATGGTAGTTGGCGTATGTGTGTTGATTGTAGAGCCATTAATAATATTACGATAAGGTATCGTCATCCTATTCCTAGGCTAGACGACATGCTTGATGAGTTGAGTGGTTCTATTATTTTCACAAAGATTGACTTGCGGAGTGGTTACCACCAGATTAGAATGAAATTGGGAGATGAATGGAAGACTGCTTTTAAAACTAAGTTCGGACTATATGAGTGGTTAGTCATGCCTTTTGGTCTAACTAACGCACCTAGTACTTTTATGCGATTGATGAACGAGGTTTTACGTTCTTTCATTGGAAAATTTGTGGTGGTTTATTTTGATGATATCTTGATTTATAGCAAGTCACATGAGCTACACTTGAATCATATACGTGCTGTTTTTAATGCTTTGAGAGATGCACATTTGTTTGGTAACCTCGAGAAGTGCACCTTTTGCACCGATCGAGTTGCGTTTCTTGGTTATGTTGTGACACCACAGGAATTGAGGTGGATGAGGCAAAGATTGCAGCCATCCAAAGTTGGCCGACGCCTACCATCGTGTGACACAAAAGGAGCTTCCATGGCCTTCTTTGGATTCTATCGACGTTTTGTGCGGATTTCAGCACCATTGCCGCATTCATTGAATGAATTAACAAAGAAAGGAGTGCCTTTCCAATGGGGACCTCGCAAGAGAAGGCATTCGACTTATTGAAAGAAAAGCTCACCACAAGACCCTACTCCAACTCCCCGATTTTGGTAAGACTTTTGAGATTGAATGTGATGCTAGCGGGATTGGGATAGGTGGTGTACTGATTCAAGAAGGTAAGCGGTTGCATATTTCAGTGAGAAATTAAATGGGCCTAGTCTGAATTATTCTACCTATGATAAAGAATTGTATGCTTTAGTTCGTGTGCTTCAAACTTGGCAACATTATCTATGGCCCAGAGAATTTGTTATACATTCCGATCATGAATCGCTAAAACATATTAGAAGTCAAGCTAAACTGAACAAACGACATGCTAATTGGGTAGAATTTATTGAGTCGTTTCCATATGTCATAAAGCATAAGAAAGGTAAGGACAATGTGATTGCCGATGCGCTTTCTAGACGTTATACCATGTTATCTCAACTTGATCATAAGATTTTTGGTTTGGAGACCATTAAAGATTTATATGCTATTGATTTGGACTTTAAAGAAGTGCTTGAACATTGTAAAGGAGGGAAAACATGGAATAAATATGTGCTGATTGATGGTTTGGTCTATCGTGCTAACAAGTTATGCGTTCCAGCTAGCTCCGTTCGTCTTTTGTTGTTGCAGGAGGCGCATGGAGGAGGTTTGATGGCGCATTTTGGAGCAAAGAAGACTGAAGATGTGCTGGCAGCCCACTTCTTTTGGCCAAAGATGAGGCGCGATGTCGAGCGCTACGTGGCTCGCTGCACTACATGCAACAAAGCTAAGTCCCGTCTCAATCCACATGGACTTTATATGCCTCTTCCTATTCCTAGCGCCCCTTGGGAGGATATTTCTATGGATTTTGTTTTAGGATTGCCTAGGACAAAGAGGGGAAGGGACAGTATATTTGTAGTAGTGGATCGATTTTCTAAAATGGCACATTTTATACCTTGTCACAAGAGCGATGATGCCACAAACATAGCTGAATTGTTTTTCAGGGAAATCATTTGCTTACATGGAGTGCCTAATACTATTGTCTCGGATCGCGATGCGAAGTTTTTGAGCCACTTTTGGAGATCACTTTGGAACAAATTGGGGACAAAGCTACTATTTTCTACTACGTGCCATCCCCAAACTGATGGACAAACGGAGGTTGTCAACCGCACGTTATCCACCATGTTGCGGGCTGTTTTAAAGAACAATTTGAAGATGTGGGAAGAGTGTTTACCGCATATTGAGTTTGCTTACAACAGGTCGGTACACTCTACCACCAAGGTAAGTCTGTTTCAGGTAGTGTATGGTTTTAACTCCCATGCTCCTATTGATTTACTACCTTTGCCTACCTCTGAAAAAATTAATTTAGATGCTAAGAAGCGTGCTGAATTTGTTCTTAAGTTGCATGAAACAACTAAAGAGAATATAGAGCGTATGACTGAAAAGTATAGAGTTGCTGGAAGTAAAGGTAGAAAAGAAATAAAATTTGAACCAGGAGATTTAGTTTGGGTACATTTGAGAAAGGATAGGTTTCCGGAATTAAGAAAATCAAAGTTGATGCCTAGGGCTGATGGACCATTTAAGATAATTGCAAAGATAAATGACAATGCATATCAATTGGAGCTACCTGCAGATTTTGGGGTTAGCCCTACATTTAACATTTCAGATTTGAAGCCATACGTGGGAGAAGAAGATGAGCTTGAGTCGAGGATGACTCCAATTTAAGAGGGGGAGGATGATGAGGACATCACTTCTTCGGATACACGCACTACAAAAAGTCCTCCAGATCCGGTTGCTAAACTACAAAGTCCTATGACAAGAGCTCATGCACGTCACTTAAATTATGAGGTGAGCTCGTTTCTAGGTGCTAATAATTTATCTGTGCAGAATGGTATTCTACCTAAAAATTGTGATCTTCTGTTACTTAGGAATAATGGGGAGGATCCAAATCGTCTACGACCAGTTCTCGGTGATCTGCAAGCTCTACGACCAGGTGTACCCGCTCTACGACCAGATCTAGTTTCTACGTCGAGTCTTTGCTGTTTCCGGTCATCGTGTATCTCGGCTTGCCCTTGGTTGCATCCGTTGTTTTGTCTACTATAGCCGAGATCGTGTCGTCACCCTCATCCAACCACGTACTCAGTTTCGACTTCCCACCAACTCGAGTTCGACCACCTGATCGGATACGACCACCCCCTTGGGTTCGACCACCCGGTTGGATTCGATCACCTCTTCGGATTCGACCCCCCAAGTCGGATTCGACCACCATCCTCAGATACAACCACCTCCTCGGGTTCGACCACCCACTCAGATTCGGCCTCCTCTTCGAGTTCGACCACCTCCTCGGATTCGACCACCTCTTCGAGTTCGACCACCTCCTCGGATTCGACCACCTCTTCGAGTTCGATCACCTTACTTGAGTTCGACCACCCTCAGGTGGCTCACGACAATCCACAGTTGGTCCACGACCACCCAGAGGAGAAATCAATTGCCTTGCGAATTTTGTTCTATTGTGCTTGTATTTCGGCTTGCTCGAGCTAGTTCTAGGAACGCGTTTGGGTCAGCAACTGTGACGAGTACCGTGGACTTTGATTCAGCTTTGCTAACTGCTTTTCATTATTGCTATTCCTTGCTACAAAATTTTACTGTCCGAAGCTCCACATACTTTCGGCCCTCAGATTTGGATCCTCGCATTCGCCATTCGCCGCGGTCGTACATCCCACCTTCTCCGATCATACCACCTGCTGCAATTGGTAAGAAATTCATAAGAGCTTGGTAAGACGCTTGAGAGTGTGTGATCCCACCTCCCACCACCTAGTAGTTGATAGGGATAATATCTTTGTGTTGTCTTTTGTCTTTTACTAACCATGGCAGGTGAGGAATTGGATGCTAAAAGTGTGTTTTGAGGAAGAGCTCATGAGGGTGTTGGATGAGCACCGCCACGCTATTAATGACGACATTGATAGGAAGTTTGCGAAACAATCGCTACATCGCAAAGAACTCAATGATAGTATCGCAATGCTCAACAGACGCATTGATGGTTTGGCCAATCAACCACCGAACAATGGGCGTGTGGGTCCTCATGGTGCAGCCCATGACCGTGAGTTTGACAATGGAAATGAGATGCACAACCACGACGCCTTTGATGCACGACAACGGAACCGGTTGAACTTCAACCGCCAAGGTATGAGAGGTAATAACATTCAGCAACATAATGCACGTGTTAATGATGATCCATATGCTAAAGTCAAGTTCACTATACCATATTTTGTGGGTGCTTATGATGCTGAAACATATCTAGATTGGGAGTTGACGGTAGAGAACGAAATTTAATGCTCACTTAGTTCTGAAGTGCATAGAGTTCGACAAGCCACAAGTGAATTTAAAAACTTCGCCATCATTTGGTGGAATAGGGTATGCAATGATGGATTAGCGCCTACTACTTGGGATGCTCTAAAGGTTGCTATGCGTAATAGATTTGTTCCACCTTCTTTAAACGTGATTTGCTTAAGAAATTACAGCGCTTAAACCAAGGCAATAGATCTGAGAAGAATATTATCGAGCTACAAATTAGTATGTTACGCCAGACATTATTGAGAATGAAGAGGCTGCGATGGCACGCTTTTTATGGAGGATTAACACGTGAATTTCAGGACATAGTTGATTACAAAGAATATGATAGTATCCCTAGATTGTTTCAACTTGCACGCTTGGCAGAAAAGGAATTGCAGGGACGACAACAGAGGCCAAGGAACAATTTTGGAAGCACGTCTACACCAAGAACAACGCCGGGTCAAGTTAAAATAGTCCCACCTTCGGCTACACGGTCTGCTGCCCCCTCCTCGAGTAGGGCGCGTTCAGCAGCACCTCCGACACCATCACATGCACCCGAGGTAAGCAAATCTACTAGTGTGCATGCCCCGGCCAAGAGTTCTTCTTCGGTTGCTTCCACGGGCCGTACGACTGGGATTATTTGCCACCGTTGCAAGGGAATGGGCCACGTCATGAGGGACTGCCCAAGTCAGCGAGCATACCTTGCCACTGCAGACGGAGGTTATGTAAGTGCTAGTGATATTGAGGATGAATATGTACTTGCAGCTAACATTGCAGGTGGAGGAGACGAAACAGACAGTGATGCTGATGATGTAGAGGAACAAGTAGTGCAAGTTGACACCGGGAATCATATGAGCCTTGTTGCACAACGAGTGCTGAGCGCACAAGTGGAGAGAGAAGAGCAAAATCAACGGCACAACTTGTTTCAAACCAGATTTCTCGTGAAGGAGAGAGCCTGCAGAGTAATCATTGATGCAGGGAGCTGCAATAACCTTGCAAGTTCCGAGATGGTCAAGAAGCTTGGCTTGGCCACACAGCCACACCCACGTCCCTACTACATCCAACGGTTCAATTCGTGTGGTAAGTTAAAGGTAAACCAAGTTGTCAGAGTGCAATTTTGAGCTGGTAATTACAAGGATAGTACCGACTTTGATGTAGTGCCTATGCAAGCATGCTCTTTGTTGCTTGGTAGGCCTTGGATATATGATAATGATGTTTTGCACCATGGTAGAGCTAATACCTACTCGTTCTCACATAGGGGCAAGAAGATTAAGTTGTTGCCCTTGACACCAGCTGAAATTGTGAAAGATGAAGTAGAGCGTGCTAAAAATGAAAGAAACATCGATGAACATGATTCTGAAAATCAGCAAGTAGCAAAACGTGTTTTCCCACCTAAAGGGGAGAAAGTGACGCCTAGTTCTATGTCCGAGGGAATAAAATTGAAGGGGTGTGTTATGCTTGCCACTAAATCTGAACTTGCTGAAATTTGTGATAATGAGTTGTCCTGCTATGCTTTGATATGCAAAGATGCTTTATTTTCACTTGAGGATATATCTAGCTCTTTGCCTCCTGCTGTTGCTAACCTTTTGCAGGAGTATGTGGATGTATTTCCAGCTGAGATACCCCCGGGATTGCCACCTATTCGAGAGATAGAGCATCAAATTGATTTGATCCCGGGAGCGACTTTGCCAAACCGTGCTGCATATAGGACCAATCCAGAGGATACTAAGAAAATTCAGCTACAAGTCCAAGATCTTTTGGACCGTGGGTACGCATCTGAAAAGCCTTAGTCCTTGTGCTTGTTCTGTTCTTTTGGTTCCTAAGAAAGATGGTAGTTGGCGATGTGTGTTGATTGTAGAGCCATTAATAATATTACGATAAGGTATCGCCATCCTATTCCTAGGCTAGACGACATGCTTGATGAGTTGAGTGGTTCTATTATTTTCACAAAGATTGACTTGTGGAGTGGTTACCACCAGATTAGAATGAAATTGGGAGATGAATGGAAGACGCTTTTAAAACTAAGTTCGACTATATGAGTGGTTAGTCATGCCTTTTGGTCTAACTAACGCACCTAGTACTTTTATGCGATTGATGAACGAGGTTTTACGTTCTTTCATTGGAAAATTTGTGGTGGTTTATTTTGATGATATCTTGATTTATAGCAAGTCACATGAGCTACACTTGAATCATATACGTGCTGTTTTTAATGCTTTGAGAGATGCACATTTGTTTGGTAACCTCGAGAAGTGCACCTTTTGCACCGATCGAGTTGCGTTTCTTGGTTATGTTGTGACACCACAGGGAATTGAGGTGGATGAGGCAAAGATTGCAGCCATCCAAAGTTGGCCAACGCCTACCACTGTGATACAGGTGCGGAGCTTCCATGGCCTTGCTGGATTCTATCGACGTTTTGTGCGGGATTTCAGCACCATTGCCGCACCATTGAATGAATTAACAAAGAAAGGAGTGCCTTTCCAATGGGGACCTACGCAAGAGAAGACATTCAACTTATTGAAAGAAAAGCTCACCACAGCACCCCTACTCCAACTCCCTGATTTTGGTAAGACTTTTGAGATTGAATGTTGTGAGGACACCGGTTTATTAAGCTTGTAATACTTAGTCATCCATTGACCCAAGCGTTACAAACATAATAATCCGTGTCTTCGAGATATGTATACTTCCCAGAATGCAGTATACACACCCCTTTACAAAAGCATGCATCAATTCCATACACGACATAGAACCAAAGCACGACTAGAATAAAAGACATACAATATATAGAGTTATTACAAAAGGGAGGCCGACCGGCCGAAATAATAAATACAAAGCTAAATAAACAGCGGAAGCAAAAGTGCCATAAGATGGCCATAACAAAAGCCAATTAGTGTGCCTTTACCCACAAGGCAACCAACCGGACCGCCAAGCTAGGCGTCAAACCCGAAGCACATCTCACAAGAGTGAAGCCCTTGGGGCTCACCTTCTTCCTCTGCAACAAAGTTATTAAGCAAAGCAAATGAGTACAAAGAATGTACTCGCAAGACTGACGTGTAAGATAACAGAACTATAGTTTAGCTACATGCAAGCTTTATTTAAGTGGATGAGGCTTTGGACTTATTTTAGCATAAAGCAAGTTTTCCTTTGCAATAATGTAATAGATTCAAAGCAGTTTTGCAATTCATTTTTAATTTGCAAGAAACCAACGAGACAGGTAACAATTGGAAGATAACAATCCTGGAAGTGGCTAACCCATTAGCCACCACAATAGCATGAACATCCATTCATACCAACCCATCAAGTTTTAATTTAAATGTTGTAGTCTAGTTCTTGCACGACCTTACCAAGCATGTCCATAACCTAGGACGAGGCTATTCAATAGTTTTAACCTGCGGGGGTGTACCAATGTACCCACACGCCGACCGCCTTTTCGCCAAGCTATTTAGCACACTTCCTTTGGTATGCCGGGTGCGGCTAAGTCCTCGAGACATTTCCAATGGATGATGCTAATTAAGAGCCGCCTCCCACGGGATAAGGACACATTAGACACCCTAACCGGTCTCATTAATGCTCCCTCCCAACACCACACACATACACACATTTTAACACACCCACCGACCAGCTCATAATTAACACCTCCCAAAGTACTTAGTCAAGAGAGGTCCCATATCCCCTCGTGTGGTTAGCACGCAAGAGCGCTTTGGCTTAGTGACACAAGTAACTCGGTCCTTGGGGACTTAGGCACCTTTCCATTCACACCCAAAATATCACACCAACATCCATTGTGCCCAAGTCAACAATAGTTTTGTTTTTCATTTTTGTTTATTAACAAAGCACAAGCACAAGATGGACAAAATGGAAATAAGATTTTAGTGTGATCAAAGTCATCGACATAATGTCGACAACCGCCCATTTCTACCGTTATCTAAGCATTGCTAAGCATTATCAACGTAACTACTAAGCGATAAGAGTCCATCCAGCGAACTCTAAATCGCAGCAAGATCATCCTAGGCTTAGTAGTAGAGAATGAACATTTACCTACAGAATATGCATCTATAGGATTACTAGCGACATTTTAACACAAAGTAGCATGCATACATATAAGTGAAACAAAGTATTAAGCTTTAAAGTAATGGGACAATAAATGGATATGATCAAACTGCTTGCCTTGCTGATCTTGCTCAATATATTGCGGAGGATCACTCACGGTTTCAACCCACTCGTCGGCACCTAATCGAAAAGGCGAAAAGAATCGATAAGAACGACGAAAACCACATGAACAGCACAGCAAACAAACTCCAAAAGCACTGAAATTTCTACAGCAGCTAAAGGATGATTTTTAGGGAATTCAGCAATAAGAACCAATGGATTTGGATTCTCAATGCAAAAGTTATGAGCAAAACAATTCCGCTCAGCCCTAAAAATGCAAACAGCCACTATTCACTAATTTAATTATGAGGCAACATTTTCTAGAATGGTGGTGGTACTGAGATTTTTACAGTAACACCAGCACCACATGAGATGAATAACACAATTGAGTTCACCTCATTTGGAGCTATATTGCATTTTCTACAATTTTCCAAAAACAAGAACTTGAACAAAATTATAATGCACATAAAAGTTTTCTGAAAATAGTGACATGCCTAAATTCTATTCTAACATTTAGAGCAATAACAGAGGAAACCAACAAAGTTGGATTCACTCACAAATCATCTACAGATCATTACTTATGCATTTTACAAGTTAATTGAATTTTTAAAGAGGCATTTAAAGGTAGGTTTGAATTCTATTTGCAAAACCATGTTCTGGAGCTGAACTCAACTTACAATCATTTTTAGATTGAAGTCCAGTCCAAGACAGAGCTGCAGGAATTTGAATCACTTTATTTGGATTTAAAACGAATTAGATATGAAATTTTGAAGTTATTACCCTTTTTCAGTTCTTAAAATAACAGCTCCCTGGAATTTCTAAAAACCAAGGACATGGGAGGACGTGAGCCACAGATCTCAGATCTAACGGCTCAGACCTCCCAGGAGAACAACGCACACGCGCTGCTAGGAGGTCCAACGCGCGAGCAGAGGGGAGGTCGTGGCCGTTGATGGCACATCCAACGGCCACAACGACGGAGGGAGGTCCGGGACGAACCAGATCAAGCGAGGGAGGACCTGAGCGGCTGAGATCTTCCAAAGGAAGATCTAAACGATCAAGATCTCCCCAAGGAAGATCTACATCGTCAAGACCCCTCGAGGGAGGTCCTGGACGGTCTAGATTTTCCAAGGGAGGACTTTAATGGTTTAGATTATCCGAGGGAGGACCTAAACGGCTAAGATCAACTCGGGGAGGTCATGAATGGCTAAGATGACCTCGAGGAGGTCCTAAGGGTTGCGATCTACAAGAGGAGGTCCCGACAGTTAAGATCTCACACGAGGGGAGGTCTTAGACGGTCCAGATTACTCAAGGGAGGTCCCGGACCGTCAAGACAACAACGAAGAGGTCCCGGGCGCTTCAGATCCATTTGGGGTGGTCCCGAACGCCAAGATCTAACAAAGGGAGGTCTGAGGTGGTCCTTACAAAAGACCGTGGGTGGTCTTTGCAAAGAGGACCTGAGGAGGTCTTTGCCAAAAGTCCACGGGGTGATCCTTTGGCAAAGAGGTCCCAGAGATGCACGCGCGCGGGGAGACCAGGCGCGTGGCCTTAATTGCGCAACAAGGGACAGAAAATAAGGCATTAAAGGCTGACCCGAGTTTACCAATGATAAGCAATGATGATCGATTTAAGGGGAGATCATTGTCCTAACGACAATGGCACGGTGCCATTGTCGTCCGACGAAACCCCGAGAGGCTCCCAAGGCTTGTCGCCGGCGATGAGGACCTCGCGGCGCCATCCAAGGACACCAACGCAGCGCAATAGTGTTAGTACACGCCAGACCATTCCCGGCGGGGTGGCCTGAACGGCGACGAGTCAAGATTGGCGGCGCAAAAACACACGGCCAAAACACAAACAATGATAATGAGCTCCGCGAACGTATATCAAGCGTGCAGCAAGCTCTTAGGGATTACCAGGAGATTACCCGAGGTCCAGAGGTGCCGAGGAGGTCGAGGACGTGGAGGACCGGAGTTGGGGAAGAAGGGTTGCTCCACGGCCAACTCCAAGCTCCAAGCTCCAAGTCAGGCCTCTTCTGAAAATGTCAACCCAAATGAGGTTAGGGTTAACTCCAGGAGGTCTGGGGAGCACAAAGTGAACGAGAGGTTGAAGAGGGAGCCACTGGAACTCTTGTGCCACCGAGGAGCTCCAAGGACTTCAACAATGGCGGCCAAAAGGGTAGGTCAGTGGAGGAGATGCTCAGCCCAGCACAGGCAAGGCCAAGCTCAATGGTGTGTAAAAGAAGCCAAGGGCAACAGTGGGGGGGGGTTTATAGCTAGGGCCAAAAAGAGGTCCTGGACCACGGGTTAAGCTCATGGTGAGCTTAGCCCAAGGGAGGTCCACGGAAGGTCCATGGAGTTGGACAAGATGGATGGGACAGAGTAGGTCAGGACAGGGCATGGGCTAGGGGCGGAAAAGCACTGACATGCATTTAATGCCCCCAGGCACAGAGCCGTTGGGATGTGACAAGTCCTGACCCCCTCACTGCCATGGAGCACGCGCGCGCCAGAGCAAGGAGATAAACAGGGCAGGGCCTACACCGTTGGATGGGAAGCGCTAGGAAGGTCGCAGCCCTCCGATATGATTTTGAAACGGTAAGCTTTAAAAAGACTGGGAGGAGGTCCTAGCCATGCGATCTCCATCGCACTACCGCGTAATGACAGTCGAGGAGGTCATGCGCGGTAAGGGGGGTTAGGAGGTCCTAGCCTTTGGATCTACATCCAAGGGCTCAGACCTGATGGGGAGGACTTATCCACAGCGCGCGCTACGACACACAACATGTGGGAGGTCCTGGCCATAGGATCTTAATCCCACGGCGCAGATCAAGTGAGGGAGGTCATGGCCAAAGCGCACAACAGAGAAGGAGGTTATGGCGGTTAGATTAAAATCTAACGACTACGAGATGATAAGGGAGGTCGTGGCGGTTGGATTTTAATCCAACGGGCACGACTGAGGTCGGAGGTCTTGGCCCTTGGGCAAGACATTGGACGAGGATGGGAGGTCGGCCGTGAGATTTTCATCCGACGGCGATGAGGAGATGGGGAGGTCGTGAGCCTTGGATTTTAATCAACGGCAAGACAACAATAGAAGGGAGGTCTTGGTCATGCGATGGTTTTGCGGCGAGAGGTCGTGGCCTTTGGATCTCAATTCAACGGCTCGACCTCAAAAAGGAAGAGAGGAGGTCTGAGTGGTTTGATAGCAAGTGGAGGTCATGGTCATGGATCTTTGATCCAACGGCTATGACCTCGATGGGGTGGGAGGTTCTCGCGGTGTTGACCGCAAGGAGGTCTCGTGCACAAGACAAACAGAGGAGGTCCACAAGGTCAAGAGGACCTCGAAGGGTGGAGGACACAGGCGCAAGATATCGAAGGAGGTCATGGCCTTGGATGTGATCCAACGGCTATGACCTCAACAAGGCGGGAGGACCTCACAGTGACTGTTTGAGGAGGAGGTCGTGGCGGTTGGATGTTGATCCAACGGTTGCGACCTCAAGTAGGTGGAGGGGAGGTCTGATGGGGTTGGGCTGGACCAGCTTTGCAAAGCGGTTGAGCCCAAGGAACAGTGGGTTTTATGAATTCAAATTTAACAGCTGAGATGTTGCAGAATTGTTTGGGCTAGCAAAACATCTCCAAAATTTATGAAATTTTATCTGGAGCTTGTTGACACAGGGATTAACCTTACATAAAATTTCCAGAGGTTATTATGCAATGCATTTTTCTCAGAAAATTCATGAAAGCCGATCAAGAGATTTGTTTTACCTCCAAAAATTATCAACCAAGTTTTAAAACTCATGATATTTTTCAGAGGGGTCCCACATCATTTATAGGACCAAGGAAAAATATTTCCAAGGGTTTGGCATAAGATTTTGAGACAAGTTGAATAAGGGTTGGACTTTAGTCCACAGGAGGTTTAGGTTTTTTTTTTGAACTCCACCACTTTTGATAAGAATTTTAGAGGAGTTCAAGAGTTTCAAGATGTGAGAAAAAGTTTTAATTTCTACACATTTAGTTACATTTGAAACAAACACCTGTTTAGGTATTTGGGATGTTACAAAATCTCCCCCCCTTACAGAAATCTCGTCCCGAGATTTTGGCCCACTCTGAAAAGAAAGATGGGTAGTCCGTGCGCAGATGATCTTCCCTTTGTTGATTTGACCACTGAACTTTTAGGATCTTGAGGCCACGATTCCTTGATTTTTGTTCAGCTTCTTCAAAGATGCGAACCTTCCTTTACGATTCTTTATCCATTTATAATATTTTTGTTGTACTTGGATCTAATTCTCGAACTCTGTTCAGTCCAATCAACACTTTATTTAGTTACATATTGTTCCCAGCTCGTTCCTTGTCGAGCTGGGTTTTATTTGATTTGTTTTATTGTATTGCTTCTCGTTAGGTCACGATTCTGACCCAACTTCTTGCACAACAAGAGTTTCCAACGGAGCTTCCTCTGTTGGAACATGGAGGCACTTCTTTGAACGGGGATGCATGGAACACATCATGTATCCCTTCAAGTGCAGCAGGTAATTTCAACTTATAGGCAACAGCTCCTTTCTTTTCGATAATGTGGTAGGGACCCACATATCGAGGAGCGAACTTGCCCAAGACGCTGGAACGTTGATAGCCCTTCAAAGGAGAGACTTCGAGATAAACAAGTCATTAGGCGCAAAACTTAACTCACGACGACAGTGATCCGCATAGCTCTTTTGCCCGGATTGAGCGGTGCGAAGATGAACTTGACTCTCGGCCTCATAGATCGAGTCTGGACCAAGGAAAGGTCTCTTGCCGGTCTCAGACCAATACAACGGGGTCCTGCACTTTCTCCCGTATAAGGCCTCAAATGGTGCCATGCCGAGACTGGCCTGAAAGCTGTTGTTGTAAGGAAACTCGACGAATGGTAAGCATTTCTCCCAATGCTCCCCATAAGCACGAAGCGTGTCTTCCAAAACTTGGTTGACCCTTTTGGTCAGGCCATCAGTTTGGGGATGACATGCTGAGCTGAAAGCAAGACGAGTTCCCATAGCCTCTTGTAGACTATGCCCAAAATTGAGAAGTGAGTAGAAACCCACGATCCAAAACGATCGCCTTTGGTACCTCGTAAGAAGCCATAATCCTCGATACATAAAGCTCAAATAAGTGACCTGCATTTAACTGGTCTTGACTAGCAGAAAATGTGCTACTTTAGTCGACCCGGGGGAAACCTACCAGGTCCAGATACAATAAAGATTGACAGACTGAGAGCATCTTTCTTGATTCTATGGGTAGTGGTGCATGATAGTTGTTAGTTGGCGGAGCGATTTGTCTGGTTAATTCCGGAACAACTTGTTTGGTTAATTCCGGGGCGATTTATTTGGTTAATTCCACTAACAACGGGATCTCAGCCTGCTAACTAGCTTTACAGAGTCATCCCTCCGCAGCTAGCTACTTAGAAGAACTATGGTCGTTTTAGTTGGTGGAGCAATTTGTCCGTTGCTCCACTAACTAACGAGACTTTAGTCGTTAACTAGCTATACTGAGTCATCCTCCGCAGCCTAGTCTCTAGGGGACTATGGCCGCTTAGGCCACGTAAGTTTGAGGCAATTACAGTGTCCTGTGATGCCCTTAGGTGTACAGGAAGGAAATGTGCCATTTTAGTCAAACGATCGATGACAATCCAAACGGCATCATATTTCTTAGGGGTTCGGGGTAGACTAGTAGACCTTTTTGAAACCGGGGTGGTGCCGAGCACCGGATAAAAGAGTGAAATCAGGATCACCAAAAATGATAAAAGATGGAGATACAAGGGAATGAGGCGCTCCTGAATCGAATAAAATAATATCCGGGCAAGAGTTAGCGAGAAGCGTACCTAACGCGACGTCAGGTGCCTCCAGAGCTTTCTCATCTGAGATGGAGTCGACTGGATTACAAACGGCCTTTTGGTGCTTCAAAGGGCAATTATTGGCGTAATGCCCCTTATAGTTGCAGAAGAAACAAGTGATCCCGGCAAATGGATTGCTATGCTTCACAGGGCAATTGTTGGTGTAGTGCCCTTTCTTGCTACAAAAGAAACAAGTGATCCCAGATCGGTTTGCGGGGACCACCTTGTCGACTCAAGCAGTGCACGTGATGGAGGCACGGCTCATGAATGACGAGGGGTTGTTTGCAAGCTTCTTAGGACAATTATTAGCATAATGGCCCTTGAGATTACGAAGAAACAAGTGACACCGGCGACCTTGCCGAGTCACCTCGAGTCCTCTCTTGACACTTGCGACGATCCTCCGACTTTCTCGCTCGCCCACAAAGAATAATGTGATTTTCACCATATGTCGAAGTCGGGAAGGTATAGATCGGTAGTTCCGCTTCGCAGCCTCGCATAAATCATCCGAGAACTTCTCCGGTTTGGAGGCATTGGCGATTGCGATGCTTGCAGATGACCGAAGAAGCGATCAGTAGTTCCAATGACTTGGCAATCACCGATTCATGCTACACTCCATGGGATAGTGATCGCTTCCTCGCAAAGCGAAACAAGTAACTTTGGCACCGGACAATCTCGGGTAAATGGTCTTCCTCACGCTTTGGACAAGGTATACATCGATTGTCGTAGTGTCCTTCCTCGCCACAACGCCGACAGACCTTGATTCTTCCTAGTTCGCACTCTTCGGAGAAATGCCCTTCTTCGCCACAGCTAAGGCAAAAAGGAGGATTTTCATCCCAACCGCTTGTCGACCTAGTCCGCCGGGTCCGCCTGCACATCCTCACATTTAAGAGATGGGTTAACACGAAACCCTAAAACTAGAAGCTAACGAAAGCAAAAGGAAGAGCCGTTGAATAGGGGAATGAAACATCACCCTAACCGAAAGCCAACAAGACAACAGAGAAATGAACTAAAAAAAAAAGCTTACAAAAAGCTCAAGAAACAACGAGAAACCACAAGACTAGAGATCAACTTCCCGACACGACTAACCCGTATTGAATGAACGAGTAATCGGTTGAGAAGACAAAAATCAAAACGCAACTCGAGATTTAATCACACTTAAATAGCAGAATAAAACCATCTAAAGGGTGTTAGATACTTAGCTAACTAATATCACATCTTACCCTTTTTATTCCCACAAATTTTAGTTGAATTATCCTCTCATTATCTATCTTATTTAGAAACCTTTGAGATCGCTGTCTGGAAATTTGATGCTTGCTGTCCAGATTTCGCATCCAAGCTCCTCGTCGAATCACCGACTCCAGAACTTCAAAACCTTGTAATGGGCAGCTCACACTTCAATTCGCCAATCTCATTGGTTCTCCCAAAAAAAACAAGGTGTTATCGCTAATTGGGTCTATCTTTTGAGAGGAGGAAAGGAAAACAACTTTTAAAACTCAATTAGAACAAGATGAGAGAAGAACGCTAAGATAGGTACGGAGTAAAAGTAGAGACTTTACTTAAGCTTTCATAAACCATTTGATATTGTGAAAATAGGTTTTCCAAAATATCCTAACAACGACCAAGCTTGGGTTACTACGGTCAGAATGGCTCTGATACCAACTTTGTGAGGACCCCGGTTTATTAAGCTTGTAATACTTAGTCATCCATTGACCCTAGCATTACGAACATAATAATCCGTGTCTTCGAGATATGTATACTTCCTAGAATATAGTATACACACCCCTTTACAAAAGCATGCATCAATTCCATACACCTATATAGAACCAAAGCACGACTAGAATAAAAGACATACAATATATAGAGTTATTATAAAAGGAGGCCGACCGTCGAAATAATAAATACAAAGCTAAATAAACAATGGAAGCAAAAGTGCCATAAGATGGCCATAACAAAAGCCAATTAGTGTGCCTTTACCCACAAGGCAACCAACCGGACCGCCAAGCTAGGTGTCAAACCCGAAGCACATCTCACAAGAGTGAAGCCCTTGGGGCTCACCTTCTTCCTCTGCAACAAAGTTATTAAGCAAAGCAAATGAGTACAAAGAATGTACTCGCAAGACTGACGTGTAAGATAATGTAACTATAGTTTAGCTACATGCAAGCTTTATTTAAGTGGATGAGGCTTTGGACTTATTTTAGCATAAAGCAAGTTTGCCTTTGCAATAATGTAATAGATTCAAAGCAGTTTTGCAATTCATTTTTAATTTGCAAGAAACCAACGAGACAGGTAACAATTGGAAGATAACAATCCTGGAAGTGGCTAACCCATTAGCCACCACAATAGCATGAACATCCATTCATACCAACCCATCAAGTTTTAATTTAAATGTTGTAGTCTAGTTCTTGCATGACCTTACCAAGCATGTCCATAACCTAGGACGAGGCTATTCGAATAGTTTTAACCTTGCAGGGGTGTACCAATGTACCCACATGTAACATCTTGAATTTCTAAATCCTTTTCAAATGTGTAAAATAAATTGACACTATTGTATTTTAATAAAAGTTCCGAGTTGGTTCGTTTGGAGAGGTTGAACTGTTGAGATTTTCTTTTGGTATGCTATGTAGACCTTTCCCTAGCATACCTCCTGTGGATATGTGGGTTTAGACCTCCTCTGCGCCTAGACCCCATTAGTGACACATGAGGCTAAGCCTCCCCGAGGCTTGGATCTTTCTCATCGGACGAATCCCACGTCCTGCTTGTTCTTTGAGTTTGGTCATTTAGACCTCTTTGTTGGTTTGAATCTCTTAAGGTTCAAACCTCTTTTCTGCTCGCACTTCTCTTAAGTCTAGACCTCTTGTCATCTGGGCACTTTTTAATGCCTGCACCTCCTTTCATTTGGACCTCCATGTGTTCCAATGAACTTCTTGTATGTCTTCGACCTCCTCGAGTTCATATGAACCACCTCGACATTTCTTCCCGTCCAAAGGACTTTCGTGGGTTCATCTTGACCTTACCTCATCGGAGTGAAGATCTTCCTTGAGTTACTTGGACGTCAAGCGCTTCCATTTGGAACCACTCCGCATGGACCTCTCTCTCGATTTGATCCGGCGGTCCGCACCTCCTCCCATTTCCAATCCAAGGGTCTAGACCTCCTCATGCGTTATGTTCCTCCGCTGACCTCTTCAAGACGTTGATCTTGGCCGTGGACCTCCCTTTGGAGATCCAACCGCCTGCACCTCAATTCACTTTTAATCTCAACCACGGACCTCCTTAGAAGTTCCTTGGACCTCCTGCCCAAGACCTTCCCGTGGCTTTTAGAGAGCCGGCTTGGGACCTCCTCGCTGACCTCCTTTGATGAGATCTCACCGTCGATCTCCTTTGTTGATCCCGACCGTCAGACCTCCCCATGTCCGCACTTCTTTTGCATGTTTGGACCTCCTTGACCTTTAGACCTCCTCGAGGACCTCTATTGTGGGTCAAGACCTCCCATTTTTGACCCGACTGTTCCTATATTGATCGCCCCACTTGACATTCCGGTCATTCTCATTTCCTCCGCCACGTAATATCTTGGGGCATTTAATGCGTGTCTTGTCACATTAAATGCATGCGCATACGTGGTGTTTACTTTGAATTGGATCACTTAATTCTACTCGACATTTTTCTTTGTTCCTTCCCAAGCAACATACATTGTCCTTCCTCGCACCTTTTGCCTGCATTGTAGTGACACCGCCCGCCACTACCTACCTTTGACCCATTTATATACTTATCCTTGACACGTGTATTTCTAGTTTTCTTCACCACTTTGACTACAACTTGTCTAAGAAATTCCACCACTCCACCTTCTCCATTTTCACCCTCTCGGTTTTGGATCAGAGGCCTTCCCGGGAGAGCTTGGTTCTTACGACCTCCCCTTTCATCCATAGCTTCTTGCCCTTGGTAAGTTCTTTGATGATCTCCTCCACTCTTGAGTTCACCACTACACTGAGCTGGTCATGTCCTTCACAGGACCTTCTCTTGTGCACTTCTTTTGGGATATCTATGGTGCTCGGGTGAGGACCTCCTCTCTGGACCTTGTGCAAGCACCATTGCCTCAGGACCTCTTTGCCCACTGCTTAGGTCACACCTTTGGGGCCTTTTTCTAAAGACCCTTTTCCTCCGTAAGCTAGACCTTCTCCAAAAGAACCTAATCTAAATACAATACTCTTACATTAATTGGGTTTTGAGATTTCTCTGAGTTCTCTTGATTCTTTATTTGGATCTTTGTTGGATCTTTATTTGAACCTTCTTTGAAATTGCTCCTTCATACGTAGATCGTGAAGACTCGTGAGTCCGAGTGTATCAAGAGGAGGATTCACAGA
Source organism: Phyllostachys edulis (assembly GCA_036346405.1). Classification (NCBI taxonomy): domain Eukaryota; kingdom Viridiplantae; phylum Streptophyta; class Magnoliopsida; order Poales; family Poaceae; genus Phyllostachys; species Phyllostachys edulis. The sequence continues at coordinate 2,886,885 of CM070567.1, read as the reverse complement.
GTAGTGAGCAAGGCAAGTTACACTTTTGATCATATTGCACCCAAGAATTCAAATTATTTATGTCTTGTTTTAAAATGTATTGCATGCCTATTTCTATCAAGTTAATTCAATACCGCTTTTAACTTCATAGTTATACCCATTTCCTTTGTATGGCTATGTTGACTTTGGACAAGACTTATTGTCACCATTAGGTCAAGCTTGGTACATGCAGAGTGTGAGCCAAGATCATTTGAAAACCTATGCTTAGTCCTGCTTAGACCAAAATTATTGATTTGGGAAATCTTTACCAACATGACCAACTGCTTTTTAAAATGTTTTAACCATGACATTGGGTTGTCATGGAGGTATGAAAGTATTGCTGGGGAAGCAAAGAAAATGAAATGGATTTAGACTGGGGCGAATTGGTTGGCTTGGTTGGTGCAAGTTTATGCACGGGATCGTGCCTTTATGGTAGATCGATGCCCTTGGGTTTGTGGAAGTCGCCCTAGTCATTTGAGGACCGGTCTTTGAGCGACCAATGCTAGGCCTATAATGGGCCATTGCCAAAACCGTGCAACCACACGTCTCCAGTCTGGGGCGTGGGATCTGGCTGATTAATTTGCAAAACTCTACCATATGCTGCTCCATTGGAGGTGTGGGAGGTCTTGTTTGGCCAATGGTCTTTATAACCTACTGTTCCCACCGGTGCAAGAGGGGGCTTCCCGCCGGATTGCTATCCACAGGGGGGTGAAACCTTAGCAAGGAAAGGCTGTGGTGGAGCAATGCATTGTAAAGGCCTTGTCATGAACTCTAGACCTCTTACCTTCTAAGTGAGAGGTGGCACTCAAGATGCCAAACAAACTAGAGTACTCATGTCGTGTGGGTAAAGTGCACAACCTCTCGCAGAGTTAAATCTATTCAATAGTCAGTGTCCACGGTCAAGGACATGCTGGCAAAGGCCACTTGAAGTTAGATGTTGGATTTGGGGTTTCCAGAAATGTTTGCTAAAACTGTGTTTGGGATTTTATCCCATGGGTTTGGGCAGGGAGCCTAATGTCAGGAGGGTATCCTTCACCAATTTGTTGATGAATGCTACTCAACCTGAAAAAGCGCTTTGCTAAATGAATTTTAGCTATTAAAGATCTGCTTTGGAACTTAGTAATGGTATTTGAAAGAAAATTGGCTTTGTGCAAAATAACCATATTATGCCATCCTTTGATTATCCATCTATGCATGTCATGTTGCTAACCCACGGGTGTAACTTGCGAGCACGGTTGTTGTGCTCACTCTTGCTCATTGCAATCTTTGCCAGGAGAAGATACTGTCAGTGAAGAAGATCAAAGCAGCTAGGTTGTGCCCTCCAGTCAGCTGCCTGTGGCGTGTTGATGGACCCTTTTGATTTCTTTTGTTTTCATGTATTTATGTTTGGCCCAAGGCCACCTTGTAAACAACCTTGTAAATGTTTTGCTTATATAAAGGTGTGTTCTGGATGTCACCACCATTGTGTATATGCTGTGAAGAGCTAGCCATGATCCTTGGGACTAGCTCAAGTTTCACAGAGGACCTTGGAGCAGGCTCGGTCCACCATGTCCTCATGAAGGGATGAACATGTGGGGTTCTGGAGTGGTCCCAGACCTCCACGACCTCCTCTGGAGGGTTGTGGGAGGTCTTGGTACGCCCTCGGACCTCCTCGTTTGTTTCTACGTGGGGACATAGCAGGCCGTGGGTGCTCCTCGGTTCAAAGACTCTCTCTCGGGTCATGTGCTCCTGGACCTCCAGGAGGTCTTGCTGGACCTCCTGGGTGGTCTTGGTGGACTGTCCGAGAGGTCCTTTATGGACCTCCTGGGAGGTCCTGATGGACTTTCCAGAGGTCCTGGAGGATCTCTCGGGTGCCCTAGGATTGGGTCGTCACACCACACGTCAGACCGCCTTTTCGCCAAGCTATTTAGCACACTTCCTTTGGTATGCCGCACGCTAAGTCCTACGAGACATTTCCAATGGATGATGCTAATTAAGAGCCGCCTCCCACGGGGATAAGGACACATTAGACAGCCTAACCGGTCAGTTAATGCTCCCCTCCCAACACCACACACATACACACATTTTTAACACACCCACCGACCAGCTCATAATTAACACCTCCCAAAGTACTTAGTCAAGAGAGGTCCCATATCCCCCTCGTGTGGTTAGCACGCAAGAGCGCTTGGCTTAGTGACACAAGTAACTCTGGTCCTGGGGACTTAGGCACCTTTCCATTCACACCCAAAATATCACACCAACATCCATTGTGCCCAAGTCAACAATAGTTTTGTTTTTCATTTTTGTTTATTAACAAAGCACAAGCACAAGATGGACAAAATGGAAATAAGATTTTAGTGTGATCAAAGTCATCGACATAATGTCGACAACCGCCCATTTCTACCGTTATCTAAGCATTGCTAAGCATTATCAACGTAACTACTAAGCGATAAGAGTCCATCCAGCGAACTCTAAATCGCAGCAAGATCATCCTAGACTTAGTAGTAGAGAATGAACATTTACCTACAGAATATGCATTTATAGGATTACTAGCGACATTTTAACACAAAGTAGCATGCATACATATAAGTGAAACAAAGTATTAAGCTTTCAAGTAATGGGACAATAAATGGATATGATCAAACTGCTTGTCTTGCTGATCTTGCTCAATATATTGCGGAGGATCACTCACGGTTTCAACCCACTCGTCGGCACCTAATCGAAAAGGCGAAAAGAATCGATAAGAACGACGAAAACCACATGAACAGCACAGCAAACAAACTCCAAAAGCACTGAAATTTCTACAGCAGCTAAAGGATGATTTTTAGGGAATTCAGCGATAAGAACCAATGGATTTGGATTCTCAATGCAAAAGTTATGAGCAAAACAATTCTGCTCAGCCCTAAAAATGCAAACAGCCACTATTCACTAATTTAATTATGAGGCAACATTTTCTAGAATGGTGGTGGTACTGAGATTTTTACAGTAACACCAGCACCACATGAGATGAATAACACAATTGAGTTCACCTCATTTGGAGCTATATTGCATTTTCTACAATTTTCCAAAAACAAGAACTTGAACAAAATTATAATGCATATAAAAGTTTTCTGAAAATAGTGACATGCCTAAATCCTATTCTAACATTTAGAGCAATAACAGAGGAAACCAACAAAGTTGGATTCACTCACAAATCATCTACAGATCATTACTTGCATTTTACAAGTTAATTGAATTTTTAAAGAGGCATTTAAAGGTAGGTTTGAATTCTATTTGCAAAACCATGTTCTGGAGCTGAACTCAACTTACAATCATTTTAGATTGAAGTCCAGTCCAAGACAGAGCTGCAGGAATTTGAATCACTTTATTTGGATTTAAAACGAATTAGATATGAAATTTTGAAGTTATTACCCTTTTTCGCTTCTAAAATAACAGCTCCTCGAATTTCTAAAACCAAGGACATGGGAGGACGTGAGCCACAGATCTCAGATCTAACGGCTCGAGACCTCCCAGAGAACAACGACACGCCGCCGCTAGGAGGTCCAACGCGAGCAGAGGGAGGTCGTGGCCGCTTGATGGCACATCCAACTACACAACAACGAGAGGAGGTCCGGACGAACCGATCAAGCGAGGAGGACTGAAGGCCGAGATCTTCCAAAGGAAGATCTAAATGATCAAGATCTCCCCAAGGAAGATCTACATCGTCAAGACCCCTCGAGGGAGGTCCTGGACGGTCTAGATTTTCCAAGGGAGGACTTTAATGGTTTAGATTATCCGAGGGAGGACCTAAACGGCTAATATCAATTCGGGGAGGTCATGAATGGCTAAGATGACCTCAAGGAGGTCCTAAGGGTTGCGATCTACAAGAGGAGGTCCCGACAGTTAAGATCTCACACGAGGGGAGGTCTTAGATGGTCCAGATCTCACAAGAGGGGAGGTCTTAGACGGTCCAGATTACTCAAGGGAGGTCTTGGACTGTCAAGACAACAACGAAGAGGTCCTGGGCGGTTCAGATCCATTTGGGGGTGGTCCTGAACGGCCAAGATCTAACAAAGGGAGGTCCTGGGGGTGGTCCTTACAAAAGACCAGGGGTGGTCTTTTGCAAAGAGGACCCCGAGGGGGAGGTCTTTGCCAAAAGTCCACGGGGTGATCCTTTGGCAAAGAGGTCCCAGAGATGCACGCGCGCGGGGAGACCAGGCGCGCGGCCTTAATTGCGCAACAAGGGACAGAAAACAAGGCATTAAAGGCTGACCCGAGTTTACCAATGAAAAGCAATGATGATCGCATTTAAGGGGGAGATCTTTGTCCTAACGACAATGGCATGGTGCCATTGTCGTCCGACAAAACCCCGAGAGGCTCCCAAGGCTTGTCGCCAGCGATGAGGACCTCGCCGGCGCCATCCAAGGACACCAACGTGTGCGCAATAGTGTTGCTTGACACGCCAGGACCATTCCCGACGGCGGGGTGGCCTCTGAACGGCGACGAGTCAAGATTGGCGCAAAAACACACGGCCAAAACACAAACAATGATAATGAGCTCCGCACAGACATTCAAGCGTGTGCCAAGCTCTTAGGGATTACCAGGAGATTACCGGAGGTCCAGAGGTGCCGAGGAGGTCGAGGACGGGATGACCTGAGTTGGGGAAGAAGGGTTGCTCCACGGCCAACTCCAAGCTCCAAGCTCCAAGTCGCCTCTTCAAAATGTCAACCCAAATGAGGTTAGGGTTAACTCCGGGAGGTCCTGGGAGCACAAAGTGAACGAGAGGTTGAAGAGGGAGCCATTGAACTCTTGTGCCACCGAGGAGCTCCAAGGACTTCAACAATGGCGCCAAAAGGGTAGGTCAAGGAGGAGATGCTCACCAAAGACAGCAAGGCCAAGCTCAATGGTGTGTAAAAGAAGCCAAGGGCAACAGTGGGGGGGGTTTATAGCTAGGGCTAAAAGAGGTCTCGACCACTGGGTTAAGCTCATGGTGAGCTTAGCCCAAGGGAGGTCCACCAAGGTCCATGGAGTTGGACAAGATGGATGGGACAGAGTAGGTCGGGAGACGGGGCATGGGCTAGGGGCGGAAAGCACCGACATGCATTTAATGCCCCAGCACGAGCCGTTGGGATGTGACAAGTCCCGACCCCTCACCGCCATGGAGCACGCCATCGAGCAAGGAGATAAACAGGCGGGCCTACACCGCTGGATGGGAAGCGCTAGGAAGGTCGCAGCCCTCAGATATGATTTTGAAACAGAAGCTTTAAAAAGATCGGGAGGAGGTCCTAGCCATGCGATCTCCATCGCACTAGTGCAATGCAGATCAGGAGGTCATGCGCGGTAGGGGTTAGGAGGTCCTAGCCTTTGGATCTACATCCAAGGGCTCGCACTGATGGGGAGGACTTATCCACAACAAGCCTATTAATAACACACAACATGTGGGAGGTCCCGCCATAGGATCTTAATCCCACCACAGATCAAGTGAGGAGGTCATGGCCAAAGCGCACAATGAGAAGGAGGTTATGGCGGTTAGATTAAAATCTAACGACTACGAGATGATAAGGAGGTCGTGGCGGTTGGATTTAATCCAACGGGCACGACTGAGGTCTTGGAGGTCTTGGCCCTTGGGCAAGACACTTTGGACGAGGATGGGAGGTCCAGCCGTGAGATTTTCATCCGACGGCGATGAGGAGATGGGGGAGGTCGTGAGCCTTGGATTTTAATCCAACGGCGCACAACAATAGAAGCGGGGAGGTCTTGGCTGCGATGGTTTGCAGCAGAGGTCGTGGCCTTTGGATCTGAATCCAACGGCTACGACCTCAGCAAGGTGGAGAGGAGGTCTGAGTGGTTTGATAGCAAGTGGAGGTCATGGTCATGGATCTTTGATCCAACGGCTATGACCTCGATGGGGTGGGGAGGTTCTCGCGGTGTTGACCGCGGCGGAGGTCTGGTGCACAAGACAAACAGAGGAGGTCCACAAGGTCAAGAGGACCTCGAAGGGTGGAGGACCTGGGCGCAAGATATCGAAGGGAGGTCATGGCCTTCGGATGTGATCCAACGGCTATGACCTCAACAAGGCGGGAGGACCTCACAGTGACTGTTTGAGGAGGAGGTCGTGGCGGTTGGATGTTGATCCAACGGTTGCGACCTCAAGTAGGTGGAGGGGAGGTTCGATGGGGTTGGCCGACCAATTTTGCAAAGCGTTGAGCCCAAGGAACAAGGGGTTTTATGAATTCAAATTTAACAAATGAGATGTTGCGTAATTGTTTGGGCTAGCAAAACATCTCCAAAATTTATGAAATTTTATCTCGAGCTTGTTGACACAGGATTAACCTTACATAAAATTTCCAGAGGTTATTATGCAATGCATTTTTCTCAGAAAATTCATGAAAGCCGATCAAGAGATTTGTTTTACCTCCAAAAATTATCAACCAAGTTTTAAAACTCATGATATTTTTCAGAGGGGTCCCACATCATTTATAGGACCAAGGAAAAATATTTCCAAGGGTTTGGCATAAGATTTTGAGACAAGTTGAATAAGGGTTGGACTTTAGTCCACAGGAGGTTTAGGTTTTTTTTTTGAACTCCACCACTTTTGATAAGAATTTTAGAGGAGTTCAAGAGTTTCAAGATGTGAGAAAAAGTTTTAATTTCTACACATTTAGTTACATTTGAAACAAACACCTGTTTAGGTATTTGGGATGTTACAAAATCTCCCCCCCTTACAGAAATCTCGTCCCGAGATTTTGGCCCACTCGGAAAAGAAAGATGGGTAGTCCGTGCGCAGATGATCTTCCCTTTGTTGATTTGACCACTGAACTTTTAGGATCTTGAGGCCACGATTCCTTGATTTTTGTTCAGCTTCTTCAAAGATGCGAACCTTCCTTTACGATTCTTTATCCATTTATAATATTTTTGTTGTACTTGGATCTAATTCTCGAACTCTGTTCAGTCCAATCAACACTTTATTTAGTTACATATTGTTCCCAGCTCGTTCCTTGTCGAGCTGGGTTTTATTTGATTTGTTTTATTGTATTGCTTCTCGTTAGGTCACGATTCTGACCCAACTTCTTGCACAACAAGAGTTTCCAACGGAGCTTCCTCTGTTGGAACATGGAGGCACTTCTTTGAACGGGGATGCATGGAACACATCATGTATCCCTTCAAGTGCAAGCAGTAATTTCAACTTATAGGCAATGACTCCTTTCTTTTCGATAATGTGGTAGGGACCCACATATCGAGGAGCTTAACTTGCCCAAGACGCTGGAACGTTGATAGCCCTTCAAAGGAGAGACTTCGAGATAAACAAGTCATTAGGCGCAAAACTTAACTCACGACGACAGTGATCCGCATAGCTCTTTTGTTCTTGATTGAGCGGTGCGAAGATGAACTTGACTCTCGGCCTCATAGATCGAGTCTGGACCAAGGAAAGGTCTCTTGCCGGTCTCAGACCAATACAACGGGTCCCTTGACTTTCTCCCGTATAAGGCCTCAAATGGTGCCATGCCGAGACTGGCCTGAAAGCTGTTGTTGTAAGGAAACTCGACGAATGGTAAGCATTTCTCCCAATGCTCCCCATAAGCACGGCGTGTCTTCCAAAACTTGGTTGACCCTTTTGGTCGTGCCATCGCTTTAGGGATGACATGTCGAAATAAAGCAAGACGAGTTCCCATAGCCTCTTGTAGACTATGCCCAAAATTGAGAAGTGAGTAGAAACCCACGATCCAAAACGATCGCCTTTGGTACCTCGTGCGAGCTTACAATCCTCGATACATAAAGCTCAGCGAAGTGACCGGTACGAATCTGGGTCTTGACTAGCAGAAAATGTGCTACTTTAGTCGACCCGGGGGAAACCTACCAGGTCCAGATACAATAAAGATTGACAGACTGAGAGCATCTTTCTTGATTCTATGGGTAGTGGTGCATGATAGTTGTTAGTTGGCGGAGCGATTTGTCTGGTTAATTCCGGAACAACTTGTTTGGTTAATTCCGGGGCGATTTATTTGGTTAATTCCACTAACAACGGGATCTCAGCCTGCTAACTAGCTTTACAGAGTCATCCCTCCGCAGCTAGCTACTTAGAAGAACTATGGCCGTTCTTAGTTGGTGGAGCAATTTGTCTGGTTGCTCCACTAACGAACGAGACTTTAGCTGGTTAACTAGCTATACGGAGTCATCCCTCCGCAGCTAGTCTCTAGGGGGACTATGGCCGTTTAGGCCACAGAAGTTTGAGGCAATTACAGGTCTGTGATGCCCTTAGGTGTACAGGGAAGGAAATGTGCCATTTTAGTCAAACGATCGATGACAATCCAAACGGCATCATATTTCTTAGGGGTTCGGGGTAGACTAGTAGACCTTTTTGAAACCGGGGTGGTGCCGAGCACCGGATAAAAGAGTGAAATCAGGATCACCAACCATGATAAAAGATGGAGATACAAGGGAATGAGGCGCTCCTGAATCGAATAAAATAATATCCGGGCAAGAGTTAGCGAGAAGCGTACCTAACGCGACGTCAGGTGCCTCCAGAGCTTTCTCATCTGAGATGGAGTCGACTGGATTACAAACGGCCTTTTGGTGCTTCAAAGGGCAATTATTGGCGAATGCCCTTATAGTTGCGTAAGAAACAAGTGATCCCGAAATGGATTGCTATGCTTCACAGGCAATTGTTGGCGAGTGCCCTTTCTTGCTACAAAAGAAACAAGTGATCCCAGATCCGGTTTGCGGGGACCACCTTGCTGACTCGCAGGTGCACGTGATGGAGGCACGGCCTGCGAATGACGAGGGGTTGCTGCAAGCTTCTTAGGACAATTATTAGCATAATGGCCCTTGAGATTGCAGAAGAAACAAGTGACACCGGCGACCTTTGCCGGAGTCACCCCGAGTCCTCTCTTGACACTTGCGATTTATCCTCCGACTTTCTCGCTCGCCCACAAAGAATAACAGGATTTTCAGCCATAAGCTGAAAGTCGGGGAAGGTATAGACTGGTAGTCTGCCTCGCAGCTCCTCAGACAAATCATCTGAGAACTTCTCTGGTTTGGAGGCATTGGCGATTGCGATGCTTGCAGATGACCGAAGAAGCAGTCGCTGTAGTTCCAATGACTTGGCAATCACCAGATTCATGCTACACTCCATGGGATAGTGATCGCTTCCCTCGCAAAGGAAACAAGTAACTTTGGCAATCGGACAATCTCTGGGTAAATGGTCTTCCTCACAGTTTGGACAAGGTATACATCGATTGTCAGAGTGTCCTTCCTCGCCACAACGCCGACAGACCTTGATTCTTCCTAGTTCGCACTCTTCGGAGAAATGCCCTTCTTCGCCACAGCTAAGGCAAAAAGGAGGATTTTCATCCCAACCAGCTTTTCGACCTAGTCCGTTCTTTGTCCGCCTGCACATCCTCTCACGAAGAGATGGGTTAACACGAAACCCTAAAACTAGAAGCTAACGAAAGCAAAAGGAAGAGCTGCTGAATAGGGAATGAAACATCACCCTAACCGAAAGCCAACAAGACAAAGAGAGAAATGAACTAAAAAAAGCTTACAAAAAGCTCAAGAAACAACGAGAAACCACAAGACTAGAGATCAACTTCCACCACGACTAACCCGTATTGAATGAACGAGTAATCGGTTGAGAAGACAAAAATCAAAACGCAACTCGAGATTTAATCACACTTAAATAGCAGAATAAAACCATCTAAAGGGTGTTAGATACTTAGCTAACTAATATCACATCTTACCCTTTTTATTCCCACAAATTTTAGTTGAATTATCCTCTCATTATCTATCTTATTTAGAAACCTTTGAGATCGCTGTTCGAAATTTGATGCTTGTCAGTCCAGATTTCATCCAAGCTCCTCGTCAATCACCGACTCGAACTTCAAAACCTTGTAATGGGCAGCTCACACTTCAATTCGCCAATCTCATTGGTTCTCCCAAAAAAACAAGTGTTATCGCTAATTGGGTCTATCTTTTGAGAGGAGGAAAGGAAAACAACTTTTAAAACTCAATTAGAACAAGATGAGAGAAGAACGCTAAGATAGGTAACGGAGTAAAAGTAGAGACTTTACTTAAGCTTTCATAAACCATTTGATATTGTGAAAATAGGTTTTCCAAAATATCCTAACAACGACCAAGCTTGGGTTACTACGGTCAGAATGGCTCTGATACCAACTTTGTGAGGACCCCGGTTTATTAAGCTTGTAATACTTAGTCATCCATTGACCCTAGCATTACAAACATAATAATCCGTGTCTTCGAGATATGTATACTTCCCAGAATATAGTATACACACCCCTTTACAAAAGCATGCATCAATTCCATACACGACATAGAACCAAAGCACGACTAGAATAAAAGACATACAATATATAGAGTTATTACAAAAGGGAGGCCGACCGGCCGAAATAATAAATACAAAGCTAAATAAACAGCGGAAGCAAAAGTGCCATAAGATGGCCATAACAAAAGCCAATTAGTGTGCCTTTACCCACAAGGCAACCAACCGGACCGCCAAGCTAGGTGTCAAACCCGAAGCACATCTCACAAGAGTGAAGCCCTTGGGGCTCACCTTCTTCCTCTCGCAACAAAGTTATTAAGAAAGCAAATGAGTACAAAGAATGTACTGCAAGACCGACGTAAGATAACGTAACTATAGTTTAGCTACATGCAAGCTTTATTTAAGTGGATGAGGCTTTGGACTTATTTTAGCATAAAGCAAGTTTGCCTTTGCAATAATGTAATAGATTCAAAGCAGCTTTTGTAATTCATTTTAATTTGCAAGAAACCAACGAGACAGTAACAATTGGAAGATAACAATCCTGGAAGTGGCTAACCCATTAGCCACCACAATAGCATGAACATCCATTCATACCAACCCATCAAGTTTTAATTTAAATGTTGTAGTCTAGTTCTTGCATGACCTTACCAAGCATGTCCATAACCTAGGACGAGGCTATTCGAATAGTTTTAACCTTGCAGGGGTGTACCAATGTACCCACATGTAACATCTTGAATTTCTAAATCCTTTTCAAATGTGTAAAATAAATTGACACTATTGTATTTTAATAAAAGTTCCGAGTTGGTTCGCTTTGGAGAGGTTGAACTGTTGAGATTTTCTTTTGGTATGCTATGTAGACCTTTCCTAGCATACCTCCCCGTGGATATGTGGGTTTAGACCTCCTCTGCGGCCTAGACCCCATTAGTGACACATGAGGCTAAGCCTCCCCGAGGCTTGGATCTTTCCTCATCGGACGAATCCTACGTCCGGGCTTGTTCTTTGAGTTTGGTCATTTAGACCTCTTTGTTGGTTTGAATCTCTTAAGGTTCAAACCTCTTTTCTGCTCGCACTTCTCTTAAGTCTAGACCTCTTGTCATCTGGGCACTTTTTAATGCCTGCACCTCCTTTCATTTGGACCTCCATGTGTTCCAATGAACTTTTGTATGTCTTCGACCTCCGAGTTCATATGAACCACCTCGACATTTCTTCCTGTCCAAAAGGACTTTACGTGGGTTCATCTTGACCTTACCTCATCGGAGTGAAGATCTTCCTTGAGTTACTTGGACGTCAAGGCTTCCATTTGGAACCACTCCGCATGGACCTCTCTCAAGATTTGATCCGGGCGGTCCGCACCTCCTCCCATTTCCAATCCAAGGGTCTAGACCTCCTGTGCGTTATGTTCCTCCGCTGACCTCTTACAAGACGTTGATCTTGGCCGTGGACCTCCCTTTTGGAGATCCAACCGCCTGACCTCAATTCACTTTTAATCTCAACCACGGACCTCCTTAGAAGTTCCTTGGACCTCCTGCCCAAGACCTTCCCGTGGCTTTTAGAGAGTCGGCTTGGGACCTCCTCGCTGACCTCCTTTGATGAGATCTCACCGTCAGATCTCCTTTGTTGATCCCGACCGCCAGACCTCCCCATGTCCGCACTTCTTTTGCATGTTTGGACCTCCTTGACCTTTAGACCTCCTCGAGGACCTCTATTGTGGGTCAAGACCTCCCATTTTTGACCCGATTGTTCCTATATTGATCGGCCCCACTTGACAAATTCCGGCCATTCTCATTTCCTCCGCCACGAATATCTTGGGGCATTTAATGCGTGTCTTGTCACATTAAATGCATGCGCATACGTGGTGTTTACTTTGAATTGGATCACTTAATTCTACTCTGACATTTTTCTTTGTTCCTTCCCAAGCAACATACATTGTCCTTCCTCGTACCTTTTGCCCAGAATTGTAGTGACACCTGCCCTGCCACTACCTACCTTTGACCCATTTATATACTTATCCTTGACACGTGTATTTCTAGTTTTCTTCACCACTTTGACTACAACTTGTCTAAGAAATTCCACCACTCCACCTTCTCCATTTTCACCCTCTCGGTTTTGGATCAGAGGCCTTCCCGGGAGAGCTTGGTTCTTACGACCTCCCCTTTCATCCATAGCTTCTTGCCCTTGGTAAGTTCTTTGATGATCTCCTCCACTCTTGAGTTCACCACTACACTGAGCTGGTCATGTCCTTCACAGACCTTCTCTTGTGCACTTCTTTTGGGATATCTATGGTGCTCGGGTGAGGACCTCCTCTCTCGACCTTGTGCAAGCACCATTGCCTCGGGACCTCTTTGCCCACCGCTAGGTCACACCTTTGGGGCCTTTTTCTAAAGACCCTTTTCCTCCGTAAGCTAGACCTTCTCCAAAAGAACCTAATCTAAATACAATACTCTTACATTAATTGGGTTTTTGAGATTTCTCTGAGTTCTCTTGATTCTTTATTTGGATCTTTGTTGGATCTTTATTTGAACCTTCTTTGAAATTGCTCCTTCATACGTAGATCGTGAAGACTCTGTGAGTCTCGAGGTATCAAGAGGAGGATTCACAGAGTAGTGAGCAAGGCAAGTTACACTTTTGATCATATTGCACCCAGTAATTCAAATTATTTATGTCTTGTTTTAAAATGTATTGCATGCCTATTTCTATCAAGTTAATTCAATACCAGTTTTAACTTCATAGTTATACCCATTTCCTTTGTATGGCTACTGTTGACTTTGGACAGCACTTATTGTCACCATTAGGTCAAGCTTGGTACATGCAGTAGTGTGAGCCAAGATCATTTGAAAACCTATGCTTAGTCCTGCTTAGACCAAAATTATTGATTTGGGAAATCTTTACCAACATGACCAACTGTTTCTTTAAAATGTTTTAACCATGACATTGGGTTGTCATGGAGGTATGAAAGTATTGCTGGGGAAGCAAAGAAAATGAAATGGATTTAGACTGGGGCGAATTGGTTGGCTTGGTTGGTGCAAGTTTATGCACGGGATCGTGCCTTTATGGTAGATCGATGCCCTTGGGTTTGTGGAAGTCGCCCTAGTCATTTGAGGACCGGTCTTTGAGCGACCAATGCTAGGCCTATAATGGGCCATTGCCAAAACCGTGCAACCACACGTCTCCAGTCTGGGGCGTGGGATCTGGCTGATTAATTTGCAAAACTCTACCATATGCTGCTCCATTGGAGGTGTGGGAGGTCTTGTTTGGCCAATGGTCTTTTATAACCTACTGTTCCCACCGGTGCAAGAGGGGGCTTCCCGCCGGATTGCTATCCACAGGGGGGTGAAACCTTAGCAAGGAAAGGCTGTGGTGGAGCAATGCATTGTAAAGGCCTTGTCATGAACTCTAGACCTCTTACCTTCGGCAGTGAGAGGTGGCACTCGCGCATGCCAAACAAACTAGAGTACTCATGTCGTGTGGGTAAAGTGCACAACCTCTGCAGAGTTAAATCTATTCGAATAGCCGTGTCCACGGTCAAGGACATGCTGGCAAAGGCCACTTGAAGTTAGATGTTGGATTTGGGGTTTCCAGAAATGTTTGCTAAAACTGTGTTTGGGATTTTATCCCATGGGTTTGGGCAGGAGCCTAATGTCGAGGGTATCCTTCACCAATTTGTTGATGAATGCTACTCAACTGAAAAACTGCTTTGCTAAATGAATTTTAGCTATTAAAGATCTGCTTGGAACTTAGTAATGGTATTTGAAAGAAAATTGGCTTTGTGCAAAATAACCATATTATGCCATCCTTGATTATCCATCTATGCATGTCATGTTGCTAACCCACGGGTGTAACTTGCGTAGCACTGTTGTTGTGCTCACTCTTGCTCATTGCAATCTTTGCCAGAGAAGATATCACCGATGAAGAAGATCAAAGCAGCTAGGTTGTGCCCTCCAGTCAGCTGCCTGTGGCGTGTTGATGGACCCTTTTGATTTCTTTTGTTTTCATGTATTTATGTTTGGCCCAAGGCCACCTTGTAAACAACCTTGTAAATGTTTTGCTTATATAAAGGTGTGTTCTGGATGTCACCACCATTGTGTATATGCTATGAAGAGCTAGCCGTGATCCTTGGGACTAGCTCAAGTTTCACAGAGGACCTTGGAGCAGGCTCGGTCCACCATGTCCTCATGAAGGGATGAACATGTGGGTTCTCGAGTGGTCCTGCACCTCCACGACCTCCTCCGGAGGGTTGTGGGAGGTCTTGCACGCCTCGACCTCCTCGTTTGTTTCTACGTGGGGACATAGCAGGCCGTGGGTGCTCCTCGGTTCAAAGACTCTCTCTCGGGTCATGTGCTCCTGGACCTCCAGGAGGTCTTGCTGGACCTCCTGGGTGGTCTTGGTGGACTGTCCGAGAGGTCCTTTATGGACCTCCTGGGAGGTCCTGATGGACTTTCCGGAGGTCCTGGAGGATCTCTCGGGTGCCCTAGGATTGGGTCGTCACACCACACGTCAGACCGCCTTTTCGCCAAGCTATTTAGCACACTTCCTTTGGTATGCCGGCACGGCTAAGTCCTACGAGACATTTCCAATGGATGATGCTAATTAAGAGCCGCCTCCCACGGGGATAAGGACACATTAGACAGCCTAACCGGTCTGTTAATGCTCCCCTCCCAACACCACACACATACACACATTTTTAACACACCCACCGACCAGCTCATAATTAACACCTCCCAAAGTACTTAGTCAAGAGAGGTCCCATATCCCCCTCGTGTGGTTAGCACGCAAGAGCGCTTGGCTTAGTGACACAAGTAACTCGGTCCTTGGGGACTTAGGCACCTTTCCATTCACACCCAAAATATCACACCAACATCCATTGTGCCCAAGTCAACAATAGTTTTGTTTTTCATTTTTGTTTATTAACAAAGCACAAGCACAAGATGGACAAAATGGAAATAAGATTTTAGTGTGATCAAAGTCATCGACATAATGTCGACAACCGCCCATTTCTACCGTTATCTAAGCATTGCTAAGCATTATCAACGAACTACTAAGCGATAAGAGTCCATCCAAATAACTCTAAATCGCAGCAAGATCATCCTAGACTTAGTAGTAGAGAATGAACATTTACCTACAGAATATGCATTTATAGGATTACTAGCGACATTTTAACACAAAGTAGCATGCATACATATAAGTGAAACAAAGTATTAAGCTTTCAAGTAATGGGACAATAAATGGATATGATCAAACTGCTTGTCTTGCTGATCTTGCTCAATATATTGCGGAGGATCACTCACGGTTTCAACCCACTGTCGGCACCTAATCGAAAAGGCTTAAAAGAATCGATAAGAACGATTTAAAACCACATGAACAGCACAGCAAACAAACTCCAAAAGCACTGAAATTTCTACAGCAGCTAAAGGATGATTTTAGGAATTCAGCGATAAGAACCAATGGATTTGGATTCTCAATGCAAAAGTTATGAGCAAAACAATTCTGCTCAGCCCTAAAAATGCAAACAGCCACTATTCACTAATTTAATTATGAGGCAACATTTTCTAGAATGGTGGTGGTACTGAGATTTTTACAGTAACACCAGCACCACATGAGATGAATAACACAATTGAGTTCACCTCATTTGGAGCTATATTGCATTTTCTACAATTTTCCAAAAACAAGAACTTGAACAAAATTATAATGCATATAAAAGTTTTCTGAAAATAGTGACATGCCTAAATCCTATTCTAACATTTAGAGCAATAACAGCGGAAACCAACAAAGTTGGATTCACTCACAAATCATCTACAGATCATTACTTGCATTTTACAAGTTAATTGAATTTTTAAAGAGGCATTTAAAGGTAGGTTTGAATTCTATTTGCAAAACCATGTTCTGGAGCTGAACTCAACTTACAATCATTTTTAGATTGAAGTCCAGTCCAAGACAGAGCTGCAGGAATTTGAATCACTTTATTTGGATTTAAAACGAATTAGATATGAAATTTTGAAGTTATTACCCTTTTTCGCTTCTAAAATAACAGCTCCCTGGAATTTCTAAAAACCAAGGACATGGGAGGACGTGAGCCACAGATCTCAGATCTAACGGCTCAGACCTCCCAGGAGAACAACGCACACGCGCTGCTAGGAGGTCCAACGCGCGAGCAGAGGGGAGGTCGTGGCCGCTGATGGCACATCCAACGCCACACAACGAGAGGAGGTCCGGACGAACCGAGATCAAGCGAGGGAGGACCTGAGCGGCTGAGATCTTCCAAAGGAAGATCTAAATGATCAAGATCTCCCCAAGGAAGATCTACATCGTCAAGACCCCTCGAGGGAGGTCCTGGACGGTCTAGATTTTCCAAGGGAGGACTTTAATGGTTTAGATTATCCGAGGGAGGACCTAAACGGCTAATATCAATTCGGGGAGGTCATGAATGGCTAAGATGACCTCAAGGAGGTCCTAAGGGTTGCGATCTACAAGAGGAGGTCCCGACAGTTAAGATCTCACACGAGGGGAGGTCTTAGATGGTCCAGATCTCACAAGAGGGGAGGTCTTAGACGGTCCAGACACTCAAGGGAGGTCTTGACCACAAGACAACAACGAAGAGGTCCTGGGCGGTTCAGATCCATTTGGGGGTGGTCCTGAACGGCCAAGATCTAACAAAGGGAGGTCCTGGGGGTGGTCCTTACAAAAGACCAGGGGTGGTCTTTTGCAAAGAGGACCCCGAGGGGGAGGTCTTTGCCAAAGTCCACGGGTGATCCTTGGCAAAGAGGTCCCAGAGATGCACGCTGGGAGACCAGCGCGCGCCTTAATTGCGCAACAAGGGACAGAAAACAAGGCATTAAAGGCTGACCCGAGTTTACCAATGATAAGCAATGATGATCGCATTTAAGGGGGAGATCTTTGTCCTAACGACAATGGCATGGTGCCATTGTCGTCCGACAAAACCCCGAGAGGCTCCTAAGGCTTGTCGCCACGATGAGGACCTCGCCGCGCCATCCAGGACACCAACGTAGCGCATTAGTGTTAGCACACGCCAGACCATTCCCGACGGCGGGGGTGGCCCTGAACGGCGACGAGCCGAAGATTGGCGGCGCAAAAACACACGGCCAAAACACAAACAGCGATAATGAGCTCCGCAGCGTACATTCAAGCGTGTGCCAAGCTCTTAGGGATTACCAGGGAGATTACCTGGAGGTCCAGAGGTGCTGAGGAGGTCGAGGACGTGGATGACCGGAGTTGGGGAAGAAGGGTTGCTCCACGGCCAACTCCAAGCTCCAAGCTCCAAGTCAGGCCTCTTCTGAAAATGTCAACCCAAATGAGGTTAGGGTTAACTCCAGGAGGTCTGGGGAGCACAAAGTGAACGAGAGGTTGAAGAGGGAGCCACTGGAACTCTTGTGCCACCGAGGAGCTCCAAGGACTTCAACAATGGCGCCAAAAGGGTAGGTCAAGGAGGAGATGCTCACCAAAGACAGCAAGGCCAAGCTCAATGGTGTGTAAAAGAAGCCAAGGGCAACAAAGGGGGGGGTTTATAGCTAGGGCCAAAAGAGGTCTCGACCACGGGTTAAGCTCATGGTGAGCTTAGCCCAAGGGAGGTCCACCAAGGTCCATGGAGTTGGACAAGATGGATGGGACAGAGTAGGTCAGACGGGGCATGGGCTAGGGGCGGAAAAGCACCGACATGCATTTAATGCCCCAGCACAGAGCCGTGGGATGTGACAAGTCCTGACCCCCTCACTGCCATGGAGCACGCGCGCGCCAGAGCAAGGAGATAAACAGGGCAGGGCCTACACCGTTGGATGGGAAGCGCTAGGAAGGTCGCAGCCCTCCGATATGATTTTGAAACGGTAAGCTTTAAAAAGACTGGGAGGAGGTCCTAGCCATGCGATCTCCATCGCACTACACGAATGAGATCATCAGGAGGTCATGCGCGTGAGGGGGTTAGGAGGTCCTAGCCTTTGGATCTACATCCAAGGGCTCGCACTGATGGGGAGGACTTATCCACAAGGCCACTTAATACACACAACATGTGGGAGGTCCTGGCCATAGGATCTTAATCCCACGGCGCAGATCAAGTGAGGGAGGTCATGGCCAAAGCGCACAACAGAGAAGGAGGTTATGGCGGTTAGATTAAAATCTAACGACTACGAGATGATAAGGGAGGTCGTGGCGGTTGGATTTTAATCCAACGGGCACGACCTGAGGTGCGGGAGGTCTTGGCCCTTGGGCAAGACACTGGACAGGGATGGGGAGGTCCAGGCCGTGAGATTTTCATCCGACGGCGATGAGGAGATGGGGGAGGTCGTGAGCCTTGGATTTTAATCCAACGGCGCACAACAATAGAAGCGGGGAGGTCTTGGCTGCGATGGTTTGCAGCAGAGGTCGTGGCCTTTGGATTTGAATCCAACGGCTACGACCTCAGCAAGGTGGAGAGGAGGTCTAAGTGGTTTGATAGCAAGTGGAGGTCATGGCCATGGATCTTTGATCCAACGGCTATGACCTCGATGGGGTGGGGAGGTTCTCGCGGTGTTGACCGCAAGGAGGTCTGTGCACAAGACAAACAGAGGAGGTCCACAAGGTCAAGAGGACCTCAAGGTGGAGGACCTGGGCGCAAGATATCGAAGGGAGGTCATGGCCTTCGGATGTGATCCAACGGCTATGACCTCAACAAGGCGGGAGGACCTCACAGTGACTGTTTGAGGAGGAGGTCGTGGCGGTTGGATGTTGATCCAACGGTTGCGACCTCAAGTAGGTGGAGGGGAGGTCTGATGGGGCTGGGCTGGACCAGCTTTGCAAAGCGGTTGAGCCCAAGGAACAGTGGGTTTTATGAATTCAAATTTAACAGCTGAGATGTTGCAGAATTGTTTGGGCTAGCAAAACATCTCCAAAATTTATGAAATTTTATCTGGAGCTTGCTGACACAAGGATTAACCTTACATAAAATTTCCAAAGGTTATTATGCAATGCATTTTTCTCAGGAAATTCATGAAAGCTGATCAAGAGATTTGTTTTACCTCCAAAAATTATCAACCAAGTTTTAAAACTCATGATATTTTTCAGAGGGGTCCCACATCATTTATAGGACCAAGGAAAAATATTTCCAAGGGTTTGGCATAAGATTTTGAGACAAGTTGAATAAGGGTTGGACTTTAGTCCACATGAGGTTTAGGTTTTTTTTTTGAACTCCACCACTTTTGATAAGAATTTTAGAGGAGTTCAAGAGTTTCAAGATGTGAGAAAAAGTTTTAATTTCTACACATTTAGTTACATTTGAAACAAACACCTGTTTAGGTATTTGGGATGTTACAAATGTGATGCTAGCGGGATTGGGATAGGTGGTGTACTGATTCAAGAAGGTAAGCCGGTTGCATATTTCAGTGAGAAATTAAATGGGCCTAGTCTGAATTATTCTACCTATGATAAAGAATTGTATGCTTTAGTTCGTGTGCTTCAAACTTGGCAACATTATCTATGGCCCAAAGAATTTGTTATACATTCCGATCATGAATCGCTAAAACATATTAGAAGTCAAGCTAAACTGAACAAACGACATGCTAATTGGGTAGAATTTATTGAGTTGTTTCCATATGTCATAAAGCATAAGAAAGGTAAGGACAATGTGATTGCCGATGCGCTTTCTAGACGTTATACCATGTTATCTCAACTTGATCATAAGATTTTTGGTTTGGAGGCCATTAAAGATTTATATGCTATTGATTTGGACTTTAAAGAAGTGCTTGAACATTGTAAAGGAGGGAAAACATGGAATAAATATGTGCTGATTGATGGTTTGGTCTATCGTGCTAACAAGTTATGTGTTCCAAATTAGCTCCGCTCGTCTTTTGTTGTTGCAGAGGCGATGGAGGAGGTTTGATGGCGATTTTGGAGCAAAGAAGATCGAACATGTGCTGGCCGCCCACTTCTTTTGGCCAAAGATGAGGCGCGATGTCGAGCGCTACGTGGCTCGCTGCACTACATGCAACAAAGCTAAGTCCCGTCTCAATCCACATGGACTTTATATGCCTCTTCCTATTCCTAGCGCCCCTTGGGAGGATATTTCTATAGATTTTGTTTTAGGATTGCCTAGGACAAAGAGGGGAAGGGACAGTATATTTGTAGTAGTGGATCGATTTTCTAAAATGGCACATTTTATACCTTGTCACAAGAGCGATGATGCCACAAATATAGCTGAATTGTTTTTCAGGGAAATCATTCGCTTACATGGAGTGCCTAATACTATTGTCTCGGATCGCGATGCGAAGTTTTTGAGCCACTTTTGGAGATCACTTTGGAACAAATTGGGGACAAAGCTACTATTTTCTACTACGTGCCATCCCCAAACTGATGGACAAACGGAGGTTGTCAACCGCACGTTATCCACCATGTTGCGGGCTGTTTTAAAGAACAATTTGAAGATGTGGGAAGAGTGTTTACCGCATATTGAGTTTGCTTACAACAGGTCGGTACACTCTACCACCAAGGTAAGTCCGTTTCAGGTAGTGTATGGTTTTAACCCCCATGCTCCTATTGATTTACTACCTTTGCCTACCTCTGAAAAAATTAATTCAGATGCTAAGAAGCGTGCTGAATTTGTTCTTAAGTTGCATGAAACAACTAAAGAGAATATAGAGCGTATGACTGAAAAGTATAGAGTTGCTGGAAGTAAAGGTAGAAAAGAAATAAAATTTGAACCAGGAGATTTAGTTTGGGTACATTTGAGAAAGGATAGGTTTCCGGAATTAAGAAAATCAAAGTTGATGCCTAGGGTCGATGGACCATTTAAGATAATTGCAAAGATAAATGACAATGCATATCAATTGGAGCTACTGCAGATTTTGGGGTTAGCCCTACATTTAACATTTCAGATTTGAAGCCACACGTGGGAGAAGAAGATGAGCTTGAGTCGAGGACGACTCCAATTCAAGAGGGGAGGATGATGAGGACATCACTTCTTCTGATACACGCACTACACAAAGTCCTCCAGATCCGGTTGCTAAACTACAAGGTCCTATGACAAGAGCTCGTGCACGCCACTTAAATTATGAGGTGAGCTCGTTTCTAGGTGCTAATAATTTATCTGCGAATGGCATGCTACCTAAAATTGTGATCTTCATTACTTAGGAATAATGGGAGGATCCAAACCGCTCACGACCAGCCTTCTCGGTGATCTCGCAAGCTCTCACGACCAGTGTACCCGCTCTCGACCAGATCTGCGGTTCTCGACCGAGTGTCTCAACCTCTCGACCATCCCACGACTAGTCCTACAACCAGTGCCGCCAGTTTATGAGCAAACCTCAAGCTCAACGACTGTGCCCACAACTAGTGACGACCACGCTGGGTGTTGGTCGAGACTTTGAAATAAGGTGTCACGTCACTGTTTTGGGCCTATCTGGCCTTGTAAGCGTGGCGAGGTCAAAGCCCGTGATGTGTACGCCTCCACATGACAAAGACAACCCTAGGTCACCTCCTCATGTTCTTCCCCTATATATTGTAGCGGCCGCCACAGCTTTAGGGTGGGTTTTTCTTAGATTATTCGCCACTTTGCGCTTTAGCGCTTGTTTGGTTTGAGGAACCCCACTTGTGAACTTCATCTATATTCGCAATATAATTCAGATTGCATCTACCTTGTTCTTGTGAGTTGCTTCGATTGCTTACGTGAATCATAACCCTCGTGGTAAGGTCGATCGCGTGCAAGCATGGTTGATAACGGCAATGTAAGGTGTAGCGAATTGCGAGGTGACGATCTGCGGGTCGGAAGCCTCAAAGCGCCAACGCCCTCACGATTTAAATCAATCGAACCTATCGGAAGATCGCCACCGTGATTCATCAAGTGGTATCGAGCACCGTGTTGCCGTTAGGTAATCTCATTGATCCCTTTTGTTAGTTGTTTTTCATCACCTAGAGTCCAAAAATTGCCCCACAAAAGTTTTAGATCTTAGTTCTTCCGCCGTCCAAACCACTCTGCGCCTTCGCAGCTTGTGTTTTCGCCGCGTTGTTGAATTCGAGTCCATCGTCGGTGTCTTTGTTGTCGGTCTAGTCGTCGTGATCTAGTTTCTACGCCGAGTCTTTGCTGCTTCGTCATCGTGTATCTCGGCTTGCCCTTGGTTGCATCTGTTGTTTTGTCTACTATAGCCGAGATCGTGTCGCCACCCTCATCCCGACCACGCATTTAGTTTCGACTTCCCACCAACTCGAAGTTTGACCACCGATCGGATACGACCACCCCTTGGGTTCGACCACCCGGTTGATTCGATCACCTCTTCTGATTCGACCCCCAAGTCGGATTCGACCACCATCCTCGATACAACCACCTCCTCGGGTTCGACCACCCAATGGATTCGACCACCCACTCTGATTCGCCTCCTCTTGAAGTTCGACCACCTCCTGATTCGACCACCTCTTCGAAGTTCGACCACCTCCTCGGATTCGACCACCTCTTCGAGTTCGACCACCTCCTGATTCGACCACCTCTTCGAAGTTCGATCACCTTACTTGAGTTCGACCACCCTCAGGTGGCTCACGACAATCCACAGCTTGGTCCACGACCACCCACAGAGAAATCAGTTGCCTTGCGAATTTTGTTCTATTGTGCTTGTATTTCGCTTGCTCGAGCTAGTTCTAGGAACGCGCTTTGGGCCAACAATCGTGATTTAGTACCGTGGACTTTGATTCACTTTGCTAACTGCTTTCATTATCGCTATTCCTTGCTACAAAATTTTACTCGTCCGAGCTCCACATACTTTCGCCCTCGATTTGGATCCTCGCATTCGCCATTCGCCGTGATCGACATCCCACCTTCTCCGATCATACCACCTGCCGCAATTGGTAAGAAATTCATAAGAGCTTGGTAAGACGCTTGAGAGTGTGTGATCCCACCTCTCACCACCTAGTAGTTGATAGGATAATATCTTTGTGTTGTCTTTTGTCTTTACTAACCATGGCGGTGAGGAATTGGATGCGCAAGAGTGTGTTTTGAGGAAGAGCTCATGAGGGTGTTGGATGAGCACCGCCACGCTATTAATGACGACATTGATAGGAAGTTTGCGTAAACAATCGCTACATCGCAAAGAACTCAATGATAGTATCGCAATGCTCAACACACGCATTGATGGTTTGGCCAATCAACCACCGAACAATGGGCGTAGGGTCCTCATGGTGCAGCCCATGACCGTGAGTTTGACAATGGAAATGAGATGCACAACCACGACGCCTTTGATGCACGACAACGGAACCGTTGAACTTCAACCGTCAAGGTATGAGAGGTAATAACATTCAAAACATAATGCACGTGTTAATGATGATCCATATGCTAAAGTCAAGTTCACTATACCATCTTTTGTGGGTGCTTATGATGCTGAAACATATCTAGATTGGGAGTTGACGGTAGAGAATGAAATTTAATGCTCACTTAGTTCCTCGGTGCATAGAGTTCGACAAGTCACAAGTGAATTTAAAACTTCGCCATCATTTGGTGGAATAGGGTATGCAATGATGGATTAGCGCCTACTACTTGGGATGCTCTAAAGGTTGCTATGCGTAATAGATTTGTTCCACCTTCTTTTAAACGTGATTTGCTTAAGAAATTGCAGCGCTTAAACCAAGGCAATAGATCTCAGAGAAGAATATTATCGAGCTACAAATTAGTATGTTACGCTGTGACATTATTGAGAATGAAGAGGCTGCGATGGCACGCTTTTATGGAGGATTAACACGTGAATTTCGGACATAGTTGATTACAAAGAATATGATAGTATCCTAGATTGTTTCAACTTGCACGCTTGGCGTAAAAGGAATTGCAGGACGACAAAGAGAGGCCAAGGAACAATTTTGGAAGCACGCTTACACCAAGAACAACGCCGTCAAGTTAAAATAGTCCCACCTTCGGCCACACGATTGCTGCCCCTCCTCGAGTAGGGCGCGTTCAAGAAGACCTCCGACACCATCACATGCACCCGAGGTAAGCAAATCTACTAGTGTGCATGCCCGCCAAGAGTTCTTCTTCTGTTGTTTCCACGGCCGTCGACCGGGATTATTTGCCACCGTTGCAAGGGAATGGGCCACGTCATGAGGGACTGCCCAAGTCAGCGAGCATACCTTGCCATTGCAGACGGAGGTTATGTAAGTGCTAGTGATATTGAGGATGAATATGTACTTGTAGCTAACATTGCAGGTGGAGGAGACGAAACAGACAGTGATGCTGATGATGTAGAGGAACAAGTAGTCATTGTTGACACCGAATCATATGAGCCTTGTTGCTGTGAGTGCTTAGCGCACAAGTGGAGAGAGAAGAGCAAAATCAACGGCACAACTTGTTTCAAACCAGATTTCTCGTGAAGGAGAGAGCCTGCAGAGTAATCATTGATGGAGGGAGCTGCAATAACCTTGCAAGTTCCGAGATGGTCAAGAAGCTTGGCTTGGCCACACAGCCAACACCCACGCCCCTACTACATCCAATGGTTCAATTCGTGTGGTAAGTTAAAGGTAAACCAAGTTGTCAGAGTGCAATTTTGAGCTAGTAATTACAAGGATAGTACCGACTTTGATGTAGTGCCTATGCAAGCATGCTCTTTGTTGCTTGGTAGGCCTTGGATATATGATAATGATGTTTTGCACCATGGTAGAGCTAATACCTACTGCTCTCACATAGGGGCAAGAAGATTAAGTTGTTGCCCTTGACACCAGCTGAAATTGTGAAAGATGAAGTAGAGCGTGCTAAAAATGAAAGAAACATCGATGAACATGATTCTGAAAATCAGCAAGTAGCAAAACATGTTTTCCCACCTAAAGGGGAGAAAGTGACGCCTAGTTCTAAGTCCGAGGGAATAAAATTGAAGGGGTGTGTTATGCTTGCCACTAAATCTGAACATGCTGAAATTTGTGATAATGAGCTGTCCTGCTATGCTTTGATATGCAAAGATGCTTTATTTTCACTTGAGGATATATCTAGCTCTTTGCCTCCTCTCGTTGCTAACCTTTTGCAGAGTATGTGGATGTATTTCAAATGAGATACCCCGTGATTGCCACCTATTCGAGGGATAGAGCATCAAATTGATTTGATCCGGGAGCGACTTTGCCAAACCGTCTTTGCATATAGGACCAATCCAGAGGAGACTAAGGAAATTCAGCTACAAGTCCAAGATCTTTTGGACCGTGGGTACGCATGAGAAAGCCTTAGTCCTTGTGCTTTCCTCGCTTCTTTTGGTTCCTAAGAAAGATGGTAGTTGGCGATGTGTGTTGATTGTAGAGCCATTAATAATATTACGATAAGGTATCGCTATCCTATTCCTAGGCTAGACGACATGCTTGATGAGTTGAGTGGTTCTATTATTTTCACAAAGATTGACTTCTTGAGTGGTTACCACCAGATTAGAATGAAATTGGGAGATGAATGGAAGACTGCTTTTAAAACTAAGTTCGACTATATGAGTGGTTAGTCATGCCTTTTGGTCTAACTAACGCACCTAGTACTTTTATGCGATTGATGAACGAGGTTTTACGCTCTTTCATTGGAAAATTTGTGGTGGTTTATTTTGATGATATCTTGATTTATAGCAAGTCACATGAGCTACACTTGAATCATATATGCGTGCTGTTTTTAATGCTTTGAGAGATGCACATTTGTTTGGTAACCTCGAGAAGTGCACCTTTTGCACCGATCGAGTTGCGCTTTCTTGGTTATGTTGTGACACCACAGGAATTGAGGTGGATGAGGCAAAGATTGCAGCCATCCAAAGTTGGCCGACGCCTACCACTGTGACACAGGTGCGGAGCTTCCATGGCCTTGCTGGATTCTATCGACGTTTTGTGCGGGATTTCAGCACCATTGCCGCACCATTGAATGAATTAACAAAGAAAGGAGTGCCTTTCCAATGGGGACCTACGCAAGAGAAGGCATTCAACTTATTGAAAGAAAAGCTCACCACAGCACCCCTACTCCAACTCCCTGATTTTGGTAAGACTTTTGAGATTGAATGTGATGCTAGCGGATTGGGATAGGTGGTGTAATCGATTCAAGAAGGTAAGCCGGTTGCATATTTCAGTGAGAAATTAAATGGGCCTAGTCTGAATTATTCTACCTATGATAAAGAATTGTATGCTTTAGTTCGTGTGCTTCAAACTTGGCAACATTATCTATGGCCCAAAGAATTTGTTATACATTCCGATCATGAATCGCTAAAACATATTAGAAGTCAAGCTAAACCTGAACAAACGACATGCTAATTGGGTAGAATTTATTGAGTCGTTTCCATATGTCATAAAGCATAAGAAAGGTAAGGACAATGTGATTGCCGATGCGCTTTCTAGACGTTATACCATGTTATCTCAACTTGATCATAAGATTTTTGGTTTGGAGACCATTAAAGATTTATATGCTATTGATTTGGACTTTAAAGAAGTGCTTGAACATTGTAAAGGAGGGAAAACATGGAATAAATATGTGTTGATTGATGGTTTGGTCTATCGTGCTAACAAGTTATGCGCTCCACTAGCTCCGCTCGCCTTTTGTTGTTGCAGGAGGCGATGGAGGAGGTTTGATGGCGATTTTGGAGCAAAGAAGACTCAAGATGTGCTGGCGCCCACTTCTTTTGGTCAAAGATGAGGCGCGATGTCGAGCGCTACGTGGCTCGCCTGCACTACATGCAACAAAGCTAAGTCCCGCCTCAATCCACATGGACTTTATATGCCTCTTCCTATTCTAGCGCCCCTTGGGAGGATATTTCTATGGATTTTGTTTTAGGATTGCCTAGGACAAAGAGGGAAGGGACGAGATATTTGTAGTAGTGGATCGATTTTCTAAAATGGCACATTTTATACCTTGTCACAAGAGCGATGATGCCACAAACATAGCTGAATTGTTTTTCAGGAAATCATTTGCTTACATGGAGTGCCTAATACTATTGTCTCTTGATCGCGATGCTAAGTTTTTGAGCCACTTTTGGAGATCACTTTGGAACAAATTGGGGACAAAGCTACTATTTTCTACTACGTACATCCCCAAACCGATGGACAAACGGAGGTTGTCAACCGCACGTTATCCACCATGTTATGGGCTGTTTTAAAGAACAATTTGAAGATGTGGGAAGAGTGTTTACCGTGATATTGAGTTTGCTTACAACAGGTCAGACACTCTACCACCAAGGTAAGTCCGCTTTCAAGTAGTGTATGGTTTTAACCCCCATGCTCCTATTGATTTACTACCTTTGCCTACCTCTGAAAAAATTAATTTAGATGCTAAGAAGCGTGGTTGAATTTGTTCTTAAGTTGCATGAAACAACTAAAGAGAATATAGAGCGTATGACTGAAAAGTATAGAGTTGCTGGAAGTAAAGGTAGAAAAGAAATAAAATTTGAACCAGGAGATTTAGTTTGGGTACATTTGAGAAAGGATAGGTTTCCGGAATTAAGAAAATCAAAGTTGATGCCTAGGGCTGATGGACCATTTAAGATAATTGCAAAGATAAATGACAATGCATATCAACTGGAGCTACCTGCAGATTTTGGGGTTAGCCCTACATTTAACATTTCAGATTTGAAGCCATACGTGGCAGAAGAAGATGAGCTTGAGTCGAGGACGACTCCAATTCAAGAGGGGGAGGATGATGAGGACATCACTTCTTCGGATACACGCACTACACAAAGTCCTCCAGATCCGGTTGCTAAACTACAAGGTCCTATGACAAGAGCTCGTGCACGTCACTTAAATTATGAGGTGAGCTCGTTTCTAGGTGCTAATAATTTATCTGTGCAGAATGGTATGCTACCTAAAAATTGTGATCTTCTGTTACTTAGGAATAATGGGGAGGATCCAAACCGTCTACGACCAGTTCTCGGTGATCTGCAAGCTACAGTGCATGGTCGGTGGTTGAAGCTACAGTGCATGGTAGGTGGTCGGGGCTACAGTACCTGCTCGATGGTCGAGGCTACAGTACCTGCTTGATGGTCGAAAGCTACAGTACCTGGTCGATGGTCGAAAGCTATAGTACCTGGTCAATGGTCAAAGCTATAGTACCTGGTCGATGGTCGGAAGCTACCGTGTCTGGTCGATGGTCGATCGCTACAAAGGTTCGGTCGGCGATCAGAAGTCGTGAGGCTTTACGATCGCGCGGTCAGAATTTCACTGATAAGTAGTTGTAGGCTTGATGACCGGTGGTCGTAAGCTTCACGGTAGGTAGTTGTAGGCTTTGAGTGCTTCAATTCTTATAATCTTCAAGTACCTCGAGTACTCGTGTCTGTTTGGCCAGTGGTCTGACCGGCTTGTGCACAGTGGTAAGACCGATTCTTCAGAGTGGTCTCGGGTTGTTTATCTGAAAACTTGTAAATTAAGATCGTAGATGATCTGGTTCGTGTTTATTGATGTTTGAGGGTGTGATATGCGTGTGTGGACTAATATTGGTCAAGTTGGAGAACTTTTGTTGGGAAAACATTCTTTGGTCTTTGCATGCGCAGGTTGGGCGTGGAGACGGTCATGGTCGATGATAAGGAGGACCGGGACTAGGATGAGGAGATCCAAGGTTCAGGCGGTCAAGGATGTCACGAGGTGGTCGGGCTTACGCTGGTGCACGAGGAGATCAAAGGTGGATGCGTGATGTGTGGAGAAGCTACGGGAGGTGCAGTCCTGGAGGCTTCGACGCGTGAGGAGTTATGGAAGGTGTTCATAACTGAAAGATTTAGATATTTTAGAAAACTCGTGTTTGGAAGGGTTTCGGATCCCTTGATTTTCGGAAGGAGATAACATTTTGTGTTCAGTTGATGAGGACACGGTTTAGGGCTCTAGCATATAAAAAGGAGGGAGAGGTTAAGAGTCAACTGAGGATTTCCGAGACGGCTTTCGAGAGAAAGCTTTTGGAGTTTTCGTGCTAGGGTTTGAGGGGTGCCGTGAGAGCACTTTGTAGCCATAGAACATGATTCAGAAATAGAAGATCAGATCTATTCTAAGATCATCGCCGACGTTGTGTTTGTCTGGGCATCGTCTTCGACTTGTTCTTGTTCCAAGCAGTGCGTGACGTCCCTAAGTTGTAGGACAGAAGAAATCCGGTAGTCGAACCCTTTTGACTAGTTGGTCGAAACCCCTTCGAGTAGGTTGACTTCACTGTTGTCGATCACGTGCCGTGTTGATCACCTGATCGTTGCCAACAACATCGGCAGGCAGAGCTGATTAGTGCACAACAACGAGGAGGCATCACGTATAAGTACGGTGTCTTCAGTCATCGGTTCAATCCAACACAGGCCATCCTCAGTAATTCGAAAAGAAATCACTACAATCATTCACCCCCCCTCTGATTGCCGTATTCGATCCTACAAGTGGTATCAGAGCGGGTTACTATGGCGTCAGAGAGGTATGTGAATCGTCCCCTCATGCTAGATGGTACTGATTTTGCTTTTTTGGAAGTGTCGTATGCAAGCTTATATTGAGGCTCAAGGTAATGATGTTTGGAATAAGGTTTCTAGACCTTATGAGGTTCCTGTTACAATTACTAATCTTAATAAGGCAGATGTTGATTTAAATGCTCAAGCTTGTAACTTGTTGTTTCAAGGGATTTCTCGCAAAGAATTTGATCGTGTAGCTCATATCAATTCTGCCCACTTAATATAGGAAACTATTTGCGATTATCATGAAGGAACCACTAAAATTAAGAAAGTGCGTAAAAATCTTTATCAAAAAGAATATTATGATTTTGCTATGAAGCCTAGTGAAGCTATTGATTATCTTTTTGCTCGTTTTGAAAAAATATTGAGTAATTTGCACGGTGTTAATGTTATTCCTACTGATGAAGAAAATGCAACTAAAATTTTGAGATCTTTAGGTTCTGAGTGGTTGATGGTTGTCACAACTATCAATTAAACTATTTATCTAGATACTTTAACCATGGATGATATTTTCTCTAGATTGAAAACCTATGAGATGGAAGCTTTGCCATCTAAGATTGATAAACCTTCATCTTTAGCACTTGTGACTAACCCCGTGCAGGCTACTTCGTCGAGTTCTTTTGTTGTGTCTGCTTTGTCTTTTTTAGAGGAACAGTTCGAACAGCTCCCTAAAGAGGATTTGGTGTTGATCTCCTCACGGGCATACAAGGCACTGAACGACATGAGGATGAGGAAGCGAGGTGGCGTGTCAAGTTCGATCAAGTGCTATGAGTGTGGCGAGCCAGGTCACATTAAGATGGAGCGTCCCAAGCTCAAGGGGAAGGTGATTGTGACGCCCCGTGTCATTACCCTAGAGGGTAATCACACTTAAGCAAACAGATTACTATTTGTCTGTCTGGTAGAACACCGCTTCAACAAATAGTAAGCCTTACCAGAGTTGACGCAGCAGAATAATAAGATAGAAACTGTTCTTTATTACAACAGTTAGCCACACAGGGCTAAGGTTTTACATTAACACATAGTAATTTACACTACAAAATGGGACTATGTCCCTCTCTTGCCTGCCATGCTCACTCGACCTCCTAGTCATCCCATGTGTCGAATAGGGCGTCCACCTCGCCCTGCTCCTCGTAGCAAGGATCCTCGTCTCTTGAGGCCTCATCTGTACCTGCACGTCCCTCGTCCCACTCGGAATAATTCCCGGCCGGACTAGGATCTAACAAAGGAGAATACTAACAAGGTTGAGCACAAAAGTACTCAGCAAGCATTAATAGCAAAAATGCACTGGATGCCTCATCTCTGTTGTCATTACATTTTCTAACTTCATCTCTTTTCTAAAAATACTTTAACAAGATTTAGGTTGCAATTTTAATTTTGAAAAGACTACTTGTCACTCAGAGAGAAGATAGACCCCTAGCAGTTCCCGTAGACTCTAATCCAGGAGACTGGCATGAATTCATGATTTGATATAGCAGTGCACAGGCTTGTACTATTTTACCTATAGTTATTTTGAGCTCTCTCTGAGCTAGGTCCACCGCATTTCCTTAGATGCGGTTTCGAGTTCAGAATACAAAATATTTTCTAAGTTACGTGATTAAGTCTCCACCCATTACTTTCCGTCGGTGCTGATTTAGTCACGGTGCTAACCTCGTCATCCACCGAGTTCTAGTAATGTTGGTTGGGGCGGCTCTCGTCCGTGCCCAACACTCCACCTTGGGGCGGCTCTCTTCCGTGCCCAATATTCTAATGTAACCTGTTGTGGAGAACATAATTACGTAACAAGGTAGCATTTTCTGTCCATCGAAACGGGAAAATGGTTGGCACTGAATTTACGGCTCCTAACCGAGTAAGAGTTTTGTTGGTTCTTATATTTTAACCTTATGTAAAGGGGTCCTACCTCTTACCTCATCATCATCGTCGTGTTCCCCGCCTCGGCCCCTTTACCAACCTAGTAATTTTCTTTCTCAACTCATTCTCATTTCTTATCTCCCCATTTTCATTTATTTGATTTGTTTTTGAGAAATAGTTTTGATGCAATAAACATATAATACAACAATATACGGTTTACATTTAATATAACTATATTTATGTTCAAGAGAATAGCTTGCCTTTGTAATTGCCTTTATAATACAGAGCTAGCTAGAAGCTACCCTATGATGCATGCCCTATATATGTACACTAAAACAGATTGACATGAAGACAATATACATGATCAACAGAGCATAAAAACACTTTCTTTCAATATATATGAATACCTTTATTTATTAACACGTTAATGTAGCATTGTAATGACAACATATCAATCCACCATAAATGGACAACACAAAAGAAAATAAGCAAACTTTATTTCTTTTTCCACTTATCCATTACCTTACAAGACTTCTTGAGCCGAGGGAGTCGAGGAGTCATGGGGAAGATGGTCGCACTGTGTGTGTGTGTGGAGGCAATGGCGAGGGAGGCGGCAACACCAGAGGCAAGCACCGAAAACAATCAAGCCTCGTGACTGTAGTATCTACCGACTAGGGACTGTATTGAAAACCATGAGCTATATTAGGATAGAATCGACACTTAAGAATTGAAATTTAGACAAAACAAAAAAATCCTTTAAAATGGACAATATCTATAGCATTGCCACAAATGTTTATCTAGTGTCATATATATAGTTCCATGAAATTACGTTCTAACTTGGAACCCTCAGAATTTTTTATAATCTCCTAGTTGTTGACTATTTATTATAACCCAACACAACTTTATTAACAACATGCTAAAGAAGGAAAAATAGAATTGGATTTCTGCAAAATGTAGATTAATTTAAAGAAACCCCTTAATGTTGTTAATATATTTTATATACTTCACTATTAAAGGAATATTATGCTAGCGTGATTTTAGTATGATATCTTTAACTAATCCAGAAACTTTGGATATTTTTTAAAATTAGTTAGTCATGATTTTTCATGTGTAGTGATATTTAATACTTGAAGATGCTCACTGGTAAAATAGGTAAAATAATGGGATATAGTGAGATTAGCGTATAATGCCTTTCACGTATATATATATATATATATATATATATATATATATATATATATATATATATATATATATATATATATATATATATATATATATATATATATATATATATATATATATATATATATATATATATATATATATATATATATATATATATATATATGTGTGTGTGTGTGTGTGTGTGTGTGTGTGTGTGTGTGTGATAAATTAGCTTAGTATGATGAACTACGTGGCTATGTTCGACAAATAAGAAGTGTCTCGATTCTATGCACACTTAAATTTTAGAGTTCCAATTTTTTCTCTGATTTAAATTTTAGCTACATTTTAGTATATATGACACTAGATAAACATTTGGTCCTAATTTGCCCGGTGTTCCTAATCACTTTATAGAACAAAGGAATGCCACAAGCTCCTAATTGGATGTAGGTTGATAATATCTAGTACACATGTCTACACATACATTGTCTAGAGTGTGACACTGTTGGCCACTCTTCATGTCATACATGGTCTCGAACTCAGACTTGCAATATGAACATCTATTAGGAAGTGGACTAACCTCTAAATTTTATAAAGAGATAAATAAAAGAGGAATTACAAAGTTTTAGAAACGCTTAGGTTTATGGAGAAAAGTTACCCTCTTTATTTCTTTGGCTCTCATGATTAATTGCTAGGTAAGTTTCCTATAAAAAATATTTGACAGTAAATTAATTCAGTTATATGCGTGTTTAATATGTGATCAAGAATGTGCGCTCTCATTTTTTATTTCATATGCATTGCACCTCAAATATGCAATCTGCTTAGTGAAGAGAGATACACTCTTTTAATATGCCATCAAGCCTTTGAGGATTTCTTGGTCTCAGTGGATCAACTTATGTATGAATTTGTCACTAAATTATTCAAACTCATTATTTGGATCGACATAGAACAACATAGTAATTTTGTAAAGCACCCATTATTATTGTTATTGTTCCATCTTTAGGGAGAAACCATTATCATTAACATTAATTTGATCAAGCTTGATGTTACGTACTACCAAAACTTGTAATAGAGAAACTACCTTAGCACTAGCGGAGGAGGGAGCCGGGGAGGCAGAGCTGGGGAAGGCGCCCATGAGGAGGGAGCTGGGAGGCGGAGTCTGGGCGGCACCTGGCCGGAGGAGGAGCCGGGAGGCGAGTCAGGCCACGGCGGAGGAGGGAGCCGGGAGGCGGAGTCGAGGGCACGGCCAAGGAGGAGGAGCCGGGGAGGCGAGTCGAGGCATGGACGAGGGGTGACGGCAGGCATGAGGCAAAGGAGGCGGCAGAGGATTGTGGGAGCCACGGCTAGGGGGAGATCTAGAGAAAGTGGGATTAGGGAGCAACAACATGTGGGGTGGGGGTTTGGGGAGAACGGAGTTAGAGGGGGTGACGGCGGCGGCGGAGGCGCGTGGAGGACGGAAGGAGCCCGCCGTCGTGGGGACATCGAGAGCAGTCTTGAGGATTAGGGGAGCAACAACATGGGGGGAATGGCGCGCTTGTTAGTTTAGCTCCCGAGTGTCTGTAACGAACGACACTCGGGAGATCATTTTTCCCCGTTGCTAATTTTAATTTCCTGAGTGTTTTCTTCTATCCCCGAGTGTTTCATGAGGCACTCGGGAAGTTCCTGAGTGTATTATTCAAAACACTCGAGAAACTTTTGAGCACTCGGGAAATTAGACGATTCTGGTAGTGTGTTGCCGTTGCACGCATGGGTTTTTGGATCGTTGGGCTGGTGGTACGCGTCTTGGCTGTTGGCATCCCTGTAGTTAAGCGTAACGCCGGTGCTGCACGAGAATTGCATCGCCACGTTGAAGCTGTCGATCACCGAGATGTCGTAGAAGTCGGTGGCGCCGTCAATCGTGAACTCGGCCGGTGTCGTCGGCGGCTGCCCGGAGAGGCTGCAGGAGAGCGAGCCCACGCAGTCACTGGTCTAGCAAAATTCGCATTTACCAATCCTAAATCTACAGTGCGAAACAATCTGTCTACACCCGATCTGCTAAACAAGAGAGCTCTGAGGATCATCCTTGAAGACCGGGATGAGAGCCGCTGAAACCTTCTGTGAGATCAACCCCTTCTTCTTTCCTTTTTCCCTTTCCTCCTTTCTTCTTCTCTCTTCCTCCCTCTTCTTGCTTGGCCGGCGCATACAAGAATAGCAGGGCTGCGTCTGGGAGGAGATGGCAGTAAGGGCCAAGGGCGTGTCTACTATAGCAGCGTGGGTACTGTAGCAGGTGAGAAATACTGTAGTAGACTAGGGTTTTTGTGGCTTGATCCCCCCCTTCCTTGCCTTCAAGTGATCTACCAGCCCTTCATGGGCCATGGGCCTCTAAGGACGGCTCTTTCCTCCGCGACCATGGGTTGGCGGTCCAAAACTCTCTTAAAATTCTGAATTTTAGTTACTACACTCAAATTTCTTAATTTCAATTTATTGATGTTTAAATGGGATATTACATATATATATTATATGTTTCTTGCCGTGTGAGATTGGTTGGAATTGCCGAATGGCTCTAGATGCATATGCTGGAAATGTGATCCATTTGACAGGGACGGACAGGAATAATACAACGATCACTTGTTCTACAGTATACGTACATCGACAAAATAGCCTTCACTTTCCTCACGGCCGCTCTTGGCGTCGTGTGCGTCTTCATGCTAAAATCTGTGGGAAAATGTGACCTAGGCCTTCAATTTCATCAGTTTGCTGCTTAATAATTCCTCTCTTTTTCCATGCATGCGTCGTATGCGCCCTTACCTATTTTCTCGTGCCAAACTGCCACCACATCGATCCTAGCTGTGTACTCCGATATTACTCCTTTACCAGTCATGTACTCATGTCGTTGGGTATCATTTTTTTTTCTCTTTCTCTATGATACGAAATAATATAGCATGTATATATATATATATATATTAGCACATGGTATTTATATGTAGGAGAAATCTACAGAATGCTATAGCGTAGGCCACGTTTCCAATGGGATATCCACACTACTACAAGAAGACTAATACTGTACGTCTCATCTCAGACGATTGACCAAAATCGTTTGTATTAAATGCAATCATAGACGGTTTTGGTTTAGCGGTCGTCTGTGTTACTGATTGCCCTAAAAACCGTATGTGAAGAAGTAATATCACAGACGGTTTTCAATATAAACTGTCTGTGACATCCCGTTCTCATTATAGACAATTCTGAACAAAAACCGTCTGTGATAAGTATCTCCCTAATTTTACTATGATCTGATTTTACCATGGCTTGAAGAAATGCCTAACTCTCTGATTTTACCATGGCTTAAAGAAATGCCTAACTCTGTGATTTTACTGCATTTAAATAGATTCTCAAACAGATTTCCTTATTTACGTTGAAGGAAATAGAGATAATTTTATTCGAAAGGTACCTCTTATTCTTCAAGTGGAAGATGATCCTAGTACTTATAATGAAACAGTGAATTCTAGAGACTCAGTTTTCTGGAAAGAAGCCATTCAAGATAAAATAGATTCTATAATATCTAACAAAACTTGGAGGCTTGTTGATTTACCACAGGGATCTAAAACAATTGGATCCAAATGGGTATTTAAGAGAAAGTATCATGCGGATGGTACATGAAATACTTACAAGGCTAGATTAGTAGCCAAAGGATTTCGGCAAAGAGAAGGAATTGACTATTTTGACACTTATGCACCAGTAGAAAGAATAACTATAATAAGAATATTATTTGCTCTTGCTTCGTTGCATAACTTACATGTTCATCAGATGGATGTCAAAACAGCATTTCTAAATGGAGATCTCGATGAGGAGATTTACATGGAACAACCAGAGGGTTTTATTCTACCTGGAAATGAACAAAAAGTATGCAGACTTGTTAAGTCTTTATATGGACTAAAAAAGCACCTAAGAAGTGGCATGAAAATTTTGATTCAGCCATACTTTCAAACGGATTTGTTCACAACATTTCTGATAAATGTTTATACTGTAAAGTTGTGGGTAATACTGTAATTTTTGTGTGCCTTTATGTTGATGATATGTTGATCATTAGCAATGATGCCAAAGGCATAAAAGAAATAGAGATTTCTGATTTCTTGTTTCAAAATGAAAGATCTTGGAAAAGTGGACACTATTTTGGGCATCAAAGTGAAACAAAATAGTGGAGGTTTTGAACTTAGTTAATCTCATTACGTGAAGAAAGTTCTTGATAAGTTCAAACATCTAAACTTTAAAGAAGTGAACACCTCATTTGATTAAAGTGTAAAACTTGAAAAGAATGGAGGAAGAGCCGTGGCTCAACTTGAATATGCGAGTGCTATTGGTTGTCTGATGTATTTGATGCAATGTTCAAGACCAGATATATCATATGCAGTTAGTAAATTAAGCAGATTTACTAGCAACCCCAGTGTTGAGCATTGGAAAGCAAATTGTGAGAGTCTTTGGATATCTTAAGAAAACCAAAGATTTAAGTCTAAATTATATAATATTTCCTGCTGTCTTAGAAGGATATTCTGACGCAAGTTGGATATCAAGTGTTGGAGATAGCAAATCCACAACAGGATGGGTATTTACATTGGCCGGTGGGGCTATTTCTTGGAAATCCAAGAAACAAATTTGTATTACTCATTCTACTATAGAATCTGAATTTGTGGCTCTTGCTTCGGCAGGACAAGAAGCTGAATGGTTAAGGGATCTTATTTTAGAAATTCCACTGGCACGTGAAAATATATCGGCGCTGTCAATACATTGTGATAGTCAGGCTACTTTAGCTAGAGTGTATAGTGAAGTGTAGAATGGTAAGTATAGACATACGAGTCTAAGACATGATTATGTGAGGAAATTAATCAAGGATGGAATAATTTCTTTATTATTTGTGAGAACAAATGTTAATCTTGCTGATCCTTTTACTAAACCTCTCACAAGAGACTTGATAAAGAAGACTTCCTTGGGAATGGGACTTAAACTCAATAATAGATCCATTAACAATGGCAACCCAACCTAATACTCGTAATTAACTAGTTTTATGGTTCAAAGGGTAACAACAAGTTGTGACGTGAATGGTTCAACACTTATCTAATTGTGAAATATTGGCTGTTACTGTTTGAGGGTTGAGTATTTTATTCTTAATGAGATTCAGTCGTTGAGGACAAGTATCTGTAAGTAACAAGATACTAGAAGAATTTAGCCTATACAAAAAATGAGATTGTGCCGTCTCTAAATGGGAGTAGAGTTTCTGTCATAATTTTTCATTAATATAGGATGAGCACTTGGCCATTAATAGTGCTAAGCGTGTTTTTGTGGACAGAACGTTGTAAAGAATATGTGTAATGCATGACCGGTTTTGATATAAGGAATAATTAGTTCAAAGCTTTTATGCTACCTTTAATTTCATCAAAACTTTGTTGTGTATTTACTAAGGTTAGGTTCAAATTGAAAGATACCTAACTGTATTAATATTCTTTTATTACCATATATGAACTTGTTTATTTTAAAACAAGTGGGGGATTGTTGGAAGTTGTTTTCAAACAGCAAATTGTGTCTCTTCATGAGAGGGTGCATTCGAAGAGTCGTGTCTCTTCATTTTGCATCCTTTCATGGGAGGGTGCATTCGAAGAGTTGCTTGGCTTTAGTACAAACTTTGTTCAGGCTTGTCTTATCCTACTAGTTTATCTGCAGTAGACCTTCAAAACATTTAGATAGGGTGCAAATAATCGCTTTAGGAAAGCGCTTTGGCGTGATTCAAGTCTCCTACTCCACAAAATTCCAACACAACCGTATTTTGAAGGCCCGTATATACGAAAGCACATACATCAGATCAAGATGTATTTTGAAGGTTCATGTATACGTCCACATGCAAGCATGCATGGACGATCTCTCCTTTTATTCATAATCAACTTTATTTTCCGCTACAGCATAGCCGCCTAGCGCATATATATATGTTGTGATGCATGTATACGCATGCGACGACGACGACGTGTTAAAGCGAAGGTGACTTGGTAGTTGCCGTTGCCGTTGCACGATGGGTTTTATCAGATCGTTGGGGTGGTACGCAGCGTCGGGCGGTAGCATCCCCGATTAAGCGTACGCGGGTCTTTGCCGAGAATTGCATCGCCACGTTGAAGCCGTCGATCACCGAGATGTCGTAGAAGTCTTGGCGCCGCCGATCGTGAACTTCGGCCAGCGTCGTCGGCAATGCCCGGAGAGGTCGCAGGAGAGCGCGCCAATAGCCGCCGTCTGGCAGCTCCGCGTCGCCGCTGAAGTTGCAAACGGCGCGGCCCCATACCCGCCGGAGCTGGTGCTTGCGCGGCACGTTGATGGTCCACGTCTGCCGGGTCGGTACCGCCGCCGCCGACGGG
Source organism: Phyllostachys edulis (assembly GCA_036346405.1). Lineage (NCBI taxonomy): Eukaryota > Viridiplantae > Streptophyta > Magnoliopsida > Poales > Poaceae > Phyllostachys > Phyllostachys edulis. Next base: position 2,847,895 of record CM070567.1, on the reverse strand, counting down.
ATGGCCGCCCACACCGTGAAGCCGCATTGTTGGTGATGGTGAAGGTCGCCGTTGGCGCCGCCAAGGCGACGAGGAGCATAAGGAGCACCGAAGAGGCGGCCGGAGTCGCCATTGTCGATCGTTGTGGTTGATTTCCCTACTAGCTACTTGGAATATTGTGTGTTCTACTTCTGAGCTAGCTAGTGTGGGCTTAGGAGGGGGCATGCGTTTTTATAGATGGCCGGGGAGAGAAAAATCAGGATTGGGAGAAATTACACAGATGCCCTCGAGTCGCCAATATTGGCTGAGATTTTGCGTTCCATGCTATTCTCGTATGGCTGAACTCAGTGCACAAGCCACTTCCTAACAGGTCTGACCGAACGACAGTTACTAATAATTGCGAGGTATACAGGTTGTATAAGATTTGTCTTGACCCTGACATTAACCTTGCAGATTGCTTGGTGCATGACATTTGAGACATTAGGTTTGTTAAGTCTTTTGGGGAGAAAGAAAATGATCCGTGGATAGATCTGAAAAGTCTCATTCAAGGGGTGTTTCTTGGGGAGGGGTGTTTCTTGGGGAGGAGGATGATAAAGTCATTTGGTGTCTAGAGAAATCTAACCAGTTTTCTATTAAATCTCTTTATAGGCATCTTTCTTTTGGGGGTGTCATTTATCAGAGAACCAATAAGATTTGGACTAGCAGACTTCCTTTGAAAGTTAAGATCTTTTTGTAGCAGTTCTACTTGAACAGACTTCCAGCTACTGATCAGTTGAGACTTAGACATTGGAAGGGGGATATTAATTGCTGGCTTTGTGGGATGCCAGAAGATATCAATCACATTTTTTTCCATTGCTTACTGCCTAGATTCGTGTGGACTTGTTTTACAAAGACTTTTCACTGGAAGAGATGCCCCGAGTCCATTGAAGACTTTCATCTAGGTTGGTTAGACAATCGGGGTGCTAATTTGTATAATCTTGGATTATTTAGTTTGCAGCTTTTGCTTGGACAATCTGGAAATGCAGGAACAAAGGAGCGATTGAGAAAACTTTTTCTACTCAACCTCTTGGCTTGGTTTTCAACATTGTGTCATGCTTGCAGCGTTGGCGCATCCTGCTGCGAAGAAATGACTAGATGAAGCTGGATGGACTGCTGGACCAATCGAAAGCTTGGCTTAGGAGTTTCAAGAGTTCTGGAGCTTTGTCAACCTGAGAGTAGAATCTTTTTTTGGTGTTTCTTCTCTTTTGTTCTTGCCTGGAGGTTGGTAGCTTGTTTTGGACTGCTTTGATATAGCCTTCCTCTCGTTTGTGATCTTGCCTGTGTAGCTGGTTTCCCCAGCATATAACTCCTGGTAGCTTGTTGCCCCTGTTTGTAACTCCTGGTAGCCTACTGCTTCCTTGTACGATCTCCTAATTGCTTTCTATAAAAGCAGGGTGTGAACCTTTCTAAAAAAAAACGTACGTACATAGCGTATTCGACATGAGGAGCCACTGGCTAGCTGTCACTCAGGACAAAGCTACAAACTTTATATGAGGGGGCAATCAACAAAAGCCGACAAAAGCCGCTATGTTTCATTTGGTTTCAAGCAATAGTTCTAAACACCAAATTTAAAAATTCATTTACTAATAATCTACCAAATTAAGCTCTATATTATTTTGATGTCAAATAGTTGCATGAGAGTGAGACACACAAAATACAAGTTAAAAAGACAAGATAAACTAATATATTTAGTGTTTACTTATATATAAGGCATGCTCACCAAGATTTCATTGGATTAAATCTACCACACCCACTAAAATTTATTATTGCATATTGTAGTGTTGTATTGCCTCCTAGTGCTCATTTTCTCAAGCCCAATTATTTGGGATTGTGTGAGATGAGCAAAAGTCAAAAGGTTGTTGCTACTAGCTACTTCTTGGGAATACATGAAGATGCATGGGCTGATCTTTTGTGTGCATGTACATTTAATATTGATTAGTTAGCCAACACCTAGCCTATAAAATTTTGAATTTAAGTTATTGGAGGGACTATACATGTGTTTCTAGAGTTTTGTTCCACATAAGATCAGGACAGTCTGGAAACTTTTTGAAGCATGGGGGAGCCATGGCTCCAACTATATCTGTTGTCTCTGTGCAGTGTCACTCCCTCCAGTCAGATATCTCCATGAATATTTGAGATTGGACACATGAGAATGGATTTTTCTTCAAAATCATTTTCGCAATAATATAATTTATTATGTTTTATAAATATATTGTAATAGAAATTAGTGATCAAAGTTGTGTTTCAGGAACCGTGTTAATGTCCAAAATGTCACTCTTTTGTGATTGAAGGGAGCACATATATATATAAATATGGACACACACACACACTCTCTCTTATTATAGCGGAGTTGATTGCCGAGCAGCCAGCGTGGCCACGTCACCCGCAAAACCCTGCCCGTCCGATCGCGGCCGCAAGCGCTCCTACCCGTCCGATTTCGCCCGGCGCGTGTGCCTCCTTGTGAGGGCTTCCATTCGGCAGTCTTCTAGCTGCTTCTCGGGTCCTCTCCTTCGTCCCCATGCCTGGCCCTCTCCCCCACACCCACACCCGCGCCCGGCCCCCTTCCCCCACACTCCTCCGCCCCCCACGACTCGCCCCCTCCCCCACATCCATGCCCAGTCGCCGACCGCGCGCCCAGCCCCCTCCACTTCGCCTCCACGCTTGGCCTCCTCCCTTTGGGTTGACATCCAAGCTTGTCGCCGCCGCTCCGCCCGCCACCACCAAGGTTGACGCCGACGACCGCCCCATGCCCACGCCTTGTGCCGCCCTCCCTTGCCCCTGCGCGGCCCTTCCCTCCGCCCCCATGGCCCCTACCCCTCGCCCTCGCCTCGGCCACTGTCCCCACGCTCGCCCCTCCCCAGATCCGCCCGGCCCGCCCGCGCGTCCGGCCTCCTCCACTTCGCCTCCACGCCTGGCCTCCTCCCCTTTGGGTCGCCATCCAAGCCGGTCGTTGCACCGCTCCACCAGCCGCCAGTCAAGATTGATGCCGACGACGGCCGCAAGCACGACACCGTCTTCTTCGGCACACACACCGACACCACTGAGGGCTTCGGCAAGGTTGTTGTCCAAACCAATCTGAAAGTTTGCATGTTTTTTAGTGGGAGTGCCTTTTTCTAAGTCGGTTCTGCTGTGATTTCATTAGCGTAGACAGCAGCGAAGGAGGCAAGAGCGTGGTACGAGAAGGCGGTGTTCAAAGTGGTGGATCTGGTAATTGTGCATGATCTGTATGTGTACGTCAGTACGTGTGTTCGATTGATTATTTTACATCGTTGTTTGGAATTTGAGAGATGTGTGCGACATCTATACTTTGTAGGACGATTATGCTGCGGAGGACGATGAGTACGAGGAGAGGCTGGAGAAGGAAACACTCCTGGTAATTCTTGATCCAAGCCAGAATCTACATCACAAAAATATAGATTATGAAAGTATATTTCATAATGAATCTAGAAATACAAAATTCATGGGTCAATCTTGATACCTTTTGACATATCGATGGCCATAACAAAAAATATTTGATTGCATGACTTCTAAGACAACCTATATCTAGAGACAGACAGAGTAATTATTAAATAATATATTCACTATGTAACTGCTCTTTGCATTTTTCCTATTTTCCTTATATATTTGATTTTCTGTTCATTACTATTAATGTTTTAGCTACCAGTAAACTATCAATTCTTATCATAAATGCATATTATCTTGACTACTCTGTTAGTGTGCTTTTTTTAATTTGGATATGCTCATTCTCACATTAAAAAGACACCTGGCTAAAATGTAAACAGGTGTTGGCGGTGGTGGGGGTGCACAAATGCATTTGGCTTTGATACCACTGATGCGTGTAGTGGGTTCATTGTTGGTTTAATCACGGCCACTCGTTTTATCAATGGTAATTCTTCTTCTTCTTTTTTTTTTTGCAAGGATTGTCAAGGGTAATTTGGTTATTACATATTAACAATAGGTTGTTATTGGCCCTTTGTTCGATTAATATATGTTGATATTGTAGGTGGAGTCTATCGTAATGTCCTGGTAGCTGGTGCAAATGCTCTTTCACAATATGTGGATTGGACAAACAGAGGTACATGCATCCTCTTTGGTGATGTCTTCTTGGTCTTTTTTTGGTTCGGTATATGTTATTTCCTACTAAAATGTGGATCTGTTTTCCATTACCCATCGAGCTTATTCACATCCCATGTTTAAATTTGGTTGAAGTCTTTTTGTTTAGGCCATTCTTTGGTAAGGCTTTATGGTCTTCTGTGCATGTATTGTTGGGTGGTGTGGCATTGTAATTTATAATTTACAAAATATTTACGCAAGTTGTTTTGTCTACATTTTATTTCACAATATTGCAGGTCATGCAATGCCGATGAAGATGGCTTGCTAGGTTTTTGCGTTTAAAGCGATGGCAACGGGCAAAAGTGTGACTTCTTTTTTAAAATGTGTCGAGATCACATTTCTAATATACCACTTTTCTGAAGTTCTCTGTTTACCTATGTAGGCACCTAAATTGTGTGGCGTTGAGCATGGAGTCGGTCTTGTCCAAGACCAATGGTGTCCCTGCCTTCCCACCAAAGAAGGGGACCTTTTTCGCTTTGCTGTGTGTTGTGTGCCACAGTCCATTGAAAAGGCATTAGAAGATGTCGGTCTACCTGCTTCTAGTATTGATTGACTGTTGCTGCATCAAGTGAGTATCTTATTGATGAAATACTTTGACTTGAAGCATCAAACTAATTGACCCGTCACATTACAGGCTAATTAGCGCTCAGCAGATTATTGATGCTGCTGCCAGTCGGTTAGCTATCCCATCTGACAAAGTTATTTCAGATCTCGCTAATGACGGCAACACTAGTGTGACATCTATTCCATTAGCATTAGATGAGGCTATTCACGATGGCATGGTCTCTCTCTCTCTCTACACGAGACGCTCGCTCAAATTCAGTGATATGTAGCTGTTGTTGGTTATTCTGGGGTTATGCTATGAAATTGTTATACTGGATAATAGTACGTAAATTGCTATGACAAAATGCCTGATTGCCCATGTTTACTATGGTTAGCTGTGTTGTTGCCAGACACGGTTAAATGATTCTATTCCTCATTGATAAAGTTCAGTTGTAATATTCTACTCCTCAAGGATAACACTTGCTAGATAAAGTTCCGTGTGATTACAGACTCCATGGTCATTGATAAAGCTGTCCACTATCTGAAAAATTGAATAGTAACTAAAAACATATACCAAAGTCTATTTATTTTCAATTAGTGTTTGCACATGGCAATTGATTTCGATAGGAACAGTGAGAGTATAGCTCATTCAGTACCAAGGTTTCTGCAGTGTGTTTAAATTGTTTGTGGCGGTGGGCGGCTCGTTGGTTTCAGAGCTTGATCCCGTGATGCCCTCCACTTTAACTGACATGATGTCAAGCTTAAGGCTATCACTGACTATCCGTATAGCTCATTCAGTCATCTTTAAATCACTACCCTAAATCTTTTTTTTCCTTTTGTTGCATTGCTTAGGTTCCTATTGGAGGGTGCTATGCAAATGCCCATTGAGACTGCTGGGTGGTTCCAGGGTACAGCAGATGCTGTCAGAGAAGTTATGTGGGTACTTCAGCTAATAACTATTTAGAAGCACATGCCCCTTCTTGCGGCTCATACTTTTTAATTTGGATTGCTAAAGTAGTTCTTCCTGTGTTGTATGTCTTGAATGTCGAGAGATCAGCTTTATCGTATGAATTACATAGAGCTTATGCAGGTCTGTGATGGTCTATTTATCCTGCTCTATAGTTTGTCTTATTTCTAACTGGCTGACCCTAAGACATACATCATTTGCAGAAACATGTTGATGACAATGCTAACATTGCTTTATCATGTGCCACTATTGGAGAGAGGTACACCCATTGTTTTAGTTCGAAAGAAAAAAAGAGGTTACAAGTTAAAACTATTTATATATTTCCAGTTTCAGACGTACTGAGAGTTCAATGGACTTAACTGAATTTCTGCAGTAGTTACTTTTCAATTGCACTCGGTTCCCCCCCCTTTGGTATCAGATGGTTATTTACATGGAGCATGAGTTGCCATTTCGAATATCCTATGGTATGCCTGTCTATATTTGATTGTGTAGTTATAAAGGTGATACAGAAAACTGATTTTCCTACATTAAAAAAGATTTTTTTTTGTGTTCTTCAAAGAATTGTAATATACTGATATTGCTTTTGTAATCAATCCATATTAGTAGGTACATGAAACAGACCATACAAGGGTCTATCTAAGCAATGTCTTTGTTGCCGAGGAACTCCAAAGAAATGGCCTATCCTATGCGTTGTTTGACTGGTCTAAAAAACTTGCTCATGAATGGGGTAAGTTCATTTTATTTGATGTATGTATTTACATGATGTTGTGCTTATTATTACCAGGTATTTACTGGTCAGACTGCAGCCCAACATGACCACCTAGTATATTATTACCCCCGTGCATCTACTGTAGCTCCCCTTTTTGTGTAGCGCGTCTGACCACCTAGTATATTATATGTTTCTTGCCGTGTGAGATTGGTTGGAATTGCCGAATGGCTGTAGATGCATATGCTGGAAATGTGATCCATTTGACAGCGACGGACAGGAATAATACAACGATCGCTTGTTCTACAGTATACGTACATGGACAAAATAGCCTTCACTTTCCTCACGGCCGCTCTTGGCGTCGTGTGCGTCTTCATGCTAAAATCTGTGGGAAAATGTGACCCAGGCCTTCAATTTATTCATCAGTTTGCTGCTTAATAATTCCTCTCTTTTTCCATGCATGCGTCGTATGCGCCCTTACCTATTTTCTCGTCAATATATATGTGCCAAACTGCCAACCACATCGATCCTAGCTGTGTACTCCGATATTACTCATTCCTTTACCAGTCATGTACGCATGTCGCTGGGTTTTTTTTCTCTCTATGGTACGCCCGTTTCGTACTCCTAGGAGTACATACTCCCATTTTAAATATACCACTTAAATAAATATATTATACTTCTTTATCATTTTTAGTATACTTAAATACTAATTATAAGATATTCCAATGCGATTTGATTGAAAGTTTTTCATTGGAGCCCCTTTTTTTGTACTCATTTGCTTTGCTTAACTAATTGTTGCAGAGGAGGAAGCTGATCCCTAAGAGATCCACTTTTGTGAGATGTGCGGCGGGTTTGACGACTAGGTTGGTGACCCGGTTGGTTGCCTTGTGGGTTAAAGGCACACTAATTGGCTCTTGTTTATCGTCATCTTATGGCTGTTTGCTTCATTGTTTATCTAACTCTTTAGTTGTTATTTGGCCGGTCGACCTCTTTTGTAATAACTCTATTATGTATGCCTTTCGAATTGCTTAGTTGTACTTCGGTTCTATGTGTTAAATGGAGTTGAAGCATAATTTTTGTATGGGGTATATGTACTGCAATTCAGGAAATACATATATGCGGAGAGTCGAGATATTTGATTTGTAATGTTTGAATCATCTTGATGGTTAAGTATTACAAGTTAAATACTCTGAGTTCTCACAAAAGTTGCTCCCTTTTCATATATATAAAAGTAATATATACTATATATATATATATATATATATATATATATATATATATATATATATATATATATATAGCACATGGTGGTATTTATATAGAGGAAAAATCTATAGAACGCTATAGCGTGACCACGTTCCAATGGGATACCCACACTATGTTATCAAGGTTTTAGTTTAGCGATCATCTATTAAATGCAATCACAGACGGTTTTAGTTTAGCGATCATCTATGTTACTGGCTGCGCTAAAAACCATCTGTGAAGAAGTAATATCACAGACGGTTTTTGTTTAGAACCGTCTATAGTATCACAGACGGTTTTCAACATGAACTGTATATGATTTCCCGTTCTCATCACAAATAATTTTGAACAAAAAAATTATCTGTGATAAATATCTCTCTGATTTTGCGTTCCATGCAATTCTCACATGGCTGAACTCAGTCCACAAGCCACTTCCTAACAGGGCTGACCGAACGACATTTACTAATTAATTGCAAGGTACACATAGCTTGCAATACGTACGTACATAGCATATTCGACATCAGGAGCCACTAGCTAGCTGTCACTCAGGACAGAGCTACAAATTTTATATGAGGGGGCAATTGACAAAAGCCGCTATGTTTCATTTGGTTTCAAGCAATAGTTCTAAACACCAAATTTAAAAATTCATTTACTAATAATCTACCAAATTAAGCTCTATATTATTTTAATGTCAAATTATTGCATGAGAGTGAGACACACAAAATACAAGTTATAAAAAAGACAAATAAACTAATATATTTAGTGTTTACTTATATATAAGGCATGCTTGCCAAGATTTCATTGGATTAAATCTACCAAAGCCCACTAAAATTTATCATTGCATATTGTAGTGCTGTATTGCCTCCTAGTGCTCATTTTCTCAAGCCCAATTACTGGGGATTGTGTGAGATGCGCAAAAGTCAAAAAGGTTGTTGCTACTAGCTACCTCTTGGGAATACATGAAGATGCTTGGGCTGATCTTTTGTGTACATGTATGATGAGGATTAAAACCTCTATGTATTATTTTAAAGACCATATGTCTTTATGGTCGTAACCCCTAAGGCTAACGACCTCACTGGTCGTAAGGATTCCAGAGGTTACACAAGGGTACCCTGGTCGGACAAGGTCTCAGATCTAGCCTCCGACCGTAATCGCTTCGAAACGCTATGAACCGGTATTTATAACTAATCCCGAATATATTCTTCTTGTGCGATGAATATGGCATGTGCTGTATACTTCATACCACGCGGTTAGAGGGTCCTAAAGACACTGACAACAACTACCAAACAGTTCGATGTTTCTTGGGCACTGAACCGTCGCGCAGTTAAACACATTGTTAACTTTGCGCTAAGCCCCGACTAGTCGTAACGTTTCACTAGGGACGCCTTCTCTAGGAGTAACAGCCACCCCTTTGGAAGTTATTTAAGGGCGAAGCACGGAAGACCAAAGGGCAAGAGATCGGAACATCAACACAAGTTCTACAGATCAAGAGGCAAACTGAGACAAGCAAGATAGCAATCTTAATTTCCAGTGTAATTAGGATTAGTCCCCACTCGGGTCGTGAGTACCCCCTTTTGTAAATACAGTTCATATCAATAAAGAGTGGCCCCATTCACTCCCAAAAATTATCACGTCATTTTCCTCTTTCATTTCATAAGATCGGCGATTTGATCGTCGACAGCTGGCGCCGTCCATGGGGTAGAAGACGCAAGTTTCCTGAAGAAACTCTCCGCTCATCAAATCCTCACTCATTCCTCGTAATCGCTGATGCGACTATGCCCGGGGTTTGGAATGAGGAGAATTGGTTCGACCTAGCAGACTACGCCGACCTCGACATGGAAGGATGCATCCGTGCCATGCAAGAAAATGGCATGTCATCCTCCTCCTCCTCTTCCGCTGGTTCGCACGTCACCGACGTTAGCGAAGTCGACCGGATGGATGAAGATCCACCATTATGACAAGTGGCGCTTCCAACCATTCCGACCACCTCGGAATATCCAGAAGGCACTCCAAGCCCGGTCCTTCCAGTCGGCAAAATAGGTGATGAAATTTTAGCACTGTAATCCAAGAATCTCTATACTCTCGATGAGATTATGGCTAAAAGATACTCACCTACAGCTTCTGGCAATTCTAGGAGCAAACCGACACCTGGTAACGGTGTCGATGAAACCTCCACTGGTCATAGGCCAAGTGGGGATGATGCGACTCAGCATACGATCGGCGGTTCATCGGATCAGGCTGAGCCCACCAAGAAGACCTCGGAAGGTGCTCATCGCCGACCGCTCTCCGTCGTGGAAGTTTCTAGCAGAAGTATTGAAAAGCTCTCCATTAGTTACGATGGAAGCTCATCGGAAGATCACTGCTGGAGGCACGAGGTCAATGCGATCGGAGATGCAAATCAAGATGCCTTGGGCGGTCCTACACACTCGCCCGACCACCACGTGTTGATGGAGATGATCACGGCCGTCAAGCACCAACTTCCGGAGGCAAGCAGAACTAATCGGCGTCTATCGCTTAACTACGCTGGCATTTGCCCCACCAAGAGTAGCTAATAGGACAGAACAAATCCGGAGGTCGGGGGAAGGTTCAGATCTGCGTACACCTACAACCAGTATGAACCCCTCGAGACCTTCGATAATTGTACAAAACTTGCGACGTGTTCAAGATATATTGAATAATTCGGACCCTGCTTTAGCAGAAACTCCAGGCTTTTTACAACTCGTAGGCCAAGTATCGGAAATTCTCTAACAGACCATGCAACGCACGGAAGCATACCGGGAACAAAGGGTCTCAGGGAGTGAAACCATGACTTTATCCCAACGTTCCTCCCTCAGCAGGGGACAACATGGCCATACTAGGGAACAATCAGTACCAAGACCTCCTCGACGATTCCGACCAAGGAGTCACGAGGGGAGAAGGCTATTCCAGGTAACCACTCCCCCTCCACGTCGAGAAGAATCACTGCTTGGACCTGACGATCTCCGACATCGTCTAAATCAGGCAGGCAGTCGAAGGCATCATATCAATGTCTACGACCGGATCGACACACCGAGCTCCAAATTCCAACCTCGAGAACGGTCTCCGATCGACATAATCCGCACCTTTCCAAAGAAGGCACCATGAATCGATCACGAGTTGTCGAGCCTTCTCTGCAGGGCTCCAAGTTGTGCGTTGGCCTAACCGGTTCCGACCGGCCAACTTGGACAAGTTCAATGGGACTCAAAACCCGTTGGAGTTTCTCCAAATATATACCACCGCCATCAGAGCGGCTAGTGGCGATGAGAATGTGATGGCTAACTATCTACCCACCGTGCTCGAAGGGTCTGCCCAATCGTGGTTATTAAACCTACCGGTCGGATCAATCTATACTTGGGAGCAACTCTGCGACCTTCTAATTGCCAACTTCCAGGGTACGTACGACCGCCTTGGAAAGGAGGACGATCTCCACCGAATCTGGCAGGGCTCTGATGAGACGCTACGTCAATACATCAAGAGGTTCAGTTAGGTTCGTAATTCCATACCAGAGGTCGCAGAATCATCTGTTATCCAGGCTTTTAAAACAGGTCTGAGGAATCGATGTTTTACGGAGGACATAGCAATGAACCCTCCACGAACAACCGTCAAACTTTTTGACATGGCCGACAGGTATGCCACCGCTAGCGAAGCAATCGAGTGGTGTGAAGCCATTGATCAGAAAAACAAGAGTCCCCAGCCTGGCCTGAACAAACCAGAGGAAAAGAATAAGAAGTCTCTCAAGAAGAAAAAGAACCGCAGACCCGACGATAAGAAAGTCCTAGCGATTCCTGAAAAGTTCATGAAGGATAAGAAGGACTACACCGGTCGGGGCAAATCAAAAGCTCCGACCGAAGGATTCCAGAAAAACAAGAAGTGGTGTCCACTTCACGGTAAAGCGAGGCATGATCTACGCTGCCGAGTCCGCAAAAAAACGGAGGATTATTATACGTAAAGGACCATTTCCATAATCTGAGGAACCCAAGAGCGAGTTCCAAAAAGGACAAGGATGGCGACGAAGAGATGGAGTACCAGGATCTTCAACACACGGTCAACATGATCTTTGGCGGGTCTTCTTCATACGAGTCGAAGTGTCATCTGAAGGCCGTGGAGTAGGAGGTCAACCTCGTCGAATCTCCGACCACCATCAAACCATCAAAGTGGTCGGACACGGCAATCTCCTTCAGCAAAGAAGACTACCCCATCCCTTCGACTCGACCAGGTAGGTTCCCTATTGTTGTTGAACTAACTATTAATAATTGTAGGGTTAATCAAGTCTTGATAGATGGGGGTAGCTCTTTGAATATATTATTTGCGTGGGCTTTAGAAGAAATACAGGTTCCCAGGTTGAAGGTGAAACCAGTGAAATATGCTTTTCATGGCATAGTTCCTGGCTCCACCGCTAAACCGATAGGAAAAGTTTCCCTACCGGTTACGTTTGGAAAGCCTAATAACTTCCGAACAGAAAAGATTCCGTTCGATATGGTAAACTTTGAATCCGTATACAACGAAATCCTTAGTCGACCGGCATTAGCAAAGTTCTTGATAGCCACGCATTACGGCTATCAAAGTTTGAAAATGTCGGGACCAAAGGGAGTCATCATGATTCGAGGAGATCAGAAAATGGCTTACGTGTGTGATCGGAAATCTTTTGAACTGGTCGATGAACTTCCGACCAGAGAGGCTAATCCATCTACCATGCAGGTTAAGCACTCGAGGCCAAAGATGACACCCAAGCCTTTCGACCAGACAAAGGAGGTACCACTCGACAAAGGCGCTTCTCCGGACAGCGCCAAGTCGCCACCTGGGTTAGCAAATACTGACTCATCTACCCGCAAGATTCTGGTCGGGGCAAGACTCGATCCCAAATAGGAAGAGTCGCTCGTCTTCTTCCTCTGAGCAAATCAGGACGTGTTCACTTGAAAAGCGTCCGATATGCCCGGAGTCCCTCGGGAGGTGATCGAGCACAGGCTAGCTCTCCAGCCCAACAAAAAACCGATCAAGCAGAAGCTCCGGCGTTTTGCACCTGATCGGAAGGAAGCAATCTAGTCGGAGATTGATAAATTCCTCAAGGCTGGGTTTATTCATGAAGTCGACCACCCTCAGTGGCTCGCCAATCCTGTAATGGTTAGAAAGAATAATGGGAAATAGAGAATGTGTATCGACTTTACAGATCTTAATAAAGCATGTTCGAAGAATGATTTTCCCCTTCCACACATTGACCAACTTGTAGACTCTACTTCTGGGTGTGAGTTACTAAGTTTTATAGATGCATATTCAGGGTACCACCAGATTAATACGTGTAAAGAAGATGAAGAGAAAACTTCCTTCATCACCCCATATGGCACTTACTGCTATGTTGAGATGCCATTTGGTCTCAAAAATGCTGGTGCAATTTTTCAAAGGTTGATGCAAAAAAAACCTTTAATCCACAAATAAGTTGAAATCTAGAAGCCTACGTTGATGATCTGGTCGTAAATAGCACCAACGTTGGCGATCACATTCTTGACTTACAAGAAACTTTTAACAACTTGAGAAGACATAACCTCAAGTTGAATCCGGAAAAGTGTGTGTTCGGAGTTTCTGCTGGAAAACTGCTCGGTTTCCTAGTCTCGGCTAGAGGTATTGAAGCAAATCTAGTAAAAATAACGGCCATCAACCAGATGCGCCCTCCAACCACGAAGAAGGAGGTCCAAAAACTAACTGGCTATATGGCAGCGCTAAGTCGTTTCATAGCATGGTTAGGGGAAAAAGGATTACCTTTCTTTAAGCTTCTTTGGAAACATGGAAGTTTCGAGTGGACTAAAGAGGCAAACGATGCCTTTGAAGAACTTAAAAAGTACCTTACGAGTACCCCGGTCTTAGTCTCTCCGAGATCGGGAGAAGCATTGCTAATTTACGTGGCAGCAACACCATAGACAGTTAGCGGTGTACTGGTCGTAGAAAGGGATAAAATCCAACGACTAGTTTATTACGTAAGCGAAGTCTTACATGGACCAAAGGAAAGATACCCACAGGTATAAAAGTTGCTCTATGGTCTCCTTATGTCTTCAAGGAAGTTAAGGCACTACTTTCAGGCCCATAAAGTGGTCGTACCAACCGGGTATCCCCTTGGTCAAGTCTTTGGAAACAGGGAGTCATCAGGACGAATAGCAAAATGGGTGGTTGAGCTAGGGGCGTTCGACCTCCATTTCATCTCACGAACAGCAATCAAGTCCCAGGCAATAGCAGAATTCATTGCCAAATGGACAAACCCTGAACCCACCCAAGGGCCCGAGTACAAAAACCACGATGAGTGGACAATGTACTATGACGGTTCCTTGATGCTAAAACACTCGGGTGCTGGAGTTGTCTTGATATCTCCTACTGGCAAACACATCAAGTACGCCATCCGGTTAAATTTTCCTGCCACAAACAATGTGGCAGAATATGAAGGTTTACTGGCAGGACTCCGAGTAGCTCGTTCGCTCGGGATTCGCAGATTACTAGTGAAAGAGTACCAATGCTCGAGTACCAAGATGTCATCTTATTTGGCGGAAGTACAGAAACTAGAAAAGCACTTCTTCGGTTTCCAGATCCAACATATTCCTAAAAAAGGAAAACTTTCCGGCAGACCAGTTGGCACGGATGGCCTCCATGAGGTCGACCGTCCCGCCTGGAGTTTTTCTCGAGCAACTCGATTCACCCTCGGTAGTCGAGCCTTCCAAGAACATACATGATTCTTTACAGGTCGTACAAACCGATCGTGAGAACATAGATGCTCCACAGGTCGTTGACGGTTGGCGCTGTCACGATCAAGGTAGAGATTGGATGACATCGATCTACAATTATCTTTAGCATGACATAATTCCAGAAAATGATGTAGAGGCTGATCGTCTAGCACGAAAAGCCAAATCATACACTCTAATTAAATGTACCTTGTATAAACGAGGATCTCATGGAGTGTTGATGAGATGCATATCTCAATCGGATGACATTAAATTGCTAACCGAAATCCATGAAGGAGTCAGTGGAGCACATCATTCCTACAGAACACTAGTCGATAAAGCCTTGAGACAAGGATACTATTGGCCAACGCCCTTCATGATACAAAAGAGCTGCGTGATTTAGTCGTACAATGTCGATTCCACGGCCGACAAGTACATCGGTAAGCACAAGCTTTGCAAACAATTCCTCTTTCTTAGCCTTTTGCAACCTAGGGACTGGACATCCTGGGACCTTTCCCAAAAGCACCCGGGGGCTTCAAATTCCTTTTCGTCATGATTGACACGTTTACAAAATAGATTGAAGCCGAGCCTGTTGTTAAAACTACAACTGAGGCCGCTAAGAGATTTCTCACAAAAAATGTGATCACACGATTTCATGTACCCAGTCGTATAATCACAGATAACGGTGCCCAGTTCTCAAGCAGTCAATTCCAATAATTCTGCGACGAACTTGGTATCAAGGTTCATTTTGCTTCGGTTGCTCATCCACAGAGCAATGGAGCAGCTGAGCGAGCCAATGGTATCATCATGCAGGGGATTAAACACTGATTATTTGACCAGTTAATCAAACGGTGAGGAGCTTGGGTTCAAGAACTCCTGTCTGTATTATGGGCCATTCGAACCATGACTAGTCGTGCGACCGGTGAAACGCCATTTTTCTTGGTTTATGGTGATGAAGCCATGCTTCCTCCAGAACTTAAACTTGGCTCTGCTCGAACTGATTGTTTCAACGAAAATGATCAGAATAAACGATGACTCGACGACGTCAATTTCCTTGAAGAACGACGAAACCAAGCCCTAGTACGATCAGCAGTCTACCAACAAGTCATACGAAGGTACCATAGTCGTAAGGTGCAACCTCGCAGCCTTGTTGTAGGTGATCTGGTTCTCAGAAAAATTCAGAACCAAGCAAATCACAACAAGCTTTCTCTCAAGTAGGAAGGTCCTTACACTGTGGTCGAAGTCACCCAACCAGGTTCCGTACGACTAGCTATGTCTGATGGGCAAATTTGGTCAAATTCTTAGAACATTGATCAATTGCGTAAATTCTATGTTTAATTATTTTTACATTCTTTCAATTCTTTCAATTTAAATAAAGATTTGTTATTCCTTTATTTATTAAGATGAGTAATCTTGCTTATATATATATATATATATATATATATATATATATATATATATACCTATACTCTGGTCGTCCATTATTGTTATTTAAAACTGGTCGGAGAAGACAATCTTCTCTCCGACATCCTTTCCAAGGATCTCTATTACTCTATGGCAACAACTTCTAAGTCATACGCTGTATGGGTCCTAGTCGTGAGCATTCCCAGAATGGTTCCCACGCGCGACCACACTCTTTTCTTAAAGAAATATATGAGTAATCAGAGCATGATACAAATAACTTCATATAGTGACCGATGTGCTTACGATTTTGAAGAATATATTTCATTATTTCAAGATTCTACTCTACTCTTTTCTGGCTACTGGTCGGGACACGGAAAGCCTCCTAGTCAAAGTCTCTTCTTTTTCGCACGTGGTCCTATCCACTGGAATGAGCTTCCTAGTGACGGTTCTTTTCTTACGATCCTCGCTACCAATCGGATTAAGAGCTTGAGCACGTTTCACGAAATGTGTTTTATATCTTCAGGTCTTAACATTTCTTCCGACCAGTTTTTAGGATAATAGATATAAAAAAGTTCACTTATCATTTATTGCATCCATTATTGCATATTTTCTTTTTTTCATCAAAGCAAGTCTTCTTTTTCGACCATATACTTCTTTGTTTGATGTTTTGGTTATTTTCAAATAGATCTACAACTAGTCGAAATCTTACATTGGTTCTGACCAAATTGATTTCCTAGTATTATTACGATCAGTTTTGTCATATAATCAGTATATACCTTCAACACAAAATGAATGGTTGAGACTTTAAGTTCTCTTTTTTCTTGGCTAACTGCTTTTATAGTAATGTTCTTCTACTATAAATCAATCGGGGGCTAGGGCATATCAGAGTTCTTTAAAAAGTCAAAAGGATAAATAAAAGACTTGCTGATGTCAAGAAAGGTAAGTTTTTACATTTCATAATTCTTATATTACAATGTCCTACTCTAGAATGTCTCCAGACTAATCACTGTTTGATGGAGATCCGACTTCCATTTCCTCTACGACTTTGTCTCCAAGTAGCTTTAGTTCTTTCATAAACTTGGTCACCTCATCAGGTAGGCAGTTGAAGTTATCTTCAACGGCTTGGAGGTCAATTGAGGGGTCGAAAGCCTTCAGTTTTGCCAACGCAAAACTAACTCCATTGCAACGCCTTCCTTTATAGTCTGGGTATAATTCTCTCGAGTAGTCTTGAGCAGACCACTGATATCTTCTAGAAGATGACCCAAGTAGTTCATTTTCTCTATCGGATCTCTTAAGTCAGGCATGCTTGACCCTGATCCCATATCAAAGATCATCTTGTTCAAAGCATGAATCTTTTCATCAAGATTCTGCATAAGAGCTGCCTCCTTTCCCTACTCAAATTCCAAAGCCTTCTTGGTTTTGTTTAGCGCTTGCGTTTGCTCTACACGAGTAAAACAAGTAGTAAGCACAACATGATCAGAGGGTGATAATAAGTCAAGTCTACGACCTATTACCTTCGATTTTCTTATTTAGTGTCTCATTTCTGGTCGATGCCTCTGCAATCGACCAGTCCTTAGCCTGATTCTCTTCCTCAAGCTGGGTTATTCTGGCTTTATCAACCATGACCTCTTCTTTTATTTTCTCCAAATCTATCAAACACGATAAGGGAGAATAATTAAAGAAGGACACAGTATTAAAGAAGGAAAAGGGTTAAGAGGAAAGTTCTTACTTTCCAACTCGGAGTGCTTTCGCTCCAAGTCTTTAATTCGCTGGGTCAGTCCTCCAACTACAGCAAAGTTCTTGACCATATACTACACAAATAGCATTTTCTCTTTAAGTTTCCTGTAAACTTTTAAGAGAGACTATGAAACTGGTCGTAGAATACTTACCCGGATTGCCAAGTCATTATATCCGACAAAAATCAAATCAGAATACATCTTGATTTGATTATCCGATATTTTTTCCACGCCTCGTCAAGCTCCTTGTCATTGATGAATCGGGGACGAAAAGAGAACTTATTAGGTTGAGGGGATTACCAACATTGGTCAGAGCCTGTTGAGGGACTTTAGAGACATCTACCTCCGCAGAAGGAGTTAAGACCACTAACGGATCCAACTCGACCGTTGGCTTCGACACCAACTCAGGGGCTTCTTCGACCACTGTTTCCTCAAGAACTTTGTCCTGGGAAGTGCTTTGGTCAAGAACTTCCACAGGTGTCGGGTCCTTAGGAAGATTCTGGTCGGAATCGACCAGAGCACCAGAAGACCTGTACAAAACAAAGAAGGGGTGTTCAAAACACCAAATTATCAAGAAACTATTACAGGTATATACTCATACGACCTCTTTCATTTGTACATGCCTAGTTAATTTCTTGGATTTGACTTTGAAAAGCGGTAGAGTAAACTCTGTACCGCTAGCCTTCCCTTTCTTCAAAACCAAATTCATCGGTTCTGAATCGGTAGGGTTGGTTAAACCCCTCACATCCTTTGATAGGATATCAGAGGCAATATCCTCGACAAACTGGTCGAAGATAGCATTCCTGACCATCGGGTCGGAGGGAGTGGTTTCATCAACCTCTAGATCAGTTGTTTCAGTAACAACTGTCAGGTCGTGAATGACCAATCTGGAGTCTACGGTCTCCGCAGCTATGCTCTGCGGGCCTTCCGTTTTTTCCACCTAAATCAAAAAACGAGTTTTGTTAGGTGATGAAATCTTCTATCTAAAGTATATATATTCTTCTTTTTTATGCTCTATTACCTCGGGAGATTCATCTTCTTCCAGTGCGTCTGGGCACGAATCGGTTGGAACCACGGTGGGATATTTATCCTCACCAGATTGTATGACTCGCAATCCGATCGCCTACAAGAATAGAGCAAGATCAACAAACTGATCGGAGAACATGTATACATGATAGGAGAAATTTGATTATTTATCTTAAGTCTTGTCAATCACTCTTCAGCAGAGACTATTGCTAGGATATCGGGGAATGCAGCCTTCTCACCAGGCTCCCCGCCACAAATCATCCTGATTCGCTTCCTGATCTCGTTAGGAGAGAGGGCTTTAAAAAGGCAGAAAAGATTTTAGGGTCTTTACGATAATCAAATAAAAAAATCATCATACTGGTCGGAGCTTCTTTCAAAGACTTACCTCCTCGTGAGTCCGCGATAGCTTCATCACGACCAATGGACTAAAGCAGGGAATGAGCTCGGAGCCTCAGAGGGCTAATCTGGCATTTGGTGAAGTCTCTCACCACATGCCAGGAAGTCAATCCTTTGACCCTAAGGTCATAGATGGTATCCGCCCATCTTCCGACCACCCCTCTCTTCTCCACGGTTTTCCTCCACTTGGGATTCTCGTTCGCCCTGATTCCGGCGAAGTAGAGGTCGTCGTCCCTCGTAACCTTCATGTAAAACCAATTCTTTTTCCATGAAGACCACGAGGATTTCGAGTACATCTAGATGTACTCATCGGCCTTCCCGTCATGAAGGCGCAGCGTGCATTCTCCGGGAGCCCCTGTGGATCTCCCCGGCATCATCATTCGATAAAAGTACCTGAGGAGCTTCAAGTTCGGACGCACTCCCAGGTATGCCTCACATAGATAAACAAAAATGCTGATATTGGCGATGGAATTGGGGACCAAATTCACCAACTCTACCCCGTAGTATTCCAAAATGCGGGGGAGGAATATGTGTATCAGTACCCTCAATCCACACTCGATGTCGGCGAGGAAAACTGGAATTTCCCCATCTTCGCGGCTTGGAAAGTGCTCCACAACCACTGACCTCCATCCGATCATATTCCTGTTTGGGAGCATTCCCATCTTCTCCAGTGCTTCAAGCTTCTTCTCACTTAGATCCGAAGCCATCCATTTTGTGATTTACTCCGACATGGTGAAATTACTCAAAGGGATGAGCAGTGGTCGGAGGAGAATTTGAGGTCGGAAAGACAAAAAGAGGTCGGAAAGATTTTCTTGGCAAGGAACTGAAAGAGGATTGAAGTAAGATCTGAAAGCGTAAGATTTCTAAGACCCAACAATGGAGATTTTATAGCTTCGGGTCTTTAACTGCAATGGGGAGTTATCTAAAAAGTCCAAACGGACAAAAGTCTCTTTTTTGTCCAATGGATAGAAAAACTCTTAGGTTCCCAAGGCAAGTTCTCAACTTTAAAAGTGAACACAGACCACCTCGAATATCACAACATTAAATGGGGTCTGCCTGATACGACTTCATCGGGAGAAAAGTGTTCACACGACCTGTTCATTTAAAGTTCAGGGGCTAGCTAACGAGGATTAAAACCTCTATGTATTATTTTAATACATAATAAAAGACCATACGTCTTCATGGTCGTAACTCCTAAGGCTAACGACCTCACTGGTCGTAAGGATTCTAGAGGTTACACAAGGGTACCCTGGTCGGACAAGGTCCTGTACCTAGCCTCCGACCAGGTAACTACTCGGAAACGCTATGAACTAGTGTTTATAACTAATCCCGAATATATTCTTACCGTGCGATGAATATGGCATGTGCTGTATACTTCATACCACGTGGTTAGACGGTCCTAAAGACACTGACAGCAACTACCAAACAGTTCGATGTCTCTCGGGCACTGAACCGTCTCGCAGTTAAACACATTTTTAACTTTGCGCTAACCCCGACCAGTCGCAACGTTTCACCAGGGACGCCTTCTCCAAGAGTAACTGCCACCCCTTCGGAAGTTATTTAAGGGCGAAGCACAGAAGACCAAAGGGCAAGAGATCGGAACATCAACACAAGTTCTACAGATCAAGAGGCAAACTGAGACAAGCAAGATAGCAATCTTCATTTCCAGTGCAATTACACTACAAGAAAAATATACATACAACAACGCATAACTCGCAACGGAAAACATATGCGTTGCAGGACCAACTCAGCCCACCACCTCCCACGTCCAAATAAAACTGATCGACTGCTCCCTCAATACGCATCTTATCTTTAACTCCCCTCCCCCGTCCCTTCCGCTTCTATCTTCCTCCAAAACAAATCAGCCGCCCCGTCCCAACCCGCGATTCGTCTGCTCCCCCACTCGCCGCCACCGCTGTTCGCCTCGCCCGCCAGCATGCCATTGCCGCCGCCGCCGACCCACCCTCGCCCGCCATCACTTTCATCGCCGCGGCGAAACCCAAAATACTAGATCAATCGAGCCATCGGGCGGCGTGAGCGGGCGAGGCGGCGGCGAAGCGCGCCGGCCGTGGGGCGCTAGGTGGCAGACGGATGGAGCTGGGCACCGGCGAGGTCGAGGTGCCGGGCGACGGCGGCCGAGCCGTCAGCCGCCGTGGCCGTCGAGGTCGGCGAGGGCCGAGGGCTCAAGGTGTCACCGCGCCGGCCGCCGGCACCGGGCGACGCTGCTCCAGGGCGCCAACCTCTAGGCCCCGTGCCGAGTGAGGAGCGACGCTACTCCACCTCCCACTCTCCCAGCCTCCCAGGCACTGCTCTAGGCCTCCAGAGCTCTAGGCGCCGTGCCGGCCGCCGGGCGACGCCGCGATGCTACTCCGCCTCCCAGCCTCCCAGGCGCCTGGCGAGTGCGCACTGTGCACTGCGTTGCTGCCTCTACCTCGGTGCCTCCCCTCCTGGCTCCTCCTGCGGTCGGCCCTACAGAGTGCAGAGCACAATGTCAAAAAGAAACAGTAAGTGACTAAGTGGCTGACTGGCTGTGGTTGATGACTTGATTCAGACATTCACATTCAGTAATCTTTGATTGATTCTTTAGATTCAGTGGTAATGGTTGTGAACTAATGAACTTGTTCAATTGAAATATCATTACAGAATGAATTACTGCTACGTAATGAGAAATCATCATATTATTTGTCATCATAAAGAAAAAAGAAATAACTCTTAGACGAAATCAAAGTTGATAATGGCATTGGTTTTTTATGGCTACTGGAGAAGAGGGAAAGGAGGGATAAACATAGAGGAACAGAGAACAAAATATCACAAGAAAGGGATTTTTACACTATATGTCATATCTTATATGAAATAATTAAACATAAAGCAAAGTCAATACCTGCACTCGTTCCTCTGAACTGAACTTCTGTAGAAGAAAGCTCGCGTGTCCATTTCTCCAAGTGGGCTGCCAATGCCTATGTCCAACAGTCAACAGCTCAATGTTGGCATAATATGAATTTTAAGGGAAGGTATAGAAGAGTGAGGTGGTGAACATAGTAATGTACCTATAGATAAATGAGGAAATTCCCGGCAGTCATCCAAATGCTCAATTACATTTTGTAGGCAGTTTTTCAGGGGAAATGGTTATTGTGGAGTGAGGGTAATGGATTGTGAAACCTATGTTGATGTTATTGTTGCTCCGATGCAGATTATTTCCAAAGAATTATCTATTGGTAGAGCTGCCTTGTCAAATCTTCTTGGTGGTATTGGCTACTTCTACGGGCAGTCAAAAGTTGCACTTCCAAAAGGTTTTGCAGTAAGTTTTAGAGTTTCACCTGATATCAATTTCCTTTTCATCGTGGCTGTTTGCAACAGCACTCTATGTGCTCTAGTCTAAGATATTGCTATACCCAGATAATTTTATTTTCTTGTTAGTACCGTGCTGTTTTCAACTTTTCTACTGTATTATAGTAGATTGGATCTAAATCCCAGGCGATTACATATCACACACAAACAAAATCTAATGCTTCAAGAGTTTCTCTTGCAGCAAAAAGATGGGGATAAATATATTCCATATTGGCCTGCTACGCTATATACAGCTGTGCCCAGTCGCTCATTTTTCCCAAGGGGATTTCCGTGGGATGAAGGCTTCCATCAGTTAGTCATTTGGTAAGTATTCCATTAATTCTTAATGTTCAATGCAGGGGTGCTGCTACTCAAGTTCATTATCTACAAGTTTTTTGCTTTCTGTTTGACTCACATCCTTGGTGGTGATGTACAGGCACTGGGATGTGCATATATCCATGGATTGATAAGATAATATTAATCTGCATTTGAAGTCATGCTATATTCAGTTGTGACAATCCATTTGAGTAATGCTCACCTAACTTGATTCCATTGAGTAATCTTCATCAAATAAAAGTGACATCAGAACTGCTACATCTGGTTCCTGGGAAGGTATGACTAGGCTGACTGTCCGCATCAATGGTGGCTTAAATTGCACTGCTTGCATTACAATTATAAGAATTTGGCTCTTTTCAGGCTTTAAGACGACATTGCTGTGACATCGTACCTTCTTCATCTGAAATGGCCATGGATATTAACATCAGGAAATGCAAAGATGATGAATTAATCGTGATGCATTCATAGTCATTCTTGAATCACATTGGATGCTCATCTGTTGCAGTAAGTTCCTCCTCACATCCGTTCATAGTTTCATGAATAACCTACATCATTTTCTCGAACACTCCTGAATTGCTTTTATTATATGGACATTGTAGTGTATGAACTGCCCAAAATACTAGAAGTAGGGATATCACTATCCATCCAGCAGTCGATCGACCAATGAGTTTTTAATTTGTTAGATTATCATATGATCTGGACTGTATTGCGTGGCCATCAACTTATGTACGGTGCTCCTCTTAGTTTTGTTACTTTAATATTGTGATTCTGTTTCTTCCTAATAGTGCATTAATGGACTGTAATTTTTCATTGTAGGTTGATAAGATGAATGGATAATGCTACGGATGCCATGTTCAATGCAAGGTGGAGAATGGTGACATAGGCAGATGATCTTCATTACATTTAGATTACATTCTGTTAGGAAATGATGTTCAAGATCATCATTATATTTAGATTTCATTCTGTTAGGAAATGATGTTAAAGTCAAATTTTTATATCATGTCTTATGTGGATGGTTCTCTGTGTAATGCAACAATTTGTTTATAATATATGAGTGTTCTTTTTAACCATGCTGTGACCGATAATGATTTTTTTACTTTGACTTCTACACACTTATAATCGTTGCAGCAACTTAATTATATCCGTTGCTAAAATAGCAAAACTTATATGTATGGCAAGTACCAACGCTTCTATGCGTTGTGACAATATAATTATATCCATTGTTAAAATAGTAAAAGTCATCCATGCATGGTAAATAACAACGCATATAAGTGTAGTTACAACATGACTCTATCCGTTGCTACTTCGCAACTCCTTTTCATATCTATTACCAACGCTTATTTATCTGTTGTAATAGACTCTCGCAACGGCCTCAATGGCAACGCATAGTAAATGCGTTGGTATAGATCGTCCCAATACTTATTTGGATTTTTACCAACGCATATATGCGTTGGCAAAGGGGTGTTCATCTTGTAGTGTTAGGATTAGTCCCCACTCGGGTCGTCAGTACCCCCTTTTGTAAATCTATTTCATATCAATAAAGAGCGGCCCCATTCACTCTCAGGAATTATCGCGTCATTTTTCTTTTTCATTTTATAAGATCGGCAATTTGATCGTTGACAATGTACATTTAATATTGATTAGATAGTCAACACCTAGCCTATAAAATTTTGAATTTAAGTTATTGGAGGAACTATACATGTGTTTCTAGAGTTTTGTTCCACATAAGATCAGGACGGTCTGGAAATTTGTTGAAGCATGGGGGAGCCATGGCTCCAACTAGCCCTCTGTTGTCTCTGTCCCTGTAGTGTCACTCCTCCGGTCAGATATCTCCATGAATATTTGAGATTGGACACATGAGAATGGATCTTTCTTCAAAATCACTTTCGCAATATTACAATTTATTATGTTTTATAAATATATTTGTAATAGAAATTAGTGATCAAAATTGTGTTTCAAGAACCGTGTTAATGTCCAAAATGTCTCTCTTTTGTGATTGATATATATATATATATATATATATATATATATATTATGTTTCTTGCCGTGTGAGATTGGTTGGAATTGCCGAATGGGCTGTAGATGCATATGCTGGAAATGTGATCCATTTGACAGCGACGGACAGGAATAATACAACGATCGCTTGTTCTACAGTATACGTACATTGACAAAATAGCCTTCACTTTCCTCACGGCCGCTCTTGTAGTCGTGTGCGTCTTCATGCTAAAATATGTGGGAAAATGTGACCTAGGCCTTCAATTTCATCTTCATCAGTTTGCTGCTTAATAATTCCTCTCTTTTTCCATGCATGCGTCGTATGCGCCCTTACCTATTTTTTCGTCAATATATATGTGCCAAACTGCCAACCACATCGATCCTAGCTGTGTACTCCGATATTACTCATTCCTTTACCCTCATGTACGCATGTCGCTGGGTATCTTTTTCTTTCTTTCTCTATGATACGAAATAATATATATATATATATATATATATATATATATATATATATATATATATATATATATATATATTAGCACATGGTATTTATATATAGGAAAAATCTACAGAACGCTATAGCGTAGGCCACGTTTCCAATGGGATATCCACACTAGTACAAAAAAGCTAATACTGGACGTTTCATCACAGAAAAACCGTCTGTATTAAATATAATCATAGACTGTTTTGGTTTAGCGACCGTCTGTGTTACTGGCTGCGCTTAAAACCGTCTATGAAAAAGTAATATCATAGACGGTTCGTGTTGAAAACTGTCTGTGAAGTATCACAGATAGTTTTCAACATGAATCGTCTGTGACTTCCCGTCCTCATCACAGACGATTCTGAACAAAAACCGTCTGTGATAAGTATTTCCCTGATTTTACCATGACTTTTCTCTGATTTTATCATAGAGTTAGTGATTTCCAGTTATGGTAAAATCAGAGATTTTATCATAGAGTTAGTGAATTCAAGTCATGGTAAAATCACATGGTTATGCATTTCAAGCCACGGTAAAATCAGAGTGTTAGTGATTTCAAGCCATGGTAAAATTAGAGAGTTAGTGATTTCAAGTAGTCATGGTAAAATCATAAAGTTAGTGATTTGAAGTCATGGTAAAATCCGAGTGTTAGGCATTTTAAGTCGTGGTAAAATCACAGAGTTAGGCGTTTTAAGTCACAGAGTCAGGTAAAATCGGGAGATACTTATCACAGATGATTTTTAATATGAACCATCTATGATACTAGCTCATCACAGACGGTTTTTGTTTGAAACCGTGTGTGATTCGCGGAAATTTTTGAACGCTTGCATGGGAGACGAAATGTTTTGGCGCTGTCCTTATATATTATACCCACCCCCGCCTTTTATTCCACCAGTATCTCCCTCTCCCATCCCCACGCCGACCTCTAGCGACCACCCTCGAATCCCCGGCGCGGTTCGGTGAGGAGACACAGCCAACGACGATGAGGAGGAGGGATGTGCAGGAGATCTATGTCTACCGCAGGAGGTAGACTGCCGAAAGGTACGTGTATATTCCCAAAACATACATAATTTGTTGGTTATTTGATGGTTCTTATTTTATTTGTACCTTTTATGATTTAATGTCCATAAAAAAATTGATCTTAATTTTGTGTTATCTAAG
The DNA here is from genome assembly GCA_036346405.1 of Phyllostachys edulis. Taxonomy (NCBI): domain Eukaryota; kingdom Viridiplantae; phylum Streptophyta; class Magnoliopsida; order Poales; family Poaceae; genus Phyllostachys; species Phyllostachys edulis. Next base: position 2,821,728 of record CM070567.1, on the reverse strand, counting down.
GTCGGAGTGCCGCCGGAGGTTTTCGGTTGTCTCTCCTTTTCCTTGCTGACGAGCTTGAGTCGAATTCGGACGAAAGGTAAGAACAGTTTGTGATATACTGGCGAGGTATATAGAGGAGCTCACAAGACCAATCCAAGAAGCCGATGAGTTCTTCAGGAGCTTGGAGAAACAGATGGTTTCTAGCTAGTTTAACTTTGTAATTTTATTCTTTTACCCATTCGGAGGGGACGTTGTGAAACCTTTTGGTTTCCCTTTTGCTAGATAGGTCTCTCTTACAATGTGTTTGCTATCAGAATTTTAATTGGATTTTAGTTGTCTTGCTAGAGGTTGCATATGAAAACTACTGTCCAGCAATTGATTGGTTTGACTCAAAATCTGAATTTTTTTATAATAGAAAAAACTATCACAGACGGTTCTTAACAAGAACCGTCTGTGACTGTTCAAAACTTATCACAGACGGTTCTTGTTTAGAACCGTCTGTGATAGCTTTTTTCAGAGACGGTTCAAAAACCGTCTGTGATGATCTTATATCATTATTGACCTATAAACTTAGATGGCTCACGAAACCATCTGTGATGACGTTTTTGAACCGTCTGTGAAGACCTTTTCTATAGTAGTGTCATCAGCCGTTCAATCTGATTTAATTTGACGCTTAGTTTCGTTCGCTTGGCTTCCCACGATAATGAAGAAAATTCCAATCGCTACATTGATGGACTCGATGCAGTTTACTTTGCCCACACCATCTCTGTCTCTCTCTCTCCTCACACCACACAAAGCCATATGATTCATTGGCGACAGCAATGGATTACTCCAGCGACAACTGCAATCTACACCATGAGATCATCCTGCTTCACTTCTCGTTGGTTTCCTCACCCAGTTTTGGCCCTATGCGCTTGCGGAGAACAGTGATTGGGCATGGCAGCGAGTGAGTGGTCGTGGCTATGGATGAGCACGAGTGGTGACACAAATGCGCGCCCCCGACGGAAGCTAGGGCGCTCTCAAATGTGGCTAGCATACGGTTTAACTAAATCTTAATCTGTCATTTGGACCGATTAAGCATAGTATTAATCGCTCAACGATATTTTTCGAACAACTTCTTTGTAGAACTTGTCGACCTAGCTAGGATTTGCACCCAAGGTCCAAGCACTTGGGAGTCATACTTGTCAGTACCATTCGAGAGCGATCTTAATTAATTTATTGAAGACGTACAACCGTATTTTGAAGGCCCATATATACGAAAGCACATACATCAGATTAAGATGTATTTTGAAGGTTCATGTATACGTCCACACGCAAGCATGCATGGACGATCTCTCCTTTTATTCATAATCAACTTTATTTTCCGCGCGTACAGCGGCCTAGCGTACATATATATGTTGTGATGCATGTACGCATGACGTACGTACGTACGTGTTAGAAGCAGAAGGTGACTTGGTAGTTGCTGTTGCCGTTGCACGCATGGGTTTTATCAGGATCGTTGGGCTGGTGGTACGCGTCGGGGCAGCTGGCATCCCCGCAGTTAAGCGTAACGCCGGTGCTGCACGAGAATTGCATCGCCACGTTGAAGCCGTCGATCACCGAGATGTCGTAGAAGTCTTGGGCGCCGCCGATCGTGAACTCGGCCAGCGTCGCCGGCGGCTGCCCGGAGAGGCTGCAGGAGAGCGCGCCAGCGCAGTCGCCGGTCTGGCAGCTCCCGCTGCCGCCGTTGAAGTTGCAGCCGGTGCGGCCCCATACCCTGCCGGAGCTGGTGCCGGCGGGCACGTTGATGGTCCACGTCTGGCCCGGGTCCAGCTGCACGCCGCCACCGACCGGGATGGCCGCCGGCCACACCGTGAAGCCGCATTTGTTGGTGATGGTGAAGGTCGCCGCGTTGGCGCCGGCCGCGAAGGCGACGAGGAGCATAAGGAGCACCGAAGAGGCGGCCGGAGTCGCCATTGTCGATCGTTGTGGTTGATTTCCCTACTAGCTATAGCTACTTGGAATATTGTGTGTTCTACTTCTGAGCTAGCTAGCTGGGATATATTGATGTGTGGGCTTAGGAGGGGGCATGCGTATTTATAGATGGCCGGGGAGAGAAAAATCAGGATTGGGAGAAATTACACAGATGCCCTCGAGTCGCCAATATTGGCTGAGATTTTGCGTTCCATGCTATTCCACAAGCCACTTCCTAACAGGTTTGACCGAACGACAGTTACTAATTAATTGCGAGGTATACATAGCTTGCAATACGTACGTACATAGCGTATTCGACATGAGGAGCCACTAGCTAGCTGTTACTCCGGACAAAGCTACAAATTTTATATGAGGGGGCAATCGACAAAAGCCGACAAAAGCCGCTATGTTTCATTTGGTTTCAAGCAATAGTTCTAAACACCAAATTTAAAAATTCATTTACTAATAATCTACCAAATTAAGCTCTATATTATTTTGATGTCAAATAGTTGCATGAGAGTGAGACACACAAAATACAAGTTAAAAAAGACAAGATAAACTAATATATTTAGTGTTTACTTATATATAAGGCATGCTCGCCAAGATTTCATTGGATTAAATCTACCACAGCCCACTAAAATTTATCATTGCATATTGTAGTGTTGTATTGCCTCCTAGTGCTCATTTTCTCAAGCCCAATTATTTGGGATTGTGTGAGATGAGCAAAAGTCAAAAAGGTTGTTGCTACTAGCTACTTCTTGGGAATACATGAAGATGCATGGGCTGATCTTTTGTGTGCATGTACATTTAATATTGATTAGTTAGCCAACACCTAGCCTATAAAATTTTGAATTTAAGTTATTGGAGGGACTATACATGTGTTTCTAGAGTTTTGTTCCACATAAGATCAAGACGGTCTGGAAAGTTTTTGAAGCATGGGGGAGCCATGGCTCCAACTAGCCCTCTGTTGTCTCTGTCCAGTCTCCATGAATATTTGAGATTGGACACATAAGAATGGATTTTTCTTCAAAATCATTTTCGCAATAATATAATTTATTATGTTTTATAAATATATTGTAATAGAAATTAGTGATCAAAGTTGTGTTTCAGGAACCGTGTTAATGTCCAAAATGTCACTCTTCTGTGATTGAAGGGAGCACACACACACACACACACACACACACTCTTATTATAGCGGAGTTGATTGCCGAGCAGCCAGCGTGGCCACGTCGCCCGCAAAACCCTGCCCGTCCGATCGCGGCCGCAATCGCTCCTGCCCGTCTGATTTCGCCCGGCGCGTGTGCCTCCTCGTGAGGGCTTCCATTCGGCATTCTTCTAGCTGCTTCTTGGGTCCTCCCCTTCGTCCCCATGCCTGGCCCTCTCCCTCACACCCGCGCCCGGCCCCCTTCCCCACACTCCTCCGGCCCCCACGACTCGCCCTCCCCACATCCACGCCCGATCACGACCACGCCCCGACCCTCCACTTCTCCTCCACGCTTGGCCTCCTCCCTTTGGGTTGACATCCGCTGATCCGCCTCATCACCATCAAGGTCGACGCCGACGACCGCCCCACGCCCACGCCCGCCGCCCTCCCTTCGCCTCGGTTCGCCCCTTCCTCCACCCCACGGTGGCCGCCCCCTCGCCCCTCGCCCGGCCATTGTCCCCCACGGCTTGCCCTCCCCAGATCCGCGCGCCACCGCGCCTGTCGGCCGGCTCTCCACTTCGCCTCCACGCCTGGCCTCCTCCCCTTTGGGTCGCTATCCAAGTCGGTCGCTGCGCCGCTCCACCAGCCGCCAGTCAAGATCGATGCTGACGACGGCCGCAAGCACGACACCGTCTTCTTCGGCACACACACCGGCACCACTGAGGGCTTCACCAAGGTCGTTGTGCAAACCGATCCGAAAGTTTGCATGTTTGTTAGTGGGAGTGCCTTTTTCTGAGTCGGTTCTGCTATGATTTCATTAGCGTAGACAGCAGCGAAGGAGGCAAGAGCGTGGTATGAGAAGGCGGTGTTCAAAGTGGTGGATCTGGTAATTGTGCATGATCTATATGTGTACGTCAGTACGTGTGTTCGATTGATTATTTTACGTCGTTGTTTGGAATTTGAGAGATGTGTGCGACATCTATACTCTGTAGGACGATTATGCTGCGGAGGACGACGAGTACGAGGAGAGGCTGGAGAAGGAAACACTCTTGGTAATTCTTGATCCAAGCTAGAATCTACATCACAAAAATATAGATTATGAAAGTATATTTCATAATGAATCTAGAAATACAAAATTCATGGGTCAATCTTGATACCTTTTGACATATCGATGGCCATAACAAAAAATGTTTGATTGCATGTCTAAGACAACCTATATCTAGAGACAAACAGAGTAATTATAAAATAATATATTCACTATGTAACTGCTCTTTGCATTTTTCCTATTTTCCTTATATATTTGATTTTCTGTTCATTACTATTAATGTTTTAGCTACCAGTAAACTATCAATTCTTATCATAAATGCATATTAGCTTGACTACTCTGTTAGTGTGCTTTTTTTAATTTGGATATGCTCATTCTCACATTAAAAAAACACCTGGCTAAAATGTAAACAGGTGTTGGCGGTGGTGGGGGTGCACAAATGCATTTGGCTTTGATACCACTTATGCGTGTAGTGGGTTCATTGTTGGTTTAATCACGGCCACTCGTTTTATCAATGGTAATTATTATTCTTCTTTTTTTTTGCAAGGATTGTCAAGGGTAATTTGGTTATTACATATTAACAATAGGTTGTTATTGGCCCTTTGTTTGATTAATATATGCTGATATTGTAGGTGGAGTCTATCGTAATGTCCTGGTAGCTGGTGCAAATGCCCTTTCACAATATGTGGATTGGACAAACAGAGGTACATGCATCCTCTTTGGTGATGCTGCTGGTGCTGTTTTGGTTCAGGTATATGTTATTTCCTACTAAAATGTGGATCTGTTTTCCATTACCCACTGAGCTTATTCACATCCCATGTTTAAATTTGGTTGAAGTCTTTTTGTTTAGGCCATTGCTGGTAAGGCTTTATGGTCTTACAGGCATGTATTGTTGGGTGGTGTGGCATTGTAATTTATAATTTACAAAATATTTCTGCAAGTTGTTTTGTCTACATTTTATTTCACAATATTGCAGTCATGCAATGCCGATGAAGATGGCTTGCTAGGTTTTTGCATTTAAAGCGATGGCAACGGGCAAAAGTGTGACTTCTTTTTTAAAATGTGTCGAGATCACATTTCTAATATACCACTTTTCTGAAGTTCTCTGTTTACCTATGTAGGCACCTAAATTGTGTGGCGTCGAGCATGGAGTCGATCTTGTCCAAGACCAATGGTGTCCGTGCCTTCCCACCAAAGAAGGGGACCTTTTTCGCTTTGTTGTGTGTTGTGTGCCACAGTCCATTGAAAAGACATTAGAAGATGTCGGTCTACCTGCTTCTAGTATTGATTGACTGTTGTTGCATCAAGTGAGTATCTTATTGATGAAATACTTTGACCTGAAGCATCAAACTAATTGACCCGTCACATTACAGTCGATCGATTTCTCGGCCAGATGATTGATGTTCTTTGCCGATCGGTTAGCTATCCCATCTGAAAAAGTTATTTCAGATCTCGCTAATGACAGCAACACCAGTGTGACATCTATTCCATTAGCATTAGATCAGGCTTTTCGCGATGGCATGGTCTCTCTCTCTCTCTCTCTCTCTCTCTCTCTCTCTACACGAGACGCTCGCTCAAATTCAGTGATATGTAGCTGTTGTTGGTTATTCTGGGGTTATGCTATGAAATTGTTATACTTGATAATAGTACGTAAATTGCTATGACAAAATGCCTGATTGCCCATGTGTTACTATGGTTAGCCGTGTTGTTGCCAAACACGGTTAAATGATTCTATTCCTCATTGATAAAGTTCAGTTGTAATATTCTACTCCACAAGGATAACACTTGCTAGATAAAGTTCCGTGTGATTACCGACTCCATGGTCATTGATAAAGCTATCTACTATCTGAAAAAATTGAATAGTAACTAAAAACATATACCAAAGTCTATTTATTTTCAATTAGTGTCTGCACATGGCAATTGATTTCGATAGGAACAAAGGAGAGTATAGCTCATTCAAGCACCAAGGTTTCGCAGTGTGTTTAAATTATTTGTGGCGGTGGGCGTGCCTAGTGGTTTCAGAGCTACCCCCGTGATGCCCTCCACTTTAATCGACATGATGTTAAGCTTAAGGCTATCATGACTATCCGTATAGCTCATTCAGTCATCTTTAAATCACTACCCTAAATCTTTTTTTTCCTTTTGTTGCATTGCTTAGGTTCCTATTGGAGGGTGCTACGCAAATACCCATTGAGACTGCTGGGTGGTTCCAGGGTACAGCAGATGCAGTCAGAGAAGTTATGTGGGTACTTCAGCTAATAACTATTTAGAAGCACATGCCCCTTCTTGCGTCTCATACTTTTTAATTTGGATTGTTAAAGTAGTTCTTCCTGTGTTGTATGTCTTGAATGTCGAGAGATCAGCTTTATCGTATGAATTACATAGAGCTTATGCACGTCTGTGATGGTCTATTTATCCTGCTCTACAGTTTGTCTTATTTCTAACTGGCTGACCCTAAGACATACATCATTTGCAGAAACATGTTGACGACAATGCTGACATTGCTTTTATCATGTGCCACTATTGGAGAGAGGTACACCCATTGTTTTAGTTCGAAAGAAAAAAAAAAGAGGTTACAAGTTAAAACTATTTATAAATTTCCAGTTTCAGACATACTGAGAGTTCAATGGACTTAACTGAATTTCTGCAGTAGTTACTTTTCAATTGCACTCGGTTTTCCCCCCTGTGGTATCAGATGGTTATTTACATAGAGCATGAGTTGCCATTTCGAATATCCTGTGGTATGCCTGTCTATATTTGATTGTGTAGTTATAAAGGTGATACAGAAAACTAATTTTCCTACATTAAAAAAGAATTTTTTTGTGTTCTTCAAAGAATTGTAATATACTGATATTGCTTTTGTAATCAATCCATATTAGTAGGTACATGAAACAGACCATACAAGGGTGTATCTAAGCAATGTCTTTGTTGCCGAGGAACTCCAAAGAAATGGCCTACCCTATGCGTTGTTTGACTGGTCTAAAAAACTTGCTCATGAATGGGGGTAAATTCATTTTATTTGATGTATGTATTTACATGATGTTGTGCTTATTATTACCTGGTATTTACTGGTTAGACTGCAGCCCAACATGACTATTTTTTAGTGTTTTATTTGCGTCTTTGACTTTCTGAAAAATTTGCTAACTTTTGTTTTGTATTTGCCATCTATTACTAGACTTGTTCTTTCACTATTGTTTGAGAAATGTCATACATAAAGGTTGCTATTCAGAATGTCCAGATGCTTTAACCTGGCACCACTTAATATGTTTTGTGATAGTATAATACCAAATACGGATTCATATATATTTGACCGCTACATGCATCTTTCTATGTTTCATGACAGTACAATAGCATCTATGATTACCAGACTTACTTATATCACATTATATTACTAAATAGTCCACCTAATATGAAATAAAAAAATTTGGCCCTGTTCCTAATATTTCATCTATTATATATCGCACTACATTATACCACATCAACCCTCTTACGAAGCACTACCAAATGTCCTATATTCTACAACTGGCGCGGCGTAGCGCCAATGGCGGAGCCAGGATTTTCACGATGGGGGTGCGAACTTAAGTACGACATAGTTCTACTGATTTGTGACTAACTCACTACTAACTAACGAGTCAAAGCGCAGATGCTTACCATAACATTATATTTGAAGTAGCGGTCAAGGGCAGTGGAGAAGTACTGTAATTCACCCTGAACAACAGGGGACGAGCACGTTCCATGCTTCTCTGAAAAAAGGGGGAAAAGAACTGAAGGTGAGTAATGGCAAGGAGTGGATGTGAACCTCATGTTATGCATCATGCAATGCTCGCCAATGTTTGAGCAAATAGAGCAAACCTAATAAATTCTCACTTATAACAAAAGTTCATTTCATAAGGTCGAGTGAATGAAGAAAATTATCCCACTAAATATAAGTGACGAACAATGGAGCAAAGACATGCCAATGCCATTATGCCAAACAACGAGCAAGGAAGCGACCAAAAGGTTAGTTACAATTCCAATCGAGTACTTTTAAGAGTTCAATCCATCGGCTTTGATACAGTGATACTAGTATACCTCATGAGCCCAGAAGGGCCCCTTACCACTGAAGCAAGTGGAAGCAGATGAGCAATACACGGAGTCAGGGACGGCCAGAACTTGTCAAGTGTCGTCTTCAGGGGCAATATCTACACCAAATTGATGATGATGATGAAACCATCAACACGATTAGCACTTAGCACAAAAGAATTAAAGAACATCATAATTTGAGGATGGAGAGGGGGTAGGATAGTAGCATCACCCATCACCCCCAGAATCGGTCAATCGGCGATGGCGCACGACAGTGAGCACATGTACATGGATGGCAGCGGGCTAGTTGCTTGCGGCGGAGGCCGAGCCACCAGAGGCGGGCCGAGAGCGCCGGGCACATAGGGAGGCTGCCGGTGGTGCGGGCCACGACGCAGCGAGGGGCGAGGGCGCACGACAGCCCAAGTAGCACACGGGCCGAGCCGCGGCCGACGCGAGCAGAGAGGGCCGAGGAGGGTGCGCGACCGCAAGCACCGGCCGAGCCGAGGTAGGTGCCGAGCCACGGGACATGGGTAGGTTGCGGTCTGAAGTGCCTGGCGCCGGCAGAGCCGCCAGTAGGGAGGCAGGAGGCGACGCCGACAAGGTCGAGGACAAGCGGCGGTGGCGCCCCAAAGCTTAGTGGCGGCGTGCCAAGACTGAGACGGAGACCACAAAGAGAGAAATAAAGAGAGATAAGAGGAGAAAGGTAAAGCAAAAGGAAGCACCTGGGGTGGGGAGCTCCAACCGACAGCAGACTTGGGCTTGATGCCTTGATCTTCATCTGTTGGCCCGAATAAATGGGCTGCGGGCTGTTAGGAGCTTTGAGTATTAAGAGAGGTATATATCAGTTTTTTGTGTAAAATTTTTGGAGATATGACTGTACCCCTATGTATCTACTGTAGCTCCCCTCCTTACGTAGCGCGTCTGACCACCTAGTAATAGTATATTATATGTTTCTTGCCGTGTGAGATTGGTTGGAATTGCCGAATGGCTCTAGATGCATATGCTGGAAATGTGAGCCATTTGACAGGGACGGACAGGAATAAGCCTTCAATTTCATCAGTTAGCTGCTTAATAATTGCTCTCTTTTTCCATGCATGCGTCGTATGCGCCCTTACCTATTTTCTCGTCAATATATATGTGCCAAACTGCCAACCACATCGATCCTAGCTGTGTGCTCCGATATTACTCATTCCTTTACCAGTCATGTACTCAAGTCGCTGGGTTTTTTTACACCTTCCTTTACCAGTCATGTACTCATGTCGCTGGTTTTTTTTTTCTTTCTTTCTCTATGGTACAGCCGTTTTGTATTCTGGAGTACATACTCCCACTTCAAATATACTATTTAAATAAATATATTATACTTCTTTATCATTTTTAGTATATTTAAATACTAATTATAAGATACTCTAATGCGATTTGATTGAAAGTTTTTCATTGGAGCCCTTTATTTTTTGCAATATACCCTTTTTCATATATAAAAGTAGTCTATACACAAATTTAGCTATAAAAGGTGGACTTTAATGAATTTTTTCATAGAACTCACTTTGGAGTATCTTATAATCATTATTGGAGTACGCTCAGATTGATAAAGAGGTATCATCATACGGTTTAAGTGGTATATGAGAGATGGGAGTACGTACTCCCAGGAGTACCATATATAGGAAAAATCTATAGAACGCTATAGTGTAGACCACGTTTCCAATAGGATACCCACACTACTATAAGAAAACTAATACTGGACGCCTCATCATAGACGATTGATCAAAACTGTCTGTATTAAATGCAATCACAGACGGTTTTAGTTTAGCGGTCCTCTGAACCGTCTATGATACTTCACAGACGGTTTTCAACATGAATTGTATATGACTTTCCGTTCTCATCACAGATAATTTTGAATAAAAATCATCTGTGATAAGTATCTCCCTGATTTTGCGTTCCATGCTATTCTCGCATGGCTGAACTCAGTCCACAAGCCACTTCCTACCAGGTCTGACCGAACGACAGTTACTAATTAATTGCAAGGTATACATAGCTTGCAATACGTACGTACATGGTGTATTCGACATCAGGAGCCACTAGCTAGCTGTCACTCAGGACAGAGCTACAAATTTTATATGAGGGGGCAATTGACAAAAGCCGCTATGTTTCATTTGGTTTCAAGCAATAGTTCTAAACACCAAATTTAAAAATTTATTTACTAATAATCTACCAAATTAAGCTCTATATTATTTTGATGTCAAATAGTTGCATGAGAGTGAGACACAAAATACAAGTTAAAAAAAAAGACAAATAAACTAATATATTTAGTGTTTACTTATATATAAGGCATGCTCGCCAAGATTTAATTGGATTAAATCTACCAATGCCCACTAAAATTTATCATTGCATAGTGTAGTGCTGTATTGCCTCCTAGTGCTCATTTTCTCAAGCCCAATTACTTGGGATTGTGTGAGATGAACAAAAGTCAAAAAGGTTGTTGCTACTAGCTACTTCTTGGGAATACATGAAGATGCATGGGCTGATATTTTGTGTACATGTATGACGAGGATTAAAACCTCTATGTATTATTTTAATACATAATAAAAGACCATACGTCTTTATGGTCGTAACCCCTAAGGCTAACGACCTCACTGGTCATAAGGATTCTAGAGGTTACACAAGGGTACCCTGGTCGGACAAGGTCCTGTACCTAGCCTCCGACCAGGCAACTGCTCGGAAACGCTATGAACTGGTGTTTATAACTAATCCCGAATACATTCTTACCGTGCGATGAATATGGCATGTGCTGTATACTTCATACCACGCGGTTAGAGGGTCCTAAAGACACTGACAACAACTACCAAACGGTTCGATGTCTCTCGGGCACTGAACCGTCGGAGAAGACAATCTTCTCTCCGACATCCTTTCCAAGGATCTCTAATACTCTATGGCAACGACTTCTAAGTCATACGCTGTATGGGTCCTAGTCCTGAGCATTCCCTGAATGGTTCCCACGCGCGACCACACTCTTTTCTTAAAGAAATATATGAGTAATCAGAGCATGATACAAATAATTTCATATAGTGACCGATGTGCTTACGATTTTGAAGAATATATTTCATTATTTCAAGATTCTGCTCTACTCTTGTCTGGCTACTGGTCGGGACACGAAAAGCCTCCTAGTCGAAGTCTCTCCTTTTTCGCATGTGGTCCTATCCACTGGAAGGAGCTTCCTAGTGATGATTCTTTTCTTACGATCCTCGCTACTAGTTGGATTAAGAGCTTGAGCACGTTTCACGAAATGTGTTTTATATCTTCAGGTCTTAACATTTCTTCCGACCAGTTTTTAGGATAATAGATATAAACAAGTTCACTTATCATTTGTTGCATCCATTATTGCATATTTTCTTTTTTTTCATCAAAGCAAGTCTTCTTTTCCGACCATATACTTATTTGTTTGATGTTTTGGTTATTTTGAAATAGATCTACAACTAGTCGAAATCTTACATTGGTTCTGACCAAATTGATTTCCTAGTATTATTACGATCAGTTTTGTCATATAATCAGTATATACCTTCAACACAAAATGAATGGTTGAGACTTTAAGTTCTCTTTTTTCTTGGCTAACTACTTTTATAGTAATGTTCTTCCACTATAAATCAGTCGGGGGCTAGGGCATATCAGAGTTCTTTAAAAAGTCAAAAGGATAAATAAAAGACTTGCTGATGTCAAGAAAGGTAAGTTTTTACATTTCATAATTCTTATATTACAATGTCCTACTCTAGAATGTCTCTAGACTAATCACTGTTTGATGGAGATCCGACTTCCATTTCCTCTACGACTTTGTCTCCAAGCAGCTTTAGTTCTTTCATAAACTTGGTCGCCTCATCAGGTAGGCAGTTGAAGTCATCTTCAACGGCTTGGAGATCAATTGAGGGGTCGAAAGCCTTCAGTTTTGCCAACGCAAAACTAACTCCATTGGCAACGCCTTCCTTCATAGTCTGGGCATAATTCTCTCGAGTAGTCTTGAGCAGACCACTGAGATCTTCTAGAAGATGGCCCAAGTAGTTTATTTTCTCTATCGGATCTCTTAAGTCAGGCATGCTTGATCCTGATCCCATATCAAAGATCATCTTGTTCAAAGCATAAATCTTTTCATCAAGATTCTGCACAAGAGCCGCCTCCTTTCCCTGCTCAGATTCCAGAGCCTTCTTGGTTCTGTTCAGCACTTGCGTTTGCTCTACACGAGTAAAACAAGTAGTAAGCACAACATGATCAGAGGGGGATAATAAGTCAAGTCTACAACCTATTACCTTCGATTTTCTTGTTTAGTGTCTCATTTCTGGTCGATGCCTCTGCAATCGACCGGTCCTTAGCTTGATTCTCTTCCTCAAGCTGGGTTATTCTGGCTTTATCAGCCACGACCTCTTTTTTTATTTTCTCCAAATCTATCAAACACGATAAGGGAGAATAATTAAAGAAGGACAAAGTATTGAAAAAGGAAAAGGGTTAAGAGGAAAGTTCTTAATTTCCAACTCGGAGTGCTTTCGCTCCAAGTCTTTAATTCGCTGGGTCAGTCCTCCGACCACAGCGAAGTTCTCAGCCATATACTACACAAATATCATTTTCTCTTTAAGTTTCCTGTAAACTTTTAAGAGAGACTATGAAACTGTTCGTAGAATACTTACCCGGATTACCAAGTCATTATATCTGGCAAAAATCAAATCAGGATACATCTTGATTTGATTATCCGATATTTTTCCCACGCCTCGTCAAGCTCCTTGTCATTGATGAATCGGGGACGAAAAGGGAACTTATTAGGTTGAGGGGATTACCAACATTGGTTAGAGCCTGTTGAGGGCCTTTAGAGACATCTACCTCCGCAGAAGGAGTTAAGACCATCAATGGATCCAACTCGACCGTTGGCTTCAACACCTGCTCGGGGGCTTCTTCGACCACTGTTTCCTTAGGAACTTTGTCCTGGGAAGTGCTTTGGTCAAGAACTTCCACAGGTGTCGGGTCCTTAGGAAGATTCTGGTTGGAATCGACCGGAACACCAGAAGACCTGTACAAAACAAAGAAGGGGAGTTCAAAACACCAAATCATCAAGAAACTATTACAGGTATATACTCATACGACCTCTTTCATTTGTACATGCCTAGTTAATTTCTTGGATTTGACTTTGAAAAGCGGTAGAGTAAGCTCTGTACTACCTAGGGGTGCAAACGGAGCGGATACGGACGGATATCGCTCATCCTGTATCCTTTTCCATATTTTTTCTCAGATTCGGAATCGGACACGGACAAAGGCTTGGATCTAATAATCTGAATGCGGATAGTCTCGGTCACGAATACGGAGCGAATCTGAGACAAACCGAATCTGATTGTCTCGGTCACGAATACTTATTCGGATATTGCGCAAAAATGAAACCATATATGTAGCACAAATAAAGATCAATCAACCATACTACATGTCCAAAATGCAACTAGATTAGTAATTTAACAAGCAAATTTAAATACTTCACACGATGACAGAAGGTAGTTAACTAGTGAAGCAAGCAGTAGTAACTACTAACTAGCAAGTACATAACAAAGGCTAGTTAAACAAGTAGTAACTACTACCCAGCAAACTACCAAAGAAACAACGTGTTTAGAGGAAGGGCTATATTCAATACCTTGAATCTGTTACCAATAAGTGAGGCAATGTGACTGTTGGTAATTTTCCTATCCCCAATAGAAGATTCTAGGTCCCATTCTAGATCGGGCTTTTATTTGTAAAAAATAAATCTCAAAGGGAGAATAAAACATCATAAAGCCATGTACATCAAGGATGCAGAACTGTGTTGAAAGTTGACATGATGAAATATAGAGCTTATGGAGTGTAACAAAAAGATATAGAAGGCCCGCAAATATAGAGCTTCTAGTGAGTCTCTGATGTGTGTGGTTTTCAATTTTAAGGCCTTCATAAATTCAACAAACTCTCTGTACTTTGCAGTACTAAACTTTTCTCGAGCCTAGTAAAAATATCCAAAATTGAAGGATTACTATTATCTCATACACATAGCACAAAGACGAATATACTAACAAGACAACACTTTTTCTGCAAAGCACAAGACAATTAAATTACAGGGGGGAAGCAGCATACCAACTTCAAGAAGGTTGGCCCTACGTTAGATTCCTGGCCTCTAGATTTTTCCAGAATAGCCTTATTCTTTTCGCATGCTTGTTCAATAGAACTTTTCGTTGATGGAGGTGTAGATTGTTCACCTTGGTATCCGACCAAAGCTCTTGACTCAACATTATGTTGAAATTTTGAGGAGACATTATCAAAGCCAACGGCAACTTTGGATATGTCCATTATTTTAGCTTTTTTAAGCCCCAAAGGCCTGAAGGTATGTTGTGCTAGATGTCCATGTATTGGCATATCGTGATCAAATCGACAACCCGAGCATCCCGAGGCGCTTGATCTCCGAGGATAAGAGCTGTGAGTAGATGAACAGTAGTGTTTCATAGAAAGGGTGGAGCGATTAGCGGGAGTGATCTGGCGAACTTAATATAGTTACTTCTTCCGGTGGTTGCTTTTCTCGATAATGTAGTTCCCGGTGCTCATTTATCGCGATGGCGACCTAGCGTAAGATGTATTACTATCTATAAGTACCGAGGTATTAAACTGAAAATTAATCATCTATGTGAATGCAACGAATGCATACCGGATCCGATAGAATCTCTGAGGCATACACTTGTCTCAAAAGCGAAGCTATAATATCGCATGTAACAACATTTTCGCAGTAAGTAGCTTATAAATGAAAATTATCAAGAGAACATGATATCAGCACGGACACGGTGTAGTAATTAAACACAGTAGTTCACAGAAAATAAACCAGGGCTACAAGAAATGTATGGTTGTCCTTTTCCATAGTTGCATTGTACATTAAAAATGGTTAACTACACAACTCATGTATATAATAAGATGCTCCAATAGTGTCAGCCCAGAAGATAAGGCCACCCTTTCATTAAAAAAGATTCCAGATTAAAACTAATCCATTTTCTAATCCATTTTGATATGCCATACAATGGTAGCCTACATAAGGATTAAATTAGGTTCATAAGTTGTATTAGTGCATACAACCAGCTGTGCAAGATAATGTATCCATATCAGCAAAATCTTCCATTAACAAAGCAGATAGAATGTCAATTATCAGTAAATGCAGAATCCATGTCTCGGACAGTAGAGAGGGAGGGAAACCTTTCCACCGGGCATTGTCTTTGCACATTTTCTGTACTCATCAATCACATGTTGAACACTAGGATCAGGCTTTGGCTTCCCACCCTTCTCATAAATGTAATAACCTTTGCCATTGCTCTTTCCTATAAAATAACAGGGAAATTTCACTTGTTAACAATGATATATACTGAAAAGGTGCATTTGATTATTGTTATTGTCTCATCCCATCCTATAAAACTATAACACATAACGTTGCAGAGCAAAAGCAGTTAAGAAGCATACCTCAAGGCCCATTCTTTACCATCAAATCCACTAGATCAGAATCAAAATTCCGTGTTTCGAAGGCAGCTGCATAGATATCCCTTACTGCTTAGAATATAAAGTGTGGTTCTTCAATTATTTAACATGATTTGTAATCTGGACAGTTCTTCTCAAATAGAAACCTGCAAATAAATGAATATTTGTATTAGCAATTTATTGCAACAGCTAGTTCTAGAAGTTGAAAATCGAAAGTCAAAGATATGGCAATCCAATGAAAAATAATACATTAATACCCCTCGATTTAGTGCCTAGCTTCCTTCAGAAGTTCTAGGTTGATAAAAGTGAATTGATAATTGTTGCAGTACTATACGATGATGATATGGAGGGGAAATTTAATAACATTGCTTGCTCTGGAAGGAGATGGCCATGTCAACAAGCTTACTGTTTTCAAAGCACAGCAAGTGGAATACTGGACAATTGCTTAATGATTGTTGACTCATTGGGAACCTTCAATGGATTGTATAATTATAATTGAATTGCACAAGCCTTTAACCCTCTAGTTATCAAGATGGAATTATGGAATTATCCTTAAAAAGATTTCAAATGAGTAAAGAAGTGTATAATCTAAGATTTAGGATTGGAGAGAGAGAATTGTACTTTAACAATTTGCTCAGCTGCAGCCTCCAGAGAAAGGCCTCGTGAACAGTTAAAAGCCGCTTCTGCAGTCAAGGAATCCCAAACACCATCGCTTGAAATAATAAGTCAGCCTCCAGTAGTAGATAGCTACACAGAATAGAACACATGTTAAGGTTTTCATAATCTGGAGATCAAGTTAACATGAACAATAACTCATATGAAATTATGTGATTAGTGCCGATACACTCAAAAAAAGAGAGTATAAGCCTAAAATTGTCAATGAACTCTAAAACAAGGTAAATAAGTAATAGTTTTTTGTACAAAATAACTATTAGGTTTTTTGAACCAAGACATCACAATACATGCAGTTAATTTGTGTAACTGATGTGACTTCAAAAGATACAAAGGAATAGAGAGTGCATGTAGCTTCAAGTTGCACGTAGTTGCAAAGACCGAGCTAGTATACAGTGGAAATAGAAGAAATTTTGATCATGGGGAAGAAATAGTCACTTGTGCAAACAAAGATATTTAACCGTTATAAGATTGTCATATGAAACCTAGGCAAGAGACATAGAAAAGGGGAAATGAATATCAAAACAAATAAAACTTCTTGTAATCTTTGATCGCTACCAATGTTACTAATATTGTTAAAAATTTTGGCTTGAGGTAAAGCCGATATTAAGTATTTTCCAGACATACCTTTATTTGCTTGACATGAGGAACAGAACAATGAATTCACACATTGTGGCACTTTCATGTGCCATGAGCCCATGATATGACAAGTCATTAACAACACAAATATAATAACAATTATGATCTAAGTATGGTATTGTTTGAATTACAAAAAGAAAGAAAGTAATGAGCAAAGTCCATAAAACTAGTTTACAATCAAACATTATCTGAAAATAACAGGTTAGTCCAGAAGAACTGAAGAAGCTAAGCACATACCATAACAACATCCTGGGATCCACCTGGAAAGCCAACACAAAATATTTGTATTAGAAATTGGTAAACAGTCAATGTTGGTGGGTCTACACTATAAGGTACTGAACAAAAAGCATACACGAGAAGCACCTATCCTGAGACAAAACAAAATATACAATGAATCATAAAAACTGAACTATATAGTCTTAGTCTCTTAGATCCCTCAAAAGATGAAGATTCCCCTATATATATGATGGTAATTGGCAGTTGCAAACTCTTGAGACTGGTAATTTGCCAGAGACAAGCACAACCCCACAGTATGATAACCCAATAGACCAATACATACAGAGCCAAGCTAAATTTGCTAATATCTGATATAGAGCCATCCTATGGTCAAAAGTAAACAACATAATGCTGAGTAAAATTCATCTCTTCCTCGTCAATGAGACAAACCACAACACTTGGAACAAAAAAATACCAATAATAATAGCTGCAGCTAATGACATAAAGGAGAGTCATTATCCAATATATAAGTAAATATATGGTAAATTGCTAACTAAGTAAGTATTCACTAGACATGCCTGCAGATGGAAATCAAATGAGTAAATACCGAATGGAGATTGGAAGATAAAATAAATGTTCCTTACCAACAGATCATTGCAAAGCTGAGATATGCCCTCCACCATGATAGTAAGATTTGTATGCAAGTATATAAGGCATGAGACAACATAGCTAGTTGATGTCGCCACAGAATATAGCATCAAATTATGACACGACCACTAAATTAAGCCTTAGACCAAAACAATCACATCATAACACGGCCTCGCGGTAACTTCAGTTATGGTCATGAACTGCTGCACGCCTGCACCTTGTCGCGGCTTCCTCTCCCCAGTTTATGCTGCAACAATCAGCAAAAGAAGATTAAAAAGGGATCAAACAAAATCTCACAGCTCTCATGTAAGATTAGATCAAGAAACCACAAATTGAACACCGAGCAAAACAGAACGGACTGATTCTCGCACAAACGGATTCAAGGAAACAAAACATCCAGAAGCTTGGCGCGCCCATGGAGCCGACGCGTCGACGATCGCGACGCGAGCTGCTGGTCGGTGGGCGCGGGCGGTGGGGAGGCGGAGGAAAGTTGCAGCGGCGGCCAGCGGTGGTGGGAGGTAGAGATGAGGAGGGAGGGGAGGCGGGCGCGAGGGGAGGAGGGAGGCGGCGGCGGCAGCGAGGGAGGAGGGAGGCGACGGCAAGGGCGAGGGAGGTGGGAGGTGGAGGGGGAGGGGTAGATGACAGATGAGGATGAAGATGTGGATTGACCGATTGAGGAATGAGGATTTGAGGAAGTGAGGAGGGACCGCGGGAGGGGAGGGGAGGCGGCGGCGGCGGCAGCGAGGGCGAGGGCGAGGGCGAGGGAGGAGGAATGCGGCAGCGGCGGCGCGGTGAGGGCTAGGGTCCGGATGGGAGGGCGATTTGGTTCTGCGAGCGGGAGATATGGGCGGGACGGCGGTGCAGGAGCCGGGAGCCCGGGAGGATGACGGGGAATTGGGGATGGCTCGCTCTCTCTCTCGGATAGCTCTCGGATAATTACCGGATAGATCTAATTTAATTTCCAGATAATTCCAAATAAATCGGATATCTCCTCTACCGAATCCGAATCAGTATCCGGCCAAAAATATCCGAATCTGTATCCGAATCCGAAAAGGAATCTGGGTATCCGGGAAAAAGCTCCGAATTTTGGCCACATTTATTCGAACGGTCGGTCGGTCGGGAAGTATCCGTTCCATTTGCACCCCTAGAACTACCAGCCTTCCTTTCTTCTCAACCAAATTCGCCGGTTCTGAATCGGCAGGGTTGGTTAAACCCCTCACATCCTTTGACAGGATATCAGAGGCAATATCCTCGACAAACTGGTCGAAGATAGCATTCCCACCATCGGCCGGAGGGAGTGGTTTCATCAAACTCCGCATCGATTGTTTCAAGAATAAGCTGTCGTGTCGTGAACGACCAATCTGGAGTCTACGGCCTCCGCAGCTATGCTCTACGGGCCTTCCGTTTTTTCCACCTAAATAAAAAAAAACGAGTTTTGTTAGGTGATGAAATCTTCTATCTAAAGTATATATATTCTTCTTTTTTATGCTCTATTACCTCGGGAGATTCATCTTCTTCCAGTGCGTCTGGGCACGAATCGGTTGGAACCACGGTGGGATATTTATCCTCACCTGATTGTATGACTCGCAATCCGACCGCCTACAAGAATAGAGCAAGATCAACAAACTGATCGGAGAACATGTATACATGATAGGAGAAATTTGATTATTTATCTTAAGTCTTGCCAATCTCTCTTCAGCAGAGACTATTGCCAGGATATCGGGGAATTCGGCCTTCTCACTAGGCTCCCCACCACAAATCATCCTGATTCGCTCCCTGATCTCGTCAGGAGAGAGGGCTTTAAAAAGGCAGAAAAGATTTTAGGGTTTTTACGATAATCAAATAAAAAAATCATCATACTAGTCGGAGCTTCTTTCAAAGACTTACCTCCTTGTGAGTCCATGATAGCTTCATCACGACAAATGGACCAAAGCAGGGAATGAGCTCGGAGCCTCAGAGGGCTAATCTGGCGTTTGGTGAAGTCACTCACGTGAAGTCACTCACCACATGCCAGGAAGTCAATCCTTTGACCCTAAGGTCATAGATGGCATCCACCCATCTTCCGACCACCCCTGTCTTCTCCATGGTTTTCCTCCACTTGGGATTCTCGTTCGCCCTGATTCCGGTGAAGTAGTGGCCGTCATCCCTCGTAACCTTTATGTAAAACCAATTCTTTTTCCATGAAGGCCACGAGGATTTCGAGTACATCTGGATGTACTCATAGGCCTTCCCATCATGAAGGCGCAACGTGCATTCTCTGGGAGCCCCTGTGGATCTCCCCGACATCGCCATTCAATAAAAGTACATGAGGAGCTTCAAGTTCGGACGCACTCCCAGGTACGCCTCACATAGATAAACAAAAATGCTGATATTGGCGATGGAATTGGGGGCCAAATTCACCAACTCTACCCCGTAGTATTCCAAAACGCAGGGGAGGAATTTGTGTACCGGTACCCTCAATCCACACTCGATGTGGGCGAGGAAAACTGGAATTTCCCCATCTTCGCGGCTTGGAAAGTGCTCCACAACCGTTGACCTCCATCCGATCAGATTCCTGTCTGGGAGCATTCCCATCTTCTCTAGCGCTTCAAGCTTCTTCTCACTTAGATTCGAAGCCATCCATTTTGTGATTTTCTCCGACATGGTGAAATTACTCAAAGGGATGAGCAGTGGTCGGAGGAGAATTTGAGGTCAGAAAGATTTTCTTGGCAAGGAACTGAAAGAGGATTGAAGTAAGATCTGAAACCGCAAGATTTCTAAGACCCAGCAATGAGGATTTTATAGTTTCAGGTCTTTAACTGCAATGGGGAGTTATCTAAAAAGTCCAAACGGACAAAAGTCTCTTTTTTGTCCAACGGATAGAAAAACTCTTAGGTTCCTAAGGCAAGTTCTCAACTTTAAAAGTGAACGCAGACCACTTCGAATATCACGACATTAAATGGGGTCTACCTGATACGACTTCATCGAGAGAAAAGTGTTCGCACGACCTGTTCATTTAAAGTTCGGGGGCTAGCTGACGAGGATTAAAACCTCTACGTGTTATTTTAATACATAATAAAAGACCATACGTTTTCATGGTCGTAACCCCTAAGGCTAATGACCTCACTGGTCGTAAGGATTCCAGAGGTTACACAAGGGTACCCTGGTCGGACAAGGTCCTGTACCTAGCCTTCGACCAGGTAACTGCTCGGAAACGCTATGAACTGGTGTTTATAACTAATCCCGAATATATTCTTACCGTGCGATAAATATGGCATGTGCTGTATACTTCATACCACGCGGTTAGAGGGTCCTAAAGACACTTACAACAACTACCAAACTGTTGGATGTCTCTCGGGCACTGAACCGTCGGGCAGTTAAACACATTGTTAACTGTGCACTAAGCCCCGACTAGTCGCAACGCTTCACCAGTGACGCCTTCTCCATGAGTAACTGCCACCCCTTCGGAAGTTATTTAAGGGCGAAGCACAGAAGACCAAAGGTCAAGAGATCGGAACATCAACACAAGTTCTACAGATCAAGAAGGCAAATTGAGACAAGCAAGATAGCAATCTTCATTTCCAGTGTAATTAGGATTAGTCCCCACTCAGGTCGTGAGTACCCCCTTTTGTAAATCGAGTTCACATCAATAAAGAGCGGCCCCATTCACTCTCAGGAATTATCGCGTCATTTTCCTCTTTCATTTTATAAGATCGGCGATTTGATCGTTGACAATGTACATTTAATATTGATTAGATGGCCAACACCTAGCCTATAAAATTTTGAATTTAAGTTATTGGAGGGACTATACATGTGTTTCTAGAGTTTTGTTCCACATAAGATTAGGACGGTCTGGAAATTTATTGAAGCATGGGGGAGCCATGGCTCCAACTAGCCCTCTGTTGTCTCTGTCCCTGTAGTGTCACTCCCTCCGGTCAGATATCTTCATGAATATTTGAGATTGGACACATGAGAATGGATTTTCTTCAAAATCACTATCGCAATATTATAATTTATTATGGTTTATAAATATATTGTAATAGAAATTAGTGATTAAAGTTGTGTTTCAAGAACCGTGTTAATGTCCAAAATGTCTCTCTTTTGTGATTGAGATATATATATATATATATATATATATATATATATATATATATATATATATATATATATATATTATGTTTCTTGCCGTGTGAGATTGGTTGGAATTGCCGAATGGCTGTAGATGCATATGCTGGAAATGTGATCCATTTGACAGGGACGGACAGGAATAATACAACGATCGCTTGTTCTACAGTATACGTACATTGACAAAATAGCCTTCACTTTCCTCACGGCCGCTCTTGTAGTCGTGTGCGTCTTCATGCTAAAATATGTGGGAAAATGTGACCTAGGCCTTCAATTTCATCAGTTAGCTGCTTAATAATTCTTCTCTTTTTCCATGCATGCGTCCTTACCTAGCTGCTTAATAATTCTTCTCTTTTTCCATGCATGCGCCCTTACCTATTTTCTCGTCAATATATATGTGCCAAACTGCCAACCACATCGATCCTAGCTGTGTACTCCGATATTACTCATTCCTTTACCAGTCATGTACTCAAGTCGCTGGGTATCTTTTTTCTTTCTCTCTATGATACGAAATAATATTAGCACATGGTATTTATATATAGGAAAAATCTACAGAACACCATAGCGTAGGCCACGTTTCCAATGGGATATGCACACTAGTACAAAAAGACTAATACTAGATGCCTCATTACAGACGGTTGATCAAAACCGTCTGTATTAAATACAATCACAGACGGTTTTGGTTTAGTGACCGTCTGTATTACTGGCTGCGCTTAAAACCGTCTGTGAAAAAGTAATATCACAGACGGTTCGTGTTGAAAACCGTCTGTGAAGTATCACAGATAGTTTTCAACATAAACCGTCTGTGACTTCCCGTCCTCATCACAGACGATTCTAAACAAAAACCGTCTATGATAAGTATCTCTCTGATTTTATCATGACTTTAAATAACTAATTCTCTGATTTTATCATAGAGTTAGTGATTTCCAGTTATGGTAAAATTAGAGATTTTATCATAGAGTTAGTGATTTCAAGTCATGGTAAAATCAGAGTGTTAGGAATTCAAGCAATGGTAAAATCATATAGTTATGCATTTCAAGCCACGGTAAAATCAGAGTGTTAGTGATTTCAAGTAGTTATGGTAAAATCATAGAGTTAGTGATTTCAAGTCATGGTAAAATCCGAGTGTTAGGCATTTTAAGTCATGATAAAATCACAGAGTTAGGCGTTTCAAGTCACAGAGTCTGGTAAAATCGGGAGATACTTATCACAGATGGTTTTTAATATGAACCATCTATGATACTAGCTCATCATAGACGGTTTTTGTTTGAAACCATGTGTGATTCGCGGAAATTTTTGAATGCTTGCGTGGGAGGCGAAATGTTTTGGCGCTGTCCTTATATATTATACCCACCCCTGCCTTTAATTCCATCAGTATCTCCCTCTTCCATCCCCACGCCGACCTCTAACGACCACCCTCGAATCCCCGGCACGGTTCGGCGAGGAGACACAGCCAACGACGATGAGGAGGAGGGATGTGTAGGAGATCTCTGTCTGCCGCAGGAGGTAGACTGCCGAAAGGTACGTGTATATCCCCAAAACATACATAATTTATTGGTTGTTTGATGGTTCTTATTTTATTTGTACCTTTTATGATTTAATGTCCATAAAAAAATTGATCTTAATTTTGTGTTATCTAAGGTCGGAGTGCCGCCGGAGGTTTTCGGTTGTCTCTCCTTTTCCTTGTTGACGAGCTTGAGTCGAATTGGACGAAAGGCAAGAACAGTTTGTGATATCTTGGTGAGGTACATAGAGGAGCTCACAAGACCAATCCAAAAGCCGATGAGTTCTTCAGAGCTTAGAGAAGCAGATGGTTTCTAGCTATTTTCTCACAATATATATGTGCCAAATCGCCAACCACATCGATCCTAGTCTGTACTCGATATTACTCATTCCTTTACCATCATGTACTCAAGTAGTGGGTATCTTTTTCTTTCTCTCTATGATACGAAATAATATTAGCACATGGTATTTATATATAGGAAAAATCTACGAAACACCATAGCGTGAGGCCACGTTTCCAATGGGATATGCACACTAGTACAAAAAGACTAATATGGACGCCTCATCACAGACGGTTGATCAAAACCGCTCAGATAATACAATCACGCACGGTTTTGGTTTAGTGACCGCTCAGATTCGGGCGCGCTTAAAACCGCTCGTGAAAAGTAATATCACGAGACGGTTCGTGTTGAAACCGTCGTGAAGTATCACGATAGTTTTCAACATAAACCGTCTGTGACTTCCGTCCTCATCACGCATTTATTCTAAACAAAAACCGTCTATGATAAGTATCTCTCTGATTTTATCATGACTTTAAATAACTAATTCTCTAATTTTATCATAGAGTTAGTGATTTCTAGTTATGGTAAAATTAGAGATTTTATCATAGAGTTAGTGATTTCAAGTCATGGTAAAATCAGAGTGTTAGGAATTCAAGCAATGGTAAAATCATATAGTTATGCATTTCAAGCCACGGTAAAATCAGAGTATTAGTGATTTCAAGTAGTTATGGTAAAATCATAGAGTTAGTGATTTCAAGTCATGGTAAAATCCGAGTGTTAGGCATTTTAAGTCATGGTAAAATCACAGAGTTAGGCGTTTCAAGTCACAGAGTCAGGTAAAATCGGGAGATACTTATCACAGATGGTTTTTAATATGAACCATCTATGATACTAGCTCATCATAGACGGTTTTTGTTTGAAACCATGTGTGATTCGCGGAAATTTTTGAATGCTTGCGTGGGAGGCGAAATGTTTTGGCGCTGTCCTTATATATTATACCCACCGCCTTTTAATTCCATCAAGATCTCCTCTTCCATCCCCACGCCGACCTCTAACGACCACCCTCGAATCCCGGGCGCGGTTCGGCGAGGAGACACAGCCAACGACGATGAGGAGGAGGGATGTGTAGGAGATCTATGTCTGCCGCAGGAGGTAGACTGCCGAAAGGTACGTGTATATCCCCAAAACATACATAATTTATTGGTTGTTTGATGGTTCTTATTTTATTTGTACCTTTTATGATTTAATGTCCATAAAAAAATTGATCTTAATTTTGTGTTATCTAAGGTCGGAGTGCCGCCGGAGGTTTTCGGTTGTCTCTCCTTTTCCTTGTTGACGAGCTTGAGTCGAATTCGGACGAAAGGCAAGAACAGTTTGTGATATACTGGTGAGGTACATAGAGGAGCTCACAAGACCAATCCAAAAAGCCGATGAGTTCTTCAGGAGCTTAGAGAAACAGATGGTTTCTAGCTAGTTTAACTTTGTAATTTTATTCTTTTTCCCATTCGGAGGGGATGTTGTGAAACCTTTTGATTTCCCTTTTGCTAGATAGGTCTCTCTTACAATGTGTTTGCTATCAGAATTTTAATTGGATTTTAGTTGTCTTGCTAGAGGTTGCATATGGAAAGTACTGTCCAGCAATTGATTGGTTTGACTCAAAATCCGCTTTTTTTTGTAATAGAAAAAACTATCACAGACAGTTCTGAACTAGAACCGTCTGTGACTGTTCAAAACTTATCACAGACGGTTCTTGTTTAGAACCGTCTGTGATGATCTCATATCATTACTGACCTATAAACTTAGATGGCTCATGAAACCGTCTATGATGACGTTTTTGAACCGTTTGTCAAGACCTTTTCTATAGTAGTGTCATCAGCCGTTCAATCTGATTTAATTCGACGCTTAGTATCGTTCGCTTGGCTCCCCACGATAATGAAGAAAATTCCAATCGCTACATTGATGGACTCGATGCAGTTCACTTTGCCCACACCATCTCTGTCTTTCTCTCTCCTCACACCACACAAAGCCGTATGATTCATCGGCGACAGCAATGGATTTCTCCAGCGACAAGTGCAATCTACACCATGAGATCATCCTGCTTCACTTCTTGTTGGTTTCCTCACCCAGTTTTGGCCCTATGCGCTTGCGGAGAACAGTGATTGGGCATGGCAGCGAGTGAGTGGCCGTGGCTATGGATGAGCACGAGTGGTGACACAAATGTGCGCCCCCGACGGAAGCTACGGCGGGCGTGGGCACTGGTATAGAGCGAGAAGGGAGCGCACTCGTTAGCATGGTGGGTGGTGGCAGCATGCAGGCACCGCGACCAGCAGGGCTCGCGCGCAGCGACAACCGCAGGCGACCTTGGCAGCGCTTGGGAACACAAGTGGCCATAGCGGGCTCCGCCGCACCCGCACGCATGACAACGTCACCTGTCGCAAGCGTTGTCACTGCCAATCCAATGCCACCCGCCGCTGTAGGCGGGAAGGCCAACAACCGCAACGTCCCGGCAAGCGTAGAGTTGTGGCATTCCAACGGTATAGCGTGGGCCATAAGCTCCCTTATATATATCATGCATGTTCTCTCAATTGCACTGGTGAGCAACACACGTTCTCGATGATATATATCATGCATGTTCTCTCCTTCCTTTACAAGTTCTGGATGATCGATGCCTCTTCATTTGAACAGTACTAGCTAGCATACGGTTTAACTAAATCTTAATCTGTCATTTGGACCGATTAAGCATATATAGTATTAATCGCTCAACGATATTTTTCGAACAACTTCTTTGTAGAACTTGTCGACCTAGCTAGGATTTGCACCCAAGGTCCAAGCACTTGGGAGTCATACTTGTCTGTACCATTCGAGAGCGATCTTAATTAATTTATTGAAGACGTACAACCGTATTTTGAAGGCCCATATATACGAAAGCACATACATCAGATTAAGATGTATTTTGAAGGTTCATGTATACGTCCAGACGCAAGCATGCATGGACGATCTCTCCTTTTATTCATATATATGTTGTGATGCATGTACGCATGACGTACGTACGTACGTGTTAGAAGCAGAAGGTGACTTGGTAGTTGCTGTTGCCTTTGCACCCATTGGTTTTCTGATCGTTGGGCTGGTGGTACGCGGCGGGGCAGCTGGCATCCCCGCAGTTAAGCGTAACGCCGGTGCTGCACGAGAATTGCATCGCCACGTTGAAGCCGTCGATCACCGAGATGTCGTAGAAGTCGGTGGCGCCGCCGATCGTGAACTCGGCCAGCGTCGCCGGCGGCTGCCCGGAGAGGCTGCAGGAGAGCGCGCCAGCGCAGTCGCCGGTCTGGCAGCTCCCGCTGCCGCCGTTGAAGTTACAGCCGGTGCGGCCCCATACCCTGCCGGAGGTGGTGCCGGCGGGCACGTTGATGGTCCACGTCTGGCCCGGGTCCAGCTGCACACCGCCGCCGACCGGGATGGCCGCCGGCCACACTGTGAAGCCGCATTTATTGGTGATGGTGAAGGTCGCCGCATTGGCGCCGGCCGCGAAGGCGACGAGGAGAATAAGGAGCACCACCGAAGAGGCGGCCGGAGACGCCATTGTTGATCGTTGTGGTTGATTTCCCTACTAGCTAGCTACTTGGAATATTGTGTGTTCTACTTCTGAGCTAGCTGGGATATATTGATGTGTGGGCTTAGGAGGAGGCATGCGTATTTATAGATGGCCGGGGAGAGAAAAGTCAGGACTGGGGAGAAATTTGTCGAAATGTGATCCGTTTGACAGGAACGGACAATAATAGAATGATCGCTTGTTCAATGGATGAGAGCATACTGAGTCTTGCAGGCTTCAACGATACTACGAGCATTGATATGAATTATTCAATGGATGATTTTTTTCTCTCTCTGAAATTTCTGAGTAACAGCGTACATTTACAAAATAGGCTTCAATTTCCTCCCGGCCGCTCTTGTAGTCTTGTGCGTCTTCATGCTAAAATGTGTGGAAAAATGTGGCCTTCAATTCCATCAGTTAGCTGCTTAATAATTCCTCTCTTAATGCTAAAATCTGTGGAAAAGAAAAGTGTGGCTCGCGGGCCCAGGCCAAGAGATGGAATGAAAATCACCCAATCCAATAATATCAGTCAGTTAGTCTACCATTAATTTGGAGACCTAATTTGCTGATCTGCTCATCACATGGATTAATAATGTATTCCTCTCTTTTTGGCTATTAATATCTTTTTGTGTACTTAGTATGGATACATGAAAATTATACATTTAGATTTGTACTGAAAATCACTTTCATAATATTTTAATTATACCAGGTTTTATTAATATATTATAATAATAATGAGTGGTCTAAGTTATATTTTAGGGATCATGTTGATGTCCAAAACACGACCGGAGGTTGTACCTATTTTCTTATCAATATATATGTGCACAAGTACAACCACATCGATTCTAGCTATGTTCTCCAATATTACTCCTACATTTACTAGTCACAGTTGGACTCTTTTTCTAGAGAAATTTTACGGTACATTCTATTAGTAGTATATGGTAGTAGTATACATCAAATTTGGTCATTAATTTGTTAAGAGTATAATAGATTTTTCTTTGTATTTATAATTTTTTCACAAGGATATTATGAACTTTTTCAACTAGGGTTGAAAATAATACTCTTGTGCTATATGATCCCCAAATGGGCAATTACAATGCTACCTCATCGAAATTCTGCTACTCACACTACCAGATGTAGTATAACTAAATCCTAACTAATATGAACCATTGGATCAAAAAGAACAGACGTCCTATATTAAATTAAATGTATCGTAAAAGAGCTCTTTTTTTTAACTCTATGATATGAAGTACTCCCTCGGTCTGGTAAGTGGTAATATAAGTCTATTGAGGAAATCAAGGTGTAGTTGTACACTGGTAGTACCGGTTAATTTCACACAAAATTGGCAAATGGCAACAAGACAACAAGTAGAATAGTAGACTGGTAGTATATTTGTACATGTAGGGGCAGTCCCAGCTATTGGGAGAGGCTGGGCGATCGCCCGAGGTAGCCGGCACCAGCGGAACCCCCCCCCCCTCCCGGACGCCGGCGGTCCTGCGCCCTTCCCGCTTCCCAGCTTGACGGCCAGCGCCTAGAGACGAAGTGCCCAGAGGCCACAGCCCAGTGGCACAGCCCAAGCCGGCAAACCCCAAAGCAAGGCCCAGCTAAACCCAAGGTAGTTAGGATCGCGATCCTACTCTTAGAGTCTTACGATTCTACGAACCCACGACAGCCTATCGATCCAAATCGCACTGTCAATCCGATCCTACTCAAGGTAGTTAGGATCATGATCCTACTCTTAGAATCTTACGGTTCTACGAACCCACGACAGCCTGTCGATCCAAATCGCACTGTCGATCCTACTCGTAGAGACTTAGGGCAATTTTCTTTAGAGGCCAGGCTTTGCTGATATTTTGTTTTAGAGCAAAATTTGTTGATATTAATTTCTGAGAATGAAACTATAAATAAACAAGGAGCATGCAAAATATTGTATCAGTATGGTAATGCTAGTACAAATATCTATATTATGGCATGAGCAATCTTAAGCTTGATAATGATAAGCTATTTTTATTCCTGGAGTATGTCTAGCTGCTTTTAAGGAACATGCAAGTGGTAAACCATATAAGAATCATACAAACTTATAGTATAGATATTAAATATGTGTATTTTTACAATTCCGTAGAATCGCCGATTCTACGATTTCGATCCTACCGAAGGCAAATCGATCCAACTTGGAATCTCGACTCTGACTACCTTGGCTAAACCCAACACCACATCTCATCTCACCAAACTCACTGGTTCTCACTTCATCTTTGTCACTGACTCACTTCCCCGGTTCCCCGTTCCCCCAATTTTCAAATTGCAAGTTCCAACTTCCAACCCTAGGCGGCGCACGGGCGAGCGACGCAGCGGCAGGCAGCAGACCGGTAGGGTGAAGGCGGCGTGTGGCGGTCCGACATAGCGGTGTGGTTACCAGGTGGATTGGAGTGGCATCGGCCGTCGGCTCGGCTAAGAGCCTGGGAGGGGCGCGTCAACGCTGGGCACGGGCGGGCACGGAGGGGGGCATGGACGACGGCGTCACCGCGTCGGTGAGGCATTGAGGCCTGAGCCTAACGCCTGAGCCGAAGGCCGAAGCTTTGAGGGCGTGTCGTGGCGTCGTGCGGGTGGCCACTAGCTAGAGCCCAGAAGAACTGTAGTCTGCACTCTGTAGAAGCAAGGGCAAGGTAGAAAACTAGAAAATATAAATCAAGACCACTCCTCCTCAGATTCATTGTGCAAAACAACTACCAATCTACCATATATACTGCCATATGTCACGGATTCATGGCTCCAATTTTTGTCACAGGTGATTCTGCAGTATGCAGAAATAAGGTAGAAAACTAGAAATCAAAATGGCTCCTCCTCCTGATAATGCAAAGGCAAAGTCGAAAGGCAAATGTAAGAATTATTGAGCACTCAAGAGTCAAAATGCATCTTGAATTTCTTGGAAATTTGATGATGTGTTGATGTGTGAATGTGATACTCATACTGACATACTGTGATGTATAAATAATTAAGGGTGAATCACTTAAATGGATTGTAAATGGTAATTGATGTGTTGGTGAATCACGGAGCTGTGATGTGTGATATACTGATACTCACTGACTCACTATGATGTATTCATGTATAAATGTATAAATGATGATGTGTGAATGTAACAGTCTCATGGTGAATTGGATTGTGATTACTTGATTTACTAGATTTGATGTGTTCAATGACTTGATGGTGTGCTACATCGAGCGGGAGATATTTAAAGGACTTGATCATGATAGAATTAAGAAACAATTTCAAGCCATGAAATCTAGGAGAATGAAATTGTCTCGGCCTCCTAAATGCAATTAGTACTTTAGTGGTATGTCTTTCTATTTGTCATGTTCAATATTTTTTTTATCATTTATGATGAATTAATCTGAATACTCACCATCATCTACTTTTGACAGGTTGTTACTAGTAATTCAATAATTTGGTATTTTGGTGACAAATTGTTATGGAAACTTCATCGATGAGGTACATTTTCTACATTCAATTTGTCTTTGTATGTTTACATAATGCGGATTGTAGTTTTGAGATCCATTTAGTGTTATATGCTCTATTGAAAGTGATTGCAACGTGTATTATGTATGCCTTACTTTGTTATCGGATAATAGTATTGATTTGTTCCGCCCAACCTAAATTTCAATCTTGGGAAAGCCACTGTGTACATGCATGCACAAATTAAACAGCATTCCATTCCGTCCCGGCTCCCACTCTTGTACTAACAAATGTTGATGCACACCCGAGGGTTCATTGAACCAACCTAAATTTGGATGCGTGTTCCAAGATTTGTGCAGGTCTATCTGAATAGTCTGATGGGGACAGAGTTTAGAAAGTTTGAATTATGTATACAAAGTTTATAGGAAATATATTGTTGGACAAAAAGGAGACTAGAGGAGGGATAGGAGTTCTGTCTAATTTTTCACTTTGATTGGATTCAACAAGATTTTCTCTCCATTAGCAATGAAAGCTATGAAGATCAACAAACAAGCACAACAGATGTCTTGTATTGAATCCAATCAAAATCCCAAAGCACAACAACTAAAAACGTGACGATGAATAGTAATGGTCATACTGTTGAGCGGTAATACCGGTGAACAATAGCGGTATTACCAGATGAACAGTAAAAACAACGCGATGAACAGTGGAATCGGCCCGAAATCAAAATCCAAAATTGGCACAACTTTTGATCAACAACTCTAAACTTCATGAAACTTGAAACATATCTTCTTTAGGATATTAGGAACCTATTTCAATCCAAGATCGCATAGATCATTGTCAAAGTTCTGACATTTTTCCGTTTGAGTGAAGGTTGCTCCAAAACTGGGCCAAAATCAAACTTTGATCCAAAAGCTTGCTCGTGGGTAAAAGATGATCCTAGATGCACCCCCACATATCATAGCAAGCAAGATCACCACAAAAAACTAAAGGAAAACCAAGGGATCATAAAAAATCTAAAAGTCACCAAAGAGAGAGAAAGAACAAGAGGAGACTCATCATGAGGAATCTTGATTGGATTGATTTGATATTGATGTTGGTTTATAGCAACTCCATCATGGAGTATAAAAGCTCAACACTTGAGCATACAATCAATACAACTCAAGAACCATAACCTCTCAACTTTCCTCTCCTATCCCTAAAACACAAACTAGGGTTTCTAGGTTACAAGGGCTGGGAGGTGCACAACCAGCACCCTCCCCTTTTGTAGTGGAGGCTAGCTTCTAGAGGAACATCCCAAATGTGCACCCGTTAAGCCCACACACAAATGGGTTTCACTCACACATGCATCTCAAAGCGTCGTCTTCATCTTCTCTTGACCTAAACCACCTCTCCTTACGCCGTTTTGCGTAGCGGTTTAGCCAAAAGCCAGCAAAGTGGTATTTTGGTGAAATTACCAAAATACCCCTTCTTAATCCTTTTTCGAAGGCTGAGTCCAATTTTTATGAAGCAATCCCATGCTTCGCCACGTGTAGGCTGATCAACGGCTCTCTTCATGTCGGCGAGTCTCTCACATCCAGCTCCCACCGAAACCACCATGGCACTTGCACCAACCCCCGCGCCACTAGATGCAACCTATCGCACTGAACTTCACGTTCGGTCATCTTTGTCTATTTTGCGCCATGCTTGAGTCCACTAACTTCACCTGGTATCCTCGATCATTCTGAACCTCAGCTCTCCAAGCCTAGTCCCGATCATCCTCACTGTTGACCATTGTTGACCTCCAAGCCTCCTACACAGCAATAAACCAAGAAATTGATTCCGGGAACAAGTTTTTCACAACTTGACCCACGTTAGTCAAAATATGCATCATACAACACATATGCATTGAAACCCATAAAAATGACCTAACCTACAAACATCACCGCCAAATTGGCCAACGAACAGGGCAAAAACCGGTAATACCGCTAGTAAACTCCTGTTCTACTGCACTATGGTAGTACCGCTCAAGAGATGCGGTCATACCATTTCTCAGGGAAGAAGAAACTCCCAAAAACATATTCTCTAAGAAAAGCATACCGCCAACTAGAATCCGATCATACCGCGCTGCGGTAGTACCACGCACAAATTGCGGTTATACCAATTTTCCTGAACTTTATCGAAAACACGTGTTTCGACAAACCCTCAACACTATTGCCAATTGTATCATCATCCTAAAATCATGAGAATATCCCCATGATATCAACATATATATACCGAGAATTTGAGACAGGAGCGCGTAACCATGAATGTTTACAAGGGATTTGTACTCATAGGACACACTTAAATCATGGAACTTCCTTGATAAATAGGAAATAAATCTTTTGGCGCCACCTTTATTTTCAGGATTTAACAACTGAAGCAAATCAAAACGTTAATAACATTTACATACGAACTTGGAATCAAATGAATCTTTTTGCTAAATTCATATAAAATCATTCTCTATATGATAATGCGAAAATATTTGGATTTTCTTACTATTGAATTTATTTCTTCATTTGTGTTTTGTTTTTGGTTCTTTCGAATAGATGCCGGAAGTCACGAGTGAGTTTAACAATGATCAAACAACCTCACTCTTTGAACAGATAAGCAAGGCAAGCACCTTCTTTTGATCATGTTGATCCCATTATTTTAATTACTGTGCTTTGTTTTGCAAAATCTATTATGCATGCGTGTATGTTTTGTATGAAAATGCTATGTTTGGAATGTCGGTAGATGTAAATCCTATTCGATGCATATAACTCCTTGAATTTTTTTTGTCTTATTGTTGTAGACATTATATTATGGGTTAGATAATATATAATGTTATTTGGGAGTTTTGAGTGCGATTATCGCTGGCCCGCTACTAGGCGATAGATTTTTCAAAAAGTTATAAAAGGACAATATGATAAATATGAATTTTGGGAGATTTATGAAAAATGTCCAGAGAGGTGTACCTCTGTTATTTTGTCTAAAAACAAAAATGAAAAACCTAGTTTTCGATGTGGTCAAGTTATATTATATTCTGAGAAGAGTGAGGGGTGTACCTCACTAGTAGATAGGGGGAGATTCTCACCTGGGTTAATTAAGGACCGGACGTTAGCAACTCTAATCTAAGACCTAAGAGTACAACCATATGTGTTGGTATGGGACGACCTTAGCTAATTAAGTCATTGAAAACTAGCCTTGCACATAGGTATGCTGTAGAGTGTGGACATAACCGGTGTAGGCATGTTCAAAGGGGCTCCCTTCACCAAGGCGTTGGGAATAAAGCCTTCCGACACAACTGCGAAGGCCTCACTAAGGTAGGGGTACACTACTACAAAAAGGTTAATTCTGGACGCCTCTTCACAGACGTTTTTGCAAAATCGTCAGTGTTAATGGTAATCATAGACGGTTTTACCAGTGCTACCGTCGCTATTACTGGATATGCTAAGACTCGTCTGTGATGAGCTAATATCATAGACGGTTCGTATCATGAACTGTCTATGATACTTCATAGACGATTCTTAATACGAACCGTCTGTGATAAGTATCTCATCACATACGGTTTGTATTAAAAACTGTCTGTGATAAATATCTCCCGATTTTACCTGACTCTATGGTTTTATCATGACTTGGACGCCTACCTATATTCCTTACTCTGCGGTTTTACCATGACTTGGATACACACAGAAATATCTAACTCCCTGATTTTACCATGACTTGGTCACACACAGAAATGCCTTACTCCCTGATTTTACCATAATAAAATCACAGAGTAACTCCCTAATTTTACCATGATAAAATCACAGATCAGGAAGTTAGATATTTCTATGTGTGTCCAAGTCATGGTAAAATCACAGACTAAGGAATATAGGTTGGCATTCAAGTCATGGTAAAATTAGGGAGTTAGACATTTCTGTGTGTCCAAGTCATGGTAAAATTAGGGAGTTAGATATTTCTGTGTGTCCAAGTCATGGTAAAATCACAAACGATTCGTGTTGAAAATCATCTGTGAAGTATCACAGACGGTTCTTGTTCAGAACTGTCTATGATATTATGGTCATCACAGATGTTTTTTGTTTGAAACCGTCTGTTATTCGCAGCGCGGGAGGGCAGAATTTTTTTGATGTGTGCGCGGGAGGTGAAATGTTTTAGTGATGTCCATATATATTATTGCCACCCTCGCCTTGTCTTCCATCAGCCTCTCCCTCTCCCCTCCCCACGCCGAGCTCCGATGACCGCCCTTGATTCCCCGGCGTGGTTCGGCGAGGAGACACAACCGACGACAAGGAGGAGGAGGGATGCGCAGGAGCTCCATGTCTGCCACAGGAGGCCGACACACGTTTGTAGCCTGTTGTTTCACAGCGCCTCCAGTGAGCAGGGCATTACGGCTCGACCAGTACCACCGGATCTGGCTTCCCCCCATCTTGGCCTCAGGTGAGCACGAAGCTTGCCCCCAAATCCCCATCTAGGTTTCCTTCTCACTATGATTTCGTCCCCTCCATCCTGTCAGATTTCATTCTTAGTGAGGACCCCCATCTGTGGTCGACAAGGGAGGCTAATTTGGTCCGAGATGGACGCCTCTACTCGACCTCGTCCCCGTCAGAGAGTGAGCCATTGATTGAGAGAGAGAGAGAGAGAGAGAGTATCTTTTAATTACCTTCTTGCAAACTATCGAAAGAGCATATGGAAACTACTGTCCAGCAATTGATTGGTTTGGCTCAAAATTTGAATTTTTTTGCAATAGAAAAAACTATCACAGACGGTTTTTACTAAAAAACCATCTGTGATAGTCTATTTTCACAAACGGTTCTGAATAAAAACCGTCTGTGATAATTGACTATCACAGACGGTTATTATTTAGAACCGTCTGTGATAGCTTTTTTCACAGACGGTTCAAAAACCATCTGTGATGACCTCATATTATTACTGACCTATAAAATCAGACGGTTCAGAAAATCGTCTATGATCACGATTCTGAACCGTCTATGATCACCTTTTATGTCGTAGTGGTGTAAACCTGGTTGAAGTGAGGGTATTCATTCGCTGGGCTAGTGCAAGGGTAGGACTAGGTGATGCAAAGGTTTTGACACGTGCTCTTGACCGCTTACCTATGGTAGTGAGTGGTGGTATCGATAGATGCCAAACAAACTAGAGAATTCGTGTGCTATGGGTAAAGTTGTACACCTCTGTAGAGTGTAAATCTATTTAAATAGTCGTGCTCGCGGTCTTGAGTCTGTTTAGTGCAGACAATATGGGTTTAGTTTTTATTTTTCACAAAAACTGTTTTATTGGAAAAACATGGGCAATGACTTGTGGGTTTATATTTGAGTTAACTGTCATGTTATGGCTGAAAATGAAATGTGGCTCACAACCGAGGAGGGTTGCGAGTTATTGTTAAAATGAAATGTTGCTCGTAGTCCAGGAGGGTTGCGAATTGTTGTTATTGTTATCCATTCAATTACTTACTTACTTTCATGTATTTATTTAACAGCTTTTAAACTTCCGTTGCGAATTACTATGTATGGTTATTGCAAATAAAATTGGCTTAAAGCAAAATAACTTGTAGAGTAGAGCCTCATCCTTTGTTAGCCTTGCATATCTCTACTAGTCAAAAATTGGAGTTGGTGGTCATCCATCCTTCCCATTCTCTCCTCACAGAAATACAGCGTTGACATGTGGGCCATATCCTCACACAATTTCTGTTCGTGTTGTAACTGCCCACAACCCACGCCCGTATGCACCTAATCCCTCGCTCTCTCCCTGAGAATGCAGCCTCCAAGCTCCTTCTCCCTCACATCCAAGGTGCTAGGAGTCTCCCTCCCCTTATCTCTCTCGGCAGTGATCCGGTTGGTTGTTGTCTTTTTGAGCCGGCCGGCGCTAGGCTACGACTATGATGCACGAGCATGCCAACAAATATTGGTTGTGAACTCCTGGTCACTGATCTGGGCAACCAAGAAGTAGGCGATGACAATGAGATGGCAGAGGCGATGCCATTGGCGGAGCAACGTACATCGCCAACGTCCGATTCAATGAAATCTGGAGGCAACGACTGGACCTAGTTGGTGGTAACACCAACTAGTGATATGCTGCGCCGATGTAGCACGTATGGTGGTGAGACAAACGTGGGAATCAAGGATAGAGACGTGATCCTACTACGGGGCTCGGTGCAATGACGGCGATGCACAGTCGATGTGCTATTCTTCTATGGCACAGGCGTAACAACGACGGTGATGCGGCAAAACAGCTGTAAGAGGCAACGGTCACACCAGCATTGACGAGCGGCATGACAGATGCGGGGCACACTCAGGTTCAATAGTGGCTTAGCTCAGCGAGGTGTCTACCACACAGCAAGACAAATGCTTCTTCTTGCGTGCCAATAACGCCACAACATGCATGCTCGCTAGCAAATGGCGAGCTGGTGGTGTGAGAACCCTAACACTTAAATTAATCTAAACGGCAACAAACAGTAATCAACTATAAATTAAAGAATATTCAAGATTAGATGCCAACACAGTTTAATACAAGATATATTCTCAAGAGTTCATCAACATAATTTACAATATGAATTATTATAGCAAAAATAAAACATAAATACAATCTCTGAGATCAATTACAAGAATTCATTACAAGCGTAAGTGAAAAACTATTACAATCACTGAATTAATTACATCAGTGCAAAATAAGAATTACAACTTTTATTTAAACTACAAACTAAGTCCTTGCATGCTTGGTCACCGAAGCCGTTGCATCCTTGTCTGAATATCACCAGCAAGTCGACAACATCCTCGACCAATCCAAAACACGACCCACATTTTCCATTGTCCACAACAACCAAAAGACCAGCAGCAAACCAAAAAGTAAGAATTGAAGTTAAAAGTAAAGAAGGACTACCGTTAGATCGCGTGAAACTCATCGAGGCTCCTAGACTAACCTAGGTTAGTCGGCATCCTCTCACTTCAGTGGGTTTTATCACCTGGCAGTTATAAAAATCTGACACCCACATTATACCGACTTACCTCCACCGTAGAAAATATGTAGCATAGTATCAGAGACCTCCCTTGGACCAAAGGTCCTTTAGCCCACAATCAACTGCGAGAGTGGAATGGGTAAGGGGAGGGCAAAACCGACATGCACATGGCGAAAAGGAGAGAGATCAAGAGAGAGCCTCCCATTCATAAGCATCCCTCCCTCACAAAGCCTCACAAAGCATCAACAAGCCACACTCACAAGCCTCATTCACAGCCGAGAGCACCCACCTGAGCAAGCAAGCCAAAACCAAAGCTCCACATCTCCATCCCACCCATTTCCTTCCCTTAACTGAAAGCCAACCAACAACAAAGCTTCAAGCCAGAGCTCTACTTGGCCAAGAGCAAGGAGCAAGCTAATCCTCACCACACCATTACAACCTCCAAAGCCAACCACGGAGAGGTAGTGAAGGAGGAGAAGAGCTCAAAGGAGATGGGGAAGACCAATGGAGTGAGGGACGGCAATGACGTCAACCTAGAACCATCAACAACCACCGAGGACCAAGCCAAGCTGACAAGAACAAGGAGGGATGGAAGGAACCGCCAGGAACACTAGAGAGCTCCATCACCACTATGACCAGCATCACCAACCTAGCCAAGCCTTCCATTCCCAACCCAGCCGAGCAAAGCAAGGTAGCCCACTATTCATGCCCCCACTTGTATTATCGTTCCATAGGAACCACAACATGTGAGCTGAACCGTGCACAAAGAGCATGCATCAATAACCATAACATCACTAAGTCCATCACAGAGCAAGGGAGGAACATGGTAGATAGAGAGAGGAAGCAGAGAGGGGAGTAGTGGAGAGGATACCTCGGTGAGACCACAGCAACCACGGCAACAACGGCACACCACCGCTGGCATAACTAGGTGCACCCAACAGCCTCGCACTCCCCAGCATGCGAGAGGCCTCGAGCCCCGCCATATCTAGCTACGACAGCCACCTCCATCACCTTCACCATGCATGAGCATCAATCAACCACAAATCAGAAAATGAATCAAGCCCAAACCCTCAAACTGAAATAACAAAAGGGGGAAATCGAATCCAAGGGAAAAGAAGCCAAATCCTGGCCACAGCCCCCCAAATCCAGCGGTCTAGCAACGGTGGCCGAGAAGGCGTGGGGAAGCGAGCAAAACGTGAGGCTGAAAGGCATCAATAGATGGGCGAGCCAAGCGGCGGAGGCTGGCGCCTGAGCAGACCCACGTGAATCAAGCAAAGCGAAAGAGCGAACCGACCCCACATTGTAGAGCCATAGGGAGAGGCCAGAGGCGGTGCCTAAGAGCAACCCAAGAGAGAGGGAGGGAGTCCCTCAAGAGAAAATCCTTCAACTGAGGCAAAGCACCAAGGAGGAAGGAATGGGGAAATGAGGAAAAGAGAAGAGGCAAAGAGATAGGCTAGAGGCTTCAGCCAAAAGAAAATAAGGAGAGAGAGAGAGAGAGAGAGAGAGAGAGAGATTAAGAAAAGAGCAAGGATTAGTTAGGGGGGGTGAGGTTGTAGGTGTGTGGTGTTGTGTTGTGTAGAGAGGTTTAGGTGAGTTTAGGGTTTTAGTTTGTTGAGTGAGTACGCCCAAGCGAGTGCATGTAATATTTGTGAACCACGTGAGGATAGATAGCAGTAGACTGACTGGTAGAAAATAAAAGCGAGAAAGAGTGCAACATTACTCCAAAACTTTATAAATTAATCGCCGATAAAACTCACTAAATTAAACAAATAACCTCATGCGTTAGAAATAAATTAATCATGATAGAGTACCTAAATTAAACAACACCCGGTAAATATCACCCCTAGCACAGATTGGCCAGGGTCCGTTATTAATAAACGCGAGAGTAGGCAACCAACGATTTCAGAGCCAGTAAACTATAGAACAATCGCAGTTGGGGAATGTTAACCTAGCAGGGACCCGAAAAGTCTATTTAATTAAAATCTGCTAAAAAAAGATCAACTGACTAATGTACGTATAATAGCACCAGAAACAACTACATATTTATTTATTATTCGTGTTTGTCGTATATTTGCAGAAGACGAACTGACTCAGACAGGAGTATCTGATCGAGGATTCGTTGATGCAGACCTTTACTATGAATATGAAGGCAAGCCTATCTCTTGAACATCAACCTGGTTATATTAAATGTAAAAGTTACCTTTATGTATAATTATACATATGTGTATGAAAACTATCTCTCAAAATCTAGGTAATATATAAGGACCAACAAAACTCTTACTTGGATAAGAGGCCGTATTTAAGTACCAACCATTTTCCCATTTCGGTGGGTAGAAAATGCTACCTTGTTACGTGGCTATACTCTCCACATCAGGTAAGTAATATCATGTGAGTTATGGAGGAACCTAGGACCGGTAGGAGAAGTCCAGAGGTGGGGGATCCAAGGCGCTATAGTAGCGCAAGGTGGAGTGTTGGGTGCGGAGATGACCGGCCCAACCAACACTATTGGAACTCGGTGGAGGACTAGGTGAGCGCCCGAGGACACCAATGAAAAATATTGGGTGGAGACGTAATCACATAACTTGGAAAACATTTCATACTCTAAACTTGACATCACATCAAAGGAAATACGGGAGATCTAGCTTAAGAGTGCTCAGAGTAGCTATGGGTAAAGTGGCACAAGCCTGCGCAATGCTAAATAAAACCATGAATTCATGCATGTCTCCTGAATTGGAGTCTACAGTGACCACTAGGGGTCTATCTTCTCATCGAGTGATAAGTAGTCTTTTCAGTATTAAAATTTGCCACTTAAGTTTTGATCAAATATTTTACAGAGAAAGAGATGACTAGAAAATATGATAACGAATAGAGAAGAGTCATATAGTGCATCTGTGCTAATAAATGATTGTTGAGTACACTAGTACTCATTCTTGCTATTATTCTCCTTTGTTAGATTCTAGTCCGGCCGGGAACTATTCCGAGTGGGATGAAGAATACACAGGTGCCAAGAAGACCATAGGAGACGAGGGCGCTTACTACAAGGAGCAGGGCGAGGTGGACACCTTATTTGGCGAGTGGGATAAGTAGGCGGCCGGTGGAGCAGGGCAGACAAGCTAGGGGACCTGTCCCATTTTTACCATTGTATTTAAATACTTGAAATAAAGACCATAGCCTTACGTGGCTAACTGCTATAATAAAGTACCGTTTTTTATCTTATTGTTCTATTGCGTTAACTTTGGTTAGGCTTACTATTTATCGGAGCAGTGTCCTACCAGGTAGACAAATAGTAATCCGTATGCCTAAGTGTGATTACCCTCGGGGTAATCACACAGGGCGCCGTAGGTGGTCACTTCCATGGGCTTGTTCGATCACGAGTGAGTGCTCGGTTCTTCCCTCTTTTTGTTTCTTTTCATTTTTGTTCGGTAGCATGTTTGAAACGTATATGCAAACTGACCTCAGGCTGCTTGTGGAAATCATGGGGAATAGATGGATATATAATCCATCAAATGATTTCTCTATTCAAGAATATATTTGGTCTGCTTGCATAACGAAGAATCTCATCTGATTGTAGAGGTAGTTGTTTGCCTTATCTTGGTTATTTCCATAACAAATTCAAATATGCGCAAAATTGTTTTGTCAATCCTATCCTCCAATTTTCAGCTTTAACCAACACATTGTGGAGCAAGAATAATGATATGGTGTTTGGTCACAAAGATGTTCATCAAATAGGATAAAATTGGTTGTGAGTGGCTAGACGTGAGGATGGCGATGCAGGTTGGTCGTGGCGACAGGGTGAGGGTGCAGTGCAAGCCATGCATCACTGTGAAAGCGTGACACATGCCACAATGGAGTTCGGCCGTGCGTAGCGGTGGAGCTAACGACACAATGTAGGCTAAGTATAACAGCTAAGGCGTTATGTAGGTTAGGCGGAGCTTGATCTGGTGCCACGACAAAGCTGACGGTGTGGAGTAAAATGATTTCTTTATTGTAGTAACACACAAGCATTTAACCTCCCTAAAAATCTCTAACAAGATACTAGAAAAAAACAAATCCCTAACAAACAAATCAATTTCTAACAAATTTTATCCTAACAACTTCCTCCTTTCTCTCACAGCCTCTCCCCCAATTTGGTTGCAAGTGGAGCGATGCAACAATAGTTATGCAGGCCGAGCGTGGTGATAAGGCAGAGGGTGCAATACATGCTAATTGTTGTGGCAGAGCCAAGGGCACTGTATAGGCCAAGCACAGCAGTGGAGGTACGATGCGAACAAGGGCAGATCTCAGGAGCACCACATCAGAGCTAACCAAGGACATGGCGTAGGCAAAGGCTAGCAACAACAGCTACACGTGCATGGTTGCATGATTTGTTTATTCTAGTATATAAAATTTGTGATACACTACAAGTCTTGCTAAATACACATTGTACTCAGTCTTGCTTACATTGTTGTTTAGAGTATGAGGATGAACCAACGCTAGACGACGCTTTCTTCACCCCCAAGAACTGGAGGGTTCGGTGACAGGTCTATCTAGGATTTGTTTCTTGTTGGTTAACTTTGGGTTTTGGATGGCCATGCCACTAGAAATTATCTATTTTTATTCTTCCGCTGCTACTTTTACTCTGTTGATACCTGCTTTTATTTGGCCGATCGTCCATTGATGTAATAACTTGTAATCGCTTAAGTTAAGTACCATTTTGCTTTACTTTATATATGTGAATGTATGGATATGAATGCCAAATGTTGTGAATGTGTGTACTAGCCACTGATCATGGGACTAGTACAGTACACACATAGGCTCTTCGAGTATTCCACGCCCGTGGGTCTAACAATTGTGTGTGGCCGTATTGACGAATACTGAACAAACTAAAGACCTCGTATCATGTGGGTAAAGTTGTACACCTTTGCAGAGTGTAAATCTATTTAAATAGCCGTACTTGCGGTCATGAGCATGCTAAGTGCAGTCACATCGGGTATAGTCTTAGCTTTTGCAAAAACGGTCTTGTTGGAAAATGAGGGGATGGTTTTGTTGTTGTTGTTGTCATGTGTGTCATGTCTATGGCTGAGAATGAATTGATGATCATAGCCGAGTAGGGTTGTGATTTACTATTGTTAAGTTATATACTTGTTATTTCATTATCTGACAATTGCTCTTTAAAATTTCCGTTGTAAATTTTTACATATCATTATTGCAAATTAAATTTTCTTAATGCTGCAAATAACTTGTAGACTAGAGCCTCATTCTTTGATAGCCTTGCATTTCTATTATGTTACAATACACTACAAGTCTTGCTTACTTAAATTGTTGATCAGAGTATGAGGATAAACCAATTCTAGACAACGTGTTCTTTGCACCCGGTACTGGAGGGTATGATGATGGGTCTTATTAGGGTTTGCCCTTGTCGGTTACCTGAGGGTATGGATAGGCACACCGCTGGACCTTTTGGGTTTTAATTGTTATGCTTCTGCTATTATATTTGATAATTGAGTTTTAATTTGGCCGGTCGGCCGTGTAATGTAAACTTGCAATGTAAACACTTAAGTTTAATGTCCTATTCGTTTCATGTTGTATGTATAAATGGTATGGACGTGATTATCAATATATTGTGGATATATGTACTAGACACTGATCATGAGACTTATACGGTAGACACGAGATCTTCGGGTATTGAAAACCCGGGACCCGACACATGTGCATGCACATTAGCACATGGTATCATGTTGTGTAGCTACTCTACTGCACACATGAGCTTAATTTCAATAATGGACCGACAGATAGCTCTTTATCTATATATTAATGTCGTCTTATGTTTTGATCGTCACCTTTATTTCACTGGCACGTACGTACATCAGGAGGTGTACTGATGCGGTCTACGTACGTATATATATAGTACGCATACTACTCTCACTGGAATTACATGCATGATCATATGCTAGCTAGCGCATATATATCGATCGGTCGGTCGCATGGATGCATCCGCGCGCGAATCAGGGGCAGAAGATGACCCTGTAGTTGCTGTTCCCAGAGCAAGTGTGGACCTTGCTGTCGTCGGTGGGGAACAGGTACGCGTCCGGGCACTTGTCGGCGTAGCAGCGGGGACCCGAGTCGCCGCACAGGAAGGCCATCGGCACGTTGAACCCGTCGATCACCGAGATGTCGTAGTAGTCCGTGGCGCCGCCGAGCGTGAACTCCGCCCGGCGTCGCGGCGGCTGCCCGAAGAGCTGCAGAGAAAGCGCCAGCGCGATCGCCGATCAGCAGCTCCGTCGCCGCCGTTGAAGGAGCAGCCGGTGCGGCCCCATATCCTGGCGGCGCTGGTGCCGGCCGGGATGTTGAGGGTCCACGTCTGGCCGG
The DNA here is from genome assembly GCA_036346405.1 of Phyllostachys edulis. Taxonomy (NCBI): domain Eukaryota; kingdom Viridiplantae; phylum Streptophyta; class Magnoliopsida; order Poales; family Poaceae; genus Phyllostachys; species Phyllostachys edulis. The sequence goes on along the minus strand of CM070567.1, from coordinate 2,777,622 downwards.
GGTTCAGCTGCGTGCCGCCGCCAACTGGGATGGCGGCAGGCCACACCGTGTAGGGGCATTGGTTGACGACGGAGAAGATGGACGCGTTGGCGCCGGCCGTGAAGGCGACGAGGAGCATAAGGAGCACTGAAGAGGCGGCCGGAGACGCCATTGTCGATCGTTGTGGTTGATTTCCCTACTAGCTACTTGGAATATTGTGTGTTCTGAGCTAGCTAGGATATATTGATGTGTGGGTTTAGGAGGGGGCATGCGTATTTATAGATGACCGGGGAGAGAAAAGTCAAGATTGGGAGAAATTACACAGATGCCCTCGAGTCGCCTATATTAGCTGAGATTTTGCATGCCATGCTATTCTCGCATGGCTGAACTCAGTCCACAAGCCACTTCGCAACAGGTCTGACCGAACGACAGTTATTATTTAACTGTGAAGTATACATAGCTTGCAATGCGTATGTACGTCCATAGCATATTTGACATCAGTGGTGTAGCGAGGATCCAAACCATGTGGGTTAACCCTTGTAAAATATTTAGACTTCGTTGTTTTGAGGACCGTATTGATGTCTAAAACGTTACTCTTTTGTGACTGAAGGGAGTATATATTTATCTTTAGACGTTCTTGCCGTGTTAGATTGGTTGGAATTGTGTGAGATGAGCAAAAGTCAAAAAGATTGTTGCTACTAGCTACTTCTTTGGGAATACATGAAGATGCATGAGCTAATCATTTGTGTACATGTACATTTAATATTGATTAGATAGCCAACACTTAGCCTATAAAATTTTGAATTTAAGTTATTGGAGGAAATATACATGTGTTTCTAGAGTTTTGTCCATCAGGACGGTCTGGAAATTTTTTGAAGCGTGGGAGAGCCATGGCTCCCACTAGCCCCTATCGTCTTCGTCCTTGCAATGTCACTCCCTCCGGTCAGATATCTATATGAATATTTGAGATTGGACACATGAGAATGGATTTTTCTTCAAAATCACTTTCGCAATATTATAATTTATTATGTTTTATAAATATATTGTCATAGAAATTAGTGATCAAAGTTATTTTTAAAGACCGTATTGATGTCCAAAACGTTATTCTTTTGTGATTAAAGAGAGTATATATATTTATTTTTAGATTTTTCTTGCCATGTGAGATTGGTTGGAATTGCCGAATGGTTCTAGACGCAGATGCTGGAAATGTGATCCATTTGACACGGACGGGTATGCTAGCTGTCTAATAATTCCTCTTTTTCCATGCATGCGTCGTATGCGCCCTTACCTATTTTCTCGTGCCAAACTGCCAACCACATCGATCCTAGCTATGTACTCCAATATTACTCCTTCCTTTACCGGTCATGTACTCATGTCACTGGGTATCTTTTTCTCTCTCTATGATACGAAATAATATAGCATGTACACACACACATATAAATAATATGTGTGTGTGTCCCCGGTACACAGCCAATGTTCTTCTCCCATCAGACCATGGTTGCCAAATTGGACTGGAAGAGCTAGCCAATGCAACATTTAGGTGATGTTCACCCTATATGCTGGGGGAGTCTGGTATTGGTTAATAGCAGTTTGAGTAGTCTTTCTATATATACAATGGGGTTCTATAGGTTTAATGATGAAACCCACAAAAAGATGGATTCTATTAGAGCCAAGTTCTTTTGGAGAGGTGCTAGTGGCAAGTTTAAATATCATATGGTGAACTGGGGGACTATTTGTAGACCTAAAGAGTTTAGTGGGTTGGGGATTATCAATACTAGAGTCATGAATGACTGTCTTATAGCCAAATGAATTTGAAAATTTTCTCTAGCAAAAAATGATCTTTGGTTTAAAATTTTGAAAGCTAAATATTTTCCTACAGGGGTTTTCAATGATTCTAACAAGGTAAGGGGTTCTCAGTTTTGGAAGAATGTTACAAAGGCCAAAAAAATTTTCAACTTGGGTGTCAGATTTAAAGTGGGGGATGGTCTTAATACTTCATTTTGGGGGGATGCTTGGATCACAGAATGCCCTTTGAAGATCAAATATGACAAGTTGTTTAGACTTTGTCAATCTCCTCATGAGTGTGGCAAATGTGATGGGAGGTGAGAATTGGGATATTTCTTTTAGAAGAAGCTGTGGGGAAGAGGAACTGTAGCAGTGGGAAGATTTGAAAAAAGTTCTTGAGGATGTTGAGCTGGGTAATGTCCAAGACAAGGCAATCTGGTGTTTAGAGAAATCTGGATGTTTTTCAGTGAAATCCTTATAAAGTCATTTGCTATTTGGGGGTGTTAGGTGTTTGAAAATGAAAAAACTTTGGAAAAACAAGCTACCTCTTAAGGTTAAGATTTTTGTATGGCTTTGCTGTAATAACAGAGTCCAAACTTTGGATCAGCTTAAGAAGAGGGGTTGGAAAGGAAGTACAAACTGTATCTTATGTGGTTCGGAGGAGAATATTGACCATATTTTGTTCTCTTGAACTCTCTCGAACTTCTTCTGGATTTGCATGAAAGAGTCTCTTGGTTGGGAGCGCCATCCAACGTCTTTAGCTGATTTCCAACTGAACTGGTTGGAAAAAAAGGGGGCTAATCTATACAATGTTGCTTTGTTAAGTTTTGCAGCTACGGCTTGGACTATCTAGAGAATTAGGAACAAAATGGCGTTTGGAAGGATTTTTATTAAGCATCCAATAGATATGATCTTCAAAAAATTATCTTGTTTGCAGCATTGGCGAATTCTATTAAAAAAAGGATGACAGCGACAAGCTGGATAATGTCTTGACAATGGTTGAAGCCTGGGTTAACAATTTTTGTAAGACGAGTTGCATCTCATCGTCTGGTGTGTAATCTAGGGTTAGATCCTTTTGCTAGCTTTGGTGTTACTTGTGTCTAGTTATTTTAGAACTACCAGCAGTTGTGTTGCTCCTTTTGTCGTCTTGTATCGCAAACTGGTTTACCCAGTCTTCTGCTTTCTTTCTATTCTGTAAGAATTGTTATATGCTTTCTATAAAAAGTAGGATTTCCCCCTCTTACAAAAAAATGTTCACCCTATATGTCCTTTTTCCACGACATCTTTGGAAATAGCACAACGCAGCAACTCGTCACCACAAACTATACTATAGCAAATAATCTGTACACTTGGAATTATGCAACTCGCTGGAGCCATCATGGCAGTCGTGCACCTCACATCCTCCATAATGGATGCCCATCCACCGTCGATCGCATATACTATACGGGTTGAGTCCATATTCCATAGACACTGCAGGCTTAATTTACCATGGATGCACTACATGTATTCTTTGAAGACCTTGTACGACCGACATGATGCATGCCTCTCTTTTCCAAGTCTTGAGACCCTTAGGGAAAGACCCCGCGAGCCCAGGAGCATCCACGTCAGCGCTTTTACGAAAAATCCTCGTGCTTTTGGCAATTCTATTGATGTTCTCATTGGCCAGGTCCGTCGATCTTGCATCTGGATCGCGATTGTACGGTCAGGATCGACCAGGTGCAAAGCCGTCAGATCACAGGTCTGTGACGAACGACCCAGATTCGTTTCTCCCACTTCCTCACCCCCAAACCCTAACCCTTCCCCGTCCATACGGTGTGCTGCGCCTTGCCACCTCCTTCCCATTCCCCTCCTCCCCGGCTCTTTGCGATCTATGCACCACCACCGTCGCCGAAGGGCATCGCCACCGATACACCCGTCGGTCTTCGCCACCTTTTCCTCTCTCCGCGCCGCCACCGCCTCCAATCCCCGGGCCTCCACCTCCCTTTCCCGACGCCGCCTGTCCCGCGATGCCACCACTCCCTCCTCCGGACACTTCTTTCGCAGCGTCGCCACCTTCTTCGCCTCCACCATGCCCTTTCGCGTATTCCGCTCTGTCCCTCCAGCACCCCCACACCCCCTTTGCCATGCTCGGCTAATGTCTCTCTTAGCACTGCCTCCATTGAACAAGGAGTGACGGATTTGGCAGCCACCACTTAGATCCAGCCTGATCCAAGACTTCTCTTCCCCATGGTGCCTCCGCCTCCGCCTCCTAACCTTTGGTGCCCCTCCGCATAGCCCATTCCGCCCCTCCAGAACCCACGCACCCAGACCACCATCCCTGCACGCTGCCTCGTGTGTCCACCTACGCCTCCTCCCCTCCATTGGCCACCCTTGTTTCTTCCGTCCAAGGCCTCCCCATCGTCTCCTCTGTTTCTTGTCTCTAGCCACCATTGTTGGGACGTATGGCTTCTTTCGATCTTCCTTGATATACCTCCCCCCCCTCCAAAACTAGCAAGACAAGACAAGTTAGCAGGCACATCAGAGCATGACTGCTAAATTGGACTGGAAGAGCTAGCCAATAAAACATTTAGGTGATGTGCACCCCATATGTCCTTTTTTTCCCCGACATCTTTGGAAATAGCACAATGCAGCAACTCGTCACCACAAACTGTCTGTTAGCAAATACTGATATTAGTTGATCACTTGCTATATTTGTGGATATTATTACTATTCACTAACTGACAATATCTTTTGTAATCTTTTCTATAGATAGAAAATATCTCTTGTAATCTTTTGTATGGATAGAAACTCATCCTGTAATTTGACATGTTTGTAATCTATATATATGAGGATCAATGCATAGAGCTCTTTGAGGCTTCTTCCAAATCTTACATGGTATCAGACGTGGTTGTGCCGTCCTCCCTTCCGCCACTCTCGTGTGAGCCTCCCCTTGGTCGCATGCGCCATCTTCTCTTCCCTTCCTTTCATGTGCACCTCTTCCTGATTGATGGCACACGCCACGATGGGCGACATCACCACCATTGCCACCGTCATTGCCATGGCTCCTGATGCACACCTCTGGGCACATGCCGTTAGTGTTGGCAACATCAAGTCCCTCGTCCTAGTTACCATCGAACTCTCTGTCTCTAACTTTGCGAAGTGGCGCAGTCTCTTAGAGGTTGTGGTCACTAAATTCGCTCTCGGGGAGCATCTCCAAGGCACCGGCATTTCCACCAACACCGATGCCGACTGGAAGATGTTGTGACTCCACCATGTTGTCTTAGATCTACAGATCCATCTCCCCAAGATTCTTGACATTGTCATGGCACCGTCTACTACCGCTGCTGCTGTTTGGACTACGATCGAGAATCTCTTTCGGGATAACAAAACAACCCACACCATCTACAACCAAGCTGAGTACAGCAATTTGGCTCAAGGCGATATGTCCACCATGGACTATTGTCTCAAGTTGAAGACTCTCTCCGACGCCCTCCACGACATCGGCCAGATCATCAAGGATCAAGGCTTGGAGCTCACCATGATCAAGGGCATGAATCCGAAGTATCAGAATCTATCAACCCTCCTTTCGATGATGCAATCATTCCTGACCTTTATTCAAGCTCAGTCTCTCCTCCTCCTCGAGGAATGGCGGAAATGGTTGGGATGGCTGAAATTGGGGAAGAAGACGGGGTTACACGTATCCACTTCAAGACGGCCTACATTGAGTGAGGAGATTAGCTGATTATGGGATGGAACACGTGATGACACGATCAGAAGGGCCCCAAACCTTCTAGAACAGCGAGGGTGCGACGGCTTGGATCGGGTGCACACGCTAGAGTTGGGGAAGATGATGGTGTGTTGGCGCTACATGGCTCCAGGGGCTACATTAAGCAGAGAAATGGCATAAGTGATGCAGGAGACGCATGGTGATGTTGCTATCGCGGGCAAGGAAGCTCACTATTGGCAGCGACGGTGTGAGGCTTACTCACCGGCATCGAGAATGACACTCTCATTCCCAGCAAACCAAGGAGCAAGAAGCTATGGTTCTTGATGGGAGGCGAGGTTGGTGAGCTGAGGGATTTGTGACATGCTAAGAAGCTCAAGCATTGCTGAGATTGGCGAGACAATGGTGGTGAGAAAATGGCGGGCACGGTGATAATTCGTGGCTCTCTCTGGCGTCTCCGCCTGTTTGAGGCTAGGTGACGACAGGGGAGTTGCTAGCATGGGCGCGGTGGCATACGGTGCAGGTGGAGGTGATGGGAGTAGTTGGAGCGCAAAACAATGGGCGGCAGTCGTGAACTAGGGGCGGAGCAGGCGAGCGCGTTGGCGCGTGAAGGCGGCGGGAGGTGGAAGAAGGGTGCTGACGTGCGGGCACGGTGTGTTAGCGAGAGGGGAAAGGGGTGCGCTAGCGTGGGTTGGAGCAATGCGAAGGAATGGGTTGGCAATGGATTCGGCTCGAAAGGGTGAACGAGAAATTCAAATGGGTTTTGAATTTTTGAGAAAAGACTAATTTGATGAATTTTTAAGCTAACAGATGGGCTCCAAAAATTATAAAAATTTTGGGGAGGCTGCTGACATAGTGTATATTATTGTGTAATTGTTCCATAATTTTATGTGTTCTTTATTTTTCTCGAAAAATCTTTCAAGCTGTTGTTGGAATGTGAATGTAATAATTGTTTTAAAGGAGATTTGAAAACATGCTCAATCATTTTTTCCACATATAAACAAGCTAAAAAAATGCTTTCCTGCTTTATTAACATTACAAATATCCCAATGTGGATTTTTGGGATGTTGCATGGTAGCTGGTGAGGCCCTTGTGACTCACGGAGCAGCCCGTGCAGGCATCTTATCGGGACCCGGATTTGCAATCCGTAACCCTATGTGTATATCAGCACTATAGTCTCTTGATCAGTAGCTAGTGCATACAGTTACATCATTGAATATCAAAAAGATATCTCGCAAATGTAAAGTATTACATAATATTAAACGATACGTAAATGGATTGTATGATCACTTGACTTCATGGGATGATCAGGCCAAATGTCTTAAATACCCGAAGCGGAAACAAAATTAATAACACAACGGGTGGCAATAGTTTTTGTTACAAAATTTGGCAATGTTACACATCTTGGCCGTCCACGACTCGCCAGCGTGCCACCGCCAATGGGGATGGTGCTCGGGCACACCGTGAAGTTGCACCGATTTGGCGGTTGGTGACGGTGAAGGTGGCCGCGAATGTGAGGAGCTGGAGGAAGAGGACGAAGGAGGTGGCCACCTAGGATGCCATTGTATGCAGTAGTGGATCGAGCTAGGAAGGATGCATGCATGGATACATGGAGATAGCAGATGGCAATGCATGCGTGCATCTCTCTATATAAAAGGAGTTAGGTTTGGGCTCCTCTTAGGGTGGACACGTCACCTCTATTCTTCTAGCCGTTGGATGCCAGTGCCCTCGTGTCCACCGTCTGATCAGATCTGACTTTGCGTTCACACGCCCTCGCCTCGCCTCGGTGCATGTGCTTTCTCTGCCATTATTCCCCATCGCTTGCTGCTTCCCTCGCTCTCCCCTTTTTCCTATCGCCCGTTCGCCATCTTCGATTCGATCGCCGCTACCACCTATGGGGGGGTGGGGGGAGCGCGGCGTCGTAGAGGCTTAGAGCGGTGGGGAGATTGGAATTGTGGGAGAACATGTAGGTGGTGCTTGAGGAGCCCTCAGGGGAGTCGCGGGCGCTGCGCCAGCAGATGGTCTTGCCTTCGCCTACTGGAGAGAGGTGACGAGGAGGCTATGGATGTGGAAGAGGAGGAGTGGTAGCGTGGGTGGGCGAACGGAAGGTGTTGGAAGGAGGAGAGACATGGATACAAGAGGTGGTGTGTGGGTGCGGGAGCGGTTGTGGCTGTGACAAGCGGAAGAGGAGGGTGGCTGTTTGGTGGAGGGCCCCCGCCACCGCTGGGAGACGCATCCCTCTTGGCTGGCTCTGCTACCTGCAAGGGGAGACGACACAAAGGGAGGGAGGCGGAGGGGAAGAGGAGAGGAGCACCCCCTTATCTAGCTCCCATTGCATCGTCCTTCCTCTGTGGGATGGCGTGGCGGCTATGCGGCACAAGACCAGCGCCGAGCATAATGACGCCGCCGACTCCACCCTCGCCGCCTACCAGGCTGCTTAGGTTTTTTCCCCTATTTCACGAACATTCGCATCTTTTATCCTCTAGTGAACGATTTGATTCAAAAAGGTTGGATTTTGGGTGTTGTGTTCGACGGTTCTTGCGGCTACCGCCTTCTGCCTCATCTTCCTCCATGGGATGCTGCGGTAGCCGGGCGGCAAAAGATTGGCGCCAAGCGCAAGGACGCCACCGATTCCCCTCCTCCGCAACCGCACACCCCATCACTGGAGAAGAAGGCCCAGGACTCAGTTGCTGCCGGTGCCTCTCAGCCACCGCGGCCCTGGATCCTACGCACCCACTGCTCCGCCACGGCTACACTGCTTGCATCGATATTAGAGGGAGTGGGGAAGTCTGTGGTGGGGCAGGCACAGTAGTCACCTACGCTGCCTCTGGAGGAGGCAAGGAAGAGGGGCTTCTTCCTAGCTATCCGCGGCATGCACCTGCCGCACCGACCCAAGAAGCGCCCGTGCACGATGCAGCACTAGCTCAATGTAATGATTGGAGCCTCACCTGTACTTCCTAATGCATAATTTTGGGTATCGGTGTTTAATTCTTTTTGGTTGGTTTGGAATTGCAGACGTTGTACCCAGGAGTGTCGCTCGCGGACATGAACTTGGACTTGTACAAGATCAAGGAGGTGAGATATGGTTCAAATTCAGTTGGTCATGTATTCTTTCCCCAAAGTTGGTTCTTTTCTTCATGTGTGTTTTCGTCTTGAGGAGGTGATCGGCACCGTGGTGAAGCTGCAAATGGGAGGAGCTTTTCAAATGTTCCCATCTTTTGCTTTCTTCCTGTGATGGCTAACATGTCTAGCCCATGATTATGTTGGTTCTTCTCTATTAGAGGGTGAAAATTTAGATTTATGTTGCGATTTTGTATAGGGATTTATGTTTTATGAGCAATTGTTGGAATGTTGGCAATGTTTGTGCTTTGTGGTGTGATATTTGGGTTTGGGGTATGGTTGGTTCTTGTAGGAAGGGATAATGGGTAGTTGTCATATTATGTACATGGTTTAAATCTATGAAATAATTTTGTTGAGAAAAATGTATGAAATAATATTTTTTGGTTTAGATCACTCTGAGGAAGTTGTTGAGTATGACATAGCATTGTGGTTTGGAACTGTTCTTTAGGATGTTATATGCTTCTTGATGATTGCTTTCTAGATTTACTAATGAAAGATAGATAATTAGTTGCGTTGCATGACAGATGAAAAGCCACCTTTATTTTTACTCTGGTAGGACATATCATATCCAAAATGGGACATGCCTAATGGAACAGAAGGTAATGATACCACATTGGAATAGTGACACCGGAATTCACGTATGTAAATACCATGATCTTAGAAGCTTACATCGCTTTCCTTCTCCCATTTGTTAGGAACTTACAAGTGGCAGAAGCTCCAAGTATGCAAATGGAGATTCAAAAATAGCTTCATGACCCATTAGAGGTGGGTATCAGAAACTCTGGAGGTTCTTTCATTGACCTATGCCTGACTTAAACTAATTGAATTGACAGTAACATTGCTTTGTTAATATAATGGTGTGAGGTATTATTCAGGATCAAATTTTGGGTTTCCTGAGTTTCCACTATGGTGTTAAAATTGCTTGATTAGGCGAGAAAAACTTATACAAGCATATGGTTTTACAATTCTTAATCCTAGACCTCTAAATATATGACCTATTTTGTTTTGGATGGCAGGAAATGCACCACAAACGTACACCTCTGTAGAGGAGAGATCATCAAAGGTCCATTAGTTGATGTGGAATCTGGCTCTCGTTTTTACAATTGGAATTGGAGATAAAGTTGCAGACTTGGAGACCAAATGCTAGAGATACTTGGCTAATGTTTGAATGGGTGAGTTTAGTATGTAAGCTGATTCATTTGTACTATGGTTTTCACATTGACTTTGTGAATATCCTTCTTAATGAACTGCATGTTGGGCAATACATGTATATCTTAGCCATTTCAACTGCATTTCATATTTATTAACATCATTATATCCCAAAACAATGTGAAAAATGTTTTGTCTTTACTTCTGCAACACTACGTGAGCTCAATTAAGATCTATTAATCCGTACATGCATCCTTTGTTCTGTAATTGGTTGGGCCATTTCTGTTTAGCTACGTACACCTTCCCACTACCACTCTTTACTTGATAGCTGATAGGTAAATCAGTCAGTCTGAATGTGTCCAGCATTGTAGTGGCTGTGCAGACAGATCAATTTCTTAGATTTACACTTCCTATGGTGAACCTGATAATCATGGCAAATTTGAAAGGTGCGATTCTATGTTTAGATGTTTCTTCAATCTGGTCTTTTGTTTCTGCAAGTTACCCAATGGTTATGAGATTATAACGTGGAGCTTTTTTGTATGTGTGTTTTCTGTTGATTGGATCTCTTCCTCATCAGGTATTTCCCTATTTTAGCTTTTTTTTACACTTCCATAGTTATGTTTTATGTATGATGAAACATCTAGATATCAATGTATAGTTTGGAGATTTGTAATGCTTATCAAGCTTTGGATATATTCACATACCGCATGGACTTCCTTGCGGAGATAAGATCCCATCTGATATCATCATCATTTGTTTGTTTAAACACTATTGTGAGTTATGTAGCTTTTGTGCAAAACATGAATTGTATATCATTGTCATTTATTAAATGATGTCGGATTAATATGCAATTTCTGGAGGGTGTTGAAATGGAAAATGGATTGTTGCACTTTAAAGGGATGGGGGACTGGCAGGGTCTAGGGCTCCCCCTATGATCTAAATTTTGCCACTATATTCCTTTATGATCTATAGAATTTTATCTATATTCTTGCTATTTGGCTCCCCTCGTAGTTGTGTGCACTCAAATTTGACAAAGATCTATATGCCTGTAGCTGTACGATAGCACCTTCCCACCGTATTGTACATTCCTATCATTTCCCTGGCGCGCCAAGGCATGCACAACCACTAGTATATATAGAGGGCTCGCCCATCGAGGAGAGGGCAAAGAGTGGGAGAGAAAAGCCACGTGAGATTACAAAGCTACCCTTGTGTTGCCAATGGTTGAGATCGATTTTTGGAAGGCTGTTCATTTGGGGCTTAAGCTCTTGCAAACATGGCATGGCTCAGGCTTGATTTTTTTTAATAATCTGTTTTTTATTTCGAATTACAGAAATAATACTATCTTTTTTTTTACAGTAATAATCACTTATAGCTCCACGGTTGGGCGACTTGGGCTAGTCGCCCAACGGGTGAGCGACAAGTGTCCAAGTCACTTAACCGTTGGGTGACTGGACCATTCGCCTCCTAGTCGCTGAACGGCGGAGTGACTAGGACACCTGTCGCTCACCGCTGGGCCCTAGTCGCCCTACGGTTGGGCGACTAGGGGCGCTTATATGGTGCGCATGCCCAGCCAAGGGTAGTTTGCCATTTTTTCTAGAGAGCGAGCATGAGGAGAAGAGATAAGGGAAAGAGAAATGAGGAAGGTTAAGAGGAGAGGGGGAGGGAAAGAGAGGAGAGGAAGAGGGAAAGGGGGGGTGTCGACGATCGAGTCGCCGATCTTACAAAATAAAAGAGGAAAATGACGCGATATTTCCTGGGATAGTATGGGGCTGCTCTTTATTGATATGAACTGGATTTACAGGGGGTGCTTATGACCCGACTAGGAACTAATCCTAATTACACTGAATATGAAGATTGCTATGCTCTAATCTGATGATGCTATCTTGCATGTCTCAGATCAGATTGTGATTGTCGATGTGTTTCTCGATCTCCCTCTTCCTGCCTCTCTCTCTCTCTCTCTCTCTCTCTCTCTCTTTGCCTCTCTCTCTCTCTATGCTCCACCCTTAAATAACTTCCGAAGAGGTGGCAGTTACTCCTAGAGAAGGTGTCCCTGGTGAAGCATTACGACTGGTCGGGGCGAGGCGTCAGTTAACAATGTGTTAACTGCTCTACGGTTAAGTGCCTTAGAGACAATCAACCGTATTGTGATTATTATCAGTGTCTTTAGGACTATGTAACCGTGTGATATGAAGTATACATCACATGCTATATTCATCGCATGGTAAGAATATACTTGGGATCAGTTATAGATACCAGTTCATAGCTTCTCCGAGCAGCTACCTGATCGGAGACTAGGTCTGAGACCTTGTCAGGCCAGGTACCCTTATGTAACCTCTGGAATCCTTACAACCAGTGAGGTCGTTAGCTTTAGGGGTTACGACCATGAAGACGTATGGTCTTTTATTATGTATTAAGATAATACATAGAGGTTTTCATCCTCGTCAGCTAGCCCCCGAACTTTAAATGAACAGGTCATGTGAACACTTTTCTTCCGATGAAGTCGTATCGGGCAGACCCCATTTAATGTCGTGATATACGAAGTGTCCTGGTTCACTTTAAAGTTGAGAACTTGCCTTGGGAATCTAAGAGTTTTTCTGTCCGTTAGACAAAAAGAGGCTTTTGTCCATTGGACTTTTTAGATAACTCCAGATTGCAGTTAAAGACCTAAAGCTATAAAATCCCCATTACTGGGCTTTAGAGTTTTTACGCTTCCAGATCTTCCTCTGATCATCTTAAGTTCTTTGTTAAGAAAATCTTTCCGACCTTTATTGTCTTCCCGACCTCAAAGCCTCCTCCGACCACTACTCATCCCTTTGAGAAATTTCACTATGTCGGAGCAAATCACAAAGTGGATGGCTTCAGATCTAAATGAGAAGAAGCTTGAAGTGCTAGGGAAGATGGAAATGCTCCCAAACAGGAATCTGATCGGATAGAGGTCAACGGCTGGGGAGCACTTTCCGAGCCGCGAAGATGGCGAAATTCCAATCTTTCTCGCCCACATCGAGTGCGGGCTGAGGGTACCGGTGCATAAATTCCTTCCTCGCATTTTAGAGTATTACGAGGTGGAATTGGTGAATTTGGCCCCTAATTCCATCACTAATATTAGTATTTTCATCTACCTATGTGAGGCATACCTGGGAGTGCGTCCAAACTTGAGACTCTTCAGGTATTTCTATCGAATGGCGATGTCGGGGAGATCCATAGGGGCTCCTGGAGAATGCACGCTGCGCCTTCACGACGGGAAGGCCGATGAGTACATCCAAATGTACTCGAAATCCTCGTGGTCGTCATGGAAAAAGAATTGGTTCTACATGACGGTTACGAGGGATGATGGCTTCTACTTTGCCGGAATTAGGGCGAACGAGAATCCTAAGTGGAGGAAAGCCGTGGAGAAGGCAGGGGTGGTCGGAAGATGGGTGGATGCCATCCATGACCTGAGGATCAAGGGCTTGACTTCCTGGCATGTACTGAGAGATTTCAGCAAACGCCAGATTAGTCCTCTGAGGCTTTGGACTCATTCCCTGCTCTGGTCCATTGGTCGTGATGAAGCTATTTCACGAGGTGGTAAGTCTTCGAAAGAAGCTCCGACCAGTATGACTTATTACTTGATTATCGTAACACCTTAAAATCTGCCCTTGTCTCCTTCCTCTTTTTTTTAAAGCCCTTTCTCCTGAGGAAATCAGAGAGCGGATCAGGATGATCTGCGCCGGGGAGCCTGGTGAGAAGGCTGCATTCCCCGATATTTTGGCAATAGTCTCTATTGAAGAGAGACTGGCAAGACTTAAGGTAGATAATCAAATCTCTTTTATCATGTATTCATATTTTCCGATCAGTTTATTGATCTTGCTCTATCTTTGTAGGTGGTCGGATTGCGAGTCATACAATCCAGTGAGGATCAAAATCCCACCGTGGTTCCGACCAATTCATGCCCAGATGCATTGGAAGAATATGAATCTCCTGAGGTAATAGAGCATTTTAAAAGAAGAATATATATACTTTAGATAGAAAATTTCATCACCTAACCAAACTCGTTTTTTCATTTAGGTGGAGAAGACTGAAGGCCCGCAAAGCATAGCTACAGAGGCCGTAGACTCCAGATTGGTCGTTCACGACCTTACAGTTGTTACTGAAACAATTGATCTGGAGGTTGATGAAACCACTCCCTCCAACCCGATGGTTAAGAATGCAACCCTTGATGAATTGATCGAGGACATTGCTTCCGACATCATGTTAGAGGATGTGAGGGGTTTAACCAACCCTACCGGTTCAGAGCCGGCGAAATTGGTTGAAAAGAAAAGGAAGGTTAGCGGTATAGAGTTTACTCTACCGCATTTCAAAGTCAAATCCAAGAAATTAACTAGGTATGTACAAATGAAAAAGGTCGTATGAGTGCATACCTTTAATAGTTTATGGTGATTTGGTGTTTTGAACTTCCCTTCTTTGTCTTGTATAGGTCATCTGACGTTCCGGTCATTTCCGACCAGAATCTTCCTGAGGACCAGGCACCCATGGAAGTCCTCGTCCAAGGTACATCCCAGGACAAAGTTCCTGAAGATAAAGTGGTCGAGAAAGCCCTTGAGCAGGTGGTGAAGCCAACGATCGAGCTGGATCTATTGGTGATCCTAACTCCTTCTATGGAGGTAGTTGCCCCCGAAGGCCCTCAACAAGTCCTGACCCCTGTTGGTAATCCCTCCTAACCTAACAAGTTCCCTTTTGTTCCAAGATTTATCGAGGATAAGGAGCTTGACGAGGCATCGGGAAGAATATCAGACCATCAAATCAAGATAGGTCCTGATATTATTTTTGCCGATTATAATGACGTGGCAATCCGGGTAAGTATCTACGACCAGTTTCATAGTTTGTCTTTAAAAAGTTTACAAGAAACTTAAAGAGAAAATGCTATTTGTGTAGCATATGGTCGAGAACTTTGCTGTGGTCGGAGGACTGACCCAGCGAATTAAGGACTTGGAGAAAAAGCACTCCGAACTGGAAAGTTTGAACTTTCCTCTTAACCTTTTTCCTTCTTCAATACTTTGTCCTTCTCTAATTATTCTCCCTTATCATATTCGATAGATTTGGAGAAAATAAAAGAAAAAGTAGTGGCCGATAAAGCCAGAATAGCACTACTTGAGGAAGAAAATCAGGCTAAGGACCGGTCGATTGCAGAGGCGTTAACCAGAAATGAGACTCTTAATAGGAAAATTAAAGGTAATAGGTCGTAGACTTGACTTAAGATCCTCCTCTGATCATGTTGTACTTATTGCTTGCTTTACTCGTGTAGAGCAAACGCAAGCGCTGAATAGAGCAAAGAAGGCTCTGAAATTTGAGCAGGATAAGGAGGCAGCTCTTGTGTAAAATCTTGATGAAAAGATTCATGCTTTAAACAAGATGATCTTTGATATGGGATCAGGATCAAGTGTGCCTGACTTAAGAGATCCAATAGATAAAATGAACTTCTTGGGCCAACTTCAAGAAGATCTCAGTAGTCTGCTCAAGACTACTCGAGAGAATTATGCCCAGACTATGAAAGAAGGTGTTGCCAATGGAGTTAGTTTTGCGCTGGCAAAACTAAAGGCTTCCGACCCCTCCATTGATCTCCAAGCCGTTGAAGACGACTACAACTGCCTGCCTGATGAGGCGACTAAGTTTATGAAAGAACTAAAGCCGCTTGGAGACAAAGTTGTAGAGGAGATGGATATCGGATCTCCATCAAGCAGTAATTAGTCTGGAGACATTCTGGAGTAGGACATTGTAATATAAGAATTGTATATAAAACTTACCTTTATGTCATCAACAATTCTTTTTGTTTATCCTGTTGACTTTTTGAAATTCTCGTATACTTCCTAGCCCCCGACTACTTTGTAGTAGAAGAGCCTTACTAGACAAACAGTTAGCCAAGAAAGAGAATAAAAGTCGAAACCATTGTTTTGAAGGCATATATTGATCATAAGACAAAACTGATCGTAACAATACTAGGAAATCATTTTGGTCGGAACCAGTGTATGACTTCGAGTAGTTATAGATCTTTGTTTGTCATAATCGAAATACCAAACAAAACTGTACATGGTCGAAAAAAAGATTTGTTGGGATGACAAAAGTAGAAATGCAAGAATGTATGCAAAAAAAACGATAAGTGATCGTATTTATATATACAACCCAAAACTGGTCAGAAAATACTACTAAGAACAGAAGATATAGAAAAATATTTCGCAGAACGTGCTCAGGCTCAAGTCCGATTGGCAGCGAGGATCGTAAGAAAAGAACCGTCGCTAGGAAGCTCCTTCCAGTGGGCAGGACCACGTGCGAAAAAGGAGAGACTTCGACTAGGAGGCTTTTTGTGTCCCGACCAGTAGCCAACGAGAGTAGAACAGAATTTTGAAATGAAGAAATATAGTCTTCATAATCTTAACAGTATAAGGAACTACATGAAGTTATTTTTATTATGCTCTGTTTACTTGTATGATCACACGTGGAATCATTCATAAAATGATCACGACTAGGACCTATACAACGTATGACACAGATGCCGTTGCCAAAAAGTAACAGAGATCCTGATAAAGGATATCGGAGAGAAAAATTGTCTTCTCCGACCATCTCAAACAAACAATAGTAGGTGACCAGAATATAGGCATAGATATATAAACCATATCACTCGTCGAAAAGAAATGAATGAATGTACTAATGAAATGAAAAGGAATTGAAATAATGTACAAAAGATTTAGACATAGAACTTACGCAATTGATCAATGTTCCAAGAATTTGACAAAACTTGCCCATCCGACATAGCTAGTCGTACAGAACCAGGTCGGGTGACTTCGATCACTGTGTAAGGACCTTACCACTTAGGGGAAAGCTTGTTGCGATTTGCTTGGATCTGAATTTTTCTAAGAACCAGATCACCTACAGCGAGGCTATGAGGTTGTACCTTATGACTATGGTACCTTCGTATGGCTTGTTGATAGACTGCGGATCGTACCAAGGCTTGATTTCGACGTTCTTCAAAGAAATTGATGTCGTCAAGTCGTCGTTCATTCTGATCGTTTTTGTTGAAACAATTAGTCCGAGCAGAGCCAATTTTTAGTTCTAGAGGAAGCATGGCTTGACACCATAAACCAAGAAAAATGGTATTTCACGGTCACACGATAGTCGTGGTAGTTGAACGACCCATAATCTGAGCGGAGTTCTTGAACCCAAGCTCCTGACCGTTTAATTAACTGGTCGAACACTTGGCATTTGATCTCCTGCATAATGATACCATTAGCTCGCTCAACTGCTCCGTTGCTCTGCTTATGAGCAACAAAAGCAAAATGAACTTTGATACCAAGTTCGTCGCAGAATTCTTGGAATTGACCGCTGGAGAACTGGACACCATTGTCTGTGATTATACGACTGGGTACACTAAATCGTGTGACCACATTTTTCGTGAGAAATCTCTTAGCGGCCTTAGTTGTTGTTTTAACAGCAGGCTCGGCTTCGATCCATTTTGTAAATGTGTCAATCATGACGAAGAGGAATTCGAAACCCCCGGGTGCTCTTGGGAAAGGTCCCAGAATGTCCAGTCCTCAGGTTGCAAAAGGCCAGGAAGGAGGGATTATGCAGCAAGGCTTGTCTTTGGTTGATGTACTTGTCGGCTATAAAATCGACATTATACGCGCCGTCCTGAGCTCTTTTGCATCATGAAGGCGGTTGGACAATAGTGTCCTTGCTGAAGGCTTTACTGACCAATGTTCTCAGAGGAATGATGTGCTCCACAGACTCCTTCATGAATTTCGGTTAGTAACTTAATGTCATCCACTTGAGATATGCATCTCATCAACACTCCATGAGATCCTCGTTTATACAAGATATGTTTAATCAGAGTGTATGATTTGGCTTTTCGTGCTAGACGATCAGCCTCTACATCATCTTCTAGAATTATGTCATGCTGAAGATAATTATAGATCGATGTCATCTAATCTCTACCTTGATCGTGACAGTGCCAACCGTCAACGACCTGTGGAGCATCCATGTTTTCACGATCAGTTTGTATGACCTGTAGAGAATCATGTATGTTCTTGGAAGGCTTGACCACCGAGGGTGAATCGAGTTGCTCGAGAAAAACTCTGGGCTGGACGGTTGACCTTGTGGAGGCCATCCGTGCCAACTGGTCTGCTAGAAAGTTTTCCTTTCTAGAAATATGTTGGATCTGGAAACCGAAGAAGTGCTTTTCGAGTTTCCGTACTTCCACCAGATAAGATGACATCTTGGTACTCGAGCATTGATACTCTTTCCCTACTTGATTTGCTACTAGTTGAGAATCGTCTTTCACTAATGTCTGCGAATCCGGCGAACAGCCGCTCGAGTCTGCCGATAAACCTTCATATTCTGCCATGTTGTTTGTGGCAGGAAAATTTAACTAGATGGCGTACTTGATGTGTTCGCCAATAGGGGATATCAAGACAACTCTAGCCCCCAAGCCTTTTAGCATCAAGGAACCATCAAAGTAGATTGTCCACTCTTCGTGGTGTTAATACTCGGGCCCTTGGGTGGGTTCAGGGTTTGTCCATTCAACAATGAATTCTGCTATTGCCTAGGAGTTGATTGCTGTTCGTGAGATGAAATGGAGGTCAAACGCCCCTAGCTCAACCGCCTATTTTGCTGTTCGTCCTGATGATTCCCTGTTTCCAAGGACTTGACCAATGGGATATCCGGTTGGTACGACCACTTTGTGGGCCTGAAAGTAATGCCTCAGTTTCCTTGAAGACATAAGGAGACCATAGAGCAACTTTCGTACCTGTGGGTATCTTTCCTTTGGTCCATGTAAGACTTCGCATATATAATATACTGGTCGTTGGATGTTATCCCGTTCTACGACTAGTACACAGCTAACTGTCTGTGGCGTTGCAGCCACGTAAATTAGCAATGTTTCTCCCAATCTTGGAGAAACTAAGATCAGGGGGCTTGTAAGGTACTTCTTAAGTTCTTCAAAGGCATCGCTTGCCTCTTTAGTCCACTCGAAACCCCCATGTTTCCGAAGAAGCTTAAAGAAAGGTAATCCTTTTTCTTCTAACCTTGCTATGAAATGACTTAACGCTGCTATACAACCGGTTAATTTCTGGACCTCTTTCTTCGTGGTCGGAGGGCGCAACGGGTCGATGGCTGATATTTTTACTGGATTTGCTTCAATACCTCTAGCCGAGACTGGGAAACCGAGCATTTTTCTAGCAGAAACTCCGAACACACACTTCTCCGGATTCAACTTGAGGTTATGCCTTCTCAAGTTGTTGAAAGTCTCTTGTAGGTCGAGAATATGATCGCTAGCATTGGTGCTCTTTATGATCAGATCATCAACGTAGGCTTCTAGATTCCGACCTATCTGTGGACTAAAAGTTTTCTACATCAACCTTTGAAAAGTTGCACCAGCGTTTTTGAGACCAAATGGCATCTTAACATAGCAATAAGTGCCATATGGAGTGATGAAGGAAGTTTTCTCTTCATCTTCTTTACACATATTAATCTGGTGGTACCTTGAATACGCATCTAAAAAACTTAGTAGCTCACACCCGGAAGTAGAGTCTACAAGTTGGTCAATACGTGGAAGGGGAAAATCTTCCTTCGGACAAGCTTTATTAAGATCTGTAAAGTCAATACACATTCTCCATTTCCCATTATTTTTTCTAACCATTATAGGATTGGCGAGCCACTGAGGGTGGTCGACTTCACGAATAAACCCAGCCTTGAGAAACTTGTCAATCTCCGACTGGATTGCCTCCTTCTGATCAGGTGCAAAACACCACAGCTTCTGCTTGATCGGTTTCTTGTCAGGCTGGAGAGCTAGCATGTGCTCGATCACCTCCCGGGGGACTTCGGGCATTTCGGACGCCAGCCAGGCGAATACGTCCTAATTTGCTCGGAGGAAGAAGACGAGCGACTCTTCCTATTTTGGGTCGAGTCTTTCCCCCACCAGTATCTTGCGGGTAGATGGGTCAGTGTTTCCTGACCCAAGTGTTGACTTGGTGCTGTCCAGAGAAGCGCCTTTGTCGAGCGGTACCTCTTTTGTCTGGTCGGGTGGCTTTGGCGTCATCTTTGGCCTTGAGTGCTTAACCTGCACGGTAGATGGATTAGCCTCTCTAGTCGAAAGTTCATCGACCAGTTCTAAGGATTTTCGATCACACACGTAAGCCATTTTTTGATCTTCTCGAACCGTGATGACTCCTTTCGGTCCCGGCATTTTCAAACTTTGATAACCGTAGTGCGTGGCTATCAAGAACTTTGCTAAGGCCGGTCGACCAAGGATTTCATTGTATGTAGATTCAAAATCCACCACATCGAATGGGATCTTTTCTGTTCGGAAGTTGTTAGGTCTTCTGAACGTAAACGGTAAAACTTGTCCTATCGGTTTAGCGGTGGAGCCAGGGACTATACTGTGAAAGACATATTTCATTGGTTTCACCTTGGACTTGGAAACTTGCATGTCTTCTAAAGTTCCCACAAATAAAATGTTTAAAGAACTACAACCATCTATCAAAACTCGATTAACCCTACAGTTATTAATAGTTGGTTCAACAACAATAGGGAACCTACCTGGTCGAGCTGAAGGGTTGGGGCAGTCTTCTTTGCTGAAGGAGATTGTCGTGTCCGACCACTTTGATGGCTTGATGATGGTCAGAGGCTCGACGAGGTTGACCTCCCGCTCCATGGCCTTCAGATGACGCCTCGACTCATACGAAGAAGACCCTCCAAACATCATGTTGATCGTGTGTTGAGGCTCCTGGTACTCCATTTCTTCGTTGCCATCTTTGTCCTTTTTGGAACTCGTCTCTCCGAGCTCCTGTATTACGGGAAATGGTCCTTTACCTGCATAATAGTCCTCCAGTTTCTTTTGCCAGGCTCAGCAGGTGCGGAGGTCGTGCCCTGCCTGCTGGTGAAGTGGACACCACTTCTTGTTTTTCTGGAACCCTTTGGTCGGAGCTTTTTCTTTGCCTCGACCGGTATAGTTCTTTTTACCCTTTCGTAAACTTTTCAGGGATAGCCAGGACTTCTTTGTCGTCAGGTCTACGGTTCTTCTTCTTCTTGAGAGCTTTCTTATTCTTTTTCTCTAGTTTGTCCAAGCCAGGCTGGTTGATTTTGTTCTTCCGATCAATAGCCTCACACCACTCTATTGCTTTGCTAGCGATGGCGTACTTGTCGGCCATGTCGAAAAGTTCGACGGTTGTTCGTGGAGGGTTCATTGCTATATCCTTCGTAAACCGTTGATTCCTTAGACCTATTTTAAAAGCCTGGATAACAGATGACTCTGCGATCTTTGGTATGGAATTACGAACCTGGCTGAATCTCTTGATGTATTGACGGAGAGTCTCATCAGAGCCTTACCGGATTCGGTGGAGGTCGTCCTCCTTTCTAGGGCGGTCGTACGTACCCTGGAAGTTCGCAATTAGAAGGACGCAGAGTTGCTCCCAAGTATAGATTGATCGGACCGGTAGGTTAAGTAACAACGACCGGGCAGACCCTTCGAGCACGGTGGGTAGATAGTTTGCCATCACATTTTCGTCACCACCAGCAGCTTTGATGGCGGTGGTATATATTTGGAGAAACTCTAATGGGTTCTGAGTCCCATTGAACTTGTCCAAGTTGGCCAGTCGGAACCTGTTTGGCCACGCACAGCTTGGAGCCCTACAGAGAAGGCTCGACAACCTGTGATCGATTTATGGCGCCTTCTTTGGAAAGGTGCCGGATTGTAATCGGTCGGAGACCGGTTCCTAGGGTTGGAACGCTGGAGCTCCGGTGTGCCGATTCGGTCGTAGACATTGGTATGATGCCTTCGACTGCCTGCTTGATTTAGATGATGTCGGAGATCATTAGGTCCAAGCGATTGTTCTTCTCGACGTGGTGAGGGAGTGGCTACTTGGAATAGCCTTCTTCCCTCATGACTCCTTGGTCAGAATCGTCGAGGAGGCCTTGGTATTGATTGTTCCCCAACATGACCATGCTGCCCTCTATTGAGGGAGGAGCGTTGGGACGAAGTCATAGTTTGGCTTCTTGAATTCCTCTGTTCCCGATACGCTTCCGTTCGTTGCATGGTCTGCATTGCGAAATCTCGATACTTGGCCTCTGAAATGATAAAACACAGGGTTTCTGCTAGAACGAGGTTAGAATTATTCAATATATCTTGAACACATTGCGGGTTTAAATGCGATTCTGAGGGTCTCGGGGGTTCATCTTGGTAGTAGGTGTCGCAGTCTAAACATTCCCACGACCTCCGGATTTGTTCCGTCCGACCAGCTACTCTTGGTGGGGCAGTGTCAGGCGAGTTACCTGATGGACGTCAATCAGTTCTGTTGCCTCCGGAAGTTGGTGCTTGATGGCCTGTAAGATCTCCACCAACACGTGGTGGTGTGGTAGAGTGTGTAGGACCATGCAAATCATCTTGATTTGCATCTCTGATCGCATTGACCTCGTGCCTCCAGCAGCGATCCTCCGACGAGCTTCCATTGTAACTAATGGAGAGCCTTCTAGTGCTTCTACTAGGAGTTTCTACGACGGAGAGCGGTCGGATATGAGCACCTCCTGAGGTCTTCTTAGTGGGCTTAGCCTGATCCGGCGGACTGCCGATCGTATGCTAAGCCTTATCATCCCCACTTGGCCTACGACCAATGGAGGCTTCATCGACACCGTTACCAGATGTCGGTTGGCTCCTGGAATTGCCAGAAGCTGTAGGCGAGTACCTTTCAGCCATGATTTCATCAAGAGTATAAAGATTCTTGAGTGGCGGTGCTGAATTTTCTTCACCTGTTTTGCTGGTCAGAAGGACAGGGCTTGGAGTGGCTTCTAGACATTCTGAGTTGGTCGGAATGGCTGAAAACGCTACTTGTCATAGTGGTGGATCCTCATCCATCCGGTCGATTTCGCTAACGTCGGCGATGTGTGAACCGGTAGAGGAGGAGGAGGATGACATGCCGTTTTCTTGCATGGCACGGATGCATCCTTCCATGTCGAGGTTGGAGTAGTCCGCCAGGTCGAACCAATTCTCCTCGTCCCAAACTCCGACCATAGTCGCATGAGCCATTATGAGGAGTGAGCGAGGATTTGATGAGCGGAAAGTTTCTTCAAGAAACTTACGTCTTCTACCCACAGACGGCGCCAGCTGTCGACGATCGAGTCGCCGATCTTACGAAATAAAAGAGGAAAATGACGTGATATTTCTTGGGATAGTATGCGGTCGCTCTTTATTGATATGAACTGGATTTACAGGGGGTGCTTATGACCTGACTAGAGACTAATCCTAATTACACTGAATATGAAGATTGCTATGCTCTAATCTGATGATGTTGTCTTGCTTGTCTCAGATCAGATTGTGATTGTCGATGTGTTTCTCGATCTTCCTCTCCCTGCCTCTCTCTCTCTCTTTGCCTCTCTCTCTCTCTCTCTCTCTCTCTCTCTGTGCTCCACCCTTAAATAACTTCCGGAGAGGTGGCAGTTACTCTTGGAGAAGGCGTCCCTAGTGAAGCGTTGCGACTGGTCAGGGAGAGGCGTCAGTTAACAATGTGTTAACTGCTCGACGGTTAAGTGCCTTAGAGACACTCAACCGTATTGTGGTTGTTATCAGTGTCTTTAGGACTATGTAACCATGTAATATGAAGTATACAACACATGCTATATTCATCGCACGGTAAGAATATACTTGGGATCAGTTATAGATACCAGTTCATAGCTTCTCGGCGACTACAGTGGGAGACTAGGTCTGAGACCTTGTCCGACCAGGGTACCCTTATGTAACCTCTAGAATCTCTACGACCAATAAGGTCGTTAGCCTTAGGGGTTACGACCATGAAGACGTATGGTCTTTTATTATGTGTTAAGATAATATATAGAGGTTTTAATCCTCGTCGGGGGGGGGGGGGGTGGCAAGAAAGTGTCTTCGCATCGACGATGACGACGGTGAGTCTCTAGCATTATTTTGTATGTGCGTACTTTCGAAAACATGGTAGGTTAGCAAGCAACATCATGTGTAGTGACATATTGTTAGCAAATAAAATAATGGTAGGTTACCTTCAAAAATCTTCAGATGCGTAATGTGTAGTATCATATTATCAGTGACGAAGCTAGAAAATTTGTGTGGGGTAGTAATAGTGATGGTAAAGATTAGGCTATTAAGCAATTAGCAACTGAACGAATGTTAGGGTTGGGTAAACCAGGCATTGTAAATATTGTACTCAGATGATAATACTTAATGTTTATATATAATTAGTTGCGCTTTTTTCCCAATCAGCTGACTGCTTCACACATTTAGTTGCGAAAACAACTTAATTTTATGGAGTGTTGATGATAACAATTGCTAACATCGGTAAATAAGTTTTAAATATGTGTGAACATATTCTTAAAAACTTTGTAGTCATTACATAATATTTTGTTAGAAAGCGTAGTCGCAGGTCTGCATATAAAATCATGGTAGGTTAGTTTCGAAACTATGGTAGGTTATGAACAAAAAATCACTTGACTTATGCAAGAATGCAACTTAATTTTTAGAATTTCCAAAGCTACGCTATAAGTAATTGAACCCACTAATTGTGTCGTAATTGCTAACTAGAAATTGATTTGCAGGTATGGCTCGAGACCCTTATGGCTCGGACGGCTATCGTCGGGTTGGTGGGAGCAGCTCGGCCACGTAGCGCGTGGTTGAAGAAGAGGACATGGTGGCTGATGTTGTGGACGAAGAAGAGGACACGACAGTCGATGTTGCGGAGGCAGAAGAGGAAGATCGCACACCGCACGCTAAGCCCACTGCACAGGCGGATGCAGGGGAGCATGTGGATAGCAGCATAGTGTGTCAGATGGAGATCGATGACCTGATGGTCTGGGTGGCGGAGGAGGCTTTAGAAGAGGATGGCGATGACTCTTCCGATGAGGACGAAGGTCCTAATCTGCAGGAATGGAATACGGTGGACGTTGAGGATCTTGCGGTGCACGACAAGCGCGTATCACCGTGGGAGTACCATGGTACGGAGGTTTGGCTACATGCAATGTTTGTTGATAAGAGATCACTGCAGGATGCCATTAAGCTGTGGGCCTTTTCCATGCTGTGAACATTTCAGGTCCTAAAATCCAGCCAGGAGCAGTACATCGTGGTCTACAAGCAGGGTGAATGTCCTTGGCATGTGCATGCACGTAGACCCAAATACGAGACTCACTAGATCGTCTCTGTGGTGGAGGCACACCCTTGCGTGCTCAGTAGTGTTTTGCCTAAGCATCACAACCTAACGTCCAACTTCATAGCCAATCTCATGTACGGAGAGATAGTGAAGAAGAACGACCTGGAGGCCAAGCACATCATGGTGGCTATAGAGCAGAAATTCAAGTACGAGATTAGCTACACGAAGGCATAGCGTGCAAAGTAGAAGGCTTTGGAAAGGAGGTTCGGTTCTTTCGAGGCGGCTTCTGATAACCTTCTTCGTATGCTCTAGGTGCTACAGGATTAGAACCCGGGCACATACATTGTTGTGAAGGACAAGCCATTTAGAAGACCATCGCTAGGTTTCATGGTATTGCAGAGGGCCTTCCTAGCCTTCGGTGCCTACATCTATGCTTTCAGGCACATGTTGCTCGTGATCTCAGTCAATGAGATGTTTCTAACTAGAAAATACAATGGCCAGATCCTGACAACAATTAGCGTTGATGGCAATAATAAGATTTTGCCCTTAGCCATCGCATTCGT
This sequence comes from Phyllostachys edulis, assembly GCA_036346405.1. NCBI lineage: Eukaryota > Viridiplantae > Streptophyta > Magnoliopsida > Poales > Poaceae > Phyllostachys > Phyllostachys edulis. Next base: position 2,752,195 of record CM070567.1, on the reverse strand, counting down.
CGAAAGTGAGAATTTCGACAGCTGGTTGTGGTTTCTTCAACATTTGAAAGTTGGAGTAGTTGCCACACGTCCTGATGTCTGTATAATCTATTATCACCACCACAGGATGATGAAGGCCATCAGAAAACTTCAACAAGACCCTGAGGAGCCGTTCCCTTGGCCAGACATGAGGAACAAATGGTGTATTCGCTATCTAGGGGCCAACTTCCTCAAGCAGTTCCCGCAGTAACCGTTAATGAAGCTGTTCAAGAGGATGGCAATGCAGAACTAGCGGTGCAAATTTGATGCGTTGTGGGAGATCATGGAGGATCACACTAGGAAGCACGTCGTCGAGAGAAACAAGCATCCGCCCATTCCTAGCGTGGCCCAACCCGAACGCCTCCCACCACTGTGGGAGCTTGACCCTCCCTGTGTGATGCGGAGGACCTCGAGGGACATCAAATGCTTCTCACATTGGATTGAGGCTGAGCCATTGGAGAAGTGGTCCTTGCTGCATGACACAGACAGTGCTAGGTGCGACATAATGACCACTAACCTTGCGGAGATCTACAACTGGGTTCATAGGGGCCTCCATGCCCAGCCCCTAGTCGCCATCGTGGAAGGCGTTCTGCAAGGTACAATCGGGTATTTCAGGGAAAGGCATGCAAATGCGGCACTTCATGCATCGAACCCACATACACCGTACTGCTCGAAGATTACAGTGTACATATAGGCCAAGATCGAGAAGGGTCAGTCGCACACGGCCTTCGTGATGGGAAACACGGAGCATCATTTCGACATGCTCCTTTGTGATAGAGCTAAATTTGGGACGGCTCGCTCTCTTGTTACGAACGAGGTGTGCCTTGGAGATCATGTCAATGAACCTAGTTGCACATGGAACAAGCCAGAGCTTCTTCATAAGCCATGCTCTCATGTCCTCGCCGCATGCGGGACCATCAACATGGACCCGTCGAACTTCATGTCGGAGTACTTCATGAAGGAGAGGGTGTTGCAGGCGTGGTACGGCGAGCTAAGAGGCTTTAGGGTTGTGGGCAACTTTGCCATGTTGGATATGGCACAACGGACTTGGATTCCAGATCTTGGCCTGTTGAAGGGCGGGAAGGGCCGTCGGCAGAGCCGTTGCATTAGCAACCATATGGATAAAGGGGAAGTTACAGTGGTGGGAAGATGTTGCGGCCTCTACAGCCAGGTAGGCCACACTGCGAAAACTTGCAAGGCGCTTGCCGACACGTAGGAACGCCGGCGTGAAGTGTAGCACCGCTTCTTGTTGGGTGCGTAGTGGTACTAAGATTAGAACTGCTAGCATGTTGTAACTTGTACTTCGGTGAGTACCTTGCTTGTTGTAAGCACTGTGGAACTAATTGTATCGTAATTGCAAATTTTAACTTCATTTGAAGTGTCAATCTCTCGTCATAATTGCAAAGTACGACGTGACCTCGCTCGGCAGTGCACGACGTGACCTCGCTCTGCAAAGCAGGATGTGACCACTCTCTGCAAAGTAGGACGTGACCCAACGAGTCTACTCAGAGCCGCTGCCTCTCGGACGCGAATTTCCTTCAACCGAATTACAATTCAGCCGCGTACGCAGCGTCGGCTCGACATATAAGTACTACACCTTTCACGCTGGGTTCTCCTGCATCCAAACTTCAACACAATCTCGCTCAGATGGAGAAGCACTTGGAGGAGATCTGCAAACTGCAAAGGGAGTATGTAGCCCAAGAGGAACAAAGGGAACGTGCCAAGCAGCCACCTCTCCGTAATGACGCCAACCCCATAGTAGCAACCCCTACCACAACATCCCAACCGAGCATTTGCTGCAACACCCGCCCGAGGGGGAGACGCCGCCCCTATGTTGGTGCAGGGACAGATGCAAGTTCTTCAAGTCCAAGCATCGGCTCAACCTAGGCATGCGTTACTAGGGTTGCGCGCACTACCCCTGCGACTATCCTGACCGCCGTTGGGACACGGGCCGCTATCGGCAGCCGGTAAGGACAGGTTACAGTATGTTCCCCTACCATTTCTCTTTCAAAATACGCACTAACAACCTCTCTCATCTAACTGTAGTCCCTGGGTCCACTATGTGGCTACCGCAAGTGGATCGACCTAGAGATCCACTAACACGACCAGTGGACTCTCGACTGCAAGGAGTGGGATGCCAACAGGGACCGTGAAAGGAGGGATGAGGAGCGCCGCACCGAAGAGCACAACGAGCGTATTCGGCGGGAGACGTAGGCCCATCTTAAGACGTGTAGGTGCAAGGAGCGTGAGGCTCACGAGAGGGAGCGTGAGAAAAAGAGGGAATTGACGACCGAGGCCAAGGTGGCCGGTGAGGAGTACAACGCCAAGCTCGCAATGAAGGGCAAATGGCCTCAGTCCACATAGTAGTCCGACCTTCTTCGTCCATATGTCCTATGTATTTCTAATTCCCTAAAGGCATGCGTGTACCGTTCTTGGTTCGTTAGCCTTCTTGCCATGTAACTCTTTGTCGGATCAATTGTCGTGTTGTTATTGTTGCGTCATTTCTCCATAGTTCTCCACTGTGTATGAATTTCCTAGCGCATCGCAATATCACTTTCCTTCGTACTTACGAATCATTACTACCTCTATCGTCCTCACAAAATTCTTCAGAAATTCAGCGCACTACAACAACATACGACGATCATAAAATGTTATTGTGAGTTTGACAAATTTCGTACTCTTGAGATTCTGCAAAAATCACAAACGGACCAACCAACCTTATCACTACCCTTTTATTTCCAAAAATAATAATAATAATAACAACCTACAAACAGGATTTGCTAAATATATTACTTACAAAATTTGACATTTATTCCAACACAATTATTTCAATCGGATTAGTAAAATAGTAATGTTATTATTTTAAATCGTGCAATGGTTGGACGACTTGGTACTAGTCGCTCAACCATTGGGCAACTGACTCAAATCGCTCAACAACCGGGCGACTACGACACGTGTCGCTACGCTGTTGGGCGATTTTGGCCAGTCGTCCAATGGTTGAGCAACTAGTCCTAAGTCGTCTAACGGTACGACGACAGATGATTATTTATGTGAAAAAAATAAAGTAGTATTATTTTTGTAATTCTAAATAAAAAATAGCTTATTAAAAAAAATTGCTCAGGTTCAGAGTTCCAATTAAGGGAAGCTTAAGCCTACGTACTTTGTAACAGCTTAGCTTCTAGCGATCCAAAGCCTCTTCCTGATCTTACTAGCTCATCTTGCTTTCGGAACAACGCCTCACGGGGGCATTTTACCCTAGCGAAACCAATGTAGCTATTGGTATCAACTTTTATTTTTTTATTAGACGGTGGAGATCGCTCCTACCGATCATGCACCATAGAAGAAATTTTTATTAAACGGTAGAGATCGCTCCTATTACCTATGTACCGTAGATCCTCTTCGTTGAAGTAAATCCATCTAGGAATGTGCTGCAAATGTGCTATTTGACAGCAGGGATGCACGCATGTCGTCGTTGTTTCTATATTTTTTTCTCCCAACCAGGAACGGATTGCATTGCCGTTCTTCTCCAAAACCGGTGGGACGAGACGGGTCCGCTTGCACACGAAAACGTTAATCGGATGCTAGCTCAGTAGCTCTTGCTATTGCATCTAGAATTCTAGATCTCGCTAGTCATTGGGCCCACAGGTAAGCATATCTGGCGCAAGCACTAGAAAGCCCATGAAGAAGAAAACCCAACATCGGCCCATACCTGGCTACTTGCATGCGAGTGCGTACACGTTGTTCACTGTACTCGTATACATACGCCTATACTTTCTAAGGAAAATAACGAAAAATAAAAATATATTAATGAATGAACCTAACAAAAGTTGATGCCATAATATTACTGGTACAAGTTAGAATTGTCGCTTTTCACTTTCGAGAGTCTCCCGGATGCTACTCTGACCGTTACTTTTAATACTTTGCATTAAGATATAGAGTACTAATAAAATTGTAATATTGTAAAAATATTTTTAAGGACAAATCTAAGACATAATTTTTATATATCAATACAAATAGTTTTAAACATATCGACGATCAAACTTTAGAATTTTTTACTGCACATATTACTAAAAAAAGAAGAAATAATTGATTATTTGCCACTACAAAAGAGTGAATTTCATGATTTGCAACTGCATGTGTCTGTGACATCTAAGTCCCGGAGCCACATGTCATAGACACATGAGTGGCAAATCATGAATTACCAATCTTTAGCAGTGGCAAATGATCAAATCTCCCAAAAAAGAACGGAGGAAGTATTAATTACAATGACTCTCTAGCTCCGTTTGTCCTCCACATGTATGACTGACGACGACTAAGAGTATCTCCAATCGTAAGATATAATCTTGTCTCTAACATATACTACATCATCTTTACAGACAACATCTCCAATAGATAGTCTCTAGCACACTCTCTTACACTTATATTTTATATTTTTACTTTAAAATGGGCCTACATGTCAACAAGAGTAGATTCATGTATCATGTCTTGTTTCGTATGCACGACAGTCTCTTCAGGAAGAGATGGCTTGTGTTCTCTCTTCTCCACATAGGATTTTGTTGACGTGACATAGTTAAGAGACGACAATAAATACATTATTGGAGATGTCCTAAAGGAGCCGGTGGTACCGTTCCAATTGCCATGCATACTGGCCGGATAGATCTGGATGATCGATGCCTTGTTCATTTGAACAGTACTAGCTAGCATACGGTTTAACTAAATCTTAATCTGTCATTTGGACCGACTAAGCATAGTATTAATCGCTCAACGATATTTTTCGAACAACTTCTTTGTAGAACTTGTCGACTTAGCTAGGATTTGCACCCAAGGTCCAAGCACTTGGGATTCACACTTGTCAGTACCATTCGAGAGCGATCTTAATTTATTGAAGACGTACAAACGTATTTTGAAGGCCCATATATACGAAAGCACATACATCAGATTAAGATGTATACGTCCACATGCAAGGCTGCATGGACGGTCTCTCCTTTTATTCATTATTATATATCAACTTTATTTTCCGCGCGTACAGCGGCCTAGCGTACATATATATATATGTATTGTGATGCATGTAGGTAGTACTAGGCATGTGCACGCACGAATGACGTACGTATTAGAAGCAGAAGGTGACTTGGTAGTTGCTGTTGCCTTTGCACGCATGGGTTTTCCGATCGTTGGGCTGGTGGTACGCGTCGGGGCAGCTGGCATCCCCGCAGTTAAGCGTAACGCCGGTGCTGCACGAGAATTGCATCGCCACGTTGAAGCCGTCGATCACCGAGATGTCGTAGAAGTCTTGGGCGCCGCCGATCGTGAACTCGGCCAGCGTCGCCGGCGGCTTCCCGGAGAGGCTGCAGGAGAGCGCGCCACCGCAGTCGCCGGTCCGGCAGCTCCCGCGGCCGCCGTTGAAGTTGCAGCCGGTGCGGCCCCATACCCTGCCGGAGCTGGTGCCGGCGGGCACGTTGATGGTCCACGTCTGGCCCGGGGCCAGCTTCACGCCGCCGCCCACCGGGATGGCCGCCGGCCACACCGGGAAGCCGCATTTGTTGGTGATGGTGAAGGTCGCCGCGTTGGCGCCGGCCGCGAAGGCGACGAGGAGCATAAGGAGCACCGAAGAGGCGGCCGGAGTCGCCATTGTCGATCGTTGTGGTTGATTTCCCTACTAGCTACTTGGAATATTGTGTGTTCTACTTCTGAGCTAGTTGGGATATATTGATGTGTGGGCTTAGGAGGGGGCATGGGTATTTATAGATGGCCGGGGAGAGAGAAAAGTCAAGACTGGGGAGAAATTTGTCGAATGGTTCTCGATGCATATGCTGGAAATGTGATCCATTTGACAGGAACGGGCAATACTACAATGATCGCTTGTTCAATGGATGAGAGCATACTGAGCCCTGCCTTCAACGATACTACGAGCATTGATATGAATAAGATGATTTTTCCCTCTCTCTGAAATTTCTGTGTAACAGCGTACATTGACAAAATAGCCTTCAATTTCCTCCCGGCCGCTCTTGTAGTCTCGTGCGTCTTCATGCTAAAATCTGTGGAAAAATGTGGCCTTCAATTTCATCAGTTAGCGGCTTAATAATTCCTCTCTCAAGGGCTAAAATCTGTGGAGAAGAAAAGTGTGGCTTGCGGGCCCAGGCCAAGAGATGGATTAATAATATATTCCTCTCTTTTTCCATCTTTCGTACCACTCCCCCCAATCAAAAAATCAAACAATATTCTAAATTTTGGCTATTAATATCTTTATGTGTACTTAGTTTGGACACATGAAAATTATACATTTAGATTTGTATCGAAAACCACTTTCATAATATTTTAATTCTACCAGGTTTTATTAATATATTATAATAAAAATGACTGGTCCAAGTTATATTTTAGGGATCGTGTCGGTGTCCAAAACGACGACCGGAGGGAGTACCTATTTTCGAATCAATATATATGTGCACAACCACATCGATCCAGCTATGTACTCCAATATTACTCCTTGATCATACTCCAATATTAGTCCTTCATTTACTAGTCACAGTTGGACTCTTTTTTTTAGAGATATTTTACGATACATTCTGCTAATAGTATATAGTAGTAGTATAAATTAAATCTGACCGCAAACGAACAAACCGAAGACGAACACACACGAACACAATGAAACCCTAAAATGCGGATGCAAGAACACAAGAATTTTTTTGTGCCGTCAGAACAACAACTTTTCTGATTTTCTCTTACTCTATTGCTTTTGTTCACAAAATCTGATTACATGGGTGCCTTTTAATTGAGAGCAAACGACTATTCGTATCCAGAAAGTCTAGAACACAAGAATTTTTTTTGTGCTGCCGGAACAACAACTTTTCTGATTTTTTTCTTACTCTCTTGCTTTTATTCACAAAATCTGATTACATGTGTGCCTTTTTATTGAGAGAAAACGACCATTTGTATCCAGAGAAAGTCTAGAAGAGCCGTGTGCGCGCTGCCATTCTCTAGCGAGACAAGACAAGCGAGCATGCAAGCACTTCAGAGCGAGCAAAATTGGTCTAGAAGAGTCAGCTAGTTCTTATTCAAGTGCCTCGCATGTGCTACTAGCATCTCACTCCATGCATATATACACATATTCATCCGTTTGGCATGTGTTGGAACACCTAGGTGCGGATCTACATTGGGATGTACATCCGAATAACTAATGAGTCACTGACGTATGGGATCATCACTGTTTATTTAAATAAAATCAGGAATTAAAAACTCGAGAGAATGACATGTAGGGCCTACATGTAAGAAATGGTTTTTCAGAAAATAGTAAAAAAGGAAAAGCCACTTTCAGTTCAAAGGAAATACACTTTCTATTGGAAAGCATAAATTTTAGAAAATACACTTTCGACGTCACCCTTTTCTTATTTTTAGGATTATTCAAACCGAACCAAATTCGGACGCTAATAACTTTTGCATATGAACTCCAAATTGGATGATTCTTTTTTTTATAAACCCATCTAAAATCATGATCTGTCGGAATATGAAAAAATATTTTAATTTTGTGGCTATTGAATTTATTTTTCTATTTATCATTTGTTTTTGGCTCCTTTGAATAGACGTTAGAAATAGGAACGAGATTATCGACGATCAAGCACCCTCATTCTCTAAGCAACCAGAGCAAGGAAAACACCTCCTTTGACCATGTTGATCCCATTATTTCAATTATTGTACTTCATTTTGCAAAATGTATTATGCATATGTATGTAACGGTAGTTAAATTCCTATTGAATGCATGATTCCTCCTTGTCAAGTTGATTTTTTTAAACTATTATAGCCTTTAGGATATGGTTTAGATAGTAGCTAATGTCAATTTGGGTATTTCGATTAAGAATATCGAATATGTGCTTAGCTGGGCTCTTGTTTTCACTAAACTTTAACAAATGATGAAAAATTTAGTTTGGATTTGGGAGATTTTGAAATTTTGGGCCATAGAGGTTACCTCTGTTAGTTTGGTACATACATAAAAAGTTAGTTTTTGATGCGAATGAGTTATATTATGAACTAAAAAAAATGTGAAAGTGTGTTCTCGCATGTAGATAGGGGAAGATCCTCACCCGGCTAGATTAAGGACCGAACACCGGTGTATCTAATCTAAGCCTAAGTGTACAACCACATGTGCTAGTTATGGGATAGCCTTGGCTAATTAAGTCATTTAGGACTAGTCTTGCATGTTGATAGGCTGTAGTAGTACAGGCATATCCAGATAGGTTTGCTCGAAGGGGCTCTCTTCACCGAGGCATTGGGAACAAAGCTTGCCGATACAACGGTGAATGCCTCACTGAGACGCGAGGGGGGGGGGGCATACCCAAGTGAAGTGAGGGTGTTTCATCATTCGCCAGACTAGTGCAAGATTAGGACTAGGTGATGTAAAGTCTTTATTACGAACTCTAGGGTGCATACTATAATATTGTGTGTTGTGTGTGGTGTTATCGGCGGATACCAAACAAACTAGAGACCTCGTATCGTGTGGGTAAAGTTATACATCTCTGCAATCTATTTAAATAGTCGTCCTCGCAGTCATGAGCGTGCTAAGTGTAGTCACATCAGGTATATATAGTCTTATCTTTTGCAAAAAACGGTCTTGTTGGAAAATGATGGGATGATTTTGTTGTTGTTGTCATGTGTGCCATGTCTATGGATGAGAATGAATTGATGATCATAGCCGAGGAGGGTTGTGATTTACTATTGTTAAGTTATATACTTGTTATTTCATTATCTGACAATTGCTCTTTCAAATTTTCGTTGCAAATTATTACATATCGTTATTGCAAATTAATCTTGCTTATTGCTGCAAATAACTTGCAGTGTAGAGCCTCATTCTTTGATAGCCTTGTTCTATTATGTTGAAATACACTACAAGTCTTGCTGAGTACAAAATATGCTCAATCTTGCTTAAATAGTTGATCAGAGTATGAGGATGAACCGATGCCAAACAATGCGTTCTTTGCACCTAGTACCGGAGGGTGCAGTGTTGGGTCTTATTAGGGTTTGTCCTTGGTGGTTGCGTGAGGGTATGGATGGGCACACTGCTGGACCTTTTGGGTTTTAATTTCTATGTTTTCGCTGTTATATTTGTTACTTGCTTTAATTTGGTCGATCGGCCATGTAATGTAAACGCTTACGTTTAATGTCCTCTTTATTTTATGTTGTATGTATAATTTATATGGACGTGATTATCGATGTTGTGCATGCGCATATGTTGGGACCCAAAAATACGATTCAGGAACCCTCTGCGTATTCTAAACTAGCCCCAGATCAGTAGCTAGTTCATACAGGAAACAATGATGAAATACCATCCATTTTATTCGATTTAACTAAAAAGATCTCAAAATAACAAATAGTAATATTAACTAGACCTTATGGTCAATGTTTTCTTAACATGCCACGTAGGGTTGAAGAAACAAATAAACTCTTGCAGCGGAACGGAAATCTTGAAAAGGCCAATCAACATGCCCACAGGCAATCGAGTGGAGAATGCATCCTGATTCACAAAACTTTCATGGTACTCCTTCTGAAAGAAATCTTGCGCTGCTTGATATTCCTCAACTGATCAACAAAGGTGTAAAGCCGTCAGTACATAAAGCACTCAGCAAGCCGTAGGGAAATGTATGCAAATAGTATTCATGCATGGCCTGACAAAGGTTAGCTGTATAGTTCTTTTGCAGAAAACAACATTGACGATAAATACTAATAATAGATTGAAATGCGTAGTTGAAAAACAATAATACATAAATAAACATTGATTTGAAACAACCAGCGAACTACCCATTCACTTCCCAAGATAAACCACCAAGTGAATTACCCGTTCACCAAACAAACATTATATTCATCAAGTGAACTTCCCATTCACACCCCGACATATTTTATAAGAAACTCTACCTCTCATGTGAAATCCCCGAATATGTCCATAACCACGGACACGGCTATTCGAATAGTTTTACACTCTGCAGAGGCTGTACAGCTTTAGCCACAACAGATAATCAAATTACAATATCCGCTCACACACTTCCGTAGGTGTGCAACTAAGAGATTATCACAAGGCCTTTACAAAGCTCTGCTTTGACCCGGTTCTGCTCGCTAAGGTTTCAACACCGAATGTTTTTTCAACCAGACATGGCCCCACTCTTGCGCCAAAGACTACCAAAACAGAACCAAATTAAAACATTGCTAATTAGTTAGCTAGATTCCACCCATAGGACATGTGGTTGTCTGGTTAAGGCCCAGTTCAATGGTGCACAAGATTAAGCCCTTGACAAGTTTCTCAGGCGATCTTACTACAACCCACAACGTGCTAACCACACCCTCAATCCACCATCCACTCGCTCGAGCGAAAATCATTTTGTTTAACTAAGACCAATGACATACCCTGTCATGGTACACAAATTTTAATAAGAGTGGCTAACCACCACGATTCCATATATCATTAAGTCAAGATTAATCATTATGACACATGTGATAATGAACCCATCGTAACTAAGCATGACTAAGCATTTGTACGCTACCATGTTGGTGATACAAATATGTCCAACTAAAATTATCCATGCTAGGTTGACAAAGGATTCATGATATTCAAATAATCAATGGAGACATAATGACAACAGCTAATAAATAATCCCAAAACAATTTGTATAAAAATAGCATGCAATTGTATAAAAAAATATACTTTTGAAATCATAGGTTCAATATGATCAAAGGACTATAGCTTGCCTTAGAATAAATACTAGGATTGATCTTGATCTTGATGCACTCGTTGCTCAAAACCTCCGAAGAATCAACGTCTACTCGCAAACAAAGCAAATAAACCAAATAAATAAATAATAGAGAGAAAAAATTCCAAACATTAAATAAAAATCTTAGATAAGTAGAGCTCAAATTTAGATGAATTTAGGAATTTGAATGAGCTCAATTGGAGTTCAAACGAAAGAGAATGGACTTTTGGAAGATTGAAATTCACATGAAATTATGAAAATCATAATTTATGGATTTACTAGAATGATTTTTCTGAAGGAAAAACAATTTAATGCATCAGCTGATGTGATTAAAGGATTTTCGGCTGAAAAGAAAAAGAAAAATAGAAATTGACAAGTGGGACGCACTGGCATAGGGTAGGCTTATGTGGACTAGGTTCACATGGACTTTGGTGTGCCATATGGCTTGACATGTAGGCTCCTGGTGGATACCACATCAGCAAAGGTGATGACATGGTTAACGACATGGAGCGTGAGGTGGCAAGGGAAAGAAATAGAGAAGCAAAGGAGGCGCCATGACTGGCGACTTAGAGGACGGAGCCGAGAGCGAACAAGAATAGCAGAGGTCTGGGAAGAAAGAAAAAACAGGGTCCCCAAGGGTCGGTGCATCTTCTGATGGCGACAGTTCAACGGCAGCGGTAGTGAAGCAGTGACATTGGTGACCTTGAGCGACGGTGAGCTCCTTGAATGTGACGGTCTTAGTGATGGAGTGGCGCTCAGAGGAAACTGAAGAGAGCACCGAGACTGCAACGACTCAAGGATTTCTAAAAGTGGCTCAATAGGGCCGGAGATCAAGAGAATCGATGGAGAGAAGGTAATTACTGGAGATGGAGAAGAAGCCCGGCGATGACACCTCGGTGTCTAAGGAGACCGTATAACAGCGGGGATTGGACGAGAATAGGATTTGGCGCAAGATGATGCACGAGATTTGTCTAAGGACTCACCGGAAGCGTAGATCGACAACGGGTGCCCACAGTCAGTTTCGGATGAAGATGAAAACATCGATGCATTGCCTCTCGAGGAAAGATGGTGAAGGCAAGGCATAGACCACGGCGGGGTGATCACAATGGTGGTGAAGATGCGATCGAAGATGCACTATCGGTGATGAAATCCAATGAACAAGAGCTTCGGCGGTCTTCGAGTCTTGGACGGATTCCGGTGAACTCAGCGGCGAAATCGCAAAAACGATCTAGGGTTTTGGGAGAGGAACAAAAGGTGCTCAAATCGACGTGGTGGCCTCACTTTATATATAGTTGGAGAGGGAGGAATCCACAAGGGACACAGCGCGACAGCGTACGGCACTTGGACTGGTAAAGAGTCCCGATCGGTTGAAGAAGAAGCACACGTGCTTTTGATAGCACGGTCCCACCGACAGTGAGATAAGAGGAGACGAGAAAGTGGCTCGGGTTGGGCTGGCGTAAAGGAGTAAGAAGCGGCGGGCTGGACTTCGGTGCACACGGGAAAAGGAGGAGCGAGACTGGTTGGCGGAAAGGAAAATGGACCAGGCCAGAAAAAACAGAAATGGGCCAAGAAAAAGGAATGGAGCCAAAGTCAAAACTGAGATTTTAATAGCTTTCTTTTTAGAAAATAGTAGAAAATACAAATAGCAATTATAAAATAGCAAATACACTCAAAAAAATTCTAGAAAATATATCCAAGCACATAGAATCCAAATAAAATAATTTTGACAATAGTTGATGTTGACTTTAATCATATAAATTGTTTTTGATTCATGAAAATTCAGATTAAGCTTTTACTTTAACAAAAAAATTCAAATGGTTATTTTTATTTTTAAAACTTCAAAACAAACCTAAATTTTTGGATGTTACAAACCTAGCCCCTTTAAATGGAATCTCATTTCCGAGATTCAAGCTGACTAAAGAATAGGTTCAAACCTTGCTCACTCTTCTAAATGGATTTCACTTACGAGTGAAACAAAGTTGCAACTGACACATGTCTAACTTAAAGACTTACCAGCAACGATGTTTCTGAACTGTTTGAACTTCTTCTGTGGTGACATGATTTGGCCTTGCTCTTGCTGCAGTTGATGGAGTCCTGGTAGCTTGATTTGGAGTTTGAGGCATTCCTCTTCCTGCTCCTAGCAAAGAAGTTCTGGCTGGTGTAGCTCCCAAATTGAAAGAAATTGGTGTCGGCTCTTGCTTCTGCTGACATTTGTTGGCATAATGGCAATTGTAACAAGTAGCTCCTACAGCTAGATTGTTGTAACAAACAGGTGACTGAGCATTGGTTCTGTCTCTCTGTAGGTTATTCTGATGAACTCCATGCTGCATCATCCTTCTCTTACAAGATTTGTCCAACTTGCGACGATTCTTCACAGGTTTAATAGGTAAGATAGAAATGCAAAGTAGACGAGAGGGAATGGCACAATAGACAAGATAGAACAGGATAGAGAATACATAAACAACTTAATTAAGGGGAAATTAGATTACACCCAAAGACAAAATACAATGAAGACATAGCTAAAACACTATAAAAGAACAATTAAACTCTTCAAATTAAAACCTTAGTGTGGCTGTAACATAATGTTTGGCAGCAAAACTATAGCTCCCACTTACACACAACCCAAATAAAGACCTATTTCAACAATGATCTAAGACGCTACTAAAGACTCTAATTGGATGGCTCCTGCTCTGGACTAGAGAACGAAGACTCTTCAAAAACAACTGGAATGAAGCGACGAAGGTACTCTGGACGAACAACTGGAATGAAGCGATGAAGATACACTTGGTGATTGCCAATGATTTGACTTCTTTCTTCTAGACTAGAGAAATTAATGAGGCGAGAAAGTCAATTTAAAATTATAAAATAAAATTCAGCAAAGACGAGGAACAAGATTAGAAAAGAATAGACTAGGATAAGAATAGAATAGACTGGGGTGAGAAAGGAATAGAGTAGATGAGAAAGAATAACTACTCAAGTCAAATTAAGTTGATTTGATTTAGAAAATAAATTTTGAAGCTTTTGGCTAAGACGACCATGCTAACTAAGGTTGTGTTCTACAGTCGATATGGCTCTAACACCACTACAGGACTGACATATAGCAACACAGGTATGTGTTGTTGTATGTACGAAAAAGTGTTGCTGCTGATTCTAGCAACACAAATGTTAAGTGTTGTTATAGGTGGCGTTGCTAGAATGAGCCTGTGCAACACAAATTAAATGTTGTTATATATAAGGATAGGTGTTGCTGACATATAGGGCCTGCAACGCATTTCTCTATTTATGACAACACATGTGGCACATATTTCAACAGCACTGCAAACAATTGTCAACAACACATGTTTGTTATCCGTAACACATTTTTATGGCCAGTTGCATATTTGAAGCAAATTCAACAACATAATGAAATAATAATTATTTTTGCATTTTATGGAAGTACACAAACTATTATCTCAATACTTTTCATTCAATGTTTGAGAATATAAAAATTATACAACTCAATATGAGAAAACCGAAAAGATAGATTGCATTGCACATGGAAATAAATAAAGGTACGTATTGTCATTCACATCATTCCATACATCAACTGAAGTTTGTTGAAAATGCTAAACATGATAAAAAGTCTAAATTGAGTCCTAAAAAGCCAAACATAAGTATCACTAGCTAATCTTCATGAAGTCTCTTCATTGTCTTGATGAGTTGGCGAGGAATAGATCCAAATAGAAAATTCAACCATTAACCTTTTCAACCTGCATGGACAACAATAAATTGTAGGGGTATAAATATGTATGATATAGAGATAACTAATTGAAAGTAAAGCAAGCCAAGACATATATACAAAAGTTGAAGGCCAAGCTACTGTTTTTTCCTTTTGCATCACCGATTGTCTTGTAGTGGCGCCATGGCCTTACCAGCACCTCATTTCCTTCAATTGGAAAAGTAATATGCAGTTTCCAAAATTGATTACCAAGCTTAACACCATCAACTTTTGCATCTGGATCACAGCTTAACAAAGTTGCATATGCCACAAGCTCTTTGTTTGGATATTTGGCGGACTTCAGTACTACTATTGTACCAACCTATATTGACATGCAAGCGCAATTAAGATAAGAAAAGGAAATAGTTGTAACAGCTTAATCAAAACACTTCTATTATGCTTTCATACCGTCATTGCAGCAGGACATGCCTTTTTTGAACTCGCACGGTGTGGGATCTTGTTTTGAGTAACCTATTATTGCGCCTTGTTCTTTGTGAACTATAGTGTTGGAGGAAGACACATTAATTAGGCTATTTTGCAATAAGTACAAACTTTGCCATCACGATCACAAAGTGTTACATGCACATAAATAGGCTGAGCATAATTTATCTAAATCCAAAATAGAGTAACTAGTTTCAAAAGATGCATGCAACAACGATAAAAATCTCTTGAAAAACCGCCAAATATTCAAACTCAGTCCAAGAACAGTTGGTCTAGCCGACTTGGCCAATTTGGCCGTGGCAGGCTCCACTCCTGGGTCCAGAAGTTTATGTATTACGAATCTGATGTTAACTGTAGCAGCAACAGCAACCCCCCGTGCTCGAGGAGACACATGAGACATGACCAGTAGAAAATGATAGCACAGGTAAAGCATCATGTGAAGAGCAAAAACAAATTTTGGAGTGCCAGCATTAGGTTTCTCATCGAATCAGGGAGCTCCAGCTACAGGTTCACATACATGTCTCGGCTTTATTTGTCATGTCTGTCCATTTTTACTCGTGAGCTCAGTTCACAGAAAAAGAAACTCATGTTACAAATTAACATGTGAGGTCTGCAGATTACTCTAATGATTACAGTACTGGGCTACGTGTTTAATACAGTAAACTAAAAATGCACATTATTATTTTTATTAATTATGATATTCCGGAGGGTACATCGCGATCCTCGTGTGTTGGATGATCCAAGCATACAATCTAATCTGATGCAGTTCATATATGATACTCAGGTCACATGTGAGGCATCCCAGACGACTTGGGGGGTTACACCTGATTCCATACAAGTGAACCAAATATTGTTGTTCGCAATAATCTCAGGAGCTAGTGTCCCTGAATATTTTTCACAACATCGATTTGCCCTCCTCATTTCCTTTCCTTCCAGCATTAGTATTGTTCATGTCATGTGTCTTAATTGGGCTTACAGTTTGAACTGAAGCTTGTCTAAATTCGGTGAACAACGCTTGCTCTTGGATTTGGACAAGTTGAAATAAAGCAAGGCACCACTTGTTCAGTGGTCGTGGTTTGATGTTTGCAACCAGTTTCATCCCACTATATATGTATACCCTTGCTAGTAAGTTGCCAGTGACTGCATGTATATATGCAGTTTCAACAAACATCGGCTTAACAGCTTATGTCTTGATGGAAGAAAAGATAACTACATAACTAATGTTGAATCATGTTTGAACAAAATATTGTAGTAGTAAAAAAGAAGGAAAACAAGGCATACGCATGGTTACCTCTTGCTGTTCACTCAGTGAGTCTTGTACAGGTACATCACATTCAATTCTCTGCATATTAAAATATGTGTCAGTAAGTGTTTGGAAAGAACTAATGCTAGATCAACATTTTGATAGTACCTTTCTTTTAGAATGTAAAGGTCATAGCTGAAAATTATCCTCATAAGTTGCTTCGTAGTTCACCTATCAAAAGATGTTTTAGATTTGAGGAAAACTTTAATATGTATGTTAAAAAGATTCTTTACCTCTTCTGGTTCTCTATTCACATGAGATGATTGTTTATTTCGCAAATCTTCGATAATTTGATCTTGCTTTTCTATACGTTCCTTCAGCTTTCCCATCTCCTCCAAAACAGTTATCTCTAATGGGCCTTCTACTATAGTAGTATTAATGTCCTTGAAAAGATGTGACTTCTTGCCATATGCTTGTTTAGGTACGGGAAGCAAACCCATGCCATGAAGTTGTCCTAGATTCTCTTGCCTCAATACTGTATGTAATGCATCACCTTCCCACGCAACTTTTCCTTGATCATTTTGTCCTAATTCAGGTTGCTCTTTCATGATTTCTTCCAACTTATCCTGCAAGTTAAAAAATACGTGCATACTTACCCGCAGATCAAAATTAGTCCAAATACATATAAACCTATTCACACATTTGACACATGGACACCATATCTTGGCATTAGAACCTTTCTCCCTATATGCAAACTCAAGAAAACCATTTACCCCAGCTAAGTAATCATCACTTGGTCTATCAGAAAGTAGCAATTTCTTGATGGCTTTCAAATCCATCAATTAACTGTGATAAAAATAGAAAAGAATAATTAAATTAACTGTCAAGATATAGAAACTTCAAATAGTACTTGGACTCTATAAAATTTAAAGACTTATGAGAACAAAAAAAATGCAGGTGTTTAAATTTTCTTCTAAAAAAAACAACATGCTTGATGGTACTACTTACAAAAGAATGCAGTTAACTGAGAAGGATGAGCTATAGTACAACATGTTGGTACAAAATACCAGAGGACAAGTGCAATGCAGTGGCCTACTAAAACTAAGGTAATTGTTGGATCTTCATCTCACTTTCAACTATTTTCTTCTAACATCAAGCTAATCCACAGTTGTTCACTGCATATCCTTCTTTGGGATAATTGGCTACAGGACACTGCCTATTGACCACCTTTGCCAACGAACACTGAAAAAACGTGCTACAGCCAGAAGACACTGAAAAAAGGTGTAATTTTGCTATTAGACACTCTTCTCATTAAAATAATATATCTGAGTGATTAGGAGAGAGAAATGACGTAAAATGCCTTCAATGCCCTCAATGCCTCTTCATCCAGTAGATTGATTAAGTTCACTCAACACTTTTGCCCTCAATGTCCGGCGGGATCCTCCAGAGCGTCTCCTCTATGCTGACATTGCTGCTCCAAAGGTCGTCCTCGGCGATGAACACCGAGTACGTGTCGTGATCATTGGGGAGGTGCCACTTGTACTGCGTGTACGTGGACGCCGGGTGGAAGAACACCGGCACACAGCCGGCCAGGATGGCGTCAAACGCCGACCGCTTGCAGAGGCTGGACGAGCTGCACTACCCGATGAGGTGGTGCCGAATCGAGTTAGGGTCACCAGGGCGCGTGCCGCCGGCGAAGGAGAAGAGCCACTCGCGCTTCATGTCACGCATCCGCTGCTGCCACTTGAAGATGTCGGCGTCCTTCGCCGGGTGGAAGCGACGGGGTGACGGCGAGACGGCAGCGACTACTAAAATGGAATGCTTGAGGTACATGGGTGCTAGGGGTGGCGGTCTTGGAGCCAGGAGGCATGGTGGCGACGCGGCAAGGGCTCATGGTGGCCGGCCATGGACAGGAAAAGGGGGCGACGGTGTAGGAGGGAGTAGGGAGCAAACTAGAGGGAGCATGGGCATCTATGGGATACCTGGAGCATGCCGAGACGGTCGGAGGGAGCTGAGGGGACCGGAGGCGGGCTGGCGACGGCAACCATGAGCGGCGCGGGAGCTTCACCGATGCCAGCGACCTGGGGAAGACAAAAGGGCAGGTGAGTGATGGGGAAGGTAGAGGGTAACTATGATCTGCTCATAGAGGGAAGAATCGAGCTGGGGCTCGCTGGAGAAGGCATGGCGGTAGTAGAGGTGGTTGCGGCCGGAACCAGAGAAGAAAGGGTCCGCGCGGCTCCTCGGTTGAGCATTCTCAAAATTGCTTGAGGGGTATCCCTCCTTGGAGTGTAGGGCACGCCGTGACGCACTTGGGGATACACGGAACCACCGGCGTGGCTGGAATGGTGAGCGGCGGTCCGAGCGGCTGGCCATGGCATTCGGAGCACGGCTTATTTGGGGCTTGGGAGAGAGGAGGGAATGAAGGGGAAATGGCAGCAGGGTTAGACTGGGCTCAGGCTGTCCCTCTTATAGGCGGCAGGTGAAGCTTCGCAAGGACGCCTCATGGCGGTGCGCTCGGCGCGGCTTCAATGTGGCATGGGCATGGAGCTGACGGGATGAGCTTGACTCGGTGGCGAAACTGTGGGTGACCATTCCTGAGGTACACGCACATGGAGCTGACGGGATGAGCTTGACTCGGTGGCGAAACTGTCGTGCCGGTTCCTTTCATCCTCCGCCGTCGTGAGCGCACGGGCGGATGGGAGCTTCTGATATTTCTCTTCTTGCTCAAGGAGGAAATGTTGGGAGTCTTCGCCGTCGGACACGGCGGCGACGAGTGATGAGTGCGGTGAGCTGACCGGCGCGCCATCGAAGACCGAGAGATGGCAGTAGACGATGAGAAGCCACGGCGTGACCGATAGAGTGGAATAGGAACAAGAAAGAAGATGAGGGTAAAACAGACTTTTCATGGTCTTTCTCTCTCCACTTCAGTCCGAAAATGGTAAAATAATGCTCTCGATGTCCTATAGCAAAATTACACGTTTTTTCAGTGTCTTCTGGCTGTAGCACGTTTTTTCAGTGTCCGTTGGCAAAGGTGGTCAATGGGCACTGTCCTGTAGCCAATTATCCCTTCTTTTATAGTAGACAAGCATTCCATTTCAATTTCAATCGGTGAGCAAACCAATAAATAAGGAATACACTTATTGACAATATGCAGGCAACAAATTAATTGATTCATTTTGTATCTCTAATTCCTAAATAAGCAATACACTTATTAATAATATGCAGGTAACAAGTCTACAACCAATCAACCATACAGTCCATATCACCTGACCATATCCAACAACCAACATGGCAACATTGATTCATTGAACCTCTTCATATAGACAAATCACATAACACTAGGTCACCAGTCATCACTCATCACCATGCAGGCAACAAGTATACAACCAATCAACCATATAGTCCATATGACCTGACCATATCCAACAACCAACATGGCAACATTGATTCATTGAACCTCTTCATATAGACAAATCACATAACACTAGGTCACCAGTCATCACTCATCACCATTCACATTTTAGTATTTCACCATATCATCATATCTCATTACCTTGAGGGAGCCCAAGAGGGCGGCCACTGGCGCCAATGATGACGCAGAAGAAGAGAGAGGGCCGAATCAGCCTGAGGTGAGTCGAGAGCGTGGTGGCGGCGCAATGGTAGAAGCGAGTCGAGCGCGGGAGCACCGGAGAAGGGCGCGACCCCAACGGCAAGGGCACGGGGCTAGGTGGCGCAGGGAGGCCGGCTTAGGCCGCCAAGTCGGAGCACGGGCGTGAGAGCAGGGCGCGACGCCAAGATGCGAGCCAACGGACACAATGAGAGAGGGCCGAACCGGGCGAGGAGCGGGCCGAGGCGAAGGTGGGAGCGCTTGGCCGACGCACTGGGCGAAGTCGAGCGCGACGGCACGGGAGCAGGCGCGACGACAGGGCGGATCTAGGCGGGTGGCGCAGGAGACCGGCGACCGCCAAGTTGAGCACGGTGCGACGCCGGTGGTGAGCGACGGGCCGGGTGGCGCAGAGGAGGCCACGCCGCCACGCCGAGGAGGACGCGGAGGAGCCGGGAGGCGCCAACGGGTTGATATAGGAGGATTAGATCGTGCTGGCCGCAAGAATGGCGCAGAGGAACGAGAGGATGGGGGATGTTTCTGTAGGGCCGGAAAGGCGACTAGAGGGGGAGGGGGTGAATAGGAGCACGAACACTTTTTCACCTTAATTGAATTCAATACTAATTTCACTCCAATAACTATAAAAGCTATGGAGATCAATATACAAGCACAGTGGAAGACTTATATTGAATCCAATCAAAACCCCGAAGCAAAACAACCAAAATTACCAAAAACTCAATTCTCAAATAGATGGACGGTCAGACCTCTGAAATTGGCGGGTCAAATATTTTGCCTAGCGGTCAGACCTTTGATATTGGCGGTCAGACCGCCCCTAACGATGAACAGCAAAATCAGCCTGAAAACCGAAACTCAAATCGGTCTAACTTTTGATCCGTAAGGCCAAACTCCACAAAATTTGGAACACACCTTCCTAAGGATATTAGGAACCTATTTCAAGCAGAGATTGAGTAGATCCACGTCAAAGTTTTGACCTTTTTTCTGTTTTACCGAAGGAGGGTTCAAAACCGGGCAAAAATCAAAAACTTGATCCAAACATTGCTCGTGGAAGATTGATGATCTAGATGATGCTAGATGTATTCTCACACATCACAGTAAGGTAAAAGAGGGAAAAAAAACCAACCAAAAACCACAGGATCAAGGAAGCACCCAAAAACATCAAAAGAGAAGGGAAAACACAAGAGAACTCATCTTTCAATAATCATCCATAGATTGATTCACGATTTGATGCTAGTTATAGCCACTCCATCCATGGAGGACAAAGCTCAATCCATGAGCACTCAACTCAACACATCTCCCTAGAACCCTAAGCCTTTCCACTTTCTCCCTAAGCCCTAAGACAAACTAGGGTTTACAAATGAAGTGCTTGGTCAGCTGCTGAGAACAGCCCCCTTCCTATTTATATGAGGCCTAGAGCTTCTAGAAGACTAACCCTAATGGGCTCCCGTTAAGGCCCAAAACAAACGGGTCACTCACGCACGCATCTCAAAGCGTCGTCTTCACTTCTCTTGACCTAATCCACTTCTTGACGCACCGTCTTGCGCCGCGGGTTGGCATTAGGTCACCAAGGCGGTATTTGGTGAAATTACCAAAATACCCCTTCTCGATCTTTTCCGAAGACCGAGTCCAAACTGCGCGAAACACATCCATGCTTCGCCACGTGTAGGTTGATCCAGCGGCTCTCATCGTGTCGGCAAGTCTCTCCCATCCGGTTCCCACCGGACCACCTTGGCACTTGCACCGACCCCCGCACCGCTTGATCCAACCAGTCGCACCGAACTGCCCGTTCAGTCATCTTAATCCATTCTGCGCCATGCTTGAGTCACTCGACCTCACCCGGCATCCATGATCGTTCTGGACCTCAGCTCTCTAAGCTTAGTCCCGATCCTCCTCGCCGTTGACCGTTGTTGACCTCCAAGCCACCTGCACAGCAATAGACAAGCAAACACGAATCTGGGAACAAGTTCTTCACAACTTGACCCACGTTAACCAAAACATGCAATATGCAATACATATGCATTATCAAACATGGATATGACCTAATCCAAAATCAGTTCACCACTTACATCAACAATCAGCACAATAAACTGGTCTGACCGCCGTTCTGGCCGGTCTGACCGCCCATGACCTGACAGTTCAGAGACTTTGTCGAAAACGCTTGAAACTTCAAACCAAAAGCAACATTGCCAATTGTTTCATCATCCTAAGATCATGGGCATATCCCCATGATATCCACAGTTTCCTTCTCTTGCGGTGCAGAGGAACGAGAGGATGGGGGATGTTTCCTTCTCGTTTTCCTTTGTGCGGTTCTCATATATGTCAAGTAAATAAATATCCAGCATCTCAAACAAGTAGCAGCTTGGTTCCCTTGGTTATGAGGGCTAGCGTTGTGCACAATTTAGGCTGGTTGCGGGTTCGAGCCCTGTTAGGGGCTTCTCTTTTTTTTCATTGACAACAATAAAAAAGATTCTATTTCCACACTATACACATTGCATTTCCAATATATATGTGAGCAACATATATTATATGATGCCATGAGACTCTTCAACACACTTTTCCGTAGTGAGTGAACTATATGTTGCAAAGAGCCTCGACAACATATAGTATGTGATGCAAAAACATTGCAGCTACAACACATAGCCCATGTGTTGCAGACAATGTGTTGTATAAAGTTAGTCCTGTTGTAGTGTGATACCACCTTTGTTGAGACCCAAAAATATGATTCAGGAACCCTTTGTGTATTCTGAACTAGTTCCAGATATTAGCTAAATCACACAGGAAATAGTGATGAAATACCATTCATTTATTCGATTTAACTAAAAAGATCTCAAAATAATAAATAGTAATATTAACTGTACCTTATGGTTAATATTTACTTAACTTGCCACGCATGGCCAAAGAAACAAATAAACTCTTCCAGTGGAACAGAAATCTTAAAAAGGCCAATCAACATGCCCACAGGCAATCGAGTGAAGAACACATCCTAATCCGCAAAACCTTCATGGTACTCCTTCTGAAAGAACTCTTCCGTTGCTTGATATTCTTCAACTGATCAACAAAGGAGTAAATCCGTGGGTACATAAAGCACTCAGCAAGCCGTAGGGAAATGTATGCAAATAGTATTCATGCACGGCCTGACAAAGGTTAGCTATATGGATCTTTTGCAGAAATCAGCATTGACGATAAATACTAATAATAGATTGAAATGTGTAGTTGAAAAACAATAATAAATAAATAAACATTTCTTTGAAACAACCAGTGAACTACCCATTCACTTCCCAAGACAAAGCACCAAGTGAATTAGCCGTTCACCAAACAAACATTATATTCATCAAGTGAACTTTCTATTCACACTCCGACACATTTTATAAGAAACTCTACTTGTGTCAAATCCCCGGACACATCCATAACCGCGGACACAGCTTTTCGAATAGTTTTACACTTTGAAGAGGTTGTACAGCTTTACCCACAAGAGATAATCAAATTATAATATCTGCTCACACACTTCCGTAGGTGTGCGACTAAAAGATTATCATAAGGCCTTTACAAAGCTCTGCTTTGACCCGGTTCTACATGCTAAGGTTTCAACACGGAATGTCTTTCCGACCAGACAGAGCCCCCCTCTTGCGCCAAAAACAATCAAAATAGAACCAAATCAAAACATTGCTAATTAGTTAGCTAGATCCCGCCCATACATGACATGTGATTGTACGGTTAAGGCCCAGTTCAATGGCGCACAAGATTAAGTCCTTGACAAGTTACTCAGGCGATCTTGCCACAACCCAGAACATGCTAACCACACACTCAATCCACCATTCACTCTCCCGAGCGAAAACCATTTTGTTTAACTAAGACTAATGACATACCCTGTCATGGTACACAAATTTTAACAAGAGTGGCAAACCACCACGATTCGATATATCATTAAGTCAATATTAATCATTATGACATATGTGATAATGAACCCATCATAACTAAGCATGACTAAGCATTTGTACGCTACCCATGCGGGTGATACAAATATATCCAACTAAAATTATCCATGCTAGGGTGACAAAGGATTCATGATATTCAAATAATCAATGGAGGCATAATTATAACATGTAATAACTAATCCTAAAACAATCTTTATAAAAAAAAAGCATGCAATTGTATAAAACAATATACTTTTGAAATCATAGGTTCAATATGATCAAAGGACTACAGCTTGCCCTTGGAATAAATCTTAGGATTGATCTTGATCTTGATACACTCCTTGTTCAAAACTCCCCAAAGAATCAACGTCTACTCGCAAACAAACCAAATAAACCTAATAAATAAATAATAGAGAGAAAACAAATTCCAAAAATTAAATCAAAATCTTACATAAATAGAGCTCGAATTTAGATGAATTTAGGAATTTGAATGGGCTCAATTGGAGTTCGAACGAAAGAGAATGGACTCTCGAAAGATTGAAATTCACGTGAAATTATGAAAATCATAATTTATGGATTTACTGGAATTATTTTTCTGAAGGAGAAACAATTTAATGCATCAGCTAACGTCATCAAAGGATTTTCGGTTGAAAAGAAAAAGAGAAATAGAAATCGACAAGTGGGACCCACTGGCATAGGGTAGGCTTATGTGGACTAGGTTCACATGGACTTTGGTGTGCCATATGGCTTGACATGTAGGCTCCTGGTGGATACCACATCAACAAAGGTGATGACATGGTTAACGACATGGCGCGTGAGGTGGTCAGGGAAAGAAACAGAGAAGCAAAGGAGGTGCCATGACCGGCGACTTAGAGGACAGAGCCGAGAGCGAACAAGAATAGCGGAGGTTTGGAAAGAGAGAAAAAATGGGGTCCCCAAGGGACAGCGCATCTTCTGATGGTGACGGTTCAACAGCGGCAGTGAAGCAGCGACATTGGTGACCTTGAGCGGTGGTGAGCTCCTCAGATGCGACGGTCTTGGCGATAGATTGGTGCCAAATGAAACTGAATGGAGCACCGAGATTGCAACAACTCAAGGATTACAAAAAGTGGCTCGATAGGGCCAGAGGTCAAGAGAATTGACTGCGAGAAGGTAATTACTGGAGATGGAGAAGAAGCCCAGCAACGACACCTCGGTGGCTATGGAGACCGAATAACAGCGGGGATTGGACGAGAATAGGATTTGGCATTAGCTCCCGAGGAAAGATGGTGGAGGCAAGGCGTAGACCACGGCAAGGCGATCACAATGGTGGTGAAGTTGCGACCGGAGATGCACTGTCGACGATGAAATCCAATGAACAAAAGCTTCGCCGATCTTCGAGTCTTGAACGGATTCCAGTGAACTCAGTGGCGGAATCACGAAAACGATCTTGGGTTTTGTGAGAGGAACACAAGGCACTCAAACTAACGCGGTGGCCTGGCTTTATATACAGTTGGAGAGGGAGGAGTCCACAAGGGACACAATGTGGCAGCGTATGGGACTTGGACTGGCAAAGAGTCCCGGTCGGTTGAAGAAGAAGCACACATGCTTTTGACAGCACGGTCCCAGTAGCAGTGAGATAAGAGGGAGAAGAGAAAGTGGTCCGGGTTGGGTGAGCGCAAAGGAGAAAGAAGCGACGGGCTGGGCTTCGGTGCACACGGGAAAAGGAGGAGCGAGTCGGGCCGGTAGAAAGGAAAACAGACCGGGACAAAAGAAACAGAAATGGGCCAAGAAAAAGAATTGAGCCCAAAGACAAAACTGAGATTATAATTTTATTTGAGTATTAGCACATCCCAGGAACCTCCTTGAATTATTTCAGGATTTTATGACTTTTTTTTTGCTATTTTATAGATCCTGGTTCTCTTCGGACCGTCCAATTCTGATCGGATGGTTCGAACAGCCCGGGCTCTTAAAAATGAGCAGTGGAACGTATCACAGACGGTTATATTATGGAACTGTCTGTGACGACTTATCATAGACGGTTCCATAATAGAACCGTCTGTGATAATCACTGGTATCACAAACGGTTCTATTATGGAACCGTCTGTGATTATGTATCATAGACGGTTCGTAATAAGAACCGTTTGTGATAGGCTGGCACTATAAATACTGGGACCCGGCAGACCCCCTGCCCATTCCCATTTGAGCCGCCACCCAGGTCCTCTCCCACCGCCACCAGGTCCTTCCCCATTGTGCCGCCGACAGAGAGGAGAAGGAAGGGAAGGAAGGGGGAAGGGAGGAGAAGGAGAGGAGGAGGAGGGGAGGAGAAGGAAAAGGAGAGGATTCTCAAGAGATATTTGGTATTTTCGTCGTGAGCACTGAGGGTAACGATCTATAACCCTTTATGTTTGATATAAATTAATCGCTAATTAATCAATTTAAGTATGTTTGGTAAATAGGAAGAGTATGTACTTGCGATTTATTAATCTAATTTGACACTAATTTGTTACATGCATAGCATAGTTACACTGAAACTGGATGTACGGTGTGAACCGTGTGAGTGAAGAGTACATTAATGGTGTGCTTGCTTTTAGAAGAGCCGCCGAGCAGGATATGTTGAAGAAGGGGATAAAATTTATGTACTATCTATGTATTGATTGCGGTAATCTGAAGATATTTAACAACCCGGCGCAGATTGAAGCACACTTGATTCGAATGGGTTTCAAAAAAGGGTATACATGTTGGACCAGTCACGGTGAAGAGCAGATTATACAGGAAGTTAATAATGACGACATCGGATGTGGACTATGCTTTTGATGAGGATAGGTCGTATGATGACAATCTGGATCAGATGTTACGCGATGCAGAAGAGAACTACAGTGAGAGAAAGTTTTATAAATTCTAGAGCTTAATGGAGGACTCGATGAGACCTTTGTTCCCTGGCTGCAAGCCGGAATACACAAGGTTGTTAACCATGATTGAACTGTTGAAATTGAAGATAAGCAATGGTTGGTCCAATAAGAGTTTCATGTCATTGTTAGGTCTCCTAACAGACATCCTTCCAGAGGGAAACGTGTTGCCCAGCACTACCTACCAAGCAAAGAAGGTTCTTTGTCCATTGGAAATGGAAGTAGAAAGAATACATGCATGTCCGAACAATTGTATCCTCTAACGTAAAGAGTATGCAGACATGCATGTATGTCCCGTGTGCAAAGCATCCCGATACAAGCGTAAGAATACTGCTAAGGTGAAGCAAGGACCTCCTGCTAAGATGTTGTGGTATTTGCCTGTGATCCCACGTTTGAAGCGTTTATTTGCAAACCGGAAGGAGGCAAGATTGCTGCGTTGGCACTCAGAGGGGTGTAAGAAAGATGGAAAGCTAAGACACCCTATTGATTTTGCCCAGTGGAGAAATTTCGATCGGAGCTTCGAAGAGTTCGATGTGGAACCGAGGAACATAAGGTTAGGGTTGAGTACAGATGAAATGAATCCTTTCGGTAACATGAGTAGCCGACATAGCACCTGGTCTGTGAATCTATGTATGTACAACCTTCCTCCTTGGTTGTGTATGAAGCGGAAGTATATTTTGATGTCACTACTTATCCAAGGGCTAAAGCAACCTAGGAATGATATTGATGTGTACCTAGCACCATTACTGGAAGATCTTGTAACACTGTGGAACGAAGGGGTGCATGTATGGGATGCGTTCAAACGAGAGAACTTCACTTTACGCGCCATGTTGTTCTGCACCATTAATGATTTTCCTACCCTTGGTAACCTATCGGGCTTCAGTACAAAAGGAGCCAAAGCCTGTCTGCACTGTTTAGATGTTACGGAGAGTGTATGGCTAAAGAACTCGTGTAAAACTGTGTATATGCGTCACCGTATGTTCCTTCCCAGGAGTCACCCATACCACAAGATGAAGAAACAATTCGGCGGAAATAAGGAGGACGATTCAGCTCCAAGGGCTTTTAGAGGGAAAGAGGTCTATGATATGGTTAAGGATATCGATGTTGTGCTTAGGAAGGGACGTAAATTAAGAATCTGTGAGAAGAACATCTGGAAGAAGAGGTCAATTTTTTGGGACTTGTCTTATTGGGAGCACTTAGAAGTTCGCCATTGCATCGATGTCATACACGTGGAGAAGAATGTATGTGATAGCTTGATTGGTCTCTTACTAAATATTAGTGGCAAAACAAAGGATGGTGTTAATGCACGGTGTGACTTGGTTGATATGAGCATAAGGACTGAGTTAGCACCGAAAGAGACCGATAAAGGACGAACGTACCTTCCCCCAGCTTGCTACACTCTGTCCAAGGCCGAGAGAAATGAACTGTGCCAGAGCTTGTCTGGTTACTCCGCTAACATTAAGAAACTTGTTTCTATAGAAGATTTAAAATTAATTGGTATGAAGTCTCATGATTAGCATGTGTCGATGACACAAATGCTTCCTGTTGCAATTAGGAGTATCTTGCCGAACAAGGTTCGAGTGCAATCTTGAGACTGTGTTGTTTTCTTCAACTCAATTGCTCAGAAGGTCATCGATACCCTAAGGACTAGATGCTCTGCAGGCCGAGGTGGTGACGACTCTATGTCATCTTGAGATGTATTTCCCTTCGTCATTTTTCGATATCATGGTCCATCTCATTGTTCACCCTGTGAAAGAGATAAAGATATGCGGCCATGTGTTCCTACGTAATATGTACCCGTTCGAGAGGTACATGGGCATTCTCAAGTCCTACGTATGGAATCGATCTCGACCGGAGGGCAGCATCATCGAAGTTATCTATCGTTTCCAAGTCCATGGTAAAACTGGCACCCTGGTATATCAGTCCATACCGAATACTCGAGAGGAAAGGCGAGGTAGCATACCAAGTTAAAGTTGCCACCTCAACTTTTGGATGTGCATAATGTGTTCCACGTATCGCTTCTCAAGAAGTGTATTCAAACTCCACCGAACTCACTCAGTTGGAGAGCATTGACCTCCAACCGAATCTTTCTTATCGGGGACACCCGATTCGACTTCTAGACAAAGCCACACGTCACACACGTAGCCATGCGATCAAGATATTAAGAGCTCAGTGAAGCAACCACACCAAAGATGAAACTATGTGGGAACAAGAAGGCCGTCTTAGAGCCAAATTTTCCTATTTCTCTACCCAACCAATCCTTTCGTAACCTACCTTCGTACAAGTCTTCTTCCTCTCACCTGCTTCAAGAGAAGACTGCCATCACTACGATGAGGAAAGGGTAATGTGTCTTTCAACTCTAATGAAATGCACCATCTGCTGTCTTGATTTCCTCCAAAGATAGAGCTAAGACATTTTCCTTACCATTGCTTTGTTTAACCTTTCCTTTCGTGATTTGAAGACACTTCTGACGCATCAAGCCACGGCTCCATTCAGTCGACCGAAAGATGCACTTTGAAAGGCCTCAACTACAACAACCAAGCTTTCCAGCCGTTGAGGATCTCGTAACGACAAGAGCTGATGAAGCAACGATAAACACATTAGCATCCCATGCTACTTCACCATTCCTCCCCGTCCCATCTCCTTACCATCCATTCTACCGGAATCTCGGGGACGAGATTCTCTATAAGGGGGGTAGGTCTGTAACAACCCAAAAATTTGGGATTATTTTAGATAGATAAAAATGTGAACTTTTTAAAACTTTTGATGGATTTTACTGACATTTGTTTTTTCTGAAATTTATTACAAGACTTTTTGTCTAAATAAGAAATGTAAGAATTAAATTCTAGAAATACAAAACTAATTAAGGATCAAAATAAATTGAAACAAAATATGATAATTAAAAAACCCAAAATTAGCATAAATGTACTATTAATAAAATGGGAGATTGATTAAAACATGCTTTACAAAATTTCCTCAAGTTAAACAATAAAAATACATACAAAGAGAAGATTAACAGAATTTTAGAGAAATATCAAGAGCACCTAAAATTCTAAAACAATTACTTAAAAATCTACATTTTGTCAGAAGCCCTCCCTAAAATTTTCATACTTTTTTGAGCCATATTTATATGTCAAATAATTTCCTCAAGCCTCAGCCATTTCAGAAATCCTAATTCCCCTTTCTTCTCACTAACTATTGGGCCCCAAACCCAGGCCTTCTTCCCCACGCGTCCCTACCCTCAACGTCAGCTCTGCCCGGCCTTGGACACCTGCCCATGTGCATACGCACACCGCCGGAGATCACCCCCGGTTTCGGCCTTGCGCCCGTGGTTTAGCCCTAGTCCATGCCGCGCCCACGCCTACCCGGCCATGCCATGCTTCGCGTGGTCGCCACGCACTGCCCTAGTCTTGTCTGCCCCGTGCGTCATCGCCATAGCTAATGTCACTAGCTCTCATTGTTTCCATCGAGCCTTCGTCTATAGAAACCGAGCACGGGATGCCTCTCATCGTCTTCTCCATTTCCCCACCACCCATTTCCAATTTCATCCCTTCCCAAGGTCCAAATCGAGTGAAGCCCCGAATGCCGAGCGTCAGCCATGGCCGCACCACCTCCAAGCTCACTGGCCGCACCGAAGGGCTTCAACCTCCATCTTCTTGTCCCTCTAGCTTGCCTTGTCGTCCTCTTTCTATCCCTCACTCCATTTCACTCTATTTGCAGCCGGAGCTCCAGGAACGCAAAGCACCTTCATCAATTCCGGCGGCATTCGGTTAGCGACTGCAACTCCAACTCCTTGTTCCAGCCAACTCAGTGTGTCCCTCCACTTTTGAACTATGTCACTTCGTGTCTTAGCTCCTCAGAATCATTAGCCCCCAATTAATTCAGCCCCTAACCCGAAGAATCGCCACGCCATGGTCATCTTCCCCATACTTGGCCAAAAATGTAATATCCTGTTTAACATTAGAGAATTAATTAAAATGAGAAAGGTATTTAACATGAATTAAAAAGAGAAATCAGATTTTTAGAGGAGAAATAATCTTGGGCTTTCGGCCCACATTGTTTGGCCCAAGTGGGATGCTGCTTTAAGAAGGGGGCAACCAGACCCTAGGCACCTTCTATTGTAGCACGTGGCTACTGTAGCACCGCTGCCACTGCAGCAAACCCTCCCCTGCTGCCACACCCCATGTCGCCCCCTTTTACTGCTCCTTGCTGCAAGCCATTAGGAGGAAGAAGAAGGAAGGAAGAGGGAGTGGAGGAAGATCTTCTTCGTGGGGTTTGATCAGTGACTTCCAGTGGATATCCAAGGGTAACAATCGCTGTTCTCTAACGGTTGGATCAGAGTAGATGCAAAATTGATTATGTTTAATGGATCGAAATCCTGCTGCGAGTAAATCAGATTCTGTCCAGTTTAGTGTGCGATTGTTTTCGTGTTCTTATAGGCCGAATTAGAGGATCCCATGTCCTATAGTTATGTGGGGTTCGTTCTTATCTTTCCATAGACTCAAAGATCACTCAATTCCGAGTTACGGTTTAAAAGTTATGATGAATTCTTTTCTGCTGTTCAGAAAGCTGACGATAATTAATATTCACTTTATTTATTAAACTATGTTTATGTTAGGAGCTGATCCAGAAATATTGCCCAAAATGAATTATGTATATAATTTAATCAACTTTTAGTATTGTTAAAGAACACCCTTTTTGGATTTGTAGAATAAAAGTTATGTACGTTTCAATTTGACTGTCCAGATTGTATGTCAGGTTCTGACAGTAGATTTGACCCGTGTGCCACTTTTTGTTAAAGGCAAAATCTGAGTTTCATGCCAACTAGACTTTTGAATTTTATGTTCTTAGATTTCCAGAATGACAAGAATATTGGATTTTGGTTAATCTAATCAAAAGTTATGATATTTTTACTACTGTTGTCCAATTCTGCTAGACAGTTTATGTATTAGACTTTCATCTGATTGTTAGTCTAAGTTGTTGGCTGAATTAGAGGATTCAGACAACTAGACTATTGTGGAGGATTTCGTTACTTTTCCATAGGATCTGAGATCACTCCTTTTCGATTCTCAGAGCAAAAGATATGATGTTGTTAGTACCACTGTCCAGTATAATGTCCTACTAGACTGTCGGTTAATTCAGATAGAGCAATTATCTGAACCTTAGGTTTAGGAATATGAGATTAGGCGTTGCGAGTAGTGACTTATTCACGTTGTTTCTTATTTAAGCAATTAAATTGTGTAAGAGGAGGGAATTCGAGATTAGAGGCTTCATCCTTGCCTCCTAACGCATCGTAATTCGAAAGGCAAGTACAATTGAATTGTCTTGATTGTTGTTTGTTTCACTTGATGGGTGAATATGCAATGGGTAATTCCGGTATTTCCTGTTTTCCTTCATAGTTGATATACCATGACTATTCGGTAGTATGTTTACGTTCGATATATTCATTTGTTCCTTCTTTCATGTTCACCCCCAAGGGTGTGTAGTGGAGTCCCATTATTCCAATATGAGCAAGTACATTTTGTAAGTTACTGTTGTTGATTGTTCATAGTGTTTTATGTTCAGGCCATGATTGAGTAGTATGGTCTGTGAGTAGGTTTCATTGATTTCTGTTTCATTCCATGTATGTGAATCATGTTTCTTGAGTTTTCGTCTTACAAATTCATATATTCCTTCATTCATACATTGTTCATGATTCACCCATGGGAGTGGGATGTAAAGACCCATCAATTCTAATATGGACACGTAAGACCCACCATTCCAATGTGGGCAAATTGGATCCCCGTTATCAAACGTTCTTCATACGGGCCTTGGATCCCCGTATTTTGATAAATGTGGGCCTAAGTGAACACCGACGGGTGTGTCACTGGCTATACCAGTATAAGCAGGAGTGGAGTTCATGTATTTCATTCATTCATATGATTTCTGTTATTCTAAATTCGTATTCTATTATGTGATTTTTATGTTCTTATTCATTCATTCTACATTCGAATTATATTCTGTGATGAAATGTTCTTGTTCGTTCATTCTACATTCGAATTCTATTATGTGATGAAATGTTCTTGTTCGTTCATTCTATATTCGAATTCTATTATGTGATGAAATGTTCTTATTCGTTCATTCTACATTCGAATTCTATTATGTGATGATATGTTCTTACTCGCTCATTCTATTATGTTCTTATTCAGTATGGTTCATATTGTTCTGTTGTACTTGTTGAGTCGTGGACTTATTGTTGCCATGTTTACTTGTTTTAGGTAAACATTGAAGACGGCATGCTTGGGAGGGAATAGTCACGAATCATTCATTCACTTCACATTATCTACTTGTTAATTAGATGAACTTGTTATTACCTTTTCATTCGGTAATATTTGGATTGTAATAAATGGAGTTTGATGGATGATGTTAACCTTCCTTAAGATATGATTGAACTAGTAATTGCCTAATATCTTCGTATATCCTATTGCTAGGATTATCATAGATGATTCAATTTGATTAGGTAATTAGAGTTTGATATGTTGTTGAATTCTAGTTCAATTCTTATATTTATTCTATTAGATGTTGATCTTTTTATGTCATTAGTCGAAATATTGTTGAAATTATTCCGTATTGTTGTTGTATGTGTTACAAATGGTATCAGAGCATCAACCTTCGCTGCACGGGCGCGTGCGGGATAGGGGCGCGGGCATATGGTGCATGGCGCATGTGGTCCCGGAGTGGACACATGGTATGGTATATGTGCTTAAACCTTTGGGCGCACGGGCGTGTATCGAGGGGTGGTTCAGGCATTTGTCACAGATGTGGTGTGCCGAGGCGCCAAATTTGAGGGGGTGAATGTAATACCCCAGCCTACTCGTAGTGCGGCCCATGTGGCCCATGAGGAGTCATGTGGTGGGATTAGTCCCATATTGCTTATCTAAAGTGAGTTGTAGTAGTATATAATGCATGTTGGGTCCAAACTTAGCACCTCGGGGTTAATCCTTTTACACGAAACAAGGACGGAAGTGTAAGTGGGGTGCTATGTGTGTGCGGGTCCGCCCCACAGTGGGCTGGGCATTGAGCGAATTTTAGGCCAAGGTGTTACAAAAAATCACCACCGTAGGCGCCCTTTCTTCTCCAATGAAGCTCTCCTTGATTCCTTGAACCTAGAGCACCCCCACATCAGCCAATCTCTCTCTCCCTCACCTAGTCGCCCTCTCCATGGTGACATGGCCACGCCGCCATAGGCTCACATTACCGGCCCACCTCGGAGCTTCTCCTCCCTTGCCAATTCCTCTGGCGTCTTCCACTAGCCCCAGGTATGCTCATGCTTCCCGTAAATCGCCCCCAACAACACCTGAGCGTCGCCGCGATGTTTCCCATCCATGGGCGGCCGCTGCTTGCTGTTGTGCTCCTACTCTGGTGCATCTCCGGCCGCGCCCAGACCTCCCCTAGCTTCCTTGTCTCTGTGGCATCCCATTTTCGCCACTCCCGACCGCTGCCATCCACCCACTCGCCGGCGACGAGCGCCGCTCCAAACCGCCCTAGCCACCCCTGTTCAGCCCTTCTGCTCCCTGTGTGCTCCTCTCTGTCTCACTGAAGACTGGGGCCCACTTGTAAGGTATTAAGAGCCAACATGTTGATTGACATTTATGCCTCTCCAAAAATAATTAACAAGATTGAAATTTTAATTAGCAAGAAGGTTTAGATCACAACACCTCAATTCAGAAAATCTTTGTGTTGTCTGATGAATGAACAGAGAAGTGTTAGATGAAAATAAAAAATTACAGTAGGCTAACAGACCTGTTGCATAATTGCTGAATCACCTAAATTGTTTAACAAATAAATATTAGGATTAGTAAGAAGTTTAGTTAACAAACACACATTCTCATGATTATTCCTCAATTTGAAATATATGAACAGAGAAGAGTAGGAGAAAATTTGAAATGTCAGGAGAACCCACTTGTAAAGCCAACTGTCGATGCTAACAAATAGTATGGATGTCATTTAGATCACTCAAATGATTTAACAACTTTGAAGTTGAGATTTGAAGGAAGTTTAGCCATTAGCACTTTAGTTCAGAAAGCTATTCTATTGCAAGATGTTGAACAGAGAAATGTTTAGATGAAAAATTGAAATGACAATGGACTAATACAACTTATACTAGTACTTACAAAGTTTAATGATTCAGTTAACCATTGGACATTAAGCTAACAGAGGTAAATCAACTCCTGCTAATCTTATGGCTATTATTTAGGACACTCAAGTGAATTAACAAATTTGAAGTATGAAATTGTAGGGAGTTTAGCTAGTAGTACTTCAGTTCAAATATTTTCTTTTGTAAAGGGACATGGTTAGAGAATATAATCTAAAGATGATCAGAATTGTCAACAAACTAATGACCTTGTAATACAAGTAGTTAGAAACATTATTGATTCAATTAGCTATTGGAAATTTATCTAACAGCAACAAATCAAGCTGAAATCAAATAGTGATATATATATGTCCAAAACCAGCAGTGAACAACCAATCGATCAAAAGAAAAGGTTTAGTGAACTAATTAATCAAAGAGAGCTTTGATTAGGCAAAGAACTAATAGGATAAGAAAAATATGAGAATAGCAAGTAAACTACTAATGGAAGACTCAAAATTTTAGACCACATGATAATAGCTAAGTCTAGTAGTTAAAGATGTTGACATAGCTTAGTCGCTATTTAACAACCAAATGGACAGAAAAGCAATTAGGAGTTACATGATCTCTGAAACAGTGGACATCCACCTAAGCAATTGGACTACAACATTTGATGGTAAGATATTTAATAAGCTACTTCTTCTTAAAGGGATTGTCACGAAATTAGAAGATAATTAGAAATGATAGTAATCCATATACCATGGAGATATGGTAATAGCAATAGTGGCACTAGGTCAATGAGATAGTTAATAAAAGATGGTAAGGCAATTAGAGATTAAAAATCATTAGTATATACTTAGTCAATATCACTAATGTCTAGGTCAAAATGGAGATCAACTAAAAATAATCCTTAGTACATATTCCAGTTAAAGGTTAACCTAATATGCTAGATGTACCTTAGTATAAGCTTAGTCATGATAATGACTATGAAAAGGACACACATAGAACATGGAATTTCCTCGATAAATAGGAAATAATAGCAAAAGGAATCATCAACAAGAGTTGGACCTTCTATTCAAGTCATGGTAAGGTACTTTTAATAAAATAGTATCAAGTCAACAACAGATCTAATGTAAATCAACTTCATCTAACCTACACCGTTGATAGTTTATAATAAGAAGAACAAAGTATAAAAGGAGATGATCCATTTTCAATTCAAAATAAATGCACTCTCACTGATGGAAAGCATAAATTTCAGAAAATAAACTCTCAGCATCACCTCTATCCACTTTCACAATTTAACAACCGAAGCAAATCAAAACGTTAATAACTTTTACATACGAACTCAAAATTAAATAAATATTTTTGCTAAATTCATCTAAAATCAATCTCTGTAATAATATGTAAAAATATTTGGATTTTCTTACTGTTGGATTTATTTATCCATTTGTGTTTTGTTTTTGGTTCTTTCGATCAGATGTTGATTTCGCGGGAGAATATTTTGATGACCAACCATCCTCATATTCAGAACAACAAGAGCAAGGCAAGCACCTCCTTTGATCATATTGATCTCTGTATTTTACTTATTGTACTTTGTTTTGCAAATTCTATTATGCATACGTGTATATTGTGTACGTATGAAAATTCTATGTTTGGGAAGTCGGTAGTTGTAAAATCCTATTTCTTGCATATGTCTCCTTGAAATATTGATTCCTTGCTGTTGTAGCCATTAGATTATGGGTTAGACAATATATAATGCCATTTGGGAATATTTGAGTACGATTATCGCACAACTGCTAAATAGAGCGCTAGATCTTTCTGAAAATGTATAAAATGACAATATGATAAATGTGAATTTGGGAGATTTATGAAAAATGTCCAGAGAGGTGTGCCTCTACTATTTTGTATAAAAATGAAATGCAAAACCTAGTTTTGGACGCAAACAAGTTATATTATATTCTGAAAAGGGTGGGAGGAGTCTCACTCGTAGATAGAGGGAGATTCTCACCCAGGTCAATTAAGGATCGAACGCCGATACATCCGACCTAAGCATAAGCGCACAACCATAGTGCTAGTCTAGGATGGCCTTAGCTAATTAAGTTATCCAGATCTAGCCTTGCATGAGGGGTAGGCAGGAAATGTGCGAGCATCGAATTATGATTGCCTACATAACGATGAATGCCTCACTAAGACGGGGATACCCGGTGAAGTGTGAAAAACATAGCACTATGACGGGTATGCCCAGGTTCAGTGAGGATAAACATTTGATGGGCTAAGTGTAAGGTTAGGGCTAGATGATGTAAAGGCTTCGACACGTGCTCTAAACTGCTTACCTAAGGTAGTGAGCGGTGGCATCGATAAGTGCCAAACAAACTAGAGAATTCGTGTACTATGGGTAAAGTTGTACCCCTCTGTAGAGTGTAAATCTATTATAATAGCCATGCTCGCGGTGATGAGCGTGCTAAGTTATTGCCGGGTATAGTCTGGATTTTCACAAAAACTGTCATATCGAGAAAACATAGGAAATGGTTTATGACTTGTTTGAGTTAACTACCGAGTTATGGCTGAACATAAATTGTTGCTCGTAGCCGAAGAGGGTTGCGAGTTGTAGTTGCTATTATTGTCGGTTCATTCAAATACTTATTACTGTCCAGTATCTATTTAACTGCTCTTTCAAATTCTGTTGCAAAGTACTACTTATGAATATTGCAAATAAATTCTGCTTAATGCAAAATAACTGGTAGCATAGAGCCTTCTCTTGATTAACCTTGCATCTATATAACTTTTGCGATACACTACAAGTCTTTCTGAGTACGCATTGTACTCAATCTTGCTTATGTTGTTGTTTAGAGTATGAAGATGAGCCAACGCCAGACGACGCTTTCTTCGTACCCGGAACTGGAGGGTTCAATGACGGGTCTATCTAGGATTTGTTTCTTATCAGTTGCCTTTGGGTCATGGATGGGCATGCCACAAGAACTTGTTTACTTATATCACTTTTGTTTCCACTGATACTCCGTTACTTCTGGTACTTAAGTTTTATTTGGCCAGTCGGCCCGTGTAATGTAATTATTGTAATCGCTTAAGTTAAGTACCGTTTTACTTTACTTATGTATGTGAATGTATGGATGTGAATGCCAAATGTTGTGAATGTGTGTACTAGCCACTTATCATGGGACTAGTATGGTAGACACACAAGGTCTTTTGATATTCCATGCCCCGGGGTCGAACAATAGGTGAGACCTAGGCGATGCTTCGTAAGCGGTCGTGGAAGCATGAGGTGGCGAAGGCGAGCATGCGCTGTGCCAGCGCCACTCGGAATCATCGCGGCGAGGAAGACGATGGGTCTAGCAAGCGGGCCCGGCTCGTCAGTGGCCGAAGGAAAACAACGCGGTGAGGTCGGACCTGAGTTTGAGTTTTGATTTGATTTTGACCGAAATACAACAACTTTGACCGGTCGTTTTAAAGTAGTAAAACGACTTTAAAAATTCTAAAAAAATTGTGAGTGCTGTCAGATTCAAATAGAACCTAGTAAAATTTGTTGCAGGTACTGTTAATGCTCCAATTGTCAAATTTAATTCATTTTGAGATCTGCCTTAAAGATCGGGTTTGGATTTTAATGAGATCAGATTGACTTCTTATAGATTTGGACAAATTTATATTAATTCATGATAAATAATCTAGTATTTTAATAAATTATTTCTAGAAACTTTTATGTACCCATTTTTCCGAATTCAAATAGAAGCTTGAATTCAACACAAAAGTTTTAAATTTCAAAGCAAACTTTATTACAAACAACAAAAGTTTAAAATTGCTCCATAATTTACACACAAGAACATGAAATGCTCCACTAAACCATCTTAGGGATTTTGGAGACGTTACAACTTAAAAGGCTTGCTCACAAACATTTCATTGCATTAAATCTATCATAGCCCACTAAAATTTATCATTGCATATTGTAGTGTTGTATTGCCTCCTAGTGCTCATTTTCTAAAGCCCAATTATTTGGGATTGTGTGAGATGAGCAAAAGTCAAAAAGGTTGTTGCTACTAGCTACTTATTGGGAATACATGAAGATGCATGGGTTGATCTTTTGTGTACATGTACATTTAATATTGATTAGATAGCCAACACTTAGCCTACAAAATTTTGAATTTAAGTTATTGGAGGGACTATACATGTGTTTCTAGAGTTTTGTTCTACACAAGATTAGGACGGTCTGGAAATTTTTTGAAGCATGGGGGCGCCATAGCTCCAACTAGCCCTCTGTTGTCTCCGTCCTTGCAGTCCTCCGGTCAGATATCTACATGAATATTTGAGATTGGACACATGAGAATGGATTTTTCTTCAAAATCACTTTCCCAATATTATAATTTATTATGTTTTATAAATATATTGTCATATAAATTAGTGATCAAAGTTGTGTTCAAAGACCGTGTTGATGTCCAAAACGTCACTCTTTTGTGATTGAAGGGAGTATATATATTTATTTTTAGATGTTTCTTGCCGTGTGAGATTGGTTGGAATTGCCGAATGGTTCTAGATGCATATGCTGGAAATGTGATCCATTTGACAGGGACGGACATTAATAATACAACGACCGCTTGTTCTACAGTCTACGTACATTGACAAAATAGCCTTCAATTTCCTCACGGCCGCTCTTGTAGCCGTGTGCGTCTTCATGCTAAAATCTGTGGTAAAATGTGGTTCGCACGGACCCTGGCCTTCAATTTCATCAGTTAGCTGCTTAATAATTCCTCTCCTTTTCCATTCATGCGTCGTATGCGCCCTTACCTATTTTCTCGTCAATATATATGTGCCAAACTGCCAACCACATCGATCCTAGCTGTGTAGTCCAATATTACTCCTTGCTTTACCAGTCATGTACTCATGTCGCTTGGCATTCTTTTTTTTTCTTTCTCTATGATACGAAATAATATAGCATGCACATATATATATATGGGCACATGGTATTTATATGTAGGAAAAATCTACAGAACGCTATAGCGTAGGCCACGTTTCCAAGGGGATATCCATTAGTCATTCTATTTGATTTAATTCGACGCTTAGTATCATTCGCTCGGCTCCCCATGATAATGAAGAAAATTCGAATCGCTACATTAATGGACTCGGTGCAGTTCACTTCACTACCAGAAGCCCTGAAGTTCCCGAGTGTCTCTATCTTTCCCGAGTGTCTGAACGAAAACACTCGGGAAGGTCCCGAGTGTTTCATATAACACTCGGGACGAGAAGTTAACACTCAGTCAAATTTACTTTCCCGAGTGTTTCCATAACACTCGGAAAACAAAATATAATCCCCGAGTGTATCAAAACAAAAACACTCGGGAACATTTTTTTTTCAGTCGCGCCCTTTTTTTTTCCCGCGGCGCGTGTTTTTTTGGCTTTTAACCCTAGCTACCCTCCTCAATCCATGCCCGCCTCCCGTCTTCCCTCCCCGCCTGGGAGGCACCATCCTCCCGCCC
The DNA here is from genome assembly GCA_036346405.1 of Phyllostachys edulis. Taxonomy (NCBI): domain Eukaryota; kingdom Viridiplantae; phylum Streptophyta; class Magnoliopsida; order Poales; family Poaceae; genus Phyllostachys; species Phyllostachys edulis. The sequence continues at coordinate 2,711,989 of CM070567.1, read as the reverse complement.
ACCGCCTGCTCCTCCTCCTTCGCCACACGGGCGCCTCCTCCCCGACTCCTCCTCCTCCGCCCTTCTGGCCCTCCTCCCGAAGGCCTCGCTTCGTCCTGCTCCCGCGTGGCTCGCCCGACTTCGGCCACCTCTGCCCGAGCCGCCGCCTCTGGTGCTACTGCCGTCGGCCCACCACCACTGCTCCGCCTTGGTCCTCCTCCGGCCCTCTTCTTGGCCGCCACACTGTGGCTCTTGGCGCCCAGCCCCTTGTGCGCCCGGCCTCACTGGTGGCTCGGTGCTTGCCGCCGTCTCGACCTCCGCCTCTCCTCTCTCCGAGCCGCCCTTCCCAGCGCCATGGCCCCTGCACCTCGGCTCCTCCCGGCTTGGCGCGCCTCCAGACTTCCCCTTACCATGTGCCGCCACTCGGCCCCTGCCACCGCCATATGGGCTCGGTCCCTCCCCTATCTTGATTTTGAATTTTAAGAGCTTGATTTAATTTCGGATGTATGAATGTTGATTCTTGTGTGCTTTTGTTTATGCATAGGGGTTGATGGATGTGGGTTGATGCCTGTGTATGAAGAATGATGTTGGGGAGGGCTCCTCAAGATGCTCAAGCACGGTCAGTCCCTCCTCGCTAACCCTAGCAGCCCCCTTCTTTCACCCCCAATCTCCCTCTCACCCACTATTCTCCTTCTCCACAAACCTAGGGTTAAGTCTTGGCGGTTGCGTGCGAGGGAGGGCAGCGTGCCGATGGAGGTCATGGGCACGATGCTCAGCGAGTTCGTCGACGACTACACGGTCGGGGTGGTCGACGTCTTCGCCATGCCACAGAGCGGGACCGGGGTCGGCGTCGAGGCCGTCGACCACGTCTTCGAGACCAACATGCTCGACATGCTCAAGCAGCCGCGTAGTACGGCGCAGATCCGGTGTTCTTCTCTTGGGTTCAGATTTTGCGCGATTGGTTAGCTCGGTTGCTCGTCAGACTCGATTAATCTGAACAGATCGGGCTTATCGGCGCATATGAGGTCTCAATACGTCTGTTCATTGTGATGTTATTTTCCTTTAGATTGGTGCGGTTAGTTTGCTTGTGTAGGTGTTAAAATTGACAAGACCGGCTGATCGAAAAACACGATAAGGAAGTATGAACTTGTTCAGATAGCAGCTTGGCACAGCTCTTTTATGCATAGTTGGAAAACAAACATTCCGAGTTTCTTTAGGAAGTGGAAGAACATTAGTCTCGATTCTACTGGCAACTTAAGTCTCAATCCTAATAACTGTTGCTCCACGAGGCGCATTGCTGTGTGTTAACTGGAATAACCGCTTTCATCCCTTTCCCACTAAAAAGGATTGGCCTTTCTCTTAGAGAAAAAAGGGATAATTTTACATTTTAGTTGTTACTAGTTGCTATTTTGCTATGCTCAATCCTTTCAATAGATAACAAGCCCCCTATTGGAGGAATAAATTTGGATCACGGACCGAAAGTTTCACACGTTTGAAGAATATATTTGTAGTATCGATGCTGAAGATAACTCAGTATTTTTATTTACACTCTAGGGATTAATTTTCGTTCATTACCAGTTTCTCCTCCTCTTGGGTTCAGATTTTGTGTGATTGGTTGGTTGGGTTGCTTGCAGTACTCGATTTATCTGAACAGATCGGCCTTATCAGCGCACAAGAGATACATATCTGTTCGCTGTGATGCTATGTTTCCTTCAGATTGGTGTGGTTAGTTTGCTTGTGTAGGTGTTAAAATTGACAAGACCAAATTATTGGAAAACCTGATAAGCAAGTATGAACTTGTTCAGATTGGTGTGGTTAGTTTCTTTAGGAAGTGGAGGAACATTAGTCTCAATCCTAATAACTGTTGCTCCATGATGCTCATTGCTGTGCATTAACTAGAATAACTGTTTTAATCCCTTTATCTATCGAAAGGACTGGCCCTTCTCTTAGAGAGAAAAAAGGTCAACTTTACTTTTTAGTTGTTGCTATTTCTTGAGCTTAATCCTTTCAATAGATAACAAGCCTTCCATTGGAGGAATAAATTTGGATCACTGATAGAAAATTTGGACTTTTGAAGAATATATTCGCAGAATCGATGCTGCAGACAGTTCAGTAGTTTTATTTACACGCTAGGCTTAATTTTCATTCATTGCCAGCTATTCCTAGCCATGGATAGCATACAATGCATCAATAATGATGGTACCCGCAGATTGCATGGTCGGTATTATGATGTGCCTAGCAAATGAGTGAGTTGGGCTTGGGGAGAACAATAACATAGTGGCCGTAGTTGGGTTGAACCCATTTGGTAGTCTTGAAATGCTGCTTTTATACGCTCTTTATTAATTAATTGAACCTTGCTATCGGTTGAATCGAATGGGTTAAGCCATTGTATCTTCACACGCTTTTTTGGCAAAATAGATAGCCCTCAGACCGATTTGTATGAAATTCAATATTTCTTGAAGCATGCAAGTCCTTTTAGTTATCATTTATATTATTCATATATAGGTATATTAGACACTCTTTTATGAACCAAAAAATCGTTATGTAAACATAGCAGATATATGTGTTTTTCCTAGATTATTTGATTGCATATATTCTTTGTTGTGCACTCGTGTAGTGAACAATTTAGGCACAATTTCTGCTAATGCATGTACCAAATGGATAATCGTTAACCAGTTTTAGGTTGTTAAACCTACTTATTTGCTATTTTTTTAGCAGAATATTTAAGGAGCTGGACTAAAAGAGACATTTGAGAAGAAATTCTCATCAATTTTTTTGATGCCTCTCTAGGTTCCATTATTCCCAAGTTCCAGAAAATTGTTTGAATAAATTAGGCCATAGCGTTAGATCTTTTTTTTTTTGATGAACACTCTTTTCTCGATGGTCTAATCTTGTTTTTACTTAGTTATTTTCTAGCCAAGATATCCTGTTGACACTTGTTACTTTTACTGGGCGAAAATGGTGGTGGGTGGTATCAACTCCCATCCCGGCTTTGGTTCTTTGGCTTTCGAGCATTGACATCAATACTCAACAGGTGCATGCCAATTCATTAAGTATTTGTAGTTCTTTTAATAAAATAATATAATCATTCAGATGGAAAGAGTACATGGTAGCATAAGTTTGGTTTCTATTGCCTTATGTTTGCTATGCCTCTGCCTTTCTTGTGTTCTTGGGCTGTCTGAAAGTTGTCATTGAACCTACTTTAGGCGATCTGTTGTCTGCAAGGTTATTCACTTTGCTCTTGACATGGGCTGATCATGGTTCTTAACTAACTGGAGTTTCATTGATTAACTTGTTCTGACAGATATGCATTTGGTGTGATAGCTCTTTGTATATGCCTGATCTGGAGTAGGATAGTAAACTAAATCCTGGAATACTATGTGGTGCTGAATTAAGTTTGCAAAGCACCAAAGCCTAATTTGACGCAAAAACTAAAAACTATTGTCGATTACTTTTAGGTAGTATGCATATGAGAAGTAATAAAACCGTGTCTAACATCTTGAAAACTAAACATGCAGAGTTTCGAAGCTTTAAATCGAGCGTTGGTCATTGTCATAGACCCCATTCGGAGTGTCAAGGGGAAGGTGGTCATTGATGCATTTCGTCTCTTTAATCCTCAAACCATGATGCTTGGCCAGGAGCCACGACAGACAACATCGAATGTTGGGCACCTAAATAAGCATAATTTATTTTTAATTGTCTTCTCAACTGCTGAGACTTAAACCTTCCTGTCATGCAATATGATTCATCCAATACGAGTGGATATATGACAATTACTTTCCTAAAAATCATGGGACGAAGTTATAATGTGTGCAAACAACTTAGCTTTCTTGATACATATGCTTCTTGAGAAATTCAGGATTTGTTTTTTGGGTTTGTCTTTGCTGACGGGCACTACTCCCATGTCCCAAGTTGCCAATTGAAGCTTACTCTTTCTATTTGTGCTCCTTAGATTCAATTAGATGTTGATATCCATAGCTTCTAAAAATATATACAATAATACAAATGAATGTTGTTTACTTGTTTTATCAGGGTCCACAAATTTCACTACTCACATTCACATACTTTTGTTACTTCTGAGTAAGTAGACATATTTTTCTAAAGGGTTTAGCAACAATAGACACGCTAATCTTTATTATCGTAATGTTACTAGGTATAGCGCCGCTAAATCTTTACATTCGAGTTCCACTTTTGATGCTGACTATTATTAATCAACAGGTTATATCTATTCTCACACTAGCAGGGTCCATTTCATATGACAAGAACTTGGTTATTGAACTCTGGCGTGATCTCTTTGAAGTAGAAAATCTGGCGTGATCTCTTTCAAGTAGAGAATGAATTAACCGTTAACAAATGCAGTCCATGTCTGATAGTTTTGTAGGAGCACACTATCATGGGTAATACTTAGTGTAATACTTAGTTGAAAGGTCATACTGGCCAAACAGTTTTGTTTGTTCTCCTAGGAGTTGGGGCTGCCCTTCTGTTATCATTTTTCCTGTTCAAGTATTGGCAGAAGAAGAAAAGAGAGGAACAACATGCACGTCTGCTAAAGCTATTTGAAGAGGATGATGACATTGAGGTTGAGCTTGGTCTTAGAGATTGATAATCTTCATTCTTGTGACAAGAGTATCTTGGGTGACAAGGTAATTTCTATTGCGGCATGGAGGAATTTCTATTTTAGCCCTTTTTCGCATATCATGCTCCCAGGTTGCATGATATAATAGAACCTGGTGTGTACGGTGGCAATCTACACGATTTTTAAGTGGTTTTGTTACATTGACTCTTTTATATGATGACTGTATGTTAAATACTGAAAGATCAGACACTGCTTGTACCTTGTATATCATAATTATTATTTCTCGACATTGTGTTTAGTCAAGCAGTTGACTTAATGCCAAAAATGTGTCTTGGAGTATATTGATGTTAGACTTAAGACAAAAATGACTTTCATATTGGTATAATATCTATTAGCATGCTACTGAGAAGCTAGACTTAAGGAATGCTGTCTTTACTAGGCAAGATCTACTTCTATGCTCTATGCTGGTTACTGGAAAGGTTCTATGCTCATTTATTCTGTGTTTTTCATATTCTGACACACAGACTTATAATTTCAGTATGTAGCATATGCTGAAGGCTTGCTACGCGCCTACAACATCGGACATATCTTTGTTCACTACACCTTCAAATAGTGTATTAGTGTTGTTTTGGATTTATATCTTTGCTATGCTATATCTAATGGTCGCCCTTCTTTTGGCAAAAGTTTGATTGGGGTCATGTGGCCCCATTGGGTAACACCTCTATTCACAAATGATTTAATGTATCTTTCCATACAAGTTCAATCCTAAAAGAATTTTGTTTTTTAGCATATGTTGATCTTTGTCATCTTGCAACTGCAAAGCACTCACATTTTGGCATGGGCTCATGGCATAGGTTTCTTGGATTGTACCAGCAAAGCTTTCCATTTTAGCCTTCCTTTTTATATTTTATACCCTATCAAGTTTAGCCCTTATCATTGGTTAATTCTACCAACTTAATCTAAGTTGTGCTTGTATGTCATTCCAAATTTCTTATTTTCTTACATACAATCATGCGGCATTTCATGGAGGGACATGCTAAAAGTGGTCCAATCTCTCGTTTACCCCTTGTTACAATTTGATTCTAGCAACCTTTTGCGCGATGTCCCTGTTTGTCGGTAACTTCTATAACAGTTGGTATTTTCACCGATTTACTTTTCACTCTCTAACGATTCGCTCTATAAAAATTGGTACCAATGATGCTTGAGCAAATCCTTGCTTGCTAAGTTTAAAAGCACCAAACAAATCGTGGTTTGATCTCTTGCGAGCTCCTTTGGATTGGCAAGAACTACTACAAAAGAGGCCCTTCAGGAACGATATTCACAGACGAATGTACCTCACATTAGGATTGAATTTAGGGACTTGGTATGAACATTGTTTCTTTTCCTCTATTGTATTAATAACACAAATTTAGATGGCTGTTACTAGGCTTTTAAGTAAACCATAACAAAGATTCGACTACAAGAAAAATGCGCATTATTTTCAGATCTGGAGACTAGTTTACCAAAACAACGTCATCTTACGATGAGGTGGACGATAAGAGATACCCGGATGTATATGTAGTCATCATGAGAATCATACTTCATGTTTGGGTATGCATTATTCCATTATTACGAGTCGGTAGGAGAAACCTCAAAAAATAATGCCCCAAGCACACCAAAGTAAAGAACTGCATAATAACGTTGGATCACAGATGCGGAGTGATGAAGCGGCTCACTGTTGTGCTAGATTTGCGTTACAGAGAGGCAATTGCACAATTGCTTGGTGTAACTGTGCATGTCTTATATCTAGCTTTTCGAATTTGAACTCGAATATGATATGGATGTCCGATCTATATATGTGAATGTTGTATTGTGAACTCGAACATTATGTCAATATTGTTGTCGAATTTATATATGCAATGATTTGTGCCTAATTGGTGGTATTTTTTTTGCTGTGGAATGTATACTCTGTTTGATTTCCGAGTTTCCTGTCAGTCCGAGTCTAGTTTAAAATGAAATGCATTGTACGTACAAAATTGGTGCATATACTATTTCCCGAGTGTTTTTAGTTGCCAAAACTCGGGAAAATCACGAATCTGCATGTGTGCTGGGTCGTCACGTGGCTAGATTTCCCGAGTGTAAATCTGAAAAATACACTCAGAACAATTTTCCTACTTTCCCGAGTGTAATTCTGAACACTCGGGAAAGTTATTCTCCAGTGTTCTATTTTTCCCAAGTGTAATCCGAACACTCGGAAAGTTATGTTTCAGTGTAAATCTCAAAACACTCGAAACCAGTTTGAATCCCGACTAATCTGTCCCGAGTGCTCTTTCGGACGGTCGGCCTTGAAATTTCGCTCCAGTGTTTTTCTAATTTCCCGAGTGTTTTGGGCAGTCGGGAAAAATCGGGTTTCTGGTAGTGCTTTGCCCACACCATCTCTATCTCTCTCTCTCTCTCTCTCTTCTCACACCACGCAATTTTGGGAAGAAAAATTCAGAATTTTGGGAGAGGAATGGGCTATCAACCCGTATTCAAGAGGAGGGGAGCCGACCATAGTGGCCCAAGACCCATGAGTGGGCCAACAGCCCACTAGAAGGCAAGGGAAGGGGGCCCCAAACCCTAGCTACCCTCCGCTACAGTATCTGCAGTGCTGTAGTAGCACCATGGTATAGTACCTCCACCCCTACTGCTCCTCATCTCCCGGCGCCATCCTACCTGCTGCTACTGTCGGCCAAGAAGAAGAAAGGAGGGAGAAGCCTCCAGTGGGTGTTGCCGGCCAAGGAAGAAAGGAAGGGGAGGTGGGAGAAGGAAGAGGGAAGGGAGATTTCATGGATTCTTCAGTGGTTTTCATCGCGTTCTTAAATGGTGACCCTCAAATCTCCTTGGTTTGTTTATTAGTTTTGCGATTTGGCGACATCGGGTAGTAGATCGATTGTTTGGAGTTTGTAGTGCGCTGTAGGTTTGAGTCCTGAAATTGCAAATTCTTGATTCATCACTTCTTAGATATTTGTAGGTAACGTCTTTAGCTTTCCGTAGAATCCTGGATCACGTCATTTGGATAAACAGATCTTGAGTTATGGATTTTGCAACACTGCTGTCCAGAGGTTTTATCATGATTCTGGCAGGTTGTATTAATTGCATGATAAAAATTAGTTAACAAAATAATTAGAGGATCTCACCAACATGAATATTGTAGGTGATTTCATAAGGTTTCCAGATAGCTTAAGTTATGAATGTTTTAGTTTTGCTGTCCAGAATATCTGCCAGATTCTGGCAGTCGTTATAATCTGTTTAGTAAGAACAGTGAATTACAAAATTATGGAATCTTACCAACTAGATTAATGTCGATAATTCTGTAAGCTTTCCAAAAAAAATCTAAGAACACCATTTTTGGGTAAACAGAAGAAAAGATACAATTTTTGGAAGATGTCTGCCCTGTTTTGGGACAAAACGATGTTCAGGGGGAAACGATGTTTTGGGTTGCACTTAGGAGCATAGATAGTTATGTAATTTTTTTTAGGTAATGTTGTATGCTCTGGAATGTCTCCTTAGTGTGATTATTAATTGTTCAGGTAGTGTTGTGAATCCGGGGATAGCACCCTCTTCCCGTCATCCTACTCCACACGGTTGAGGTAAGTACAATAGTGGGTAGAATGTGTTGATTAGTATTCATGGAATGTTAATGCTTTGCGATTGTAAATTCTTATTCATAGCCTTAAAGTTGATGTTACGTGCCCATGTTGATTAGTATTCATGGAATGTTAATGCTTTGCGATTGTGATTTTTTATTCATAGCCTACAGTTGTTGTTACATGCATATGCTGATTAAGTGTAGTAGCTCATGTGCATCACTACACTATCCTAGAGTTTTGGACTACGTGGTAGCCAAGTGTTGATATATTTGAGGTCCCCGTCATGTTTTAGACGGGCATGAGGTCCCCACACTCGTGGAGTGTGGGCTTGAGGTCCCTGTGCTAGAAGGCGCAGGCATGGGTATGCATCGACGGATGCATACTCCGCATTACCGGTAAATGCAAAAGAGAAAAATATATGCATTTGTGGCATTTGCATTGCATGACAAGGATAGTTGAACTTGAGTTCCAAAATCCAAAACTTGTTGAAACATGTTGAAACTTGCCGAAACTTCTTGAAACTTTTATGTTTGAAACTTGTTGAAAACTTGAGTGCCAAAATCCAAAACTTCTTGAAACATGTTAAAACTTGTTGAAACTCTTTTTGCCTAAAACTTGTTCAAACTTGGGTTTGAAACTTTCTTGAAATCTTCTGGAAACTTCTAGAAATACGCGAAACTCATTGAAACCTAAAACTGTTAAAATGTTTTCACGAGGCTTCATGAAACATGCTAAAACTTTTTGAAACTCTTTTGCTGAAATTTGTTGAAACTTAAGTTCCAAAATCTAAACCATGTTGAAACTTAGGCTTGAAACTTTCTTGGAATGTTCTGAAAACTTTTAGAAATCTAAAACGCGTTGAAACCTAGTCGAAACTTCAAACTCGAAATCGGAAACTTTTAAGCAACTGAAACTTCACAAAACTACATGAAACTGCTATATCATTGGAAATGCGTTCCAACGGTATAGCGTGGGCTATGCGCTCCCTTACATAAATCATGCATGTTCTCTCTATTGCACTGATGAGCCACACACGTTCACGATGATATATATCATGCATGTTCTCTCCTAATTCCTTTACAAGTTCTGGATGAGCGATGCCTTGTTCATTTGAACAGTACTAGCTAGCATACGGTTTAAGTAAATCTTAATCTGTCATTTGGACCGATTAAGCATAGTATTAATCGCTCAATGATATTTTTCGAACAACTTCTTTCTAGAACTTGTCGACCTAACTAGGATTTGCACCCAAGGTCCAAGCACTTGGGATTCATACTTGTCAGTACCATTCGAGAGCGATCTTAATTTATTGAAGACGTACAGCCGTATTTTGAAGGCCCATATATACGAAAGCACATACATCGGATTAAGATGTCTACATCCACATGCAAGCGTGCATGGACGATCTCTCCTGTTATTCATCATATATCAACTTTATTTTCCGCGCGTACAGCGGCCTAGCGTGTGTGTGTGTACGTGTTAGAAGGCTTCCGCTGAGAATAGATTCTTGGCAGATTTTTGCTCTCGTTAATCCTGAGCTAACGTTTAACGAACCATAGGTATCTGTCAACTTACACTACTACAGAACAGACCTTTGGTCGAACTGCCAAATGGGCAATAGTCTCGGAGAAAATTGCGTCCGGGACCAAAAAGATCTTTAGTCCCGGTTGGTAACACCAACCGGGACTAAAATCCCCAAGGCTCTGGTGGTAGGCTTTTGCGGGAGGAACATTTAGTCGGTTGGTGTTACCAACCGACTAATCTTAACCTTTAGTCGGTTGGTACTACAATCCGGGACTAAATCTTTAGTCCCGGATTGTAGTACCAACCTGGACTAAGGTTGGCATTTAGTCGGTTAGTAACACCAACCGACTAAATGTCCTTCTATTTAAACTCTGCTTGGCGTTAAATCACAGAGCGGGAACGCCGTCGTCGTCGCCGGCACGGACACGCTGGCCATTGTCACCACCGCCGAGCCGTTCATTCACTCAACCGTATTCACCGGCGTGTTCATGGTAAGCTCTGATGCTAACCCTGCCGTCCATTATGAAAAATATGAAATGTGAAATTTGAATAATTTTTATATGTTATAAAATTGCCAATTAATTCATAAATGGAACTTTCATGATTTTTGTAGGCCACAATAAATTTTCAAAAATCATGAAATTTGTTTTTCCACTAAGTTACACTGTGAACAGTCCATATAAAAATTTTAAGACTATTTGGACAAAGTTGAATTTATACCTATTTTATGCTTATTTATTTAATTATTATTCCATGAATTTTGTAGGCTAAATTAATGATCCAAAAATTCTGAAAATTGTTTTTCCATCTAATTAGGCTATGAACTATCTGTACAAAAATTTTGGGATCAATCTGAAGACTTTTATTTTTCACCTTATTTAATAATTATTTAAATAAATGAAAAATGACTTTTACATGTGTTAGTTAGGTTAAGCTTTGAGGGTGTTTGATGAGATAAGTCTTATCTTATCAGATCCAACCTCTTGGGTAAAAATAATAAATATTAATTTTGTTTTAATAAATAAGTTTAATATTTAATTATTAAGTAATTAGTTAATCTCTTAATTAGCTTAATCACTTAGTTATTGTTTGCCTTTTGGATTGATTGTTGACCTAGGGTCATTCACCCTTAATGACTTTGGGCAATTTAGTTAATTATTAATTATCATTTAACTTGATGTCATATTAAATTTGAAACTTGAAATTTAATTATGTGATATGTCATATAATGCAGACGATGACCGCCATTGGATGTACAATGTCGATCGCCGCTCCAAAGAGTTCATTGATGGCGTGCATTATTTCTTAAGAGTGGCCGAGGCAAACAAAGCGGGATGGTTTCATGTCTTTGTCCATGTGCCCCGTGTAAGAATTTGAAGGAATATTCTAGCTCAAGGAGTCTTCACTCACACTTGTTGAAGTCGGGTTTCATTCCAAACTATATTTGTTGGACCAAGCACGGAGAAACCAGGTTATAATGGAAGAAGGTGAAGAAGAACAATTGGACCCTAACGACATTATTGCTCAATACGGTGACTTCGATGATCTTGCAATGGGCGAAGTCAAGAAGAAGCGGGCGAAGACACACTCGTCAAGATGATGCTCTTGGTGATGTCATTCGTGATGCACAAAGAGATTGCGAAAGTGAAAAGGAGAAGGCTAAGTTTGACCGCATGCTAGAGGATCACAAGAAATTACTATACCCGTCCGTAGAAGATGGGCAAAAAAGTTGGGTACAACATCGGAGTTGCTACAATGGAAGGCATGAGAATGGTGTATCCGACAAGGCATTTGGGCAATTCTCAAGATCCAAAAAAGATGCTTCCGGCCTAACGAATTGCCCGCCACTACGTCTGAAGCAAAACAGTCGTCGCCCTTTGGGATTAGAAATCCGGAAGATACATGCATGTCCTAATGATCGCATCTGTATCGTGGCAAGGACTACGAAATTTGGATGAATGCCCGTATGCAAAGCGTCGCGGTATAAGATCGGCGAGATGACCTGGCGATGTTGAGGGCGAAGAACGTCCCCAGAAGAAAATCCTGCCAAGGTTATGTGGTATGCTCCTATAATACCACGCTGAAACGTCTGTTCATAAACAAGGACCATGCAAAGTTGTCGCGATGGCACAAAGAAGACCGTAAGGTAGACAACATGTTGAGACACCTGGCGATGGGTCCCGATGGAGAGCAATAGGCGAGAGAATTCCGGAGTTTGCGGATGGCGCAAGAAACCTAAGGTTAAGCTTTAAATGCGGATGGTATGAATCCTTTTGGGGACGAGCACTAGTCATAGCACTTGGCACATTACTCTATGTATCTACAACCTTCCTCCATGGTTATGCATGAAGCGGAAGTTCATTATGATGCGGTGCTCATCCAAGGCCGAGGCAACCCGCAACGACATCGATGTCTACCGAGGCCATTAGTTGAGGAACTCCTGCTTTTATGGAGCAAACCAGTGTACGTATGTGGGATGAGTACAAGCAGAACACTTTGACTGCGAGCATTGTTGTTCGTAACAATCAATGATTGGCTGCTCTAAGTAATCTTCGGAGACGGACAAACAAGGGATACAATGCATGCACACAATGTTTTGATGACATTGACAGTATATATTTGAAAAAATGTCGAAAGGTCGTGTACCTTGGCCATCGTCGTTTTCTTCCTATGAATCACCAACTAAGAAAGAAAGGCAAGCATTTTAGCGGTAAGGCGTAACACGAACCAAGCCTCATAACCGAATCGGGAGGATGTACTTGATATGGTCAAGGATGTGCAAGTAGTCTTTGGAAAGGGACAAGGCAAATAACACATTAGAAAGATGCTAAGGACACACACCCATGTGGAAGAAGAAGTCCATATTTTGGGAGCTACCCTATTGGCAAGTCCTAGAGGTCCGCAGCGATCGGCGTGATGCACCTGACAAAGAATCTTTGTGTGAACCTGCTAGGATTCATGGATGTGTATGGAAAGTCTAAGGATTCACTCGAAGCACGACAGGACTTGCAGCGCATGAAAGAACGAGACAACCTGCATCCAGAGAAGACAGACGATGGACGCCATTACTTAAGACCTGCTAGCTTCACTCTTAGCAAAGAAGAGAAGGAAAGCATGTTTGAATGCCTAAACAGCATCAAGGTCCCATCTGGATTCTCCTCCAATATAAAGCGTATAATAAATGTGCCAGAGAAGAAATTCCTACACTTAAAGTCCCATGACTGCCACGTGCTTATGACGCAATTGCTTCCGGTTGCTTTAAGAGGAATTCTACCTCCACATGTACGTCTGGCCACCGTGAAGCTATGTGCATTCCTCAATGCAATTTCTCAGAAGGCAATCAATCCAATGGAACTAGCTACTCTCTGAGAATGATGTGGTTCAATGTCTTGTCGACTTTGAGTTGGTGTTCCTCCATCCTTCTTTAATATCATGACACACCTCCTAGTTCACCTGGTCAAGGAGATTAATATTCTCGGTCCTGTGTTCCTACACAACATGTTCCCCTTTGAGAGGTTCATGGGAGTCCTGAAGAAATATGTTCACCAGCGTGCTCGGCCAGAAGGAAGCATCGCCAAGGGCTACGGGACAGAGGAGGTCATTGAGTTCTGTGTTGACTTCATTCCCGACCTTGACCCGATTGGTGTTCCTGAATCGCGACACGAGGGGACTTAGTGGAAAGGAACACTAGGGAAGAAAACATATATCGATGCGGAGGACGATTATTTCAATAAAGCGCACTACGGTTCTTCAAAACTCCTCCGTGGTGGAGCCGTATGTCGAGTACACAAGGAGTTCCTCGATCCCGTTTCGAGGAAGAATGAAGCTTGGATTAGGCGTCATCACATGGAAACTTTCAGCGGTTGGTTGCGAAAAGAATGTCGAGGTGATGACAATATTGATGAGCAAGCTGTATTTGTTGGCTAGGCAACCATCGTGGCACATCCTCACGTACAAAGGGTGCGAGATAAATGGAAATACATTTTACACGTAGCCCAAGATAAAAGGAGCACGAACCAAAAGCAGTGGTGTCGCGTAGATGCCACAGACCCAAATGGAAAGAGGCAAACATATTATGGCGCATAGAGGAGATTTGGGAACTAGACTACGCACATAATTTTAAAGTCCCTTTGTTCCAAAGGTGCCAATGGGTGAAGATGACCGGAGGCGGGGTAACGATCGACAAGGAGTATGGAATGACAACAAAGGACCTCAACAATATTGGGTACAAAGGCGAACCATTAGTCCTTCTGCGATGTGAATCGGTGTTCTATGTGAAAGACATGTCTACAAAACCCAAGAGAGGGAAAACGACGACAAATCAACCAATGAGCCAAAACGCCACATAGTTCTTTTCAGGAAAAGAAACATCGTGGGAATTGAGGACAAGTCGGACAAGTCGGAAGATTATGAAAAGGATGACCGAATCCCGCCCTTGATGTGACCAAAGACCCAAGCATCTGCTAAATGCGAGGACACTCCATGGTTACGGCATGATCATAACCAAGGGTCATCGTCAAGAAGAAGTTCACCATGTGCCGCTTGATATATAGTGATGTTTAATAAATAGTGTGTATTAGAGATTTTATGTAATAATTGTAACTTCAGATGTTTCTATCATATTTTTCTTGTTTTTATCATTTCAAATGAAATTCCTATTCGATAAAAGGACACATGTACCTCTGTGAAGCATGTCTTCTCCACCGGTGTCAAAATGACTTGAAATTTTTTAGCAAGTATTTATGCCTTCAAATGAAATTCCCACTTGTGGTTTGAGCCCTTCATTTTGTTTATAGTTGGCTCTTCACTTCCCGACTTGTGGTCACTATAAAAGTCGTTTGAAATGTCAATAAGATAAAAGGAAATGCAACTATTATTTTTAAAAAAATTATGCCTAGTATTTAATTTACTATGCATTTAACAAGAATTAGCATATTTATACAAATAAACTTAATACAAAACCCAAACTGTGAAAAACTGTGGCGGAATCGAATAGTGGGGACCTTTAGTCGGTCCAGTAATCACTTGGGACTAAAGGTCACACACCGAGACTAAAGGTTCTCTGGAAAATATGTCCCACAAAAACCTTTAGTCCCGGCAGGCACCACCCGGACTAAAGGTCCAGACCTTTAGTCCCGGTCCGTATTACCACGCGGGACTAAGGTCTTTAGTCGGTTGGTATCTGCCGGGACTAAAGGTCCACCTTTAGTCGATCCGTATTACACAGCGGGACTAAAGGTCTTTAGTCCCTTAGTATCTACCGCCGACTAAAGGTCCCCTCAATATAAGCAACAATGGCTTCTTCCTTCTTCCACCCCTTCCGTCTCCCTCGCCGTCTCCTCGCAAGCGCTTAATTAAATCGGCTCGGCTTACGTCGCGCCCGGCGTCCTCCTTCCTCCCGTGGCGCCCCTCCCCACCACCTCCTCCACTCCTCCTCCCTCGCCGCTCGGCTCGCCCGGCTCCTCCTCCTTCAGCCGGATCCGGCCGCCGATTCCGCCCGTGCGACTCGCCACCAGCTCACTTGGCGGCAGCTCCTCCACGCCGGTGAGCCGAGAAATCGTTAGGCGAATCTTGCCTTTCTTTGTTTGTAGGCTAAGCGACTGTTATTACATTTAGCATTGCGTTAATTTGTTCTGTTATTCTGATTTGCATTATAAATTTGTATCATATTTTGGTTAGTCGTTGGAAACGAGGTTATGCAAACTAATGGTACCGATCGGAGTAAACCATTGTATGAAAAAGGAACTTGTTTCTATCCAAATGCAAAACTGACTGGTTTTGGGCATGCTAAATCCTAAATTCTGACCACTCTTGATATTGACCGTGGTCGTTTTGCATGACATTTGGATGTTAAATCTGTATATGCTTGTTAATCTTATTCATCGATCGTAATCAACAATGCAACATTGTGTATCTGAATCCTCATGATGATAACATGGATCTTTTGAGTTTGGGTGTAGCTTCCTCTCTCTCTTTAATGAGAACCTCTATCATTTTTGCCCGCTGAGCAAGAACTTCTTTGTGGACTCAGAATTCTGTGCTTAATGCTCTCTTGATGTTTCTGCAAAAATTTCTTAATCCAGGACGTGGAACTGGTCAAAGCTAAGGAAGAGCTTCTAAAACTGTGATGTAGCTATTTTTCAGATTAGTTGAATAAATCTGAAATCTCAAAATAGCAAAGGCAGATTGATTTTATCTTGGTTCTTAGAGACACTTCTGAAGAAAGGGGAAGCTTCCTTTAACCTATATCTTTTGCTGGAGTTTTCTCCTTGCTTTCTTTAGGTTTCTTGTTTTGTTTTTATTCAATGGATGAAAATTTTGATTTATGCTTAAGAAAAATTCAATCACCTTATGAATAGACAACCCCGAAAATAAATTTGTGTTCATCAAACCTCTCTACAAAGCGAGCTCTCGACACTACTTAGGTCACTCAAATGTATTGTGGCATGTGTTAGTGTTTACCTAATGAACATATATTTAGCGATGGGTTGTTTATATATTCGTCTTGACGAATTTCACGGCACTCTTTGCTCAAGTCGAGCTACTTGTGGCGAGTACATTGACTAGGTTCAAGTCAAGCTTGCACCCCTTTTCTTCTCTACCCCCCGCACACGGCACAACAGTTGTTCAGTTCTTCTCTTAAGTCCCAAGCAGCAGTGCTCTTTCTTCTCCCTTTCTTCTTCTCTACCCAAATCCAAACACACAAGCTCGCTCCCGTCTCCTAAAAAATCCACCACTCCCTCCTTCTCTACTCGGATCTGGCCAAGCTAGATCCCGGTGGCAGCCTTCTTCGGCTACGGGCTTGGCACGGCGCGCGGAGCTGCACCACGTGCTCACGTTGCCATCAATATGTTGTTTTTCTTTTGTCGATGCATGTCACGAACCGCACGCCACTTGATGCGAAATCATAACCCGATCACGAACCGTTCTAACGTCCTACACATATATTTGCAGAAATGGCCGACCCGAATGACAACATGGACGATGCCATGATGGATATTATCAACAATGACGCCTTACAAGGTGCCCAATTCGAAGGTGATGACAACAATCAAGAAGTAGATGGCGGAGTCGATTTTGCCGATTATGAAGATGAGCAAGACAATCTTTGGCGAGGTCTATCTACAATCTCTTATGTATACATGAAATTCGAATAATTTCATTTGTCGTATAAATATATTTATTTAAATCTTTGTGTTTCTACATTCGTAGCCCTCTGGATCGGCGACAACAACGGGAAGAGTAGAAATGTACGAGGCCGAAGAAGCCTTTGGAGGGTCGGTTCATTCTCTCGCAATTCGAGGAGGATCTGAGCAAAGTACTTGGACCACATGCACGAAAATTTGTCACCATCGTGGGTACCTTGTAAGGATAGGATCCCGATCAATGCTCGTGAATGGAAGCAAAAGAAAGTTGCTCCTCATATTAGTTTTGTCTCTGATCGTGACAAGGCACTAGTTTGGCAAGATGTCCTTCAACATTTCGCTCGATCTGAAAGATGAAGCTTTGAAGGAGAGAGTTAGGAAGCTGGGCTATGAAGAAGATGGCCACACAATTCCGGTGTTGGAAGAAGAAATTGTACAACACATTTATCAATAAGAACCCGGCGCTTGATTTCAACACTAAGGCCTACGTCAAGTTGAGGCCGTTTTGGGATGAGTTTATGCAGTTCAAGACATCGGAAGAGGGTGAGGCACGGTGAGAAGGAACCAGCAGAATGCGGAAACAAAAGCAATACCACCATCACTTGGGATCGGTGGCTCTGAGTGCCATTCCTAAGTGGGAAAGAATGGAGCAGGAGATTCTTGCCAAGGATCGAACGAGAATCAATCAAGCCCGAAGCGCCAAGTATTGGTTTTTCACCATGGGGAAGCTCGGACCTAGAGGCCGGAAAGATAGTGTATGGCGCAAAACTCCAAAGAGCAGCAGAAAGATTTGCTTATGCTCGAGACTTGGTGAGAGTGGCGGTGGCGGCCGAGCGAGAGATAAGGATGGCCGACATATACCGGAGAGTCTTGAACACGGTGGGCGAACAAGAGGCTATGGGGAGGTGTCGTGGGAGCATGCCTTCCCTAAAGACAAAGCCACCTATAGAAGCCGTCGAGAGAAAGAAGTACGAGGAGGCAGAGCGGATGCGCAGGATGGAGAAATGGTTCTTGAGTCACGGGAAGTGGCTCGTGAAGCGATAGAGCGAGAAAAGCACTTGAAGCCAAAATGAATGAGGAAATCAAAAGGCAAGTGCAGATAGCGATAAGTTCCATCCAAAGGCAAAGCGCATCGAGCCGGAAGTCAACATCACCCCTAATCGGTTGAAAAGCGATTGCGCTTCCACGGAGGTGCCGTGATTCAAGATGGCGCAGGTGCGCTTCCCGTGGATGACATCACCGATCCTCTCACGACATGTGAGCTGCACATTCGAGGGAATGCCACACCATGGTGGCTATCGGTGTTGTATCTCGTATCGACCCTACGAAGACACCAAGATGCCATGGGGCATTAATACCTCTGGATATGCTAGCGTCTCGGTGGATAGAGTTGTGAAAGGTAATAGCAATGTGCCTCTTGACATTGAAGGAGGTGATGGGGAGAAGACTTTAGGAGAAGCGGAGAAGACATTCATATGTTGGCGCAAGCGCTATATCATTATTCTGGGCGTCACCTCCTCCTCCTCAACAACCTAACCCTAGGTGCGGATGAAAGTGAGCGAAACATTTTTCACTAATTATGTATTGGCTTAAATAACGGTTTACTCATACCACGTTGTTTTCACAACAGAACCTCCCCAACCTAAGTCCAATTATCCATTCACCACCAGTCACAAAGTGTTGCGGCGATGACAATGAAGTGGAAGACACGGCCGCATCCCCACCGCCCCATCGCCTCCTGGCGGGCTCCAACGCCGACGCCGCCATCGCCCCATCGCCTCCACTTGCGGGCTCCAACGCCGCCATCGCCCCATCGCCTCCACGCGGGCTCCAACGCCGCCACCGCCGCTCCATCGCCTCCACGGCGGGCTCCAACGCCGACACCGCCGCCCTCTGCCAAAGAAGAGGCGCACCCCACAAGCAAGCGTCGGCCCCACCGCCAAGAAGAAAGCCTCGGGGAGAACACCACTATTTCTAAGGCATTTAAACTTTCCTATGAGAAGACTGCCGAGGAAATAGATGCTTCAGTGAAAACAGATGTGGACAGTTTCTTCGCGAAAGTCAAGGCTAAAAGTGAAGCGAAGCGAAACCCTGAGAAGCCGTACTTCTTCGTAGGTCCAGAAGTTCTAAGGCAAAGGGTGGACGCTCACCAGAAAAAGTTACGTCATGCTCGTAAGGATTCGCCACTATCGGACTATGACCGCACTCTCACCAAGTCAATTGAGGAGGCGAAGAAGAAAGAGAAGAGAGCACGGAAGGGTGTTGCACTACTCGGGAACAATCACAACAATCGGTGCCCCGCTAGTTATTGGGAATGAATATGGTTCAAACACTAACGTGCTAGAACAGATATCCGAAATGTGCATTTGGATCAACTTGATGAATTTTTCATGAAACCGGTCTAAGCATTTCCCAAATGCTCGTGAGCACACATCAAAAGTGCTCCTAAGTTGATCATTGGCGAAGGAATATGTATATGGCAAGAGTCTATACAACCACGAGAAGCTCATGGAACTTAAGACGCATAAATGTACTTGTTAAACAAGTGGTACATGGCGGCGTGTCGCAAAAAGCGGATGACTATATTTGCGTCAAAATTAGAAACCATCATTACTTCCGTGGTGATGACATTATAATGGTTCGCTTTAATGAGTTACACCATTTATGCCACATGAACGCTCTAGACAAATCTCTCATCACCGGTTTTGTCTCATGCGTGATTCTTTCTTTTAATAATCTCACTCTAGCATATGTATATGTATAAGTAATTATCCTCACACTAGCTAGCATGTCTATACATATGCAGAGACATGATGAGAGACCTCACACGAGAAACGACAACAACATTGGTTTCATTGATCCATATATCGTATTCAAGGACCCAAACACTCCCTACGATCAATGGAGACCTCAAACGGAGAGGAATTTCCTGAGGTTCTTGATCAACCAAAAGAACAAAAGATTTATACTCTTCCCTACAACTTTGGGTGAGTGTTGTTATCGTGTGCACATTTTACTTTACTTACTCAATCCAACATAAAGATATATATGTTGACTCTATAAACAAATGCACTTTCCATCGATAATTGATTGTCTTCGATCTCTCAACGGTCATTTGCTAATCTATGACTCGTTGAGAAAACCGTAGGAAGATTACCAAGATATGATAGACATTATCCAGGGTAACTTTGATCTTTAAATATTTATTCTGCTCTTTAACTCGCAATAGTTAATTAACGATCAATTATTAGGCGGGGTTTGGGCTTGGTTCGCTTCACTACACCGTCCGGATCTGAAAGCGCCACTTCTGATCCACACCGATCGGATGTAAGTTGTACTAGCTCCGCATCTTTACCTTATCATGCTTCACTCACGCGGGATGACGAGAGTAATCTTTTATATCGTCTGATGGGTTCTACTGGCACCACCGAGCAACAATTTGTGTGGATACTACGTTTGCGAGTTCCTCATGGTGTATGCAAAAGAACCCATCTACAGATGCGTAAAGTACGTAACAAGTATATATAATAAATCCATTTTATTTATTTGTTGCTATTAAATAAACCTTATGTATATTAATACTTCTTTTCGTTTAATGCAAATTGAAGGAGATAAGGTTGAAGGAACAGTGTTGGATATGGACCGCCTCAAAGGAATTCAAGAGACAATCGCAGGATTTCTTAATGAGCATGTCCTCAAGCCCGACCGAGTTCTACTTTAACCAGATGAACAATTGAAGCCAAACCAGACTTAACATTTGTATGGCATTTAAGTGGAGGACAACATTTGTGTTGTAAATACCAAGGATGCATGAATAATGTTGTAAATTTTATGTGCATATATATATATATATATATATATATATATATATATATATATATATATATATATATATATATATATATATATATATATATATATATATACATATATATAGCTCCATAATATATATAGTTTCATACTTTATTTGTGTGTAATAATGTTCCAAACTAAATTATATGTGGGCGTATACATATATTAGCAAATAAGAATACGATTTGAAAACCTAATGTAATTGTAAAACCAAAATCAATAATGAATTGAAATGGAAACAAAAAGAAAAAAAACACATTTAGTCGGTTGGTAATACCAACCGGATTAAAAGGGCAGCCTGGGCTCAACCTTTTAGTCGGTTGGTATTACCAACCGACTAGAATCGGCCTTTAGTCCCTTGGTATCACCAACCGGGACTAAATCGGCCTTTCGTCCCTGCCCGACCCGGACTAAAGGTGAGACATTTAGTCCCGATTTCCTAGTCCCGGCTCTATAACCGGGACTAGAGGCCCTTTAGACCCGGGACCAAAGGTCTATTCTGTAGTAGTGTTAAGATGGATTCGATTTATGATTTTATTGAGGAAGATGATCTTCAACTATAAAACCTATTGGATCAAGTACCTTCTCTTTGTAAATTGGATGGTAAACGATTCCTTCATTTCCTTGTTAGATCAGTTGGTTTAGATTTTGCTTTGTATTATGTTCTTGCAATGTTTAATGTGGTTCTTGTTCTTTCTTACTTAAATGTTAGTAGGGATTGTCTCTTAAGATTTGCGGTTGTATATGTCAAGTTTTTGGATTCTATGGATGATTTCGTAAGACTGCAGCATCCAGTAGTGGTCCAACTCGTGGCTCGTAGTCTGAAATGACTCGCAGAAACCAATTCTCTATACGCAGAGCTCTTTGTTCAGACTTCAATGCCAATCGGCAAGGTAATTCTTGTGCCTGTTATATTTTTGTTTTCCTTCCAGCTAGCTAGCTTGCCTTATATTTTTGGATTCTATGGATAATTTCTTCTATCTTTGTTACCAATCGAGTGTAAAATTGGAATCAGTCGCGGTCTGATAGATAGCTATGCAGGGTCTTGTGTTTAGACAAGAACAAGGAATTAGAATTAGTATGGACTCTGCGATTATCGCAGATCAAGTTTATAGCTAGATTATGGATGATTCGATTAATGCTGGACTGCCTTCTGTAGTTATATTTTTTTCCTGATATGAGATGTGAGCACATGGAAATATGATATGTGAGGCCAGATCTTAACTGCAACTTGTAAGTAGAATTTTTTGTTTATGTTTTATTGTTCTGTGCTTAACATAAAAAAAGCTGAACTTGAATAATCTTTCTATGTTGATTTTTTGTATGATTCCATTTTATCTGCCTGTTGATTGATATACACGTCAACAAGTAGCACACAATCTGATATTGTTTCTTCTTTTAGCTCTTGTGCAGCTACTTGGTGTCCAAGGTCCCCTTGCTAAGCATGTCCTTGGGAAGGCCTTTATGGCTATCTCAATTGAAGCTACTATGTAGAGTCTAATTTTGCCATCCCCTCCAGCCTTTGCTAAATGGAACTCGTGAGATTTTGATTTACCTAATCCAATTTTGCATGATAGAATAAGTAATGGTTGTGGGTTGCAATATGATCTATTTCTGTAATAGTACCCTCTGTTGAGCCATGATTCTTGCAGAGTTCTTTGATGCTTGAGTTATTTTTATCCATTTCTCAAACATATCAAAATTTGCCTATGTTCAATCGTTCCCAGCAATTTTCTTACAAATTTTCAGAGGCAGAAATCAAAGCACTAGGTTTTATTTGTTTGTTAAACTATGATTTGTCCCCAATGTTTAGTTCTTTTTTTCTATGAAGAGAATCCTCAATGTTTAACAAAAGGGCTGACCCTCATAAACTAGTGGATATAACACTAGGCTAGAGAGGGAACGCAGCATGGAGCGATCCATGATCCTAAGATTGTCCCTCAGGCGCTTTGGGTTAGGATAGGTTCAAACCGAATCGAACCATCCCCACCCCTATTAGAAGCAGGAGGTGACTTGGTAGTTGTTGTTGCCGTTGCACGCATGGGTTTCGAGGATCGTGAAATCGGTGGTACACATCAGGCGGTGGCATCCTGCATTAAGCATAACGCCTTGATCTTTGCACGAGAATTGCATTGCCACGTTGAAGCCATCGATCATCGAGATGTCGTAGAAGTCTTGGGCGCCGCCGATCGTGAACTTCGCCGGCGTCGCCGGTGGTCTACTGGAGAGGCTGCAGGAGAGCGAGCTAAGCGCGATCGTCGGTCTAGCGACTCCCCGCCGCCCACGTTGAAGTTGTGGTGTCCCGGCCCCATACCTGCCGAGCCGGTCTTTGGTGAGCACGTTGATGGTCCACGTCTAGCCCGGGTCTAGCTGCATGCCGCCGCCGACCGGGATGGCCACCGGCCACACCGTGAATGAGCATTTGTTGTGTTAGGATTAGTCTTGTTTTGGTTAGCTACTATAGCGATCCGAGTCGGCTACTGTAGCGGTTCGAGTCGGTTACTGTAGTGCTTGGTTGTGCCTATAAAAGAGGCCCTGTGTAATCAAATTTTGTAAGATAGCAAGAGTTGAGAAGCAATAAACAGAAAAAAAGAGGAGCGTGCTCCCGAAAGAAATCAAGTTTGTTTCGGCGTTCTTTGTTTCAGTTTGCTCATCTCAAAGGCAAAGTTCTAACAATTGGTATCAGAATCCTGCACTCGATCCGGCGATGTGTCCATCATCTTCCCACTCACCTACCCGGCCAAGGATGCCCAGCAACGTCGACGCATGTCTGGAGGCGGGATCCAGCAGCGGTGGCGGTGGAGAAGTGGTGATCCATCGCGTGATGAGGGAGACAGGAGGCTAGATCATCTACCCGATGCTGATGCGAACCAACTATGGAGATTGGGCTCTCGTGATGAGAGTGAATCTATAGACGTAAGGCCTATGGGAGGTGATCGACCCCAGCAATGGCGACTACCGTGATTACAGGATAACGTTGTCCACCATACTCTGTGCGTCCCGTCAGAGATGTTGTCTATACTTGCCGTCAAGAACTGTCGAGACCCCCGAGTATGCAACCCTAGGACCCTCTATGCATTCTGAACTAGTCACATGATTAGTAGCTAGTCCACACAGTTGCAACATAGATGAAATCATATCCATACAACGAAATAGCTAAGGAAGCAAATAAAACAATAATACTTATCAGCAAAAGGACCTTATGGTCAAGGTTTTACAGAGCTTGCCACACAGAGCTAAATCCACGACCAGGTTCACGACCAGATCTATGACCAGAGTAAACTTGCAGCGGAACAAAACAAACTCGTGAAAGCCATCCAACATGCCCACAGGCAATCGAGTGGAGAACGTCTCCTAGCTCGCATGGTCTTCGAAGTACTCCTCTTCAAAGAACTCGATGCTCCCTGGGTCTTCTTCGACGACTGATGAACAAAGGGCGTATAGCCGTGAGTACATAAAGTACTCAGCAAGTCGTAGGGAATAGTATGCAAATAGTATTCGTGCAAGGTTTGACAAGGGTAGCTTTATGGTTATTTTGCAAAATGCGATATGGACTGGAAATACAGTAAGTAGATTGTAAAGCGCAATTCGAAAGATTAATACATAAGTAAATAAGTTTCTTTGAAACAACTCGTGAACACCTAGTTCACTTCCCAAACAACTCATGAACACCCAGTTTACTTCCCAAACAACTCGTAGCCATCCACAACCACATCGAGCAATGGCTAGCTTCTTCGCTATGGAGCGCAGCCAGTCATATGCGTCCAAAGGTTCATATGAGTTGGAGAAGGTAGGCGGATATGTGTCCTCATGAACTCTGCAAACTTGGATTGCTGAAAAGCTGGAAGTGGTGGTGGCATGGCAGCGGCCTGATTTCTGTGGTTCAGCATCGCGGCTAGGGAAGCAGCAGTCTAGTTCTGTTGATTCATCATATGGTTCATATTCTGCATCATTGCATTCATCAGCTGCGTCTGGGCTGCCATGAACTGACCCAAACCCTGATATGTTGTGGCTGCCGGAGGAGGTGGTGGTGGTGTAAAGGGATCCACTGGTTCATCTTGACTTGCTGAGTTGCAGGTCTAAACTATCTGCAACAAATCTTCCCAGGTTTAATAGATGAGAGGAAGAAAGCATAGTAGGTGAGATGGAAAAGCACAATAGATGAGAGAGAACAAGGAAGAAAGATAGAGCAATCTAATTGGGGAAAGTCAGTTAAACCCAGAAAACAAATAGCCGAAAAGCTATTAAGAGGAAACAAAACTCCGAAGGTCCTATTACTTAGAATAAACGATACTAAAGCTAAGAAGGGCAACTTGCTAAAGTATTTCTAATCTAACTTATATGGACAGATGACTTGAAACAAACAGTAGATCTTGGAACCTCCAGACCATCCATTTCTTGATCACGAAGAGCTCGATCCTAAAGAGATTACTAGGGTGAGAAAGATCAATTTAAATTTGAAAACAAAGTTTCAGAAGAGATAAGATGTAAGAACCTAAAAATGATATGAGACGAGAATAGAAGGAGATAAGAATAGAATAGAACAAGACGAGAGAAGAACAACTACTCATGTTAATTGGTTGGTTTGATTTAGAAAATAAATTTTAAAATATTTGACTAAAACAACCATGCTAACTATGGTTGTGTCCTACAGTCGATATGGCTCTGATACCACCTCTGTCGAGACCCCGAGTATGCAACCCCGGGACCCTCTGTGCATTCTGAACTAGTTCTATGATTAGTAGCTAGTCCACACAGTTGCAATATAGATGAAATCATATCCATACAACGAAATAGCTAAGGAAGTAGACAAAAAATAATACTTATCAGCAAAAGGACCTTGTGGTCAAGGTTTTACAGCGCTTGCCATGCAGGGCTAAATCCACGACCAGGTCCACGACCAGATCCACGACCAGATCTACGACTAGAGTAAACTTGCAGCGGAACAAAACAAACTCGTGGAAGCCATCCGACATGCCCACAGGCAATCGAGTGGAAAACGCCTTCTAGCTCGCATGGTCTTCGAAGTACTCCTCTTCATAGAACTCGGTGCTCCCCGGGTCTTCTTCGATGACTGATCAACAAAGGGCGTATAGCTATGAGTACATAAAGTACTCAGCAAGTCGTAAGGAATAGTATGCAAATAGTGTTCATACAAGGCTTGACAAGGGTAGCTTTATGGTTATTTTGCAGAAAGTGATAAGGACTGGAAATACAGTAAGTAGATTATAAAGCACAATCCGAAAGATTAATACATAAGTAAACAAGTTTCTTTGAAACAACTCGTGAACACCCAGTTCACTTCCCAAACAACTTGTGAACACTCAGTTTACTTCCCAAACAACTCGTAGCCATCCACAACCACATTTTTGAGAAAATTTACCCCTCGTGTGAAATCACCAGGCATTGTCCATAACCGGGGACACGGCTATTCAAATAGTTTTACACTCTGTAGAGGTTGTACAGCTTTACCCACAAGACACGACTTCTCTAGTTTGTTTGGCATCTGTCGATACCACCGCTCACTACCTTAGGTAAGCAGTCTAGAGCATATAATAAGGCCTTTACAAAGTTCTGTTTTGACTCGGTCCTGCTCACTAAGGATTCACCACACAGCCCCCTCTTGCACCATGTTCGCTAAGGTTTCGCCACACAGGCCCCCTCTTGCACCGTGGATCAACCCAAATAGAATCAAATTAAAGCATTGCTAATTATTTGGCCAGGTCTACTCCATAATAGACATGTAGTTGTACGATATGGCCCAGATCAATGGCGCACAAAGTTAAGTCCTTAGTGGTTGCTCAAGCGAGACTTTCCGCATCCAAATGTGCTTCCGCACCCACCTTCACCACCGACCACTCGCCCGAGCATAAATCATTTTCGGTTCAACCCGACCAATTGACAACCTATGCCATGGCACAACAAAATTTAATATTAGTGGCAACACATGCCACAATTTTATATTTCATTTAGTCCAATTTATCATCTTTGAATCATGTGATCGAGAGACCATCGCATAACTAAAGCAGAACTAAGCATAATACACACCCATGTTCATATCACAATAATGTCCAACCAAGATTACCCAACCTACGGTGCCCAAGGGTACATGTCAACATGTCCTTCATAATTATCCAAGGAGTCATACTGCCAAGTGGGTATTTAACTACTCCCAAAACCATTTTTATACAACTAGCCATTCATGTTGATATAAAATAATATAATTTTATAAACTGGGCACGACATGATCAAAGGTCTATGACTTGCCTTCGTTGAAGAGTTGAGATGCTTTGGTCGAGGTCGTCGGGTCCAAGAACTCTTCGGAAACACCAGAATCTATACGTGCGAAAGAGCCAAATAAATAAAACAATCCAAATAAAATCCAAAACAAACCAAACAAGAACCAAAAGAAAGGTACTAAATTTAGATGAAGTTAGAAATTTGAATCACTCAAATCGGAGCTTGAACAAAGGAGAACGAGCCCCCGAAAAGAGGTTCAACCAGTCGAAAGACTTCGACTACAGGTGGTCGGAAGGAGGTAAGGATTCGACTACTCGACGTGGTCGAAAGAAGGAAGAATGATTCGATTGCTCGACGTAGTCGAAAGAAGAAAGAAAAGGGCGCGAGGAGCTTACCAAGACTGAGAAAGAGGCTGGGGAGGTCGAAGATTGCGTGGGCTCCATCGAACTCTCTAGCGGCGAGGAGGTTGAAGACGACAAAATGAAGGCGAGAGTGGGAGGGGAAGAGTTGAGGGGAAAAGCAAGAGGAGGCAAAGGGATCCCTGGTGCTCCATTTATAGAGGAAGGAGGGGGGACCGGGCGACAAGACAGAGCGATAGGATTCACAACGGCGTGGCATGGGCGCACGACCGGTAGGTGAGGAGCGGGATGGGGCAGGTAGGGGAGGAGACAAGAGGGGGGAACAGGCGCGTCGGAGGTGACGGCATTTAATGCGCACATCGCTGTGGAGACGATGACATTTAATGCACGAGGACTTTTGTGATGGCCATGGCACGACGGGGAAAAGACGGGAGTAGATAGGGAGGAGACCAGTAGGGCTGGTCAAAATAGAGCAGGTGGTCTAAACTGAGAGAGTGGTCTAAACCAAGAGAGTGGTCATCAATGAGAGGTGGTCGACTCCGAGAGGTGGTTGACACCGAGAGGGTGGTCATCAACCAAAAGGGTGGTCGAAACCAAGAGGATGGTCAAGATCGAAAGGCTGGTCGAAACTAAAATGGTGGTCGACAAAAAGGTGCTGGCCCTTTTATAATTGAGAATGGGAGGGGAAGAGGGAGCAGGAATGGCCAATGGGAATTTGGCCAAAGCAGAGAAAGGGAAATCCAAATACCAGAGAACTCCAATAAACTCAAAATAAACCAAATTCGGATTTAGTTGAAGTTTGATTAATTCATATTAAATTGCTTTTAATTTCTAAAATTGCAAATTAAGCTTTGACGATTCAATAAAATCGAATGGTTATTTTTATTTTGAAATTTTTTAAAAACTCCTGAAAATCTAGGATGTTACAAGAACACCGCCAAGGACGCATGGGACACCATCAAGACATTGCGCATGGGCATCCAACATGTACACGAGGCGAAGGCACAGACGTTGCGCAAAGAATTTGATGTAATCAAATTAAAAAAGGAGAGTCGGTGGATGACTTCGCAATGCATCTCACCAGCCCAACAACTTTGTGATACTTGGGGACAAGATTGAGGAAGACTGTGTTGTTAGAAAATTCCTCCATGCCGTCCCGCCGAGGTATTCTCAGGTAGCGATCTCAATTGAGATGCTCGTTGACTTGCAGACGCTCTCGGTGGAAGAGCTCACGGGATGACTGAAGGCCATAGAAGAGCGCTACGAACAAGACAACACCGACGACGCCAGCGGACACCTACTCATCACAGAGGAGTGGCTTGCATGCATGAAGCAACGCGAGCATGGCCAGGGCTCGTCTAGTGGACAGAAGCCCGACGGTGGCAGGCAGTTTCACAAGGAATCATCAGAGGAGGACGGTCGTGGCTCATCAAGAAGCGGCGAGCATAGACGTGGGCGTTGGCGAGGCGACAGAGGAGGATGTGGATACTGGGCTAGGCAAGGCGGTGGTGACAGATCCCGTGATTAGTCACATGTCAAGTGCTTTGAATGTGACAAATACGGGCACTACGCGTCAAAGTGCCGCAGCCACATAAAGTGCTTCAACTGCGATAAGTATGGGCACTATGCTTCGGATTGATGAAACAAGAAGAAAAACGAGGAGGTAAACCTCACCCGAGCTAATGAAGACGACGAGCCGACCCTGCTTCTCTCCTTATGTGTCAAGAGGCACCGGTCATGGTAATGTTGAACGAGGAGAACTTAGTTACTAAACTACGCACAGAGGGAGGCAACCACGATCACTCTGATTTGTAGTACTTGGACAATTGAGCAAGCAATCACATGACGAGAGATCGCTCCATATTCCATGAGCTTGACGGGAAGATTTCAGGGAAAGTCAAGTCTGGCGACGGCTCCACGGTGGAGATAAGAGACAAAAGATCAATGTTGTTGCAATCCAAGAACGGCGATCAGAAGATGATGCCTAATATTTACTTTATACCGAGTTTATGCAACAATATACTCAGTCTCAGGCAGTTGGCAGAACGGGGGTGTAGGGTAGAGCTGCAGGATGAGTTCTTGCGTGTCTATGAAAAGAACAAAGATATGTTGATGAAGGTGAAAAAAAATCCCCAAACCAGTTGTACAAAATTTCCCTAAAAACTTATACGCCGGTTTATGTGAAAGACAGTCTGGAGGAGCCAGAGTAGAACTAGAGTACTAAACCAGGACATGACGGGACCCAGGAGTGACACGTAGTTGGCGCAGGAGGCGCAGCAGATGGAACCTCGGGAGGTCCAGACGACGTGCAGGAAGGCACACAGGGCACTTTAGGGGGCAGCGAGTCCGACGCACATGAAGGATGCAGCACACATATAGGTGACCCGGGCAGTAGGCAGGAGGCGCATAAGGAAATGGCTCAAGTGGTCTAACTGGTGGGATCCAGGGACATGTTGTGCTGGGCACTGCTGAGGGTGGCAGCACACACACGCACGCAACAACCGGCCCAGTAGGCACACATGCAGGTGTAGCGGGCAGCAGCCCAAGTTAGTCCCAGATGCATACAGGAGCAGGAGGACTCGGCTACGGAGGTCAAGGAAGTGGTGGGGTAGGCTGCATTTCGGGAGGACCTGACGCAAGAGACAGCAGGCCCCTCACGCATGCATGCACTACTGGAGATGGTGGCCCCCACACACAAGCCAGCAGCAAAGGCTCCCACATGTATGCAGTCCCTATTGGAGACAGTGACATGGGAAGTCCTGGCGGCGGGCCCCCACATGCGCATGCAGTGGATGAGAAAAAAGGAGTCAAGCTTCAGCACACAAGGCCGAGCAAGACAAGAGAAGTGCAATTATTAGGGCACATAGATGTGTCCATCACAAGCCTCAGCTTAGGAAAAGAGTTTAATCTCTGTGAAGCTAAGGAAAAGAGAAGAAGGCAGAAAAGAAAGAGAAGAGAAAGCACAAGAAGCATCGATCAAAAGTCAAAGAGAGAAAGAAACAAGATTAAGGAGGTGATTGTTAGGATTAATCTTTGTTTTTGTTAGTACTGTAGTGATCTGAGTCTGTTACTGTAGCACTCGCTTGTGCCTATAAAAGAGGCCCTGTATAATCAAATTTTGTAAGACAGCAAGAGTTGAGAAGCAATAAACAAAAAGAAAAAAAGTGGACTGTGCTTTCGAAAAAAATCAAGTTTGTTTCAGCGTTCTTTGTTTTGGTGATGGTGAAGGTCGCAGCGTTGGCGCCAGCCGCGAAGGCGGACGAGGAGCATAAGAAGCACCGAAGAGGCGGCCGGAGTCGCCACTGTCGATCGTTGTGGTTGATTTCCCTACTAGCTACTTGGAATATGGTGTGTTCTACTTCTGAGCTAGCTGGGATATATTGATGTGTGGGCTTAGGAAGGGGCATGCGTATTTATAGATGGCCAGGGAAAGAAAAGTCAAGACTGGGCAGAAATTTGTCGAATGGTTCTCGATGCATATGCTGGAAATGTGATCCATTTGACAGGGACGGACAATAATACAACGATCGCTTGTTCAAGGGATAAGAGCATACTGAGTCCTGGCCTCAACGATACTACAAGCATTGATATGAATAAGATGATTTTTTCTCTCTCTCTCTGAAATTTCTGAGTAACAGCGTGCATTGACAAAATAGGCTTCAATTTCCTCCCGGAAAGCTCTTGCAGTCTTGTGCGTCTTCATGCTAAAATCTGTGGGAAAATGTGGCCTTCAATTTCATCAGTTAGCTGCTTAATAATTCCTCTCTTAATGCTAAAATCTGTGGAAAAGTAAAGTGTACGTGGCTCGCGGGCCCAGGCCAAGAGGTGGAATAAAAATCACCAAATCCAATAATATGAGTCAGTTAGTCTACCATTAATTTGGAGACCTAATTTGCTGATATGCTCATCACATGGATTAATAATATATTCCTCTCGTTTCCATCTCTCGTACCACTCTCCCAATAAAAAATTCAAACATTCTAAATTTTGGCTATTAATATCTTTATATGTACTTAGTTTGGACACATGAACATTATACATTTAGAGTTGTACCGAAAATCACTTTCATAATAGTTTAATTCTACCAGGTTTTATTAATATATTATAATAAAAATGAGTTGTCTAAGTTATATTTTAGGGATTGTGTCAATGTCCAAAACGACGACCGGAGGGAGTACCTATTTTCTTATCAATATATATGTGCGCAACCACATCAATCCTAGCTATGTACTCCAATATTCGTAGTAATGATCTATGTCAACGAAACCTGGATCAGATGCACCTGTCTGCGTCGGTTCTTCTTCGTCTTCTGCAATTATACAGCAGACGTGAATAATAGATATTTAAAATACTTAGTTGCTTTTGATGATACTAGCCGTACATTAATCAGATGATCTTCTTTTTCAGCATATTTCAATTTAATAAACTTTTTGGCTCTCGGTTAGGTTAACACTCTCCAACTACGATTATTCTAGTCTGTCAGCTCTATGATCGAGGTTGCCTATACTCGCATTTGTTAATAACAGACACTGGCCAGATTGTGCTAGGGGTGGTATTTACTGGGTGTTATTTAATTTAATTATTCTATCTCGATTAAATTATTTCTAACGCATCAGACTATTTGTCTAATTTAGTGAGTTTTATCAGTGATTAATTTATTTATAAAGTCTCAGATTAATTTTACACTTTTTCTGCTTTTATTTTCTATTGATCGATCCGTTGTTGTTTATCCTCACGTGGTGCACAAATACTACACGCACTCACCCGTGCGCACTCACTCAACAATCTAAAACACTAAACTCACCAACACCTCTCTACAACACAACATCACACCACACACATACTACAACACCCACAACACCACAAAACACCAAACACCGAACCTACAACCTTACTCCCCTTATCTAATCCTAATTTCTTTAATCTCTCTCTCCTTATCCATCCGGCCGATTGGCTCTGGCCTCCATCCTCTCTTCTTCCTCTCTTTTTCCCCATTCTTCTTCCTCCCTGTGCTTTGCATCGACGTCGCCTCCCTCTTGTTCTCGGCTCGGCTTTGGCGCTTTGGCGCTCACGGCGCGACCCACCCCGCCCTCTTCTCGGCATGCCAGCCCCTTGTAGCCTGGCCCGCGTGCTCGGCCCACTCGACTTGGCTTGCCCTGCTACTCGGCCATGCACCTCCAGCCACTAGGCCGTCGGTTTTGGGGGGTGGAGGCCGGGATGTGGCTTCTTCTTCTCCCTCGGTTCCATTTTCCCCCCTTTTGCTGTTATTTCGGTTTCAATGTTTGGGCTTGATTCTTTTTCTAATGTGGGTTGATTGATGCTCATGCATGGTGAAGGTGATGGGGGTGAGCTACCTCGGCTAGCTACAGCGGGGCTCGAGACCTCCCACACGCCGGGGAGTGTGAGGCCGTCGGGTGCGCGTAGCTAAGCCGGTGGTGGTGTTGCTGTGGTCGCTGAGGTAACCTCTCTTCTATTCCTCTCTCTCTCTCTGCCTCTACCCCCCCCCCCCCCGCCGGCTCTGTGATGCCTTCAATGGATGCTACGGTTATCGTGCAATGTGCTCCTTGTGCACGGTTTTGGTTCATACGGTGGGGTTCGGATTGGGCAAGGATGATAGTGGGGGCATGAAGGGTGGTTTACCTTGTTTGGGTTGGGTTTAGGATGGCAGCGCTTGGTTAGGTTAGTGATGGTCGTGGTGGTGGTGCTCTCCTTGTTCCTGCCGGTTCCCTCTGTCCCTTTTGGTTCCTGTCGGCTTGGCGTGGTCCTGGTGGTCTTCGATGGTTCGTGGTCGTCCTTGTTGCCATCCACGCTCCTTCGGTCTTCCCCTTCTCCTTTGTTGTTCCTCTCCTCCCTTTATCCCTTCTCTATGGGTGGTTTGGTTCTGGCAATAGTGGTGGTGAGGCTTAGCTTGTACTTTGTTCTTGGCCTAACAGGGCACTTGCTTCATGCTTTACTTTGACTGGATTTCTATTGAGGGATGAAATGGGTGGGATGGAGATGTGTGTTGGCTTTGCTAGCTTGTTGCTTGCTTTGATTTGCACGGTTGTGAACTGAGACTTGTGTTGGCTTGCTTGGGTGTGAACTGAGAGGGGCTTGTGATGGAGAGGCTTAAGGCAGAAGGGCTCTCGGTTGTGCACTCTCTCCTTTGCCCTGTGTATGCCGACCTCGCCCCTCCCTTATATCCTTGGCTCTCACATTGAACTGTTGGCTCAAGGACCTTTGGTCCATGGAGGGCTCTCCGCACTGTTCCTTGGCTTTTTTTACTACGAAAGGTAAGTGTATAATACGAAAAATTGGTGTTGGGCTAGGGAAAAGGAATGGTCCATTGGTCTATAAGGCATTGTCGGATTTTTCTATGGTTGAGCTAAGTCGGTATAACGTGGGTGTTGGGTTTTCTATAATTGCTGGGTGATGAAACCCACTGAAGTGAGATGGTGCTGACAGAGCTAGGTCGGTCTGGGAACCTCGATGATCTTGATGCGATCTGACATCAATCCTTCTCTGCTTCTAACTCTAGTTTATTGTTTTTGGTTTTCTACTAGACTTTTTGGTCTTTGTGGGCAATCGAAATGTGGGCAGGGTTTCGGATTGGTCGGGGAAGGTGCTATCTACTGGCCTGACGATATACAGACAAAGAATGCAAGGAAGGCTTCGGTGATATGCATGCTAGATTTTATTTTTCTTTTGTAATGTACTCAAACATGTAATCTTTTTATTTTGATTTGTTGTAAATAATTCTTGCAATTAATTCGAGAGTGTAACGACGGCTAAAGGGGTTGGTGGTATCCTGCCAATTGCCATGCATACTGGCCGGATAGATCTGGATGATCGATGTCTTGTTCATTTGAACAGTACTAGCTAGCATACGGTTTAACTGAATCTTAATCTGTCATTTGGACCGATTAAGCATAGTGTTAATTAATCTCTCAACGATATTTTTCGAACAACTTGTTTCTAGAACTTGTTGACCTAGCTTCCAAGTCACTTGGGAGTCAATACTTGTCAGTACCATTCGAGAGCGATCTTAATTTATTGCAGACGCACAACCGTATTTTGAAGGCCCATATATACGAAAGCGTACATAATACATCAGATTAACATGTATTTTCAAGGCCCATGTATACGTCCACATGCAAGCGTGCATTGACGATCGATCTCTCCTTTTATTCATTATATATCAACTTTATTTTCCGCGCGTACAGCGGCCTAGCGTACATATATATATGTATTGTGATGCATGTAGGTAGTACTAGGCATGTGCACGCACGCATGACGTACGTATTAGAAGCAGAAGGTGACTTGGTAGTTGCTGTTGCCGTTGCACGCATGGGTTTTATCAGGATCGTTGGGCTGGTGGTACGCGTCGGGGCAGCTGGCATCCCCGCAGTTAAGCGTAACGCCGGTGCTGCACGAGAATTGCATCGCCACGTTGAAGCCGTCGATCACCGAGATGTCGTAGAAGTCTTGGGCGCCGCCGATCGTGAACTCGGCCAGCGTCGTCGGCGGCTGCCCGGAGAGGCTGCAGGAGAGCGCGCCAGCGCAGTCGCCGGTCTGGCAGCTCCCGCGGCCGCCGTTGAAGTTGCAGCCGGTGCGGCCCCATACCCTGCCGGAGCTGACGCCGGCGGGCACGTTGATGGTCCACGTCTGGCCCGGGTCCAGCTGCACGCCGCCGCCGACCGGGATGGCCGCCGGCCACACCGGGAAGCCGCATTTGTTGGTGATGGTGAAGGTCGCCGCGTTGGCGCCGGCCGCGAAGGCGACGAGGAGCATAAGGAGCACCGAAGAGGCGGCCGGAGACGCCATTGTCGATCGTTGTGGTTGATTTCCCTACTAGCTACTTGGAATATTGTGTGTTCTACTTCTGAGCTATATATTGATCTGTGGGCTTAGGAGGGGGCATGCGTATTTATAGATGGCCGGGGAGAGAACAGTCAAGACTGGGGAGAAATTTGTCGAATGGTTCTCGATGCATATGCTGGAAATGAAATCCATTTGACAGGGACGGACAATAATACAATGATCGCTTGTTCAATGGATGAGAGCATACCGAGTCCTGGCTTCAACGATACTACGAGCATTGATATGAATAAGGTCATTTTTTTACTCTCTCTGAAATTTCTGAGTAACAGCGTACATTGACAAACATGTGGAAAAATGTGGCCTTCAATTTCATCAGTTAGCGGCGTAATAATTCCTCTCTTAAGGGCTAAAATCTGTGGAAAAGAAAAGTGTGGCTTGCGGACCCAGGCCAAGAGATGGATTAATAATATATTCCTCGCTTTTTTCCATCTCTCGTACCACTCTCCCGAATCAAAAAATAAAACAATATTCTAAATTTTGTACCCCCCGCCTTCCCCCCCGCCCCCCCCCCCCCCACGCCATTCCCCTTCCCTCGCCTACCGCAGCCACCACCTCCAACCATCACCCGCCCGTCCCTCTCCCGGCCACCATCCCGCTCACCATCCGGTCCGAGGCCACCTTTAGGTTGCGGCTCCAAGTGGGGAACAGCAACCCGGGCGGCTCCGCCGCCCCCTTTCCCCTACCACCGTTAGCCGCAGTCCCCCTACCCAGCCTATCCTCATACATCCCTAGTCCACCATCAGTCACCGGTTCCAACCCACCCCACCCCGAAGCCTCGCCCTCCCGAGCAGCCTGCTCATCCCAGCTCGGCATCCTCAGTTCTAGATCCAGTTTCGTCCCTCCCCCTCCAGTGGTCGGGCCCGACGCCGCCCTAGATCCTGCGTCACCTAGCTGCCTCCACCGAAGGGGATGAGATTCCGGAGATGCCCCACAGTCGCCTCCAAGCTCCTGCGGAGGGGGGCGACTGGCGCTTGGCTAGTCCGCTCGGTTCCAACCGCCTGTTACCCTCAGCGACCGTCAGCTACCAACCACCCGCATTCAAGATGGCATCCTCGCCCTATCTACTACAAAGTCCTCCAGAGTGCGATCTCCGAGACTATTTCAATTCCTCAATGACCGCCTTCAACTCGGATGTGCATAAAGAAGATGGCCTTCAAATCGGCCGATCGCCACCCTACTCCATCCCTACAACACCACTAGTGCAGCGTCGGTCACATCGTCATAGCGTGTTTGATGTTGAAGGGGCGTCGCTCAAAACCGTCGATTGCAGGGAGGAATTTGAATGGTAGGAAGTGTGGAAGCCGTATTGGTGGCGCTGGGAGGGGCGCCACGCCGATCGCCAAAGGCTCCATTCCCCACGCCATCACCATGCTCCAAGCAACACCTCAAATGCAGCGAGGCTTCGGTTCCTCAACAAAATGAGAGGCAAGTGTTTCAATTGCTTGGCTCCTGACCACATAGCTCTCGCCTGCAGAGACCCCATCAGGTGCCTACTTTGCTCCAGAAGTGGACATCATGCCTCCTTTGTCCACAGCGCCAGAGATTGCCGCCCTCCCCTCCGGCACCTTCTCAGCCTGACCGCCATCCTCACCCTACCTACAGGCGACCTGGACTAGCGCAGAAACAAGTTGAGCCGATGGCTTTCCTGGGCGCTCCCGACACTCGCCCGGCGGAAGATTACTGCATCATCAACAACTCTTCGCAAATCGACAGAGACCGAGCTGAATGAGAAGACACAGCACTGGTGGCCTAGGTCCCTGGAAGGGGGCTCTGCCGTGGAAGACACCAAGGTGGCTGAAGCTTTCTGCAAACGCTTCGACCTCCAGCATGCGAAGGTGTCAGTCACACACCACCACCCGGAGAAATTTCTTGTCAAGTTCAACCGGAAGTCTTCCCAAGATAGGGTGCTCCAAACCCACAAATTCAACTATGAAGACTTAGAGCTACATGTCTGGCCTTGGTGCTCTGTCGGACATGCTTTTGGTGCGGCCATGTTCTTCCGAGTTCGGCTATGCCTAGAAGGAGTTCCTATGCATGCTTGGTGGTCGGACCTGGTGGAGCACATCGTCGGTCGCAAATGCTCCCTTCAGAGCACAGAGGGCATCTCGGCAAGCAAGGAGGACACCAGAACCCTTAACATTTGGGCGTGGACGGCGAACCCAAGCACCATCGCGAAGGTGGCATGGATCACCTTCGTCAACCGAGGACAAGCGCAAGCGGCTGAGGTGAGCGCCAGCCTACCGGATCAATGGAGGCGTGGCCACACTTTCCGGGTTATAATTCACCTGGACTACATTGAAGACCACACCGCCGCCCCCCTCAATGACTTCATCACGACGTCAGACACTGTTCCCTACGAACCAATCACCACTAGGCTCCCCTGGAGCTTGGGGGCAGTGGACGGTACTCCCGAGTCCGAGCTAGGGCTCCGCCAACAGGAGGGAGAAGGCTCTCAGCTAGAGCGGCAAAGTAAAGAGGGGCGGGATCAGCGCAAACCACAGCGTCGGTCAGACCTCGATGACCACCCACAGCGCATCACCCCGAGGCGGAAGGAGGATGGAGACGACGATGACAACGATGGCCGCCATGCCAAAGGATGCCGCAAGGGGGAGAGGCACCCGGTGGGGTGACAAGAAGTCGAGGATAAAGCCATGGCGCTACATGACAGTCCCTCGCCGAGGCCATGCGGACGGCTTTTATTACGACGGCGGTCACCGTCGGGCAGTGTCAGTGGGCGGAGAGGTCCATCACGGGCCTTTCTCCGAGGGCCCAGACTACTTCGCATTCCCTAAACCTTCTTCGGAGGAGCTCAGGGCAAACACTGACAAGACCCTCCAGGACCTCTTCGCGTTCTATGCCGGCCAGCTGCATGAGGCACTTCAAAGGGTCTTCGCTTTCGAGGCCGAGGCCCCCAAGCCATCGAGCCACCAGGAGGAGACCTTTCAGGAGGCTAGGGACAATTGGCTAAAGAATGCGGAGGCATACATCAAGGCCATGAGCGTTGCGGCTCACAGGCTCGGCCTTGCAGCGGAGCAACGAGTTTCAGCCTGGCCGGCCCCTAGTGTCATGGGGGTTTCCCAGGTGACAGGATTAGAAGACACAGGGAACGACTCCCCAGCCAAGGCAACAGAAGGTGAGGCCTCTGTGCCGATCGCTTCTAGTCCATGCTAGAAGTAGGTCGGGTGGGATTTGGGCCTCCTCGCAATGCCAGACTCGGAACACGCTGAGAAGACCAACTCTGCCAAGGAGAACTTCAGCTTGGCTATCACCGGGTCCCCCCTTCCTCGGGGGTGGCTCGAGGGCAGCACATCTCTAGGAGGACGACACGGACCACCAGTTCCGAGCAGCTGGCCAGAACAAACTTGCTCTGGGACAGGGTAGAGAGGATATCGGAGTCGGCCCTGATGGCCCTAGCCTTGCCGGCGACGAGGACTGCATCCCCGCGATGGTTCAACAGGACCGGCCGACGGGGCCCAACCTGATGGAGCACCAGTTCTTCACGGCTCCTAAGACACCTCTTTTGGCCGTTCCGGACATTGCCCAACCCAAGCCAAGGCGGATAAAGCTCTCTGGCCAAACCTCTGTTCGGTGAAGCATGCGCCTAGCACAAAAGAGGCGAACGGGGACAATGCTCCAGCGGGCTCAGGAGACCCTTGCCCGGAAGCTGGGCACGTTACCAAAAGACTCCAACTTCGACGAAGCAGCCCTAGAGGACTACAAACGCCTGTTCATCGGCCCTCTGTCCCAGGAGGCAATAGCGACACTAACAAGTCTTTTTAAGCTACGCAGCAACCTCACAGCACAAGTCGACGATGCTCTAATAAGGCTTGGAGGACATGGTATGCTTGACAATGGTGGATAGGATGAAGCACCACCTTTGGCTCAGGCTAGTCAAAGCTTCTTGCAACCAGTCGAGGCCGCCTAGGCGATTGGATCCAAACAGGACGAGGACGACGACCAACATCCACATGATCATCAGCCCAAACTCTGTCTCGTTTTTGCCCACTTGTCGTTCTTGTATCTTTCTTTCAATGAACTTTATTAACCTGCTAAGAAATAGTTTGTCAACTTGTGGTTCTCACCTCCGTCCTGAACACAGGCTGCCCAGGAAATCTGGCCCCCCAACCACACCTGCGACTTGCAACGTCGTCTTCAAACTCATCTTCTTCCACGCCGCTTCAGTCGGCAAGATCGCGCTAATCGCTCTCGCAACTACTATCACTTTCTGACCTAGGCGTCCCCTACCCTCTCACCCCACGCCTAGCCAGTGTCGACACAAAGGAGTGCTTCTAGTCACG
This sequence comes from Phyllostachys edulis, assembly GCA_036346405.1. Taxonomy (NCBI): domain Eukaryota; kingdom Viridiplantae; phylum Streptophyta; class Magnoliopsida; order Poales; family Poaceae; genus Phyllostachys; species Phyllostachys edulis. Next base: position 2,672,545 of record CM070567.1, on the reverse strand, counting down.
TGTACGTGGCCTTTTTGGGATAGTCACCGTGACCACCCAACACTTGGCCGGAAGAGCAAAGCGAGCTGTCAGACCTATGTCAGGCCCAAATCTCAACGTTATCTGCTGGAACGTTAGAGGCCTCAACACGCCGGCTAGGCAAACAACGGTTCACAAGACACTGACCTCCACCGCCTGCCACCTTGCCTGCCTGCAAGAGACAAAGCTTCAAACAGTGGACCAAGCGTTAGCCTTCTACCTTGGAGGCCACAGATGCAATGATTCACAAGAAAGGCGATCATCGGCTTTGAGGAGGCATCCTACTACTCTGGAACGACGACCTAATTCACGCCACAGACCTCCAACCACGAAGCATAGCTTGTCCGCGACAATCACGGTCAAGGAATGTGGCACGGTATTCCGTCTGACCATAGTCTACGGCCCATCTAGATAAAGTGACAAGCCAGCCTTCCTGCAAGAACTCAAGTCTTTGAGACCGATAGGATAGCAGCTTAGTTAGTCCTTGGTGACTTCAACCTGATCTACAGGGCCAGCGACAAAAATAGCAGCAACATCAACCATGCTCGCATGGGCCAATTCAGGAATACCCTAAATGAATGTGAACTAAGAGAGATCCCCCTCCAGAATAGAAAATACACTTGGAGCAACGAACGACAAAATCCGATGCTAGTCAAGCTAGATAGAGTCTTCTGCAATCAAGCTTGGGGCATTATTTTTGACAATCACGTCCTACAGGCCCTCCCGACTTCCCTTTTGGACCACTACCCCCTCCTCCTCTCAAACTACACGGGCTCGAGAAAACCGCTTAGTTTCCGCTTCAAGAATTTTTGGGTAAGGATGCCGGGTTTCTTGGAAGCGGTGCTAAACGCGTGGTCCACAGCCACTTCGTACACGGAACCATTCCATCGACTAAACTACAAACTTGTCGCAACGGCAAAAAAAACTTCGGGCATGGAGCAGAAGCCTCTTCTCCCAAGCGAAACTGGAGCTCCACATGGCCCTGGAAGTAATTCTGAGGCTTGATATAGCCCAGGAGAATAGGCATCTCATGACGTTAGAAAGGGGGTTAAGAGTAGGGTTAAAAAAGAGGGTGATGGGTTTGGCTGTGATTGAACGATCAAGGAAAAGACAGAGCTCCCGAGTAAGGAATCTTAAAGAGGGCGACGCTAACACAAGATTTTTCCACTTGAAAGCAAATTTGAGAAGAAAAAACACCATCCAAAGGCTGAGCACCGGGACATGTTGGGCCATCTCGCACGAGGATAAACAAGAAGCACTGGAAAAGCATTTTTCTGAGATGCTATCCACGCCAAGCTTCAGAACTCTAGACCTTAGATGGGAGGAGCTGGACTATGGACCGCAGAACATGGGGGGTCTGGACAGACCTTTTTCCAAGCAGGAAGTTAGAAATGCCATGGCTCTCATGCCAAGGGATAAGGCACCAGGCCCAGATGGCTTCACATTCATCTTCTATAGAACTTGCTGGTCCATTATAAAAGCAGACATCATGGCGGTCTTCCAAAGCTTTCACAACCTTCGAATGACAAACATGCCTCTCCTTAACACGGCGAGCATCGCCCTGATTTCGAAGAAAGAAGGGGCCGAAGGGGTGTCCGATTACAGACCGATTAGCCTCATCCACGGGATAGGAAAGTGGATCTCCAAGACCTTGGCCCCGCGGCTTGCTCCCCATCTGAATAGTTTGGTATCAGTTCACCAAAGTGCGTTCATGAAGAAAAGAAGTATCCACGACAATTTCCTGTACGTCAAAAACCTCGCTACTCAGCTTCATAGGTCTAAAACTCCAACTCTATTCCTCAAGCTGGACATAGCAAAAGCTTTCGACTCGGTAAGATGGGATTACCTTATGGAGCTACTCTAGAGACGTGGGTTCCCACCCAGGTGGAGAGGTTGGATTACAACCCTTTGGTCTTCATTATCCTCCAGGATCCTACTCAATGGCATCCCGGGTAGCAGCATCAACCACGGAAGGGGTCTGAGGCAAGGAGATCCGCTCTTCCCCTTCCTTTTCATTCTGGCAATTGACCCTCTGCAAAGATTATTCACAAAGGCATCTGAACATGGATATCTAGACCACCGCCAGGGCCGGTTCGACACCCTCAGGACCTCGCTCTATGCCGATGATGCAGCAATTTTTATCTCCCCGTCTGAACGAGACATCACAGCAACAACCACGATTCTCCAAAACTTCGGAATCATCTCGGGACTACACACAAACTTCCACAAAAGCACAGTGGTCCCAATAGGGTGTGGGCACCTAAACATCAACTTATTACTACAAGACTTCGCGGCCACACGTGCAAGTTTCCCCATCAAATATTTGGGGCTGCCTCTGACCTATAAAAGACTCAGAAGGGTGGATTTTTAGCCCCTCTTAGACAAAGATGGGGGAAGGCTAGCGGGTTGGCAAGGCAAACTTCTCATCACAGCGGGTTGCTCCACCCTCGTAAAATCGGTGCTCACCTCGATCCCGACCTACTACCTTACAGCCTTAAGAGTGCCAAAATCAACCCTTCGTGCCTTGGACCGCATGAGGCGACGGTTCCTTTGGGCGGGGGCAGGAGCGATAACAGTGGAAAATGCAAAGTCAACTGGACAAGGTATGCCGACCAAAAAACCTCGGTGGGCTGGGAATCCTCAACCTTGCCAAATTCGCAAGGGCTCTCGAGCCACCGGTTGTGGCAACAATGGATCGGCCGACAAGAAGCCTTGGCTCAAGATGAAACTACCTTATGACGAGGTGGACAAGCAATCTGCTTGACGCGCAACCTCGACACGCTTAGGAAATGGCCGAAAGCAAAGTTCGACCTCAGTGGTTACGCTGGCCATCCCTACAGAATCGCATCGAGATCTTCCGCTTCTCAATCCGGAAACAAAGAACAATTCAAGCAGCGCTGCAAGAGAATCGATGGCTACAAGACATCAGCCTCCCGGTGGTCTTATCATCCCAGACTATCCAACAATTATTACAAGTTTGGGAACAGGTAAGCCAAATCACCTTGGATTCTTCCGCCACAGACGAGATCATCTGGAGGCTAAACTCGCGAGGGGAGTATACGGCAAAGTCGACCTATGAGCTTCAATTCATAGGTTCAACAGTCACTGACTACAACAGGACAATCCGGAAAGCTTCGCCCCCCCCCCCAAATGCAAACAATTCGCATGGCTGGCCATCCAAAATCGGATATGAACGTCCAACAGGCTCCAAGTTCGGGGTTGACCAAATCAGGGCTTGTGCCCGCTTTGCAGGCAAGCAAATGAAACAGTTTTACATATGCTGGCAGAGTGCAGGTACTCTAGAATGGTGTGGAACCGCATATCCGAATGGTTGGGCTGCGTGGTGCTCAAGCCATCACATTGGAGTCCGAGCCTCAACATAGCAGATTGGTAGTCAACAGTTTGTAACTTAGGCCAACTACCACCTAGAGTAACGGCCACGGTCATTATGCTAACCACCTGGGAGCTCTGGAAAGAGCATAACATGAGAATTTTCAACAGAAGGTTTGTCTCCACCCAGGACCTGGCTGCAAAGATAAAGGAAGAAGGAAAAGTCTGGACAATCGCAGGGGTGGGGGGGCATGTCTTAGAGAGCTTTTTTTCCTTCGTAATTATCTTTTAGAACCTTACTTTGGACCTTCGGGTCCCTGTTCTTGGGTTTTTCCAATATATTAATTGAAATAGGCAGATCTCATGCCTGCTTTCTTCAAAAAAATATCTTTATGTGTACTTAGTTTAGACCCATGAAAATTATACATTTAGATTTGTATCGAAAATCACTTTCATAATATTTTAATTCTACCAGGTTTTATTAATATATTATAATAAAAATGAGTGGTCTAAGTTATATTTTAGGGATCGTGTCGTTGTCCAAAACGGCGACCGGAGGGATCTACCTATTTTCTTATCAATATATATGTGCACAACCACATCGATCCTAGCTATGTACTCCAATATTACTCCTTGATCGTACTCTAATATTAGTCCTTCATTTACTAGTCACAGTTGGACTCTTTTTTTAGAGAAATTTTATGGTACATTCTACTAGTAGTATATGACTGTAGTATAAATCAAATCTGACCGTTGATTTGTTAAGGGTATAATAGAATTTTCTTTATATTTATAATTTTTTCATGGGAATATTATGGACTTTTCCAACTAGGGTTGAAAATAATAACTCTTGTGCCATGTGATACCATATGGGCAATTACAATTCTACCCCATGGGGATTCTACTACTCATACTGCCAGATGTAGTATACCTAAATCCTAACTAATATGAACCATTGGATCAAAAAGTAAATTGAATGTACCGTAAAAGAGCTCTTTTTTTAACTCTATGATACGAAGTACTCCCTCAGTCTCGTAATATAAGTCCATCCTCTTGGGAAGCGGCGTCCCACAATATAAGTCTATTGAGGAAATCAAAGTGTAGTTATTGCAATATTTTCACTCTCACTACAACAAAAACATGCATATAGCAATATAAATCTCGCAACGGAAAGCATAAGCGTTGCAGAACACTCATTATGAATACACTGTGCATGAAACTCATTTGGCCAGCCCACCATCTCCCACATGCAAGGAAAAAACTGCCCACATCTAAAGCTTCTTATTCTGACTCTTGAAACCTGAGAACACTCCCCATCCCCCCAACCCATTCCTTCCTCTTCCTCTAAAATAGATCCCTTTGCCAAACCGCTGCACACGCCGGCCACACCAAACCACCGCCCCTCCCATCGTCGCCCGCCTCCACGCACACCGCCACCTCCTCCCTCCCCGTCAGGTTCGCCGTCTTCTTCTGCTGTGTGTTCTCCGACGGGTCCTATGTGAGCCCCAGCGCCTCAGATCACGCCGCCTCCGCGCGTTGTCGCCTGCAGCGCTGGGCACCATCTGGATTTCGCTGCCATGTGTGCAGCTACCTCCGCATCACCGAGCGCCTTTGGACCCTCGCCACCTCCGCATGAGCTAAGCACCCTTCCAGATTCCACCACCTCCTGGTGCAACCGAGCGCCCTGCGGCTCCCGTTGGCTGAAGCAAGCCGCCGCCGCCCTCTGGATTCTGGTGCTCTAAGCCTCTAACTAATTTCAATGGTCCATATTGTCATTTTAGTTGTTGCAAAGAAATACACTGATATACTTTTCCAGCTTATTTGCCCTAAATTGAATGTTTCTCTGATATTCCCATCTGGACATGTAAACTAGCATTCCGCTTATAAGTCTAGTCATCAGTTGCACTACTATCCGTGTCAAAATAGGTGATGATTCTTGTTTAAATAACACATCATCTAACTAATGTATGGAGCTTATATGTTACTCATTGGAAGTTATATCCTCTTATCCAATAATCCAATGTAATCGTAATTTCATATCTGCTTTGTCAAACACAAAGATAAACAAATGGGGCTCAATCAAGGTTCTCCTATGGATAAAAGATCTGACCTCGATAATGAAAGAAAGTGAGTAGATGTATAACATGGCAAACTAAAATAGAGTGGCAGAGGTAGTAGAGGAGAGACCAGAAGAAAACAAATTGAGCAGACCTTCAGGAGGGGAGGTCTCATTTGAAGGGCCAGATGAAGTTGGTGATCTCTTCCACCATTCATTTATCCATTCATCAAACATTGTGTTCTTAGTTGCTTGCTTCCATGCATCCAGCATCTTGTTCTGTTCCTCTAAACTAAGTGATGATGTAACCCAAGGCAACATTGACAGCAGAACCTCAGCTCCTGTAGCTCCAATTATACGACCTACTATCTTATCCGGCCCCTCTATAGAAAAATGTTTATTGAACAGTGGCCACAACATTTGCGGTTTAGTTTTTTGATCTACAGATTGTTCATGTATCTTGATATGCATCTTAAGTTAATCTCAGTTATGAGATAATATGGTTAATTCTATCTATTTCTGTTTCTAGCATAATCAAGATATGGTTTAAGCTTTAGCATCTTCAGATTGTTCATCATCTTGAATTCTTGCTAGTTCTCAGATGAATATTGTCATTTGTGATGTTGCTGTAGAAATCAATAGATACTGTTTTTAATTGATTTTTTTTAAATAATCTATTTTTATTCGGAATTACAGAAATAATATCGGTTAATTTTTTTACAAAAATAATCTCTAGTCGCCGTACGGTTTGGCGAGTCGGGCTAATCGTCCAACCGCCACATGACACATCTCCAAGTCGCTCAATGGAAGGGTGACTAGAGCGTGACTGGACCTAGTCACCAAACTGGGGTGCGACATGTGTTGGAATCACGTATTTGTAGAGCGAGTTAGACAAAGTCGCGTAGTGCTTGGGTGACTTAGGTCAAGTCACCCAACCACTAGGCGATTTTAGCTAATAAACCTCCTAACCTTCAAATCCAATTGGAACAATTGTGTTAAAGTAGATATTACATTTTGTAGGTATGACATTTAGAAATTTTTACTGTTCTGGCCTAGCAACTTTTAATTTCAAAAATAGCCCTCATTCGCCATATTTTACAAAAATAGCCCTCAAGACAAGGTTCTCTCAGGTGCCTCACATGGGCGTGTAGGCGACTCTACCCGGCGGGCAAGAAGAGATTGCTCGCTGGCGCAAGTGGCGGCCTCGGGCGTGGCGTGGCAGTGGTCGCCTCCGCATGGCACGGCTCATGAGCACGCTGGCACGCTTGCTACCAAAGTGCATACGGTTTCGTTTTTTACCCCTTTAAATCGCGTCGAAGTCACATCATTTCACATACATGTCATTCGCTATCTATTTTCGCTGCGTATATAAACGAACGCGCGCGGCCGAATCGCTCATAAGCGCAGCGCGCGTTCCGATTAGTTTAGCTAAGTATGTGTTTAATTTTTTTCTTATTGCATTTTTTACCGTTAAGTACGTATTTAGATTTCGCTAACTGTTAGTTTTGTCTATTTGCAGCAATGGCACGTACTCTACCACCCCAACTTGAAGCGGCATGGGACGGCAAGCATCGTTGTCACGCTTGGATCGATGGTGATGGGCCACCAACTCTGGTGACACGGGACCGAGGAGTCCCGCCGCCGATTTAATGGTATGTTTCGAGGCTTCATTAATCCGGCCGATTGTGTTCGCCAAGATGTCAATATGGGGCGTAACCTCCTAATTGATGCCTCTTCTTTTCACCTTGGTTGATCGCTGGCGGCGGAGACCCAAACGCTCCACTTCCGTGGGGAGATGACGGTGACACCGCAAGACGCCGGCTTCATTACCGCCTTCCGCTATGCAGGCCGCAGCTTGTTCCCCCTCCGAGGTCACCGGATCGAAGGCGCTGCCTCAATCATCGCCGCAACCTATCCCCGAGAGGTCTAAGGGCGTTCCACACGCTTGGCTGCGACGATTCATGCATTGCCCAAATGACGCAACGGAGGAGGTAGTTCGATGCCACCTTATTGCATATTTGTTGTTTATATTCGGGTGGGTCATGTTCCCTAGCACGCAGGGGGACATGGTGTACCCGAGTTATATTCACCTTGCGGAGTCCATCGTGGACGCCGACGATGAGGACGTGCAGAGTACGCTTGGGGTTCACCAGATCAGGCGCGACGTATCATGCCTGTGGCGACACTTCGCAGCGCAAGACGGGAACAGAGCCCGTGCTCTCGGGTTGCCACACGCTGTTACAGCTGTGGTTGTGGGAGCACTTCACGGTCGGACGACCATACTTCCATGCCCCAGTCCACCCTTACCCGCACACACAACATTTCTATGGTGAGGCGGACGAGGAGGATCCCATGGAAGGCCCGACCATGGGATCCCAATGGACTATGGCAGTACTGGGGTGGGCTAGGGAGAGAGTGCGCCGCATATACCCCGAGTTCCACAATGAATTCGAGACCCTGCACGAGGACGACATAATATGGGCTCCTTGGATAGATGCCCACATGCAGGGCACGGCGCCCGACGGCTTGAGCTTGCTATGCCACCAGGATGCGGCGTACTAGAGGACAACTTGTCATCTGGTGTTCTCTCACATGGTTGAGCCGTACAACCCACAACGGGTGATGAGGCAGTTCGAGCTGCACCAAGAGATCCCCCCTGCTCTAGGGCGACCGCTTGCGAGGCGTAGTCACTTGTAAGTACATTGTATTGCTTAATAATATTGTAGATCCTTTAGTCATATGTTATGTCGGTACCATAATTTATTTATTTTGTTCCACCTTCAGGCAGACGAAGAAGGGCCGCAAGAGCGATGACTGGCTTCAGACGCAGCAGCCGTGGGTAGATGCATGGCAAACGGCCACTGATTCCATTTTGCAGGAGGCACGGCCTTACGATGAAGGGACTTACGACACATACTTGGAGTGGTACGTACGGCACACGTGGACGAGATTGACAGGCGCCCCCCCAGCCCGACATGCAGATCCTAGCCACGCCGAACGCTTGGACTTGGGGATGGACCCGCACCGTGCAGCACGCAATGACTATTCGGTACGTTGAGCACGTAGTAGATTAAGCACCCTCCGAAATAGGGTTAACTAACAAAATTTTGTTTGTTCGGTAACCATGCAGGTGGACCGTTTGGAGAGCGTTATCGAGCGCGGCCGCCGGGAACTCGAGCGGGGTACGAACAACACAGTTGAACGCCTTTTTCGGTCATAAAGACGCTTGTTGATGATGTCAAGCAGGTCATTCGTAACATGAGCTGTGGAAGGCCTAGCGATGTCGACTCGAGGCATCGGACGGAGCGTCGTCGCGTACCCTCGCCCCCTCCATCTTCCCGTCCGAGCGAGTCGACCCAGTAGCGCAGCGGCATGGGCGGCAGATCGTCCGTGCAGTTGCCACGCAGGGACTCTATGCTGATGCCATCCTCGTCTCGGAGGGACCCTACGCTGATGTCGTAAATGCCATGGAGGGACCCTCACGCCGATGCCGCCCTCGCCTCGAGGGACTCCTACACCGGTGCCGCTGCTGCCACAGAGGCACGAAGAGGACATTCCGGAGAGCACGGGCGTGCAACCCGGAACTACGGTGGATGTTATCCCAGATTCTCCTTCCCAGCCCCACACTCTTGGACAATTTCCAATGGGCGATATGGTGCCATGCTATCAGTCCGGGTACACACTGTACCCTGCGCCGTTCAGCCCGCAAGGTGAACCGTACCCCGAGGAGTTCACCCAGTCCATCCCGCAAGCTGAGCCGAGTTGGTGCCCCTCCACGGATTCTACTTCTTGGATCACAGACTTGTTCTCAACGCCACTCCCACAGGTGATGCCCCCCTGTACTCTAACACGGCGGTTGAGGAGCCCCACTATGACCTACGGCAGAACCCACGATCACCTGATAGGTTGACGTTTCCACAGGAACAGATTCGTCAGAGACCTATGGCAGGAACACGGCGCGGAAGGCCAGTACAGGCACTACTACAAAAACACCCATATACCAACGGATAGGTCGCAACGGACAAACATCCGTTCCACCCTACCTCGCACAACAATACGGCTGGTTACCATCTCAACCCACCCCATTTTCTTTTCCCCTTCCCATCCTCTTCAGCTCCCGCACGTTCCACTTCCCCAGCTCCCCTCCGCCCCCCGTCGCCACGACCGCCGCCCTTCCGTGGCTGCTCTCCGACCCGGCTGCTTGGCTCGTCTTAGTACTTCCCATCCCCCTCGCCCGACGCTGCAATCATCGCCACCCCTCGCCTTAACCTCTGCCCCGTCCCTACCTCCCATTCCCCTTGCCCGTCACCGCAACGCCCTAACCCCGCCCACCGCCACGCCGCCCTCGCCCTCGCCCTCGCCCTCTTTCCCTTTTTATTTCCCCTCCCCCTCCTCTCTCTCTCCTCACCCTCCGACCCAAACTCCCCACGAACACCACCTCCCCAATTTGAAACCCTAGGCTGCCACATCAATCCGGGGTGGTGGTTGCGATCAGAGGTTGCTGGTCAGAGCGTTTAAATCGGCGGAGACGGTGGCGGCCGACCATGTCGACGGAGGACGAGAAGCTCCTTAAGGAGGCGAAGAAGCTGTCGTGGGACGAGCGGCTGCAGCATAAGAACTGGAAGGTGCAGAACGACGCTAACATCGACCTTGTCGCCCTCCGTGACTCCATCACCGACCCCAAGGACGCCCGCCTCCGCGAGTTCTGTGAGATACGCTCCCACCACCTCCCGATCTGCCCCCATTTCATGCTCGGATCTGTGTTATGCTTGATTCGTGTGGTTTCATTTTGAGATTTTCATGGGACCTTTTGATGTTAGATCTGAAGGGCGGTGTTTTTTTTTGCGGTTGTGGTTAGGGCCATTGTTTAAGAAGACGGTCGCGGATTCGAAGGCGCCGGTGCAAGAGAAGGCGTTGGATGCCCTGCTCGCTTTCCATAATGTTTGTCATTTTATTGGTCTAATATGGGTTCTGATTGTCGTTTAGTGGAGCTTCGATTGACTAATTGCTATTTTGCCTATAGCATGGTGAGGAAACTGCGAACAACCAAGTTCTAGAGCCTCTGAACAAGCACAAGAGAAGTGATGCTGGGAAAAAGAAGGGACCCAGAAAAAAGAGAGTAGAGCAAGAGGACAGCAAGGCCCAATTCTCCAACGGCAAAAGCCACGGAGAAAACAACGGGGTAAATTGCTATTGACATATGTTGCAAAAGTTGATTATGGAATGGTTTTGTAGCCACGTATCTGAACATAGTTTACTACATAATTTTAGACCTTTGTTAGCTATTGTCTGTCAGGTATTTGAATACCTTGTCACAAATTCTATATCATGTTCCAAATAAGGCCAAAGCTTTGCAACATTTTATTGAATTTTTATTTGGTTTTGTGGAAACCTAACCCTCATTGCTGACTAGTAAAGGTGTAGTTGTTGTGAAAAAATTAAATCACTTTGCTGATTGCTTAACGATCAGCCAGTTTTTTTGATTCCTCTACTTACTTTCCCATATATAGATTCAACCCCCACTGGTTTAATATATAAATTTATCGGGAGTACAAGGGTTTGTTATTGAGTTATGAATGTTGTCATTAAATGCTTGATTTAAGCATCTTGCTGGTTTTTGTAACATTATTTGTTTTAGGATATTTCTTCAAGAGAAAGATGTGTTTTTTCTTAAGGCCTTTATTTATTTTTCTTAACTGCGAAGAGGAATAAGAGAAGTGATGCTGGGAAGAACAAGGGGCCTGAGAAAAAGCTAGTAGAGGAAGTTGACAGCGGCACCCAATTATCTAAATGTAAAAGCCATGGTGAAAGCAATGTGGTAAACTATGTAGTTCTTGCTAAAGATCTTTTTGAATTAAATGGTTTATAGGCATTCTTTTCCTTAGAACAATATAATACCTTGCTATTGTTTTGTTTATATATAAATTTTTTGTTCTTCTCGATAAGATTCATACCTTTTAGTTTCATACCCTGACAGTGGTGTTTGATGTCAATCAGAACTTTCAAGTGGAAGGTCTAATGACCTGACTTTTTCAATATTGCCTAACAAATTTTGAATTTGTCATTTGACCATGATTGGTGCACAGTACTATTATTAAGCAAGATCCTATATGTTTGAGGTGACCAAACAATATTTCCTGGTTGGCATATAAATGAAACATGAGCATCCATGGAAAATTAATGATGCATTGGCATCCTGCGTCAATAAACCTTGTAAGATTGGCATGTGTAGTGTGCATATTTTCCACTCGTTGCATGTATACCTTTAGAAGGACGTTAGTTTTATGTAGTGTCCCTGAAAGGTGTTTACTTTGAGTTAGAATAATCTAATTTAGGGGATGTAGTGCATGCATTAGCACATGAAATTTGTTCCCTGCTCTTAAGTTTTGAAATCAGAATTTTAACATGTAGTGCATGCATTAGAAGAGGAGAAGAGATGCAGGGAAGGAGTTCACCACAAAAAAGTTGAAGAAAGAGGAGGAAGAAGAAAATAAGGTCTCATCCTCCAAGGATAAAAAATGTGATGAAAGATATAGGGTAAGCTACTCATTTCCTGGTATAAGTTGTTTATGGAATGGTTCTTCACAACTATTTCAGGTGAGTGTAATGAACTTTGTTTCAATTATCTAGAATGGCAAGAACTTGTTGACTAGAGAAAATGCCCTAATGTGCCACCAATGCCAGAGAAATGACAAAGGGAGGGTGGTCTGGTGCAAGTCATGCAATAGCAAGCGCTTCTGTGAGCCATGCATAAACCAATGGTGCGTCAAGTTGTTCCAATCTTTTTTTCTACAAATTGGAGTGGCCAATATAACTTAAATACACCCTTTGTTTATCAACCAGACGTAATTACAAGCTTCCTATTTCTTTTTAAAACCATAAAGACTTTTGTTTCATTAATAGCAAATTGCTCTAACAAAAAAGGGGGAGAGGAAAGGTGAAAGAAAGAACAATTTCTCATTTTTCTCCTGTTGCTGTGCAAGATTCATGTGTTTGGACTAGATTGGCACAAGTGCTATGTTCTTGTATTCCATCGTAATGACAACATCAAACATTACTTTTCTTTTCACTAGAAAAGTTTGAACCATACATTGTAGTAAGGGTATCTTCAGGTAGTTATCCAGTAGACTTTTATTTCTGTATGTTTGTCATAATTTTGTGGGAAAGCCTTTATTACTTCTTCCGCTATCACCAACATGTCACTGGATTGCTACAATATATTGGATTGATGATGTGTTTCATTTCCAAATGTTTTCTTCTCATTGAATGAATAGATATATTATTTTATTTTATCAAGAAAGGAGAGTTCTCCTTTCTTACATGTTTGCTGTCTGACATTGAAATGCAAAGTCAGAGTATAAGTCATTAGCAAAATCTAAAAATAGGTGGAATGGGATTTCTCTATTGTTGTCTCAAAAAAGAAATAGTAGAGCACAGTGCAGCTTTTATAATAAATGGGGATCTTATACCATCAACCTGGATCCAACTTGTGAGGTTCGGCATGGGCATGGTCAAATGTGTTATCGAACAATAAATTGAGAAGAGAGGACTGGAAATTGGTGGCAGAGACAGTATTTTAACTTTTCTAGGTATCCTTATTGTAACTTTTAAGCCAAGAACATTTTTTCTTGAGATTACCAACTGAGTTTACCCTTGACATTCTTAGGTTGGAGAACTCAAGAAGCTAGTTGAAGAAGGAAAGATAAAATACATTGGATTATCTGAAGCATCTGCATCAACAATCAGAAGGGCTCATGCAGTTCATCCTATCACTGCAGTTCAGCTGGAATGGTCATTATGGTCTAGAGACGTGGAAGAAGACATAATCCCTACATGCAAGTATTGTACAAATACAATATTTTGCCTGATGAAAGAGTCAGATGCTTTGCTTTTCTCAATCTTCTTTTTTGGTGTCCGCCTCAGAGAACTTGGATTTGGAATTGTAGCTTACAGCCCACTTGGTAGAGGGTTCTTCTCTAGTGGAGCAAAACTGGTTGACTCACTATCAGAGCAGGACTTCCGCAAGGTGAGTTCCCATGACTGCTACCTATTAATTGTATTTTGCTGGTATTCTGGTGGCAACTAGCAAGTTTATTTAACTATTCATTGTTTTCTGGTTTCTAAATCTGGATCAATCCTATATATTATACATATGCTTGATTGAAACCTTTTCCCTTGCATCGATCTTCTAGAAACCTTTTTGAATACATCTATTTGCTGTACATAAAGGTCTCATCTATTTATCCTAGAAAAGGGAAGTAGAACTTCTACAATCATTTGTCTCTTGTACTGAGAACTTTCTACTTTTGCAGTATATACCTAGATTTCAACCAGAGAATCTTGAGAAGAATGCCTAGATATTTGAGCATGTTAACGCAATGGCGACAAGAAAAGGATGCACACCATCACAACTTCCATGACTAGTATTTTCTATATGCATGTACCTTTTTTTTGTGTGCTTACACCTGTGCCCACTTGTTTCTTTCACTGATGTTCTTATTGTTTCTGCTTTTGTCTACCATGATATAAAACTTAAATTTTGATGCCGCCGTTCTAATATTTTTATTTCATTGGCGATTGGCACATCCACTGTTCTGTCGATCTTGTAATGGTATTAATGGACTCCAATTTTTCATTGTAGGTTGATAAGATAAATGGATGATGCTATGGATGATATGTTGAATGAAGGTGGAGAATGGTGATATAGGCAGATGATTTTCATTACGCTTAGATTTCATTATGTTAGGAAATGATGTTCAAGCAAAATATTTATATCATGTTTTATGTGGATGGTTATCTATGTAATGCAACAATTTATTTTTAATACATGAGTGTTCTTTTTACTATGCTACTAATTAATAATCATTTTTTTACTTCAACTTCTACATACTTATAATCGCTAAAGAATTTAATTATATCTCATACCAAAATGGCAAAAGTCATATGTATGTTATAAGTACCAACGCTTCTATGCTAGATAATATAATTATATCCATTGTCAAAATAGTAAAAGTCATCCATGCATGGTAAGTACCAACGCATACAAGTGTAGTTACAACTCGACTATATCTCATTTAAAGTAGCAACGCTTTTCATATTTATTACCAACGCTTGTTTATCTGTTGTAATAGACCCTCGCAACGGCCTCAATGGCAACGCATAATGCGTTGGTATAGACCGTAGCAACACTTATTTGGATTTTTACGAACGCATATATGCGTTGGTAAAGGGGTGTTCATCTTGTAGTGAGGGTACTATGCCCGAGAGCAGTGAGGAGTAGCGTGAGCAGTAGTAGCATTAGAAGTCTATTATATGTTGTAACTTGTACTTCATTAACTGATTTGTAATCCAAGCAGAGTGTGGTAATTGGAATGTAATTGGACACTTGTACTTCGTTATCTATCTCAGTAGAACAATTTTATTCTCATTCATCAAGGATCATGATGCATAGATAAAGAGTGGACAAGATAATCTCATTACAACCGACGCTCTACTTGGCAAGAACAAGATATAAAAGAAGAAAGACCGCAAAACTAACTATCTTAACTAACTTCTGAAGCATCTTCTCAACTCTTTCCATCCTCTCATCTAGTGTTTGAAGCCTTTTCTCTTCATTTTGCATGGGTTGATCGGACGCTCGAGGCACTGCACGAATTGCAGTAACACCACGAGAGTCTTGCATTGGTTGATCGGATGCTCGAGCCACTACATGAATTGCAGCAACACCACGGGAGTCTTCTTGGAAGGTAGCAATTCGCATTGCAATATCTTGAACCACTGGGACAGCTTCGTCAGCCTATTACCAAAACTGACATGTTGTGTTCTACAAAAGAATTACAGCTTCAAATGAAAGTAACAAAACCCGGTATGTACAATGCAATTCATTCGTGCTGATTTTGCAGGAATTACCGAAAGATTTGAACACTTCATGAACACTCGGGACGGATTCGTTGGCGTATGAGAGGTAAACACATTAACCGGATCCTCAGAACGAGGGCAAACCAAATTGTTGTCGTAGTGATTGTAATTCTTTGCTCACCGAATGTTCGATGAGGCCGAAGACATCTTGTTTTACACTGGAAGAAAGGAGAAGAGGAAGAGAAGAGTGAGGTGAATTGCAGCCAAAGCATCCATATATAGCGTTGGGAGCACGAAGGGGCCACTGTGTGGAAAGGAGGACGTGACCCAGAGTGTGGAAAGCAGAAGTGACCACTCGAAAGTCGGACGTGACCACTCTCGAAAGCGTGACGTGACAACTCTCTAGAAAGCGTGACGCGACTACTTTTTCTCGCAAAGCACGGCGACCACTGAAAGTCGATGTGACCACTCTCGAAAGGTGAAGTGACAACTCTCTCGAAAGCGTGACGCGACTACTTTCGCAAAGCACGACGTAACTCAAACGAGGCAGATATCTGTACATATAAATCGGTAATAACAACTTGAAGCGGTAATAACAACTTGTTACATCGTAGAAAGCAGTGCAGGTTACAACGCAAATCATTACAACACTCACATCACTACAACACTCACATGACTCAAATACACTGGATAGCTTACAGATACTAAGTGGCACCGGAGGAAGAAGGTCTATTTGGGCAATTCCTGAATGAGTGCCCATGAGTCTTACATAGCCTACACCTTATTGGTCTTGGCCGATCTCCACGTTGGCTCGATCCATGTCGCTATGATGCGCTTTGATCGACGCCTCCCACGGCCCGGATGCCGAAAGGCCATTCGGTGACCACTTCACTACTCCCGGCCATAGGTCCCTGTAGTGGCTTTCCACGCCGTAAGAGTTGAACTCCCCGTTCCAAGTATCATACAGATGTCGTATGTCGTAGTACTCCGACATGTACATGCTAGAAGATTGGTGAAATATCGCACATGCAAAGATATACGGGAGCAAGGCTTGTGCAGAGTTGAGGCTTGTTGCAGTGCAAACCGCCACATCGCCTATGGTGCAAATATGCTTCCAATACCTCTCATGTGGCCGCGAACGTACTTGTCCCGCAGGCGGATCTCGAACTTCCTCCTCACGCCATCCATTGTGATAGCTACATGGGATCGGGCCTTGGTAATTTTCTTGTCCATGTAGGCAAGGGTAACCTCCGAGTACTGTTTCCCTTCGTCCAAATGCTGCTTGGCCATCATTGCTCGACTGACGAAGTAACCGACCATACGGTTCCATGTCTCGTCGACAACAGCGGTGATGGGCAGGGCACGAACCCCTTTCAACACACCGTTGTAGACCTCGGACATGTTGGTTGTCATGATGCCGTACCGAGCACCATAGGTGTCGTGAAGAAGGGACCATCTCTCATAGTCGGGGACATGCTCGCTCATCCACTCAGTGAACTCTCTTTGCGGTGCGCCTGGGCCAGAACCTCCACTTGCACGCTCGGTTTCGACCTCAAGCTCCCGCCACACGGCATCGATCTTGCGCTTCTGGTTCTGTAGGCAGAGCTTCTTGAACTTCTTCATGAGGTCTTTACTCCGAAAGTGCGTGTGGAAGTTGGCAGCTAGATGCCACATGCACCAACGTGTGCGCATGTCGTTCCATTGGAACGGTGGGCTTGTACCGCGTCTTTGCATGGTGCGCAGCCATGACAACAACCCGCATGATGATGGTCGGTTATGACGCATACATTCGCCGATCCTTACAACATGTTGCTTTATGTTGGCTAGAAACCATAGCCAATCGGCAAAGTGTTCTCATTCTCCACAATTACAAAGGCAACCGGAGCAATCGGTCGCTGCCATCACCGCAATAGCGGTGAGAATAGTGCCCTTGTACTTCTCGCAAAGGAAAGTACCGTCCATAGTCAGGACGGGACGACAGTGGTAGAAGCCCTGGACTGCCGGGCCAAAAGCCCAGAAGAATCGATCAAGGATTAGAGAATGTGGGATGTTCGACGGGTGGGGCCTGTCGACCCTGTTGACGCATTTCCCCGAATTAGCATCCGCAATTTGCTTCAGCATTCTGGGGACTAGGTCGTACGCCTCCTTGTAGGTACCGTACAACCCTTCAAGGACCTTCTGCTTCGCTCGCCAGACCTTACTGTAGCTAACGGCATACCCTACTATATTCGCTACGTTAGCCATCAGGACCTTCGGCAAAACTGTCAAATCGGTGACAACTGCATGGCTTATGATGCTCACGATGTAGGCCAAGGTTACATTCTTATGTGTTTGCAATGGCTCCTGAAGCTCACATGTGTGATCCGTCACGACTGTGATGCGGAAGTGCAAGAGCTAAGCACGCACTTAACTATGTAAGTGTTAGGATTAGACCTGCACATAACAGAAGACATATATTAGTTAGTACGACCTACTGTAGATGGTTGAAGATACAGCAAACAACGTGTAACATCCCAAATGTATAATTAGGGTTAATCAAGTATAATTATATGTGTAGAAATTAAAACTTTTTCTCACATCTTGAAAAACCCTAAAATCTTATGTAACTCTTTGTGTAATCCAAAAGCACAAAGCTCTTGTTGACCAAAAGTCAAATTCATTTTCCAATTACCTCAAATCTTGTGCCAAACAATTGGAAAGTATCTTCCTTGGTCCTAAAACTGAGGTGGGACCCTCTGAAAAATACCACAAGTTGTAAAACTAGTTTGATAATTTTTGGAGGTAAATGAATCATTGAACAACCTTAATGAATTTCCTGAGAAAAATGCATTGCATAATAACCTCTGGAAAATTTATGTAAGGTTAATCATGTTGTCAGCTAGCTCCAGTTAAAATTTCATCAAATTTGGAGTTCAATTGCTAGCCCAAACAATTCTACAAAGTCTCAGCTGTTTAAAAGTTCAACTTCAAAAACCTCAGACTGCTCCTTGGCTAGCCACGCTCCCAAGTTGGTCCAGCCCAACCATGTCCGCACCTCACAGACCTCATCTCCACTTGATCAGTCGCACTGTTGGATTTACATCCAACACCACGACCTCCTCCGCGATCAACACCGCGAGGACCTCCCCACCTCATGAGGTCATTGCCGTTGGATCGCTGATCCATGGTCATGACCTCCCAAAGGTGTTAAACCTCAAAGACCTCCTCGAGTCAGAACCATCGCAGCCGAGGTCATCCCATTTGTTGAGGTCGAGCCGCTGGATCAAATCCAACACCCACGACCTCCTCCTCAACATACTCAACAAAGTCATCCCATTTCACGGAGGTCATAGCCCTTGGATCCAAGATCCATGGCCCCGACCTCCTCCTCTCAACCTAAACTAAACAAACCTCCCACCTAACCAAGGTCGAGCCGCTGGATCGAGATCCAACCGCCACGACCTCCCCGCGCTGTCAAGCGCCACAACCTCCCTATCTTTTGTTGTGCACCGTTAGATCAAAATCTACGATCACGACCTCCTTTTTGTCTCATGCGACTGCACTCTCCCAACAAGACGTGAGATCGGAACCCTTAGATCTAAATCTAACGGTCCCGACCTCCCTTGCTCGTGGGCGCATCATATCGATCTTCCCCATCGTGTCAAGGCCCTTGATTTAAATCCAAAGGCCATGACCTCCCCTCATGTCTTTTTCGATCGCGTGCGTTTAAGTCATCGAGGTCCGCACCATTGATTAAAATCCAACGCTTTGGACCTCTGTCCCTTTTTCCTCACGTGCGTTGCGCGACATGAAATCGGAGGGCCACGACCTCCCTTTCCCCAAATCGTGTGGCTGGGACCTCCCCCACCACTTAGAACATAACGGTTCAAAAATTGATCCGATGGTTACGACCTCCCTGTGTCTTATCCAACGGTCACTAAGACCTCCTCGTTCTTCTCCTTCCTCCGGCGGGCAAACTCGGCGGCAACAAGAATTAATGCGTGTCCGACCTTGGGGTACACTTCAACACTCTTTGTCGACCAGATTTAATCTGCAGTCACCTTCCGCCTCATGGGTCACCAGACCGCCACCATGTCCACTTTAAGTCTTGTCCAATGCCAAGATCGTGTTATGGGCCAAGCTCACAGGAGCTTAGCCAGCTGGTCTACGACCTCAATTGCCCCGGGATAAAACCACCCCACGGTTTTCCGGCTTCCTTTGCACACCATTGTCACTTTGCTCACCCTCTCAGGCTTGTGAGCTCTAAGCCGCAGAGCTCCTTGGCCGCCATTGTTGGACTTGAAGTTCCTCGGTGGACAAGGGTCACTGGGTTTCCCACCTTTCCTCCTTGCTTCCATTTGTGCCCTACCCTCCGGGACCAAGTCCCGACTTGAGTTGTTGGACATTTGCAGAGGGGGACAAAGAGGAGCTTGAGTGAGTGTCTTGGGCGTGAAGCTTCACTGTCTTCCCCAACACCGCCATCACCTCCACGACCTCCCGGCAGACCTTAGGACCTCCGGTACACCTCCTGTAGTCCCTTAGTTGTCGGCACCCGCTGAATATTGTCGCGAGCTTTCTTGGCATACGCTTGAATGTCGCATGAGCTTCATTTTGCGCTTTTGAATTTTGGCCGTCTTTGGTCAACCTTGCCCTCTCCGGCTCGCGGCTGCTCAAAGCCGCCGCCGCCGTTGAGAGAAGGCCCACCGGGTGCGCAACGTTATTGTGCACTCGGTGGTACCATTGATCTCGCCGGCGAGGTCTACATCGCCGGCGATGACCACATCTTTGCGCCGATTTTGCCGATGTCCCGAGCGTGTCATTGTCGCTTTTAGGACAAGGCTTCACCATTTTAATGCGCTAATCATGTGTTCCAATCATTGTAATCATGGGCGTTTTAACCGCCTTTAAATCCACCCTTTAATGCGCGCATTTAAGACCTCTCGCTGACCTCCTCATGGTCCCGCCGCATTTATTCATGTCCAAATACGCGCGCGAAGTTAAGGCGCTGGTCTGGGACCTCCATGACCTCCTCCAAGGAGATCCGAGCGCCCAAGACCTCCCTTGCGCAATCATGGCCGCCTGCACCTCCCCGGAGGTCTCGTGGACGTTAGGACCTCCCTTAGGACCTCCCGAGGCCATCTCACCTGCTCATGACCTCCCGGGTAGATCTTGACCGCCAAGGTCCTCCTCGACGATCTCGAACCATCGAGGACCTCCTTGGAACATCTCGACCGCCCAGACCTCCTCTCAGAGGTCTTGACGATGTAGATCTTCCTTGGGGAGATCTTGGTAGTTTGGATCTTCCGTTGGAAGATCTCAACCGCTGAGGACCTCCCCGTGTTGATCTGAGCCGCCATGACCTCCCTTTTGATCCGGGTCCGCTCCGACCTCCTTCCCGTGTTGTGGTCCGCTGATTTTCGTGATCTACGGCCACGACCTCCCTCACCTCGCAAGCATGTGAGTTGCTAAGAGGTCCAGGACCTCTGGACCTTCACATGCGCGTATGTGATGTTCTCCCGGGAGATCTTGAGCCGTTGGATTTAAGATCTGTGGCTCACGACCTCCCCTGTCCTTATGGGTTTTAGAAATTCCAGTGAGGTCTTAGTTAAACTGAAATAAGGTATAGACTTTAGAATTTCATATCTTTCTCATTTTAAATCCATTTGAGGTCTTTCAAATCGTGTTGGCTCTGTCTTGAACTTAACTTTAATCCAAAAATGATTGTAAGTTGAGTTCAACTCCAGAGCACAGTTTGCCATTAGATTTTAAAACCAACTTTAAAATATACACTTAAATCAATGCTTAACTTGTAAAACCCATAACTAATGCTCTGTAGATTATTTTTGGGCGAGACCAACTTTGTTGGTTTCCTCTCTTAGTGAACTCACTGTGAAAATTAGTTTTGAGCTTGTTGTTGTTAGGAAATTGAGAACTTGTGCATTATAATTTTGTTCAAGTTCTTGTGTTTGAAAATTTATAGAAAGTGCAATATAGCTCCAAATGAGATGAACTCAATTGTGTTATTCATCTCATGAGGTGCTGGTTTTACAGTAAAAATTTCAGCTTCACTGCTATTCTAGAAAATTTTGCGATGAACAGTAACATATTTTTAATTAATAGGTTGAGCAGAATTGATTTCATCATATCTTTTGCATTGAGAATCCAAATCAATTGGTTCTTGTTGCTAAAGTCATGATAAATCATTGTCTTTCTTCTGTAAAATTTTCATAGCTTTTGGAGTTCATTTGTTGTGCTGTCTTTGTTGTTTTTCGTCGTTTTATCGGTTCTTTCTCGCTTCCGTTAGGTTTCGACATTTGTGGTGATCCCGAGAGCGACCCTCTGCCACAATTTGACCACCAGCAACAAGGCAAGCAGTTTGACCATTTCCATCATTGTCCCATTACTTTAAAGCTTAATACTTTGTTTTACTTCTATGTATGCATGCTACTTTGTGTTAAATATCGCTAGCATTCCTATAGTTGCATAATCTGTAGGAATTGTTATCCTCTACTACCAATGAGCCTAGGTTATTCGCTGTGGTGGGAGCTCGTTGGATGAGCCCTTATCACTTAGTAGTTTCGACTTAACTGCTTAGACATGCTTAGTTATCGGTAGTAATGGGCCATCATCGACTTAGTCGATGGTCTTGATCACTCAAAAATGATTATTACTCCTATATGTCCAGCACTTGTGCTTTGATTAATTTGTAAAATCAAAACTGAAAATAAAAGATTGATTTAGACTTGGGCATATTGGATGGATGGTGTGGTTTTTGGATGTGGTGGTATGCCCGAGTCAACAAGGACCTAATTCTTGCGCCATTGATCCAAGCAATTTTATGCTAACCACACGGGGGCATATGGAACCCTCTTGACTAAGTACTTTGGGCGGTGTTAATTGGGGTCGCCGTTGGTGTGTTTTAAAAATAAAATGTGTGTGTGATGTGGGAGGGGAGCATTAGCTTCCGGGAAGGTTGTGTGATGTCTCTTTCTCCCCGTGGGTTGTGCGACTCAGAATTAGCATTGTCCATTGGAAATGTCTCGTAGGACTTAGCCGTGCCGGCACACCTAAGGTAGTGTGCTTAAAGGAAAGGCGGTCTAACGTGTGGGTACATTGGTACACCCCTGCAGGGATAAAACTATTCGAATAGCCTCGTCCTAGGTTATGGACACGCTTGGTTATTTCCCGTGAGAATTAGACTACAACATTTAATTAAAACTTGACTTGGTTGGTATGAACGGGGAGTTCATGCTATTGTTGTGGTGACTATTGGGTTAGTCACTTCCAGGTTGTTCTTGTTGTTGTTATTATGTTATTATCTCGTTGTTACTTCAACAATTAAAATGTTTTGTCAAATTGCCTTCAATCTACTATGTTATTGCAAATGAAACTTGCTTTATGCTAAAATGAGTCCAAAGCCTCATCCACTTAAATAAAGCTTGCATGTAGCTATTTATAGTTCTGTTATCTCACACGTAAGTCTTGCGGAGTACTTTATGTACTCATCTGCCCGTGGTTGTGGCAATTTTTTTGTGGCTTTTGTTGCAGAGGAAGAAGGAGAGCTCCAAGAGCCTCTCTTTTGTGCTACGTGTTGCAGTTTCTTCGACGACTAGCTTGGCGGTCCCACAGATGCCTAGGGTTAAGGCACACTGATTGGCTTTGTGTTATAGCCATCTTTATGGCACCTTTTGCTTCCGCTGTTATCTTTGTAGATTTGTTGCTATTTGGCCTAAGGGCCTCTCTTTTGTATTATCTATTCCATATTATTGTTAACTTCTGGTTTGTTGCTTATGTTCTATGTGTTGTATGGAATTGATACATTCTTTTGTTGTGAGGTATGTATACCGCATTCTCGAAGTATACATCTCTCGAGACCGGGTTTATTTGGTTGATAATACTAGGTCAATTGGATGACTAAGTATTATGAGCCTAATAAATGTCGGGTCTCACAAAAGTTGGTATCAGAGCCGTTATGACCGTAGTAACGCAAGCTTGGTCGCCCTTAGGATATTTTGAAAACCTATTTTCAAAGCATCAAAAGAGGTTTTGAAAGCTTAGGAAATTCTCGGATTTTATTCCTTACCTATCTTAGCTTTCTTCTCATCCCACTCTAATTTGAGTTTTAAAAGTTGTTTTCCTCTCTTCCTTCTACAAAATAGTTGTTATCGATTAACACTGGTTTTTGGGAGAACCAATGAGATTGGCAAATTGAAGTGTGAGCTGCCCACTACAAGGTTTTGAAGTTCGAGTCGGTGATTCGACAAGGGCTTGATGTGAAATCGACAGCAAGCATCAAATTTCCGGACAGCAGTCTCAAAGGTTTCTAATTAGGATAGATAATGAGAGGTTAATCAACTAAAACTTGTGGGAATAAAAGGGTAAGATGTGATACTAGTTAGCTAAGTATCTAACCCTTATTTCGCTGATTTAACCTTGCTCTTTAGTAGCATTAGCTCTCACCCTACAATCTGATTTTTGATCTTCTCGACCGATTACTCGCTCATTCAATACGGGTTAGTTGAGTTGAGAAGTTGAGCCTTGCGCTTGGTGTTTCTTGGCTGTTTTAGAGTCTTTTAGAAGCTTTTAAAGTTTAATTACCCGCTGCTTTGGCTTTCGGTTGGGGTGATATTCCATTCCCTAGTCGATCGCTTTTGCTTTCTTTAAGGCTTTGTTTTTGGTCTAGTTGCTAACCAAATTTCATTGTAACAGATGGCCGGACGACTCAGAAGCGGCTAAGGCGGCCACCTGGTCCGGACGAGGAGCTTCCTCCTCCGACCATGGCCGAGGTTCTTCTTCAGATCGAAGCGCAACCGCGGATGACCGGAGAGTTCTATCGACGCTATCGCGCAACACCACAAAGACTTACCGGAGCTTCGTGATCCGGGCGTGAATGCCCATCACCGCGTGGAGGACTCGCGGAGTTTCTTCGTACTCAGCCCCTACCTTTTCCCGGCCCGAGGACCCTTTGATGCGACGATTGGCTTGTCTCGTGGAGCGTAAGCTTTGCATTGCGCAGATGCGAGCACGAGAAGGCGCTGTTCGCATCGCACCACCGGAGGGTGCACTTTGTCGTGGTGGGAGAGCTTTCGCCATGCAGCCCGTGGATCACACCGCCTCTTGGGAGGAGTTTCAGATCGCCTTCCGTCGGGCTCATATCCTGCCGGCTTGATGGAGATCAAGAAGGTGGAGTTTCTTGCGCCAAGCAAGGGCGAGCTCACCATGGAGTATGTCTACGAGTTTAAGCATCTAGCTCGTTATGCTCCCGAGGATGTGGCCACCGATATGGCTAAGGTGCCAAGTTCAGCGTGGCTTGTCCGAGGAGTCAAGGACAAGCTATCCATTGTCGACTTCCCGATTTTCAGACCTTGGTCGACAAGGCCATCGTCACGAAAGCATGCGGCTCGAGAGCTTATGGACTCCGCAGCGCAAGTGGGAGGCCCATAAGTCATCCAGGCAGGTTCCTCCGTCCCCGCTTGAGCGCCTCGGGTACCACTCTCACTCTTCGACGCCCGAGGTCACTCGCCTCGTTTCGCCCATCGCAGTCGTGTCTCACCACGCACTGCGAAGTTAGCAGAGCGCCCCGCAACCCGGCCGCCGGGTCACATGTTTCTCATGCAACCGAAGGGGCATTATGCTAACCAATGCCCTAAGAAGACAGAGCACCTCGTCCTAATGGAGGACGCGGCCAGAGGTGGAGCATCTCAGACCGAAGATCGCCCCTGCTACCCAAGGCGTGGGTAGTGGTCGCGTCAACGCCATCACCACAGAGGAGGCTCAGAGGCACCCGACGCCATGCTAGGTACACTTTCGTTAACTCTCATCCCGCCATCGCTTTTGTTTGATTCAGAGCATCTCATTCGCTTGTTTCGAAGTCTTTTGTCATTGCTCGGAGAGCTTCTTTTCTCTCCATTGTCACCCCGCTACTCATTCGCTCTCCCGGTTCGAGTTGAGAGTCAATCGAGTGTAGGGATGTTCCTATCGAGATCGGCGGCGAGGTTTCTTAGCAAACCTTATCCTTCTCCATTCAGCGAGTCTTGATGTGATTCTTGGCATGGATTGGTTGTCCCAAAGACATGGGGCAAATCGATTGCGCCAGAAGCTCATCTCTATCTAGTCCTCCCGGCGAAAGCGTGTTCGCTTTTACGAAGTCGCTAGATCCGCATCTCTTCGCTTGAAGCGAAGCCCGCCTAGATATTAGCGAAGTCCCAACAGTTTGCGACTTTGTTGATGTCTTTCCGCTGATCTTCCAGGATGCCACCCGCTCGAGACCTCGAGTTTGTCATTGAGTTGGCTCCTGCATCGCCCCTATCTCAAAGAGGCCTTATCGGATGCCACCGAACGAGTTGGTAGAATTGAAGAAGCGCTAAGTGAGCTGCAAGAGAAGGGTTTCATTCGCCTAGCTCATCTCCGTGGGGTTGTCCAAATCTTCTTCGTAAAGAAGAAGGATTCGGTATTTTACGCATGTGCGTTGATTACCGCCCACTTAATGAAGTGACGGTAAAGAACAAGTATCCTTTGCCCCAAGATCGACGATCTCTTCGATCAATTGACCGGAGCTCGAGTTTTCCAAGATTGATCTCGAGAGTGGATATCATCGTTCGGATTCGCCCGAGGATATTCCAAAGACGGCGTTTCTACTCGCCACGGCTTGTATGAGTACACCGTCATGTCATTCGCTTAACCAATGCTCTGCGCTTTGTTCATGAACCTCATGAATTCGGTATTCATGGAGTATTTGGATAAGTTTGTCGTGGTCTTCATCGATGATATTCTTATCTATTCCAAGAACGATGAGGATCACGCCGAGCATCCGCTTGTGTTAGGCAGCTACGTGAGCACCACCGTCTGCTAAGTTCAAGAAGTCGCGATTCTCGTTGAAGGAAGTGGCCTTCTTAGGCCATATTCTTTCAGCGGAGGCGAGCTGCTGATCCTAGCAAGGTCAGCGATGTTCTTTCATGGAGTCAACTCCGCTTCGTCACCGATGTGCGGAGTTTTCTCGCTTAGCGGATATTATCGCCGCTTATCGAGAACTTCTCCAAGATCGCTGGCCGATGACGGAGTTGCTCAAGAAGGACAAGAAGTTCGTGTGGTCCGCTGGTGTGAGGAAAGTTTCCAAATACTCAAAAAGCGCTTTGACCACCGCTCCGCTCTTGTTCTTCCCGATATCCATCGGCTTCGATATCTTTTGATGCTTCTCGCCGAGGCCTCGGTTGTGTCCTTATGCAAGAAGGCAAGGTAGTGGCCTATGCATCAAGGCAATTGAGACCTCATGAACTCAACTATCCTACTCATGACTTGAGTTGGCTTCGTGATCCATGCACTTAAGATTTGGCGACATTACCTAATCGGTAATCGCTAGAAGTGTATTCGGATCACAAGAGCCTTAAGTATTTGTTCACCCAAATTGACTGAACCTCGTGCAAAGGAGATGGTTGGAGTTGATCAAGGATTATGACATGGGTATACACTACCATCCGGCAAGGCTAATGTCGCTGCCGATGCGCTTTAGTCGCAAAGCGCATTGTAATGCCTTAGTGCTCAAGGAGCATTCGCCTCTCTCTCGAGGCATTCCAAATGTCCTCAACTTGGAGATAGTTGAGCATGGATCTCTCACGCCATGGTTGTGCAACCAACCTTGGTGGATCGGATCAAGTCCGCCGGCAATGGATGTTGGAGTGAGCCACATTAAGGCAAATGTCAAGAACGGAACGACCAAGTGCTTCTCGAGGATGAGCATGGCGTCGGAGGTTCGGCAACGCCTTGTGGTTCCAAAGGACATGGAGTTGCGGAATTTAATCCTCCGCTGAAGCCCATGATTCGCTTTTATCCATTCATCCCGGCCACTAAGATGTATCAAGATCTCCGCCAGAGATTTTGGTGGACCCGAATGAAGAGGGAGATCGCGGTTCGTTGTCGAAAGTGCGACGGTGTCGTCGTGTCAAGGCCGAGCATCGGCGTCTGTTTGGGATCGCTTCACCTTTGCCAATTCCGGAGTGGAAGTGGGATTCGATCGAATGGATTTCATCACCGGTCTACCCACGCCCTCAAGGGAAATGATGCCGCTTGGGTCGCCATCGATCGATTGACTAAAGTGGCTCATTTTCTTCCATCAAGACCAAGATTCGCACCGATCGCCTAGCCGAGCTCTATGTCTCTAGGATTGTGAGCTTACATGGCGCACCTAAGACGATCATTTCGATCGTGGCTCCATCTTCACTTCCTGCTTTACGCATAGCTCGCAAAAGGCTATGGGAACCCGTTTTACCTTTAGCACGGCATTTCACCCCAAACCGATGGTCGACCGAGAGGGTCAACCAAGTTTTGGAAGACATGCTTCGTGCTTGTGTCCTTTCATATGGGAAGCATTGGGAGAAATGCTTGCCATTCGCCGAAGTTTCTTATAACAACAATTTTCAAAGCCGGTCTCGGCATGGCACCATTTGAGGCCTTGTACGGAGAAAGTGTAGGACCCGTTGAACTGGTCGAGACCGGTGAGAGACCTCTCTTTGGTCTGACTCAATCAATGAGGCCGAGCGCCAAGTCCAAATTTTATTCGTGAGCTGCTTGCGCATACTCAATCCAGCAAAAGAGCTATGCGGACCGCCGTCGACGTGAGTTACGTTTTGAGCCTAATGACTTTGTTTATCTCAAAGTCTCTCCTTTGAAGGGCCATCAACGCTTTGGCGTCAAGGGCAGTTGGCTCCTCGATATGTCGGTCCCTACCGCATTATCGAGAAGAAGGAGCTGTTGCCTATAAGTTGGAATTGCCACCTGCACTTATGGGGTACATGATGTTTTCCATGTGTCCCAAATAAAGAAGTGCCTCCGTGTTCCAACCGAGGAAGCTCCGCTGGAAACCCTCGATGTCCGTGAAGATTTGACCTATCGCGAGCACCCTGCTCACAGACTCGATGAGTCCGAACGAAGGACAAGGAATAAGACCATCAAGTTCCTTAAAGTTCAGTGGTCAAACCATTCTGAGGATGAGGCTACTTGGGAAAGAGAAGATCGTCTGCGTGCGGACTATCCATCTTTCTTTACCGAGTGAGCCAAATCTCGGGACGAGATTTCTGTAAGGGGGGGAGATTTTGTAACATCCCAAATGTATAATTAGGGTTAATCAAGTATAATTATATGTGTAGAAATTAAAACTTTTTCTCACATCTTGAAAAACCCTAAAATCTTATGTAACTCTTTGTGTAATCCAAAAGCACAAAGCTCTTGTTGACCAAAAGTCAAATTCATTTTCCAATTACCTCAAATCTTGTGCCAAACAATTGGAAAGTATCTTCCTTGGTCCTAAAACTGAGGTGGGACCCTCTGAAAAATACCACAAGTTGTAAAACTAGTTTGATAATTTTTGGAGGTAAATGAATCATTGAACAACCTTAATGAATTTCCTGAGAAAAATGCATTGCATAATAACCTCTGGAAAATTTATGTAAGGTTAATCATGTTGTCAGCTAGCTCCAGTTAAAATTTCATCAAATTTGGAGTTCAATTGCTAGCCCAAACAATTCTACAAAGTCTCAGCTGTTTAAAAGTTCAACTTCAAAAACCCTCAAGACTGCTCCTTGGGCTAGCCACGCTCCCAAGTTGGTCCAATTTCAACCATGTCTGCACCTCGGCAGACCTCATCTCCACTTGATCAAAGTCGCAACTGCTGATTTACATCCAACAGCCACGACCTCCTCCGCGGTCAACACCGCGAGGACCTCCCCACCTCATGAGGTCATTGCCGTTGGATCAGTGATCCATGGTCATGACCTCCCCAGTGTGTTAAACCTCAAAGACCTCCTCGAGCTGTAAACCATCGCAGCCGAGGTCATCCCATTTGTTGAGGTCGTGCTTGGATCAAATCCAACACCCACGACCTCCTCCTCAACATACTCAACAGTCATCCCATTTCACGGAGGTCATAGCCCTTGGATCCAAGATCCATGGCCCCGACCTCCTCCTCTCAACCTAAACTAAACAAACCTCCCACCTAACCAAGGTCGTGGCCGTTGGATCGAGATCCAACCGCCACGACCTCCCCGCGCTGTCAAGCGCCACAACCTCCCTATCTTTTGTTGTGCACCGTTAGATCAAAATCTACGATCACAACCTCCTTTTTGTCTCATAAGACTGCAGACCTCCCAACAAGACGTGAGATCGGAACCCTTAGATCTAAATCTAACGGTCCCGACCTCCCTTGCTCGTGGCGCATCATATCGACCTCCCCATCGTCAAGGTTCTTGATTTAAATCCAAAGGCCATGACCTCCCTCATGTCTTTTCGATCGCGTGCGATTAAGTCCTCATCGAGGTCCGCACCATTGGATTAAAATCCAACGCTTTGGACCTCTGTCCCTTTTCCTCACGTGCGTTTTCGACATGAAATCGGAGGGCCACGACCTCCCTTTCCCAAATCGTGTGGTGGGACCTCCCCACCCACTTAGAACATAACGGTTCAAAAATTGATCCGATGGTTACGACCTCCCGTGTCTTATCCAACGGTCACTAAGACCTCCCCGTCTTCTCCTTCCTCTGGCGGCGGGCAAACTCGAGCGGCAACAATTAATGCGTGTCGACCTTGGGGTACACTTCAATACTCTTTCTCGACCAAGATTTAATGCAGTCGACCTTCCGCCTCATGGGTCACTCGGACCGCCACCATGTCCACTTTAAGTCTTGTCCAATGCCAAGATCGTGCCATGGGCCAAGCTCACAGGGAGCTTAGCCAGTGGTCTACGAACTCAATTGCCCTGGGATAAAACCACCCCCACGGTTTTCCTGGCTTCCTTTGCACACCATTGTCACTTTGCTCACCCCTTTGTGCTTGTGAGCTCTAAGCCGCAGAGCTCCTTGGCCGCCATTGTTGGACTTGAAGTTCCTCGGTGGACAAGGGTCACTGGGGTTTCCCACCTTTCCTCCTTGCTTCCATTTGTGCCCTACCCTCCGGGACCAAGTCCCGACTTGAGTTGTTGGACATTTGCAGAGGGGGACAAAGAGGAGCTTGAGCCGGTGTCTTGGGCGGTGAAGCTTCACTGTCTTCCCCAACACCGCCATCACCTCCACGACCTCCCGGCACCTTAGGACCTCCGGTACACCTCCTGTAGTCCCTTAGTTGCCGCACCCGCTGAATGTTGTCGCGAGCTTTCTTGGCATACGCTTGAATGTCGCGGAGCTTCATTTTGCGCTTTTGAATTTTGGCCGTCTTGGTCAACCTTGCCCTCTCCGGCTCGCCGGCGTTCAAAGCCGCCGTCGCCGTTGAGAGAAGGCCCACTGGGTGCGCAACGTTATTGTGCACTCAGTGGTACCATTGGATCTCGCCGGCGAGGTCTACATCGCCGGCGATGACCACATCTTTGCGCTCGGGATTTTGCCGGATGTCCCGAGCGTGTCATTGTCGTTTTTAGGACAAGGCTTCACCATTTTAATGCGCTAATCATGTGTTCCAATCATTGTAATCATGGGGCGTCTTAACGCCTTTAAATCCACCCTTTAATGCGTGCATTTAAGACCTCCCTCGCGGACCTCCTCATGGTCCCGCGCATTTATTCATGTCCAAATACGCGCGCGAGTTAAGCGCTGGTCTGGACCTCCATGACCTCCTCCAAGGAGATCCGGGCGCCCAAGACCTCCTTGCGCAATCATGGCCGCCTGACCTCCCCGAGGTCTGTGGACGTTAGACCTCCCTTAGGACCTCCCGAGGCCATCTCACCCGCTCATGACCTCCCGGGTAGATCTTGACCGTCAAGGTCCTCCCTCGGACGATCTGAACCATCGAGGACCTCCTTGGAACATCTGGACCGCCCAGACCTCCTCTGTGAGGTCTTGACGATGTAGATCTTCCTTGGGAGATCTTAGTAGTTTGGATCTTCCGTTGGAAGATCTCAACCGCTGAGGACCTCCCGTGTTGATCTGAGCCGCCATGACCTCCCTTTTGATCCGGTCCGCTCCGACCTCCTTCCCGTGTTGTGGTCCGCTGATTTTCGTGATCTCTACCACGACCTCCCCTCACCTCGCGCATGTGAGTTGCTAAGAGGTCCAGACCTCTGGACCTTCACATGCGCCAGATGTGATGTTCTCCCGGGAGATCTTGAGCCGTTGGATTTAAGATTGTGGCTCACGACCTCCCCTGTCCTTATGGGTTTTAGAAATTCCAAGGAGGTCTTAGTTAAACTGAAATAAGGTATAAACTTTAGAATTTCATATCTTTCTCATTTTAAATCCATTTGAGGTCTTTCAAATCGTGTTGGCTCTGTCTTGAACTTAACTTTAATCCAAAAATGATTGTAAGTTGAGTTCAACTCCAGAGCACAGTTTGCCATTAGATTTTAAAACCAACTTTAAAATATACACTTAAATCAATGCTTAACTTGTAAAACCCATAACTAATGCTCTGTAGATTATTTTTGGGCGAGACCAACTTTGTTGGTTTCCTCTCTTAGTGAACTCACTGTGAAAATTAGTTTTGAGCTTGTTGCTGTTAGGAAATTGAGAACTTGTGCATTATAATTTTGTTCAAGTTCTTGTGTTTGAAAATTTATAGAAAGTGCAATATAGCTCCAAATGAGATGAACTCAATTGTGTTATTCATCTCATGAGGTGCTGGTTTTACAGTAAAAATTTCAGCTTCACTGCTATTCTAGAAATTTTTGCGATGAACAGTAACATATTTTTAATTAATAGGCTGAGCAGAATTGATTTCATCATATCTTTTGCATTGAGAATCCAAATCAATTGGTTCTTGTTGCTAAAGTCATGATAAATCATTGTCTTGCTGCTGTAAAATTTTCATAGCTTTTGGAGTTCATTTGTTGTGCTGTCTTTGTTGTTTTTCGTCGTTTTATCGGTTCTTTCTCGCTTTTCCGTTAGGTTTCGACATTTGTGGTGATCCCGAGAGCGACCCTCTGCCACAATTTGACCACCAGCAACAAGGCAAGCAGTTTGACCATTTCCATCATTGTCCCATTACTTTAAAGCTTAATACTTTGTTTTACTTCTATGTATGCATGCTACTTTGTGTTAAATATCGCTAGCATTCCTATAGTTGCATAATCTGTAGGAATTGTTATCCTCTACTACCAATGAGCCTAGGTTATTCGCTGTGGTGGGAGCTCGTTGGATGAGCCCTTATCACTTAGTAGTTTCGACTTAACCGCTTAGACATGCTTAGTTATCGGTAGTAATGGGCGATCATCGACTTAGTCAATGGTCTTGATCACTCAAAAATGATTATTACTCCTATATGTCCAGCACTTGTGCTTTGATTAATTTGTAAAATCAAAAACTGAAAATAAAAGATTGATTTAGACTTGGGCATATTGGATGGATGGTGTGGTTTTTGGATGTGGTGGTATGCCCGAGTCAACAAGGACCGAATTCTTGCGCCATTGATCCAAGCAATTTTACGTGCTAACCACACGGGGCATATGGAACCCTCTTGACTAAGTACTTTGGGCGGTGTTAATTGGGGTCGCTCGGTTGGTGTGTTTTTAAAAATAAAATGTGTGTGTGATGTGGGAGGGAGCATTAGCTTCCTGAAGGTTGTGTGATGTCTCTTTCTCCCGTGGGTTGTGCGACTCAAATTAGCATTGTCCATTGGAAATGTCTCGTAGGACTTAGCGTGCGTAAGCACACCTAAGGTAGTGTGCTTAAAGGAAAGGCGGTCGGCGTGTGGGTACATTGGTACACCCCTGAAGGGATAAAACTATTCGAATAGCCTCGTCCTAGGTTATGGACACGCTTGGTTATTTCCCGTGAGAATTAGACTACAACATTTAATTAAAACTTGACTTGGTTGGTATGAACGGGGAGTTCATGCTATTGTTGTGGTGACTATTGGGTTAGTCACTTCCAGGTTGTTCTTGTTGTTGTTATTATGTTATTATCTCGTTGTTACTTCAACAATTAAAAATGTTTTGTCAAATTGCCTTCAATCTACTATGTTATTGCAAATGAAACTTGCTTTATGCTAAAATGAGTCCAAAGCCTCATCCACTTAAATAAAGCTTGCATGTAGCTATTTATAGTTCTCGTTATCTCACACGTAAGTCTTATGGAGTACTTTATGTACTCATTTGCCCGTGGTTGTGGCAATTTTTTGTGGCTTTTGTTGCAGAGGAAGAAGGAGAGCTCCAAGAGCCTCTCTTTTGTGCTACGTGTTGCGCTTTCTTGACGACTAGCTTGGCGGTCCTGTCCGATGCCTAGGGTTAAGGCACACCGATTGGCTTTGTGTTATAGCCATCTTTATGGCACCTTTTGCTTCCGCTGTTATCTTTGTAGATTTGTTGCTATTTGGCCTAAGGGCCTCTCTTTTGTATTATCTATTCCATATTATTGTTAACTTCTGGTTTGTTGCTTATGTTCTATGTGTTGTATGGAATTGATACATTCTTTTGTTGTGAGGTATGTATACTGCATTCTGGGAAGTATACATCTCTCGAGACCGGGGTTTATTTGGTTGATAATACTAGGGTCAATTGGATGACTAAGTATTATGAGCCTAATAAATGTCGGGGTCTCACACAACGTTCAAACTCACCTGTACACTCGGTAAGTCCGACTGGTCTTCACCGCGAAACTCACGATAGCTTGCCTGGTGGCAGCCTTGTGTTGGAAATGTTGCCCCACAAGTATGGTGTCTGCATCGAAGGCCCACGACGACTCGTGCTCCTGGGCCAGAACAAGGGAAGAGGCCGCTTGGCAATCCAACTGACTTGGAACATAGTCCGTGACGGTCGAAACAATGCCACCGACAATCCCGCCCTCATCGTCGGCTTCATCCTCGCTGGATTGCGAGTCAAAGTCGTCCTCATCTTCGGTGGCACTGCCCTCGGACATGCCATCGATAATCTCGTGACAATCAACACGAGCATCCCGCCATTTATCCACACTTCATTGGGTTGGAAACTACCAGAATCTCCATCAACTGGAGCATCACGTAAACGACGCTCTGGCGCTCTCGAGACCTCTCCGTCGTCCAACAAACCGAAGAGGGGGACAAGAGCGTCACTGGCTCCTTCAACGGTGCCCCCCCAGAGGATTGAGCAGGATAAACAAAATGTACATACACCATGGGTCGTCCATAGATCAGAGCATGAGGATTGCTAACGATCTCCATGTACTCGCCCACATGGCATCGGTCACCTTCGCCAGCCCCACAACATCTCGCCGTGGTGGTGGGACCGTGGTGGCGATGACCGCCTCTATTACTATCTTGTTCCTAGCGACGTGTTTATCAAACAACTGCCGAATGCACCATCGTAGCTCCAACAAATCGACATGTGCCAGGTTGGGAACGTTTAGCAAGCGCTACCGGCGGTGGACAAATCAACTCCGTCTCGACCAAAGACGCGCGCTACGATGGAACACGTCACGGTGTTCCATTTCGACAAAAATAAGACAATATTTCAACCAAGACACAGCATAAGAACCTTACGTGCGTTGCTGAAATGAACTTTACCGTTACGATGTTACTGACTCTTAACCTCAGACACAGAAGACTGCAAATTCAAACATGCATCGCAGTAGTCGCCCGGGCGTAATCCATATCGACGACGTGAGTTATGAAGAATTTACATCCTTATTACGTTTTTCACTTACATCATAGAATCACAGGACATGGACGACTTCGACATACCAGCCCGACATGGACAGTCCCACGACAAGGGCAAGGGAAAGGCTCATACGGCTGAGCCCGACCGCCACAGCGTATCTGGTCGCCTAAGCGTAATCCGTATCCACGACATGAGTTACGAATAATTTACATCATTCTTACGATTTTCACTATACAGTGCACTAACATCTTGGAATCGCAGGACATGGACGACTTCGACATACCAGCCCGACGTGGACAGTCCCGCGACAAGTGCAAGGGAAAGGCTCATGTGGCTGAGCCCGGCCGCCACAGTGTATCCGATCGTCCGGGCATAATCCGTATCGACAATGTGAGTTATGAAGAATTTACATCCTTCTTACGATTTTCACTATACGGTGAACTTATATCATGAAATCGCAGGACATGGACGACTTCGACATACCAAACCGACGTGGACACTCCGCGACAAGGGAAGGGAAGGCCGAAGGAGTTCAATGCCGAGCTAGCAAGGAAGAGAAATGGCCCGATCCACGCATGAGGTCAGTCATTACGTAGTAGTCCCCCGTCCTACCCCCCATATTTTTTACTATCCCCTAAAGGCATGTGTATTTATATGGTCCGGATGCTTGTGTCGCAGTGTATCGTAGTAGTAGCGAGGATGACTAAAGCAATTAGCTGGACCATCATGCCATGTCACTACGTGTAACGTGCTTCTGTCTGCATACTCTAATGTAGTTCTGGTTCCGTGTCTCCGCTAAGCCTATATTGCAAGTATGTCTCTTCTAGTGAAATCCCATAAAGAACCATTTGCACCGACTTCATTGAGGAGAGACTCCATGTTTTCGAACATCTTCATCATCACAACGAGCGTTCTCAGCCCCTCCAACCATATTCTGTATAAGCTACATAAAGTACTTCATCGACTGCCTGCCTATATATGCGTATACGCTCAGACAACTTCATCGAGGAGACACTCCAATAGTCCTGATACCTTTTTATATATGCGCTCAACCTGCGATTTAAACCACGATTTGGATAAAAGGAAACCCTACTCCATGCCCTTATTTCTTAATGAAAGTTTTTTACAAATCTCAGGTCTTATATTCTTTTTGAATCAAATATAATGAAATAATATTTAAATTTTAAAATTTTCAATTTTTTCGCTTTTTTCAAAAATATAATGAAATAATATTTAAATTTAAAATTTTCAGTTTTTTCGTTATTTTTTAAAAAATGGATTTTGCACCTGGCAACCACTCATCATGCATGCCACGGCAGGCACCTCTTGCGCCGGGCGGGCAAGTGCTCGCGCCCGCTATGGCGAGACGAGTCACCGCCGCTTCTCAGAGCCATGGCAGAGAGCTTGTCAGGCCATTTTGCAAATTATGGCGAATGAGGATATTTTGAAATTAAAAGTTGCTCTGAGGGCGAGCGAAAAAATTCTGACATTTAGCAAATCGTATTGTATGATGTTATTTTTTTAAAAAAAAGATAAAA
Source organism: Phyllostachys edulis (assembly GCA_036346405.1). Lineage (NCBI taxonomy): Eukaryota > Viridiplantae > Streptophyta > Magnoliopsida > Poales > Poaceae > Phyllostachys > Phyllostachys edulis. The sequence continues at coordinate 2,636,220 of CM070567.1, read as the reverse complement.
GTGTGGTGACAACGTTGGTTGGTCAGTTTGTTATTTTTGTAGAATATCAAGGGTACGAAATTTGTCAGACTCGCAATAACATTTTGTGATCGTCGTATATTGTTGTAGTGCGCTAAATTTCTGTAGAATTTTGTGAAGACAATTGAGATAGTAATGAGTTGTGAGTAGAAAGCTAAGTGATATTACGATGCGCCAGGGAATAACACGGGGCGACAGGTGGCTGGAGGCCCCATTTTTTTGTGGATTGATAACCTTTGACAGTTCAGCGTATATATCCTTCACAAACAATATTTTCAGACCTTGTCTAGAAGTGATACATGTTGTTGGATGTCTTTATGATGATGCTGGGAATAACACGGAAGAATCAAATGCGAAAAGATGAGGAGATTTGATGTTGCGAATTAAATTAGACTTTATAACGAAACTGGAAATAACATGGCGCATAAGGTTTGGTTACGTGCATAACAAACAGCATCATACACGATGCAACAAACTGAAGTACTCCTACGATACATATGCACCTTTTTGGAATGGAAATAGATTCGACCTTGGACGGGGGACTAGTACAGAATGGTCCGACCTACTGCGTGGACCGGGGCCATTTTTCCTTCCTTGCTAGGTCGGTGTTGAACTCCTCGCCGGCCTCTTTGGCCATGGCCGCAATTTTCCTCTTTCTCTCGCGCTCCCTCTCGCAGGCCCCACGCTCCCTGCGCCTGCACGCCTCAAGATGAGCTTGTGTCTCCCGACATATGCGCTCGTTGTGCTCGTCGTTGCGGCGTTGCTCCTCCCGGATCTCACAGTATCTTTGGTAATGCCACTCGTCCATGTCCAGAGACCACTGGTTATGTGGGTGGATCTCATGGTCGATCCACTTGTGGTAGCCACATAGAGGATCTGGGAACTACAAGTAGACGGGAGAGGTTGTTAGTGCATACTTTGAAAGAGAAATAGTACGGGAACACACTGTAACTGGTCCTTACCAGCTGCCGATAGCTACTCGTGTCCCGACGTCAGTCGGGATAGTCACTGGAGTAGTTCGCGCAACCCCAGTAACGCATGCCTAGGCTGAGCAGGTGCTTGGACTTGAAAAATTTGCATATGTCCCTACACCAACAGAGGGGCGGTGTCTCCCCCTCGGACGGGTGTTGCGGCGAACGCTCGGTTGGAACGTTTGGCATGGGGTTGCTGCTACAGGGGGCTTCATTACGAGCAGATGCCATGTAGGCACGCGTCTCTTGTTCAACCCGAGCCCTAGCAGCCCTTGCTCGTTCGTCCTGCTCCCCAGCAGCCCTTGCTAGTTCACGGATCCGGTCCCATTGCCTCTGCCTGTCGTCCATCCCGGCATGGTGAAGGAAGCTCTGGTGTAGTAGCCTGTGAGGCGTGGAGAGGAAGCTCTGGTGTTGTAGTGTTGGGTTTGGTTGTGTAGTGTTCTCTCCCAGATCTGTTGCACCCCCTTTTATAAGCCACGTGGTTGGCATAGAGTGATGTCCTTTGGTCTTGTCACTGCGCAAAGCTGCCCCGTGTAGTCTTGTCACTGTGCAAAGCTATCCCGTCTGGTCTTGTCACTGTGCAAGGATGGCTCCTCTGGTCCTGTCACTACGCAAAGCTACCCCGTGTGGTCTTGTCACTGCGCAAGGCTGGCTCCTCTGGTCTTGTCACTGCGGAAAGCTACCCCATGTGGTCTTGTCACTGCGGAAAGATGTCTCATTTGGACTTGTCACTGCACAAAGCTGCCCCATCTGGTCTTGTCACTGCGTAAGGCTGGCTCCTCTAGTCTTGTCACTGCGCAAAGCTAGCCCGTGTGGTCTTGTCACTGCGCAAAGCTGTCATGTCTGGTCTTGTCACTGGGCAAAGCTGTCTCCTTTAGTCTTGTCACTTCACAAAGTTGCCCCATGTGCTCTTGTCACTACGCAAAGCTGTCTCCTTTGGTCTTGTCATCACAAGAAAGTCGCCCCATTTGGTCTTGTCTCCAGCGCCAAAGCACAAATTCTCTGTCTTGTCATCTTCAAGCTAACACATTAACCACTTTGTTAGCCTCCCGCCGCGGGCTATAAAATGCACGGCCCACGCTCCAAAATTAGGACCACTCGACCCTTCAAACCATAGGAAAAAGAACTTTCTCTGTCCTACAATAACATACCATGGCAGACGCGGAGGGACCAGTCGAACCGGGGTCGCCGAATGTAACATCCCAAATATGGGTGTGTGTTTCAAATGTAACCAATTATGGGTGTGTGTTTCAAATGTAATTAAGTGAGTAGAAATTAAAACTTTTCTCACATCGTGAAACCGTTGAACTTTTCTATAATTCTTGTCAAGAGTTGTGGAATTCAAAAACACAAATCTCCTGTTGACTAAAGTCAAACCCTTATTCCACATGCTCACAAATATCGTGCCAAACTTTGGAAATATTTTTCTTTTGTTCTAGGGATGATGTGTGACCCCTCTGAAAAATTTCACAATTTTTAGAAATTATTTGATAATTTTTGGAGCCAAGTCAAACCAATTTTTCAATTGGTCAAACCCTAGAACATACCCTTGTAGAATTTTTGGAGAAAAATGCTGTTCATAAAAACCTCTAAAAATTTTATGCAAGGTTGATCCTAGAGTGAGGAAGCTCCAGTCAAAATTTCATAATTTTTGGAGTTAGTTTGCTACCTCTAAAAATTCTTCCAAACTCAGCTTTCAAATTTAAACCCTAACTGGTTAGCACTGTTCCTCGGGCTCGGACCCAAGCCTGGCTCGAGCCACTTGACTCGGTCAAGTCAACTAACTGCACTCCCGGCGCGGTCGCGTGGCGCGCGCTGTGAGCCGTTGGTTCTTCATTGAACGATCCACGCTTGCGTCGTGCTGTGCCAACTCGATCGCGTGGGAACCGTTGGATGCAAATCGGACGGCGGGGCATCGTCGTTTTCCCCTCGCCCGCGCGGCGCAGCGCCATGGTGTGTGCAGAGCGCGGGTCAGTGCTGGGTCACCTCCGCGCAGGCCAACGGGTCTTTCTGCAACGCATTTAATGCCGTCATGCTTCCGCCCCCGAAGGTCTGTCGCTCACCTGCTCCCATCGCCCTTAGTGCTCCCATGGTAGGCTTGACCGTGGGTGAGCTCTGCCGTTGCCCTCCTTGCGCCTCAGCTACTTAAGCTCCCTTGCTCTGTCCTTAGCTTCCTTTCACCACCCTGCAGCTCATGCTTGCACCCACTGTGTTTGCTTGAGCTCAAACCACCCGAACCCACTGCCGCCATTGTTGACCTTGGAGCTCATCGGTGAAGGCAGTGCCCCAGTGGCTCCTCTCTCTCTCTCTCTTTGTGTCAGCTTGAGCCTCCCACCTCCGTGAGCAAAACCCCTAACTCAATTTAAGTTGCCTTTACAGGAACAAGCTTGAATTGAGTTTTTCCCCTTTTCGGCCGTGGAGCACCATTTTCACCCTCACCGCCGGCAAGGACCTCCTCTCATCAATTCTTTGCTCCTGAACCATCCTTGAGCTCTATTGAAGCTAATGTGATGACCCCGTCTCACTTAATTCGCTCAGGCCGTCGTCTCCACGTTGTCGTCTCCAGCGTCGGTGTGGGTCTTCGTCGCCGGAGCTGCTCAGCCCTTCCCAGTCCCTCCGCGTCCCCCAGGTAACCTCCTGGTAGTCCCAAGGAGCTGGGCACCTACTTGGTTGAACCGCTGTGGAGCTCCTTTGCTGCTTGTCGTTTGGCCGTGCTTAGCACCGCCGCCCCTCTCCGGCTGGCCGCCGCTCTAGTGCACCACCGCAGGTGTGAGTGGTACCAGTGGGTGCACACTGCTATTGCACACCCGTAGCTTACCTTAGCTCACGCCACCGTGCTTTAGGTCACCGGCGTTTCACCGTTGAAGCCGGCGAGTGCGTTGTCGGACGCGCCAGCACAGTGTCAGCGCGTGCGCGACGTGGCTCGGCGTGAGCCGTCCATCTTTAAGATCTACGGTCTCGATCGCATTAGCGTTTTGTTCTTCGTTTGCTGTGGGCCGTCCATAGGTAACCTCCTGGTAGTCCCTAGGAGCTGGGCCGTGCGATGCAAGATCAACGGCCCAGGTTCGTCCACGTCGATTTGGAATTTAGAAATTCACAGGAAATTTATTTGTGAACTGAAAAAGGTAATAAAATTCAAAATTGCATAACTATTTCATTTTAGCTCCATTTGAGTTTATTCAAATTTTGTTAGCTCTGGTTTGAACTGAGCTTTAATCTAAAAATGGTTGTAAGCTTAGTTCGGCTCTAGAAAATGGATTTGAAAATTGGTTTAGAAATAGACTTTAAATGTTGCTCTAAAAATTGCATTTAATTTGTAAATCGCATAAGTAATTCTCTATAGATCCTTTTTGAGTGAATCCAATTGTGTTGGCTTCCTCTATTAGTGTACTAAATGGTATAATAGGATTTAGGCACGTCACTATTTTCAAAAGAATGGTGGGTGCATTTTATTTGTGCTCTTTAGCATGTCTTTGAAAAATCATAAAACATGCATCATAGCTCCACATGAGGTGAACTCAATTGTGTTATTCATCTCATGAGGTGCTTGATTTACCATAAAAATCCCAGGTGCAACACCTCTTTGGAAAATTGTGCTAGGGAATTTAATTCGGATGAACAGTAACCGATTTCTATTTTCCAGCATTTTCCAGGTTGAGCAAAATTGTTTTGGCCATAACTTTTGCATTGAGAATCCAAATCAATTGGTTATTATTGATAAATCCTTTAAAAATCATGCTCTACCTGCTGTAAAAATTTCATTGCATTTGGAGAAAGTTTGCTGTTGAGTCTTTTCGGTTTTCCTCGTTCTTATCGGTTCCTTTCGCTTTTTCGTTAGGTGCCGACGAGTGTGTTGATCCCGAGAGTGTTCCTCTATAGCCTAGTGAGCATATCCAGCAAGGCAAGCAGTTTGATCATATCCAATGAATCCCATTACTTTTAAAGTCTAGTACTTTGTTTAACTTGTGTGTATGCATGCTTGCTTTGTCTTAAAATATTCGATTAGTTGACCCTATAGATGGATACTCTGTAGGTAAATGTTCATTCTCTACTACTAAGCCTAGGATTATTTTGCTATGATTTAGAGTTCGATGGATGGACTCTTATCACTTAGTAGTTTACGTTGACAATGCTTAGAAATGCCTAGATAACGGTAGAAATGGATGGTTGTCGACTTATGTCGATGACCTTGATCACACAAAAATTATTATTCCATTATGTCCAGCACTTGTGCTTTGTTACTTTGTAAAGAAATAAAAATAAAAACAAAATTGTTATTGACTTGGGCACAATGGATGTTGGTGTGATCTCATGGTGTGATGGAATGGTGCCTAAGTCCCTAAGAACCGAGTTGCTTGGGCCACTAAACTGAGCAATATTGCGTGCTAACCACACGAGGGTATTGGGAACCCCTCTTGACTAAGTACTTTGGGGGGAATTATTTATGAGCTGGTTGGTGGTGTTAAAAGAAAAATGTTATTATAATATGAAGGGAACATCTGTAATCCGGCTTGAGCTGGCTGATGTGTCCTTCTCTTTGTTGGATTGCGGCTCTTAATTAGCATCATTCATTGGAAATGTCTCGTAGGACTTAGCCGTGCCGGCACACCAAAGGAAGTGTGCAAATAGCTTGACGAAAAGGCGGTCTGACGTGTGGGTACATTGGTACACCCTGCGCAGGATAAAACTATTCAATAGCCTCGTCTAGGTTATGGACATGTTTGGCAAGGTCACTCAAGAACTAGACTAAACATTTAATTAAAACTTGTTGGGTGGTATGAATTGGGTAATTCATGCTATTGTTGTGGTGACTATTGGGTTAGTCACTTCCAGGTTGTCCTTATTGTTGTTATTATTATTGTATCGTTGTTACTTCGACAATTAAAAATGCTTTGTCAAATTGCTTTAAATCTATTACATTATTGCAAATGTAAACTTGCTTTATGCTAAAATTAAGTCCAAAGCTTCATCCACTAAATAAAGCTTGCATGTAGCTAATTATAGGCTGTTACCCTTACACGTCAGTCTTGCGAGTACATTTTTATACTCAGTTGCTTTGCTTAATTATTTGTTGCAGAGGAAGAAGTGGATCCCCAAGGGATGCACTTTTGTGAGATGTGCTGCGGTTTCGACAACTAGGTTGGTGGCTTGGTTGGTTGCCTTGTGGGTTAAAGGCACACTAATCGGCTCTTTTGTTATTGCCATCTTATGGCTTTTGCTTCCGCTGTTATTTATCGCTTTAGTTGTTTAGCTCTGTAGCTTGTATTTGGCCGGTCGGCCTCTTTTGTAATAACTCTCTCTATTATGTATGTCTTTTAATTAATCTAGTTCGTGCTTGAGTTCTATGTTTGTATGGAATTGATGCATGACTTTGTAAAAGGGTGTATGTACATCACTTCTGGGATGTACATATTTTCCCGAGGCACGGGATATTTCGTTGGTGATGCTAGGGTCGGTGGTACAACTAAGCATCACGAGCGCAATACCCCGGGGGCCTCACAAAAAGTTGGTATCAGAGCCATACTGACCATAGAAACCCTAGCTTGGTCGTCTTTAGGATGTTTTGGAAAACTTATTTTCAAAATATCAAATGGTTTATGAAAGCTTAAGTAAATTCTCTACTTTTACTCCTTATCTATCTTAGCTTTCTTATCTCATCTCACTCTAATTTGAGTTTTAAAAGTTGTTTTCCTCTCCTCCTCTAAAAAGATAGTGTTATCGGTTAATTGGGTTTTGGGGAACCAATGAGATTGGCAAATTGAAGTGTGAGCTACCCACTACAAGGTTTTGAAGTTCGAGTCGAGAATTGACGAGGAGCTTGATGTAGAATCGACAAAGAAGCATCAAATTTCCGCATGCGATCGAAAGGTTTCTAAATAGGATAGATAATGAGAGGATAATTCAACTAAAACTTGTGTGAATAAAAGGGTAAGATGTGATATTAGTTGGCTAAGTATCTAACACCTATTTTGCTAATTTTACCCTGCTTATAGAAGTGTTAGATTTGGAGTTGTGTGCGGAATTTTATATTCTCAACCGATTACTCGTTCATTCCATACGGGTTAGTCGCGTTGGGAAGTTGAGTTTAAGTCTTGTGTTTCCCTGCTGTTCTTGATCCTTCTTGTAAACTGGTGGGGTTCTTTTAATTGCAATGTTGTTGGCTTTCGGTTAGGGTGATGCCTATTCCCCTAGTCGTTAGCTTTTCCTTTTGCTTTCTTTAAGTTTGTTGTTAACCCTTCTATTTGAAACAGGATGGCTGGAAGGACTAGAAGCGGTCAGGGTCAGCCAGTTGGTCAGGATGAGGAGCTTCCACCTCATCCGACCATGGCTGAGGTTCTCGCTCAGATCGAGCGGAACCGTATGGATCAGACTAGGATTCTGGAGGCGATTGCACACAACACCTCCACTCTCTCTGGTGCATCTGGATCAGGGGGAGGTGGTGGTCATCAGCCTCGTGGGGGACTCTCGGAGTTCCTTCCCACCCACCGCCCGCTTCTCGTGTCCGAGGACCCACTTTGAGGCGACGACTGTCAAGGTCTGGTTGAGCGGAAGCTCAACATTGCTCGCTGCCGATCATCAGAAGGCACTCTTCGCCTCCCATCAGCTGGAAGACGCAGCTCTCTCATGGTGGGAGAATTTCCTCGCCATGCAGCCTGCAGACCATGTGATCTCTTGGGATGAGTTCTGGATGGCTTTTCGTCGGGCTCACATCCCCGCCGGCTTGATGAAGCTCAAGAAGAAGGAGTTTCTTGCACTCAAGCAAGGGCACTGGTCCATATCGGAGTATTTATACGAGTTTAACCATTTAGCTCATTATGCTCCAGCAGAGGTGGCCACTGATGAGGCCAAGCAGGAGAAGTTCATGGATGGCTTGTCTGAGGAGCTTTAGGACAAGCTCTCCATCGTTGACTTCCCTGATTTCCAGGCCTTGGTGGACAAGGCCATCGTCTCTGAGCACAAGGCGAAAGCACCGTAGATTCCATAAGCGCAAGTGGGAGTCTCGAATACGCCAGGCCAACCATCCCGCCGGGCAAGCTCGATTGCCTGCCCCTCGGCTTTCTTCACCTTCGAGGGCACTTGTTGTTGCACCTCGTCCTCTGCAGGCCATGCCCCACTCACATGCACCTGCGAGTCAGCCAGGTGGCCTCCGCAACCCAGCTGCCGAGGTCACTTGCTTCATCTGCAGCCAGAAGGGCCACTACGCTAGTAACTGTCCTAAGAAGCTTGGAGCGGCCCCTTGTCCTAATGGAGGATGCGGGCAAGGAGGTGGACCTTCCCAGGATCAGAAGGTTGTCCCCGCCACTCAGGGCGTGGGCAGTGGCCGCGTCAACCTCATCTCTGCTGAGGAGGCACAGGAGGCGCCTGACGTTGTGTTAGGTACGCTTCTTGTCAACTCTCATCCTGCTGCTGTTTTATTCAATTCAGGAGCATCGCAATCTTTTGTATCTCAGTCTTTTGGTGCTGTTGGTGAGCTTCTTTTTGCTCCTCTGTTGGTCTCGTTGCTCATTCGCTCTCCCAGTTCGGAGTTGAGATCTGAATTAGAGTGTAGGGATGTTCCTGTCGAGATTGAGGGGGTTGGATTTGTAGCAAATCTTATCCTCCTCAATTCTGTGAGTTTGGACGTGATTCTTGGTATGGATTGGTTGTCTCATCATTTGGGGCAAATCGATTGTGCCAAGAAATCCGTCTCTTTGTTTAGTCCCTCAGGAGTGCAGGTTTCTTTTTCGCCAAAGCTGCTTGGACCGCATCTCTTCACGCTCGAAGCGAAGCCAGCTCTGGACATTCATGAAGTTCCAACCTGTGCGACTTCGTCGATGTCTTCCCCGAAGATCTTCCAGGGATACCACCAGTTCGAGATCTTGAGTTCGTCATTGAGTTAGCACCCGATACTGCCCCTATTTCTAGAAGGCCATACCGGATGCCTCCGAACGAGTTGGTGGAGTTGAAGAAGCAAATTGGTGAGTTGCTAGAGAAGGGTTTCATCCGCCCTAGCTCATCTCCTTGGGGTTGTCTAGCAATCTTCGTAAAGAAGAAGGTCCATACTTTTCGCATGTGCATCGATTACCGTCCGCTTAATGAAGTAACGGTAAAGAACAAGTATCCTTTGCCCCGTATCGATAATCTCTTTGACCAGTTGACCGGAGCTCGAGTCTTCTCTAAGATTGACTTGAGAGTGGGATATCATCAAGTCCGGATTAGACCTGAGGATATTCCCAAGACGGCTTTCTCTACTCGTTACGGTCTGTACGAGTACACCGTCATGTCTTTCGGCTTAACCAATGCTCCTGCCATGTTCATGAATTCGGTGTTCATGGAGTATTTGGATAAGTTTGTGGTGGTCTTCATCGATGATATTCTTATCTATTCCAAGGACGATGAAGAACACTCCGATCACTTGAAGCTTGTGTTGGGAAAGCTACGTGAGCACCAGCTGTACGCGAAGTTCAGCAAGTGTGCATTCTGGTTTAAGGAAGTGGCATTCTTGGACCATGTTCTTTCAGCAGAGGCGAGTCAGAGATCCTAGTAAGGTCAAGAATGTGCTCTCTTGAGTCGGCCAGCCGATAACCGAGGTGCGGAGTTTTCTCGGTTTAACCGGTTATTACCGTCGCTTCATCGAGAACTTCTCCAAGATCGCGAAGCCGATGACTGAGTTGCTCAAGAAGGAGAAGAAGTTTCTGTGGTCCGATGCTTGCGAGAAGAGTTTTCAAGAACTCAAGACTCGCTTGACCACGACTTCGTTTGTTCTACAGACATCCGTCGAGCTTCGATATTTATTGCGATGCTTCGCCGAGGACTTCGGGTGTGTCTTGATGCAAGAAGGCAAGGTAGTGGCCTATGCATCGAGGCGCTTGAGACCTCATGAACTCAACTATCCAACCCATGATTTGGAGCTAGTCAGCCGTGATTCATGCACTCAAGATTTGGCGACATTACCTTATCGAGAATCGTTGTGAGGTGTATTCGGATCACAAGAGCTTGAAGTATTTGTTCACCCAACCCGATCTGAACCTTAGGCAAAGAAGGTGGTTGGAGTTGATCAAAGACTACGACATGGGTATTCACTATCATCCGGGCAAGGCGAATGTCGTTGCCGATGCGCTTAGCCGTAAAGCGCATTGTAATGCCTTGTTGCTCAAGGAGCAGCAGCCCTCTCTTCTTGAAGAATTTCAGCGTCTCAACTTGGAGGTAGTTGAGCATGGATTCCTCGCTACCTTGGTTGTGCAACCAACCTTGGTGGATCGGATCAAGGCCGCTCAGCAATCGGATGCTGGAGTGACCCGAATCAGGCAGAATGTCAAGAGCGGAACAGCCAAGTGCTTCTCAGAGGATGAACTTGGTGTTGTGAGGTTCGGATAGCGCCTTGTGGTTCCAAAGGATATGGATTTGCGGGACTTGATCCTCCGCGAAGCCCATGATTCTCCTTTGTCCATTCATCCCGGGGCCACGAAGATGTATCAGGATCTCCGTCAGAGATTTTGGTGGACCCACATGAAGAGGGAGATTGCGAGGTTCGTTGCCAAGTGCGACATGTGTTGTCGTGTGAAGGCCGAACATCAGCGTCCAGCCGGTCTGCTTCAACCGTTGCCAGTGCCGGAGTGGAAGTGGGATTCCACTGGAATGGATTTCATCACCGGTCTACCCACGTCCCCGAGGAAGAATGATGCCATTTGGGTCGTCATCGATCGTTTGACTAAGGTGGCACATTTCCTTCCTGTCAAGACTGACCTTCGGGTGGGTCTTTTGGCGGATCTCTACATAGCCCGCATCGTGAGTTTGCATGGTGTGCCGAAGACGATTGTGTCGAATCGTGGATCTCTATTCACATCTCGTTTTTGGCATAGTTTGCAAGAGGCTATGGGAACTCGTCTTGCTTTCAGCTCAGCATATCATCCCCAAACTGATGGTCAGACCGAAAGGGTCAACCAAGTTTTGGAAGACATGCTCCGTGCTTGTGTTCTTTCCTATGGGAAGCATTGGGAGAAATGCTTGCCATTCGCCGAGTTTTCTTACAACAACAGCTTTCAGGCCAGTCTCGGCATGGCTCCTTTCGAGGCCTTATACGGAGGAAGTGTAGAACCCGTTGTATTGGTCTCGAGACCGGCGAGACCTTTCTTTGGTCCGGACTCGATCAATGAGGCCGAGAGTCAAGTCCAGCTTATTCGTGAGCATCTACGCACAGCTCAATCCAGGCAAAAGAGCTATGCGTATCGCCGTCGTCGTGAGTTGAGTTTTGAGCCCGATGACTTTGTTTATCTCAAAGTATCTCCTTTGAAGGGTCATCAACGTTTCAGCGTCAAGGGCAAGTTAGCTCCTCGGTATGTGGGTCCCTACCGCATCATCGAGAAGAAAGGAGCTGTTGCCTATAAGTTGGATTTACCTGCTGCACTTGAGGGGGTACATGATGTGTTCCATGTATCCCAGTTGAAAAAGTGCCTTCGTGTTCCAACTGAGAAAGCTCCGTTGGAAACTCTCGATGTCCAAGAGGATTTGACCTATCGCGAGCACCCTGTTCGCATATTCGAAGAGGCTGAACGAAGAACAAGGAACCGTTCCATCAAGTTTCTTAAAGTTCAGTGGTCGAACCATTCCGAGGATGAAGCTACTTGGGAAAGGGAAGATCGTCTGCGTGCTGACTACCCCTCTTTCTTTTCCGAGTGAGCCAAATCTCGGGACGAGATTTCTGTAAGGGGGGGGGGGAGATTTTGTAACATCCCAAATATGGGTGTGTGTTTCAAATGTAACCAATTATGGGTGTGTGTTTCAAATGTAATTAAATGAGTAGAAATTAAAACTTTTCTCACATCTTGAAACCCTTGAACTTTTCTATAATTCTTGTCAAGAGTTCTGGAATTCAAAAACACAAATCTCCTGTTGACTAAAGTCAAACCCTTATTCCACTTGGTCACAAATCTTGTGCCAAACTTTGAAAATATTTTTCTTTCGTTCTAGGGATGATGTGTGACCCCTCTGAAAAATTTCACAATTTTTAGAAATTATTTGATAATTTTTGGAGCCAAGTCAAACCAATTTTTCAATTGGTCAAACCCTAGAACATACCCTTGCAGAATTTTTGGAGAAAAATACTGTTCATAAAAACTTCTAAAAATTTTATGCAAGGTTGATCCTGGAGTGAGGAAGCTCCAGTCAAAATTTCATAATTTTTGGAGTTAGTTTGCTACCTCTAAAAATTCTTCCAAACTCAGCTTTCAAATTTAAACCCTAACTGGTTTGCACAGTTCCTCGGGCTCGGACCCAAGCCTGGCTTGAGCCACTTGACTCGGTCGAGTCAACTAACTGCACCCCCGGTGCGGTCGCGTGGTGGCCTTGCCAGGAGCCGTTGATCTTCATCGGACGATCCACGCTTGCCTACATGTTAACTCGATCATGTGGGAACCGTTGGATGCAAATCGGACGGCGGGGTGTCGTCGTTTTCCTCTCGCTCGCGCGGCGCAGCGTTAGCATCAGCGCCATGGCGTGTGCAGAGTGCGGGTCAGCGCCGGGTCACCTCCACGCAGGCCAACGGGTCTTTCTGCAACGCATTTAATGCCGTCATGCTTCCGCCCCCGAAAGTCTGTCGCTCACCTGCTCCCATCGCCCTCAGTGCTCCCATGGTAGGCTTGACCGTGGGTGAGCTCTGCCGTTGCCCTCCTTGCGCCTCGGCTACTTAAGCTCCCTTGCTCCGTCCTTAGCTTCCTTTCACCACCCTGCAACTCATGCTTGCACCCACTGTGTTTGCTTGAGCTCAAACCACCCGAACCCACTGCCGCCATTGTTGACCTTGGAGCTCATCGGTGAAGGCAGTGCCCCAGTGGCTCCTCTCTCTCTCTCTCTTTGCGTCAGCTTGAGCCTCCCACCTCCGTGAGCAAAACCCCTAACTCAATTTAAGTTGCCTTTACAGGAACAAGCTTGAATTGAGTTTTTCCCCTTTTCGGCTGTGGAGCACCATTTTCACCCTCACCGCCGGTAAGGACCTCCTCTCTTCAATTCTTTGCTCCTGGACCATCCTTGAGCTCTATTGAAGCTAATGTGATGACCCGGTCTCACTTAATTTGCTCAGGCCATCGTCTCCACGTTGTCGCTCGGTAGCCGGTCAGGTGTCTTCGTCATGAGTCGCTCAAATTCTTCCCAATCCCTCCACGTCCCCCAGGTAACCTCTTGGTAGTCCCTAGGAGCTGGGCCGTGTGATGCAAGATCAACGGCCCAGGTTCGTCCACGTCGATTTGGAATTTAGAAATTCCCGGGAAATTTATTTGTGAACTAAAAAAGGTAATAAACTTCAAAATTGCATAACTATTTCATTTTAGCTCCATTTGAGTTGATTCAAATTTTGTTAGCTCTAGTTTGAACTGAGCTTTAATCTAAAAATGGTTGTAAGCTTAGTTCGGCTCCATAAAATGGATTTGAAAATTGGTTTAGAAATAGACTTTAAATGTTGCTCTAAAAATTGCATTTAACTGGTAAATCGCATAAGTAATTCTCTATAGATCCTTTTTGAGTGAATCTAATTGTGTTGGCTTCCTCTATTAGTGTACTAAATGGTATAATAAAATTTAGGCATGTCACTATTTTCAAAAGAATGGTGGGTGCATTTTATTTGTGCTCTTTTGCATGTCTTTGAAAAATCATAAAACATGCATCATTGCTCCACATGAGGTGAACTCAATTGTGTTATTCATCTCATGAGGTGCTTGATTTACCATAAAAATCCCAGGTGCAACACCTCTTTGTAAAATTGTGCTAGGGAATTTAATTCGGATGAATAGTAACCCATTTCTATTTTCCAAAGATTTTCCAAAGTTGAGCAAAATTGTTTTGGCCATAACTTTTGCATTGAGAATCCAAATCAATTGGTTATTATTGCTAAATTCTTTAAAAATCATGCTCTACCTGCTGTAAAAATTTCATTGCATTTGGAGAAAGTTTGCTGTTGAGTCTTTTCGGTTTTCCTTTTTCTTATCGGTTCTTTTCGCGTTTTCGTTAGGTGCCGACGAGTGTGTTGATTCCGAGAGTGTTCCTCTACAGCCTAGTGAGCATATCCAGCAAGACAAGTAGTTTGATTATATCCAATGAATCCCATTACTTTTAAAGTCTAGTACTTTGTTTAACTTGTATGTATGCATGCTTGCTTTGTGTTAAAATATTCGATTAGTTGACCCTATAGATGCATACTCTGTAGGTAAATGTTCATTCTCTACTACTAAGCCTAGGATTATCTTGTTGTGATTTAGAGTTCGATGGATGGACTCTTATCACTTAGTAGTTTACGTTGACAATGCTTAGAAATGCCTAGATAACGGTAGAAATGGGCAGTTGTCGACTTATGTCGATGACCTTGATCACACAAAAAATTATTATTCCATTATGTCCAGTACTTGTGCTTTGTTACTTTGTAAAGAAATAAAAATGAAAACAAAATTGTTATTGACTTGGGCACAATGGATGTTGGTGTGATCTCATGGTGTGAAGGAATGGTGCCTATGTCCCTAAGAACCGAGTTACTTGGGCCACTAAACTAAGCAATATTGCGTGCTAACCACACGAGGGTATTGGGAACCCCTCGTGACTAAGTACTTTGGGGGGTGTTAATTATGAGCTGGTTGGTGGTGTTAAAAGAAAATTGTTATTATAATATGAGGGGAACATCTGTAATTCGGCTTGAGCTAGCTGATGTGTCCTTCTCTTTGTTGGGTTGCGGCTCTTAATTAGCATCATCCATTGGAAATGTCTCGTAGGACTTAGCCGTGCCGACACACCAAAGGAAGTGTGCTAAATAGCTTGACGAAAAGGCGGTTTGACGTGTGGGTACATTGGTACACCCCTGCAGGGATAAAACTATTCGAATAGCCTCGTCCTAGGTTATGGACATGCTTGGCAAGGTCACTCAAGAACTAGACTAAACATTTAATTGAAACTTGTTGGGTGGTATGAATTGGGTAATTCATGCTATTGTTGTGGTGACTATTGGGTTAGTCACTTCCAGGTTGTCCTTATTGTTGTTATTATTATTGTATCGTTGTTACTTCGAGAATTAAAAATGCTTTGTCAAATTGCTTTAAATCTATTACATTATTGCAAATGTAAACTTGCTTTATGCTAAAATTAAGTCCAAAGCCTCATCCACTTAAATAAAGCTTGCATGTAGCTAATTATGGGCTGTTACCCTTACACGTCAGTCTTGCGAGTACATTTTTGTACTCAGTTGCTTTGCTTAATTATTTGTTGCAGAGGAAGAAGTGGATCCCCAAGGGATGCACTTTTGTGAGATGTGCTGCGGTTTCGACGACTAGGTTGGTGGCTTGGTTGGTTGCCTTGTGGGTTAAACGCACACTAATCGGCTCTTTTGTTATTGCCATCTTATGGATTTTGCTTCCGCTGTTATTTATCTCTTTAGTTGTTTAGCTCTCTAGCTTGTATTTGGCCGGTCGGCCTCTTTTGTAATAACTCTCTCTATTATGTATGTCTTTTAATTAATCTAGTTCGTGCTTGAGTTCTATATTTGTATGGAATTGATGCATGACTTTGTAAAAGGGTGTATGTACAGCACTTCTGGGATGTACATATTTTCCCGAGGCACGGGATATTTCGTTGGTGATGCTAGGGTTGGTGGTACGACTAAGCATCACGAGTGCAATACCCCGGGGGCCTCACACCGAAGCAAGACCTTCCCCTAGAAATGAGGGAGGACTTCGGGCCTAACTAACGGTTGATGCCGAACAAGCGTGCTCAACCGGTATGGCTAAAATGCGGACACAGGGAGGACGCTGTCGTGCAGGTCTTGGACGGCCCTTTCGATGGCCACACTCTGGGGTACAATTAGCAAATAGTTTGCTTCATGTTACTGCTAATATAGCCTCTGGGGTACAATTAGCAAATAGTTTGCTTCATGTTACTGCTAATATAGCCTCCATACTAACCGTCCCTTGCAGCAGATGGCAAAATGCGCCTTTGTCCGCTAGATCGATCCTCCCCATGAACAACATGTTGTGATGTACGTAGATAGATTGTGGAACCGAATCTTTGAGTCGGAGGTGCGGATTGACAATCTCAACAAGAAAAATGATGACCTCCGCCAACAGATGCAGCGCGAGAGGGATAACGAGGAGGTCGTGAACATAGGAAGTTCCTATGATCACACATGCTGCTGCGGGAACCCTAGCTACATATGTGCATGCCACTACAACGATGGTTAGCCACGTCCGAGGCGCCCCCCTGTACAACACTCTATGTGGGTTGAGCGAGGGACCTTCTACAATTAGACACAGGCGGAGAAGCTTGTACCTCGGTGGTCTCCTATTCTATATGCAATTATGTTCAATCTCATAACGCATGTAACTAAATGGTGGACGCGTCATTGCGGTTGCCTTTTATCGAGTTGACTGTTGCATCGATGTGTCGCGTGCATTAAGCTATAGGCGTCGATATGCATTGAACAAACATGCATTGTATGAATGAGTACTGAAAACTGAGCTATTCCATACCA
Source organism: Phyllostachys edulis (assembly GCA_036346405.1). Classification (NCBI taxonomy): domain Eukaryota; kingdom Viridiplantae; phylum Streptophyta; class Magnoliopsida; order Poales; family Poaceae; genus Phyllostachys; species Phyllostachys edulis. The sequence goes on along the minus strand of CM070567.1, from coordinate 2,619,750 downwards.
GACATTATCCGCTAGAATTAAGACGAGATATTGACACTTCAAATAAAGTTAAAATTTGCAATTACGATACAATTAGTTTCACAGTGCTTACAAGAACCAAAGTACTGACTGAAGTACAAGTTACAACATACTAGTAGTTCTAATACAAGTTCGTACGTGTTGGCAGGCACCTTGCAAGTTCTCACAGTGTGGCCATCCCGGCGGCAGCGGCTGCAACGTCTACCCGCTGCTCCAGCTTCCCCTTCATCCATATCGTTCCTAATGCAACGACTCTTCCAACGGCCCTTCCCCCCCTTTCAACAGGTCTAGATCAGGAATCCAAGTCCTATTTGTAGTATCCAACGTGGCGAAGTTACACACAACCCTGAAGCCTCTTAGCTCGCCGCACCACGCCTACTGCACCCTCTCCTTCATAAAGTACTCCGATATGAAGTTTGATGGGTCCATGCGGATGGTCCCACACGCGGTGAGGACATGAGAGCATGGCTTGTGAAGGAGCTTTAGCTTGTTGCATGTGCAGCTAGGTTCATTCACATGGTCTCCAAAGCATACCTCATGGGTAACAAGAGACCGAGCCGTCCCGAATCCGGCTCTGTCTCAGAGGATCACGTCGAATCGATGCTCCGTATTGCCCATTACAAAGACCGTGCGTGACTGAGCCTTCTCGGTCTTGGCTTGCATGTATGCTATAATCTTCGAGCAGTACGGTATCTATGGGTTGGCTGCATGAAGTGCCACATTTGCATGTCTTTCCCTGAAATATCCGATTGTACCATGCAGAACGCCTTCGACGATGGCGATAAGAGGCTGAGAACGGAGGCCCCTAATAACCCAGTTGTACACCTCTGCAATGTTAGTGGTCATTATGCCATACCTTACAATGTCCGTGTTGTGTAATAAGGACCACTTCTCCAATGGCTCGGCCTCAATCCAATGAGAGAAACACCCGATGTCCATCTAGGTCCTCCGTGTCAAATGGGGAGGGTCGAGCTCCCGCAGTGGTGTGAGGCGCTCGGGCTGTGCCACCCCAGGAATGAGGGGACGCTTGTTCCTCTCCTTCCTGGTGTGCTCGTCCAACATCTGCCACAACGCATCAAATTTACGCTGCTGGTTCTGCATAGCAAGCCTCTTGAATAGCTTCATCAGTGGTTGCTGTCTGAACTGTTTGAAGAAGTTGGCCCCTAGATGGCGAATGCACCATTTGTTCCTCAGGTCTGGCCAGGGGAACGACTCATCGGGGTCTTGCTGAAGTTGTCGAATGGCCTTCATCATCCCGGGGTGGCGATCATGGATTATGTAGACATCAGGACGTGCCCCCAACTACTCCCACCTTCAGATGTCGAAGGAACTACAACCAGCTATTGAAATTCTCACTTTCGACGAAAGCGATGGCTAAGGGGAGAATTTGATTGTTGCCATCAAGGCCAATTGCTGTCAGGATCATGCCCTTATATTTCCTAGTTAGAAACATCCCGTTCACTGAGATCACGGGCAACATGTGTCTAAATGCATTGATGCAGGGACCAAATGCTAAGAAGGTCCTCTGCAATACCATAAAACCTAGCGGCAGTCTTTTGGATGGCTGGTCCTTCACAACAATGTATGTGCCCGGGTTCCTGTCCTGCAGCACCTGGAGCATACGAGGAAGGTTGTCGTAAGACGAGTCGAAAGAACCAAACCTTCTTTCAAAGCCTTCTGCTTAGCACGCCATGCTTTCACGTAGCTAATCTTGTACTTGAATTTCTGCTCGATAGCCACCATGATGTGCTTGGCCTCCAGGTCCGTCTTCTTCACTATCTCTCCGTACATCACAATGGCTATGAAGGTGGATGTCAAGTTGCGATGCCTCAGCAAAACATTACTGAGCAAGCAGGAGTGCACCTCCACCTTCGAGACAATCCAGTGAGTCTTGTACTTGGGTCTCCTTGCGTGCACACACCAAGGACACCCGACACCGCCGCATACCACGGTGTCGCTTCCTCTGGCTAGATTTGAGTACACGAAACGGCCGCTGCATGGACAAGGCCCACGGCTTAATGGCATCCTGCAGTGATCCCTTGTTAGCAAACATTGCACGAAGTCGAACCTCCATCCCATGGTACTCCCACGGTGATTCGTGCTCGTCGTGCACAGCAAGACCCTCAACGTCCACCTTATTCCATCCCTGCGGGATGGGACCTTCGTCCTCCTCGGAAGAGTCATCACCATCCTCTTCTAAAGCTTCCTCCTCCACTCGAGTTGTCAAGTCATCAATCTCCATCTGACGTACTATGCTGTCGACATGCTCCCCTGCATCTGCCTGGGCACTGGCCTGAGCGTGCGGTGCACGATATTCCTCTTCTGCCTCAACCTCCTCTTCTGCCTCCACAACATTGGCCACCTCGTCCTCTTCTGCATCCTCAACATTGGCCACCTCATCCTCTTTTGCGTCCTCAACATTGGTCACCTCGTCCTCTTCTGCCTCCGCAACATGAGCCACCGTACGTGGCTTCTTCGTGAACCATGCGCTCCGCGTCCGAGCTACTCCCACAACCCGACGGTAGCCGTTGGAAGGGCCTCTGAGGACTTCCTTCGGACATGGCTGCATAAGTAGCACACACTCGTAGCCACTGCGCCTACAGCCTTCCAAAAATCCCTTCCATGCAACCGTGTGCATCACTCTGCTCAAATCCCACCGAATGTGCGTGGGAGACCGACTCTAAACCCCTTGTACGACAACACTCCACACCTCAGGGTCCAAGGAGAAGCTTCTGGTGAGCCAGTGTAGGACATCTGTGATTCGGGCTTTCTCCAGGTTCGGGTGTACCAAAGTGACTTGCCGGAAATCACTTAAGTCAACACCGTACGGACCTTCATGAACCGTACCAACACTGTAATACACTTTCAATCTTGTGGGCTCCGACATTACTGCAAATATTACAAACATTGCAACCAGTGATTTCTCGACATACATTCCCCATATACGTGCTAAACAAACAAGTAGCTACACGTCGCCTACATTCGGCCGAGAACAAGAACAAACAAGATTATTACCTTCACGCGGAGACCTTCTCTTCGTATCAACGAGCTTCGTTTGTTTTTCTCTTTCACGTCTTGAGCTCTGCTCCTCCCCTTGTATACCTCTCCCAAGCTCCTCTCCTCCTGTTGTCTCCCTCTCTCGAGCTCCTCTGCTTCTCCCCCTCCCTACTTTCTCCCCCTTTTCTCCTCTCCCGATCTACTATGGTTGTCTGCCGAGAGAAATGGTGAAAGAAACCATGGCGGGACCTGGGCTGGCTTTCTATATGACTGTGTAGTCGCTCAACCGTTGGACGACCTAGCAGCAAGTGCTGGCCCAAGGGTTGAGTGACACGTGGACTACTCGCTGAACCGTTGGATGACTTGGCAGTAAGTACTGGCCCAATGGTTGATAGTTGCTGAACCGTTGGACGACTTGGCAGCAAGTACTGGCCCAATGGTTGAGCGACACGTGGACTAGTCGCTCAACCGTTGCACAACTTGGCAGTGAGTACTGGCCCTACGATTGATAGTCGCTGAACCGTTGGACGACTTGGCAGCAAGTACCGGTCCAATGGTTGAGCGACACGTGGACTAGTCGCCCAAACATTGGACGACTTGCAGGCCCAACAGTTGAGCGACACGTGGACTAGTTGCAGTGGGCCACTATTTCTTGCCACGTCGTCAAACACTTCAATGACTAGGTCACGAACGATTCAAAACTAATAAAAAATTCGACAACCATGTCATAGTAATTACGAAGGAAAATACGTCAACACATAATACAAGTTATAGAACAATGGTAGAGGGAATGCATAGACAACCATGTCATAGTACCTACGAAATACAATACGTAAACACAGAATATGTAAACCCCCTACTGGCCACCCGCTACGCCACCCGTAGCACCTCCTCCGTCGTCGCCACGTCCCACACCCGGTCCGCGCCCACCAATACGCCCCCGCTTGGGCTTCCAAAGCGCGGGGTGCTGGGTCAGGGCCTAGACAGGGAAAGGTACTCAGGAGCCCTACTGATCCATGCTCCCAAGGGGGTCGACTCTACCTGTTGCTGTGTGATCACTAGAGGCCCGCTAAGCTGCGACCTGGAAAGAACCTTGACGGGTGCAGGCTCAGCTGCTCCCTAGACCTCCCCGGGTGCTTCTGTGAAGTACTGATCCACGTCCTCGTGCGGGGAGAACCCAGGTTCTGGGTGGACCATCAAACCTGCACGGCAAAAAATGTTAATCTCTACAATATATCATCAATCACAAACCTAAAGAGAGGAAATGTACCTCTGTCGGGGACCATGCGCGAGAAAGGGTCAAACCCACCGTACTGTCCAGACGGGTCAGGGAAGAAAAGATATTGCCCTTGCGCTCTCTGGTAGGTGTCCTGGAACAACGACGGTGGCGGTGGCTATGTCGGTGCGTACCCACGTGCCCACTCAGACCCTCCAGCCTGCAAAGGTGCAGGCGTAGGCGCAGACGCAGGCGCAGGAGAGGCACGTGGACGTGCCCCTCCTGAGCCTACTGACTGGGCTATAGGACGTGGAGGCCTCGACGTATGCACTGACGAGGCCACTTCCTGGACCGTCCTGCACGACGTCAGGGTCATGCATCGCCTCGCCGCACTACAGGCCCGACGAACAAACTACACTAGCTCGTCGCGCGTGACCTTCGCACCAATGCTGATCCTATCCAGGATCGACTGCCTGTCCCTGGAAACCCCAACATTGATGTTTATCTGCAAGGAGTATGTCAAAGCGTCAAACCTATAATTCAGGTAAACGTACTCAGACATTTTAAAACACGATTTTACGTACCGCGAGGTGCACGTTCCACGCAAAGTGTAGAGGGTACAAGTCGGTCGGTGCTGGCACGCGAGCGGGGGGAGGGTTAACGACATGCACCAGCCTGGTGCATTTCTGCGGGACATACCAGCAAAGGTACTCGTCGTACGCACTAGGGTCATACGGGCCGTCCTCCGGCACGCAGTCATCGTGGGCATTCGCCCACTGCGCCACCCACGGCTCCATCTTGACTGGACACTGCGTCCTAGTGCCACCCCTCCTGCTATGCCTGCAAAACATACCACTGCAATTAGAAGCCACCATAATAGAACTATCAAAAACATATGTGAACATTTGTTGTATGTAACTCACACGTGGGTCGAGTTAGCCACCCTCGTCCCGACGGGAACTGGAACAACCTGGTGGTGACCGAACTAGCACATCACCTTGTGCACCGCGCAGTCCTCGACGAACACGTCGAAGATGAGCTTCTTCTGCGTCCAACAGTACGCCCGATTGCGCCAGCACAGTGAAGACAGCCCCGCGGAAGCACGGGCCTCCATCTCTTGATCGGAGTACGGCTCCCAACAAGATGTCGCCGGTGAGATGGTCCACCGCTCCATAAAGTGCTCAGACACACGCAGTGACTCAAGACGTGTGCATACCGTGCTTATGCGAGCCGTAATGAGTTACAAAGGATTACATGTAATACGACTAAAGTAAATATATAGGGAAGTACATACACGTCTACAGCACCAAATGGACCCTACGGTCAGCCGGTCCACCGCATCCCCATGATACATGTCTGCGTCGTACAGACTGGAGTCTACCAGCATGGGCCGTCCGAGAGAGAAGTGCTTGAACGACCACACCGCAGAGGAGGGGCAACAGGAGGATAGATGCGAAGCCGTCCCTACAAAGACGATCGCACATGCCACGGTACGTCGCGGCAAGTATGGCTGATCCCCAACTGATCTCTAGCTCCTCGCCGCCGGCGATGGCCCTCGCGTACCCCACGAGGCGAGCGTCGACGGCCGTGGCTGCTGGTAAACAATACCCAGCCGAAGAGCCACAGCAGGTACGCCTCGAGGTGCCACGACACTTGGTCGACAGTGGGCTGTGGGACCATTCGCTCGACCTACGCAGAAATGAATAATTAGTAAGCCCGTCATATGGCTAGGCCTCAATGCATCGCTAAAAATAGAAAATAGGTAGTATACGTACCCGGAATCGCGAAAGCCACCGTAGGGGCGGGCCATGCCGCTGTCGCTCTGAGAAGTCGAAGTACGGAGGCGCGGCCTCCGCCGCAAGAACCCCCGAAACACGCTTAACAGGCGTCGCCACGATCGACACCACATTCGGTGAGAATGCAGGGGCTCCCGCGATAAGCGGTGCCGAGCAAAGATCGCGACATCCTGCAAAGTAGGGGCCATCTCCCCGAAAGGGAGGTGGAAGGTGTGTGTCTCAGGCCGCCACCGGTCCACCAGGCGCCAGAGCGACCGATCGAACGGAACCGCCGTGACCGCTCGAGACCGCTCGACCTCCCCGTCGCCGTCGACTGCATCGTCATCCTCTTCGTGGCCTCCACCATCCGCGCGAGAGGTAGAAGGCCGACACGGCTCAGCCTACAAAGCACGTAGAAGTAAGTTCATAGTGGGCATATGATACAAAAAAGTGGCACAGCTTGCGGACAAACCTCTCTACCTAGCGTGGGTCCAATCTCCAAGCCCATCGGGGTGTCCGCGTTTAACCACCCCCAAGTCACCGTGTCGTCCCGTGAACGGATCATGGCACACGACGACGGCTCAAGGCGTCATGAAGTCGACTAACCGATCCAGCAGACCAAAATGCCAGTCCGAACCACCAAAGTCATGAGCCATACCTGCAAATTAAGAAATTAAAAGCATTCATATTAATTAATCATTTAAATTATATTCCAATGATAAATAAATCATATTTGATATGTTCTTAGTGGCACCTAAACACTTTGCTCGAACACAGTGGTAATACATATACAATTTCATCAAACCCATGTGGTAAACACATAATTTTCCCTACAAAAAGCTATATTACGTTAACACCTGTACCAGCTGCTATGGATTGCGAAATATTTAAAACATCGTCGTTACTATGCATATTTATAATGGGTGAAGCTTTCAGGGAAAAAATCACATGTTTAAGAATCCTACGTGTTTGGAACCATGTATCTGTGATTCCTTAATCCAACCAAAACTATGAAGTAAATGTTATCTATTCTTTATTGTGCAAATAAATACATACATTTAACATTTTATAAACTAGCATTTGTGAATACACGGGTTATCGACATGTTTATATAATAGAAAAATAATATGTTATCATTCATCTAGCCCATACGCAATTAGCGCATCACGCAGAATAGTATAACTAAATTTATTTTCACCGACTCATTTTTCCTTCATACGAACTTCTAAACTAATTGTATTAATCATGCTATCTCTAAATATTTGCTAACAATATGTCACTACACACGATGTTGCTCGCTAACCTACCATGGTTACTGATTAATCATGCTATCTCTAAATATTTACTAACAATATGTCACTATACATGATATTGCTTGCTAACCTACCATGGTTTCAAAAATATACTTGTATAAAATAATACTACAAACTCACCGTCCTAGTCGTCGATGCGAAGCGAAGAACCTATTTTTCCTCCTCCTCTTCTTCTTCCCCTCCTCTTTTTTCCCTCTCCTCCTCTCTTTCTTTCCTCTCTTCTCTTATCAGCTCGCTTCGCTCACTGGAATGGTGACTATTTGGCCGCACACGAGTTTTATAGCCACCCCAAGTCGCCATACGGTTGGGCGACTTGGGTCCAGCTTCGACCTATTCGCGTGACTGTATGGCGACTATGTCAAAGTCGTCATGCCATCAAGCGATGATGCATCGAACCATTAAATCGTCGTTCTATTGAGCGACTTGGCTATGCGTCGCGCATCGGTTGGACGATTTGCCCGAGTCGCCAAACCGTACGGCGACCAGAGATTATTTCTGAAAAAAAAATTAACCAATATTATTTCTATAATTCCGAATAAAATAGATTATTTTTAAAAAATCGTTTTTAATTTCAGTATTGAACTGAGGATTAAAGCTTGTCTGCGATATTTAAAAATTCGTCAAACTGCCATCCTATTCAAGAAAAGCTCAAACTCATTTTTTTAACCGCCGCTCCATTGGGCCGAATGCCCAGCGGCCCAACTCCCTTTGCGCGCCAGCTAGCCCCGTTCGCCACACTTCCCCTCTCACTGATACGCCGGGCCCGCACGTCCAATGTCATCTTCCACCTCACGTCCGCGTCAGCTCCGCCGCTCGCCCCCCGGTTTGTTACCGCCGCCCACCGTTTTCACGCCCGCTTGCAACCGTCGCCTCAGCACTGTGTTGCGCGTCACTCTGTCGCGCCCACCGTTTGCTGTTGCCGTTGCACGCATGGGTTTTCTGAGGATCGTTGGGCTGGTGGTACGCGTCGGGGCAGCTGGCATCCCCGCAGTTAAGCGTAACGCCGGTGCTGCACGGGAATTGCATCGCCACGTTGAAGCCGTTGATCACCGAGATGTCGTAGAAGTCTTGGGCGCCACCGATCGTGAACTCGGCCAGCGTCGCCGGCGGCTGCCCGGAGAGGCTGCAGGAGAGCGCGCCAGCGCAGTCGCCGGTCTGGCAGCTCCCGCTGCCGACGTTCAAGTTGCAGCCAGTCCGGCCCCATACCCTGCCGGAGCTGGTGCCGGCGGGCACGTTGATGGTCCACGTCTGGCCCGGGTGCAGCTGCACGCCGCCCGCCGACCAGGATGGCCGCCAGCCACACCGTGAAGGTGCATTTGTTGGTGATGGTGAAGGTCGCTGCGTTGGCGCCGGCTGCGAAGGCGACGAGGAGCATAAGGAGCCCCGAAGAGGCGGCCGGAGTCGCCATTGTCGATCGTTGTGGTTGATATCCCTACTAGCTACTTTGTTGGAATTAATCCTTCCTTTAGTTTCCTTTTGATTTCAGTTTTGAGTTATAGAAGTTTTGGTTGAAGTTAAAATCCGAGTCAATATCAGACTCGGATGCAGAGTCAAGTCACAGAGTCAGTTTTTTCCTTTTGCGTCTTCTGAATTCTGATCGGATTGTATTCCGATTTATAATCTGTTTCCGGCATAGTGATTGCAGTTTTAGGTTGTAATCCTGAGTATAAATAGATGAGAGATTGGAAGAAAAGGTGCATAGATTAGCACAACAAAATCTGTTTTCGTGTGTTCTGTCATTGGTTTGTTTTCAGTTCTGATACTATTCACCGTTTAGCAATTTCCTTTGCGTGCTGAAGACCGAACTTCAGAAACATCGCTGAAGTCTGAAACTTCCGAGAACTAAACAAGAAGTTCAGATTTCACGTGGTATCAGAGCGGTGACTGAAAATCAGTTCTTCGACTCCAGACAAGGAAGAGCAAGATGGCTCCCAACGGTTCTGCGTCGGCCACGAAAGATGGTTCTAATTCGCTTCCATACCCGGTTCTCAATTCAGAGAACTACTCAGCTTGGGCTATGAAGATGTGAGTGAATATGCGTGCCCAGGGGGTTTGGGACGTAGTAGCCGATCTGGTTGATCTAAAAGGAAAGATCGATCCTAAAGGAAAGGTTGTGGATGTCGACGTGAAGATAGATCAAACAACTTTGGCGTTGATCTACGCTGCAATACCCGACTCGATGCTCAGTCAACTTGTTGGGAAAGATACAGCTCGAGAGGCCTGGATTGCTCTTTGTACTATGCACGAAGGTGTGGATCGAGTAAAGAAAGTTCGTCTTCAAACTCTCCGTGGGGAGTATGAGGCATTACATATGGGCAAAACTCAATCAGTACATGAGTTCGCAGGAAAATTGACGGCGGTGGTCAACAGGCTTCTATCCCTTGGCGATAAATTGGAGGAAATTGAGGTGGTCGAGAAATACTTGCGAGTATTACCCGAGAGGTACGTGCCTGTGGTCACAACCCTTTTGTATTCTAGTGATCTTGAGAGCATGAAGCTAGAAGAGGTAACTGGGTCTCTTAAAGCACATGATGGGCTCTTGAATGGCTGCAAGGCTCGCAACGACCAAGCTTTACTTGTGAAAGCTGGCTGAAAGGAAGAGAACAAGCAGAATCACTGAGACCATTCATCATTTCAAGGATGTCTGGGCTCTGCTTGGCGCGGCCGAGGAGGTCGTGGTTTCAGTAGGGGCCAGGGTGGTCAAGGAGATCTTGCTGGTCGCAGCTACAGGTCAGGACGTGGCAACAATGAGTTCAAACAAGACAAGTCAAAAATCAAATGTTTTGAGTGTGACAAGTTTGGACATTATGCCAGTGAATGCCGAAGCCACATTAAATGTTTTGAGTGCTAAAAGTTTGGCCATTATGCCTCTCACTGTCGAAACAAGAAGAACAAGCCAGAGGCAAATTTGACCCAAACTAAAGAGGAGGAAGGGCCAGCCTTACTACTATCCATTGTCAATGAAAGATCATGTGGACTGGTCATGCTTGAAGAGAAAGTTCAACCAAGGTTACTGAAAATTGGTGAAGAAGTGATAGACTCCAACCTTTGGTATCTAGACAATGGTGCTTCAAACCACATGACTAGACAGAAGGCAAAATTCAGTGAGATCAATCTGAATTTCAGTGGATAAGTAAAATTTGGAGATGGTTCTACTGTTCAGATTGAGGGCAAAGGATCTATATTACTCCAATGCAAAACAGGTGAGCAAGTAATATTGTTAGAAGTATATTACATTCCAAGATTGTGCAACAATATAATTAGTCTTGGCCAATTGACTGAGGAGGGTTGTTGAATAGCTCTACAAGGCTCACATCTTTTCCCCCATGATTAGTGTGGAAGGTTACTCATGAAGGTCCCTAGGAATTTGAACAGATTGTATAAAGCCGAACTAGAAATCAGCAAGCCAATTTGTTTGAATGCAAGTCTAGAAAACAAGGCTTGGCTCTGGCATGCAAGGTTGGGGCATGTGAACTTTCAGGCACTAAAACACATGTCAGATAAGGCTATGATACATAGTTTACCTAAAATAAATCACCCAACTCAAGTCTGTCAAGGATGTCTGTTAGGCAAACAGACAAGGAGTTCCTTTCCAAAACAAGCCAGCTACCGAGCTCAATATCCACTTGAATTGGTGCATCTTGATCTTTGTGGACCAATCACACCTATGACAGATGCTAGAAATAGGTACTTCTTATTGCTTGTTGATGATTTTTCAAGAGTCATGTGGGTGTATATGCTTCAAAAGAAACGAGATGCCAAAGCGTTTTTTCATAAGTTTGTTGAACTTGTTGAAACTCAAAGTGATCATAAACTGAAGGTTATAAGATCAGATCGTGGTGGAGAGTTCCTATCAGGTGAATTTGGGGAAATCTGTGATCAAAAGGGCATCACAAGGTATTTCACTGCTCCATATAGCCCACGGCAAAATGGTGTTGTAGAGCAAACAAACAGGATGGTGATGGATATGGCACGAAGTTTTTTAAAGAGTAAAATGATGCCATGCAACTTATGTGCTGAGGCAGTGAGCCATTCAGTATATATCCTCAATCGAGTTCAAACAAAAGCTCTTGAAGGAATTACTCTATAAGAAGCTTGGAGTGGTAGAAAACCAAGTCTGGAGCATCTGAGGATCTTTGGGTGTATTGTTCATGCAAAAATTACAACCAAATTGAAGAAATTTGATGATAGAAGTCAAAAGTTGATTTATTTGGGAGTTGACCCTGGAAGTAAAGCAAATCAACTTTATGATCTAGTTTCTGGTAAGATTCATGTTTCCAGAGATGTGGTGTTTGAAGAAGATCAAATGTGGCTTTGGGAAAATTCACAAGAATCTGACAGGGAGATGGGGAGTTGGGTTTCATTTACAGTTGATGGGGATGATGACACTTCCACTCTTATTGTTGCTACAAATTTCCTAGTAGCACAATCTCAAAACTATCAAGATACATCATTGTCACAAGAGCCAATTGATGATCAAGTAGTTACAATCGAAAGTGAGACAGACTCTTCTCCTGAGCCATCAAGATATAGAAGTTTGAGGGACATATATGAGCACACTGAGCCTATTGAGGATATGGAACTATTGCATATCAATAATGATGGAGAACCTACTGATTATTATGAAGCATCCAAAGGAGAGCACTGGAAAGAGGCAATGAAGCATGAGCTAGAAGCTATTGAGAAAAATGGCACATGGGAGCTAACATATCTTCCAAAAGGACATAAACCTATTGGTTTGAAATGGATATATAAATTGAAAAGAGATTCTAAAGGTAATATTGTGAGGTACAAGGCAAGACTTGTGGCTAAGGGATATGTCCAAAAGCAAGGTACTGACTATGAGGAAGTATTTGCTCCAGTAACAAGGCTAGAAATAGTAAGAGTGCTTCTAGCACTTGCAGCTCATCATGGGTGGAAAGTTCATCATATGGATCTAAAATCTGCATTTCTTAATGGAAACCTCACTGAGGAGGTATATGTTAGTCAACCTGAGGGCTTTGTGGTCAAAAATCAAGAAGAAAAGGTTTATAGATTGTCAAAAGCTTTGTATGGGTTAAAACAGCCACCCAGAGCCTGGAATACAAAACTTGACAATAGTTTGAAGAGATTTGGTTTTGAAAGATGCAAGCAAGAGCAAGCCTTATACAAGAAGAGGATTGATGCAGATTTGATTATAATTGGTGCCTATGTTGATTATTTGATAATCACAGGTACTGATGATGACAAAATTCAATTTTTCAAAAAAACAGATGATGAGAGAATTTGAGATGAGTGATTTGGGACTTCTTAGCTTCTATCTTGGTTTGGAGGTCAAACAAGAACCACATTGTATCTCAATCAAATAGTCAGTTTATGCAAAGAAGATTCTTGATAAAGCTAGAATGACGGATTGCAATTCATGCAAATATCCAATGGAGCCCAAAATCAAACTGCAGAAGGATGATGGTTCAGATCTGGTTGATGCTTCACAATATAGATGCCTTAATGGTTGTCTGCGATGTTTGCTACATACCAGGCCAGATCTTAGTTATTCAGTAGGAGTTGTGAGTAGATATATGGAAAAACGAACTAAGACACATGAGCAAGCACTGAAACATATACTGAGGTATGCGGCTGGTACCATCAATCATGGTATTGTGTATCAAAGGAGAGAAAAGATACCTTTGCTAGTTGGCTATAGTGATAGTAATCTAGCAGGAGATCATGATTATAGAAAAAGTTCAACAGGAACAGTGTTCTATCTATTTGGAAATATTGTGACTTGGTGTTCTCAAAAGCAAAAAAGTGTAGCTCTTTCCAGTTGTGAAGCCGAATTCATGGCAGCAACTTCAGCAGCTTGTTAAGGAATTTGGTTGAAAAGATTACTTCAAGAATTAAGTGTAGAAGATGATGGCCCATTTGATTTGTATGTTGATAACAAGTCGGCATTGGCACTAATGAAAAATCCAGTTTTTCATGGGAGATGCAAACATATTGATACAAGATTTCATTTCATAAGAGAATGTGTTGAAGAGGGACTTATTAATGTCCAGCATATAGCAACTATGGATCAGAAGTCTGATATTTTGACAAAGGCATTACCGAGAGTAATGTTTCAGAAGATGAGCGATTTAATAGGTCTTCAAGTCATAGATGATACAAGTCAGGATTAGGGGGGAGTATGTTGGAATTAATTATTCCTTTAGTTTCCTTTTGATTTCAGTTTTGAGTTATAGAAGTTTTGGTTGAAGTTAAAATCCGAGTCAATATCAGACTCGGATGCAGAGTCAAGTCACAGAGTCAGTTTTTTCCTTTTGCGTCTTCTGAATTCTGACCGGATTGTATTCCGATTTATAATCTGTTTTGGGCATAGTGATTGCAGTTTTAGGTTGTAATCCTGAGTATAAATAGATGAGAGAATGGAAGAAAAGGTGCATAGATTAGCACCACAAAAATCAGTTTTCGTGTGTTCTGTCATTGCTTTGTTTTCAGTTCTGATACTATTCAACGTTTAGCAATTTCCTTTGCGTGTTGAAGACCGAACTTCAGAAACGTCTCTGAAGTCTGAAACTTCAGAGAACTGAACAAGAAGTTCAGATTTCATACTTGGAATATTGTGTGTTCTGAGCTAGCTGGGATATATTGATGTGTGGGCTTAGGAGGGAGCATGCGTATTTATACATGGCCGGGGGGAGAAAAGTCAAGACGGGGGAGAAATTTGTAGTTTGGTTGAAATTTGTAGACTGGGGAGCATATGCTGGAAATGTGATCCAGGGACGGACAATTAATAATACAACGATCGCTTGTTCAATGGATAACAGCATACCGATCGAGTCTTGGCTTCAACGATACTACGAGCATTGATATGAATAAGATGATTTTTTCTCTCTCTCTGAAATTTCTGAGTAACAGCGTACATTGACAAAATAGCCTTCAATTTCTTCCCGGAAAGCTCTTGCAGTCTTGTGCGTCTTCATGCTAAAATCTGTGGGAAAATGTGGCCTTCAATTTCATCAGTTAGCTGCTTAATAATTCCTCTCTTAATGTAAAATATGTTTAAAAGAAAAGTGTGGCTCGCGGGCCCAGGCCTAGGGATGGAATGAAAATCACCAAATCCAATAATATCAGTCAGTTAGTCTACCATTAATTTGGAGACCTAATTTGCTGATCTGCTCACCACATGGATTACTAATATATTCCTCTCTTTTTCCATCTCTCGTACCACTCTCCCCAATCAAAAAAATCAAACATTTTAAATTTTGGCTATTAATATCTTTATGTGTACTTAGTTTGGACACATGAAAATTATACATTTAGATTACTACCATATTTTAATTCTACCAGGTTTTATTAATATATTATAATAAAAATGAGTGGTCTAAGTTATATTTTAGGGATCGTGTCGATGTCTAAAACGCGACCAGAGGGAGTACCTATTTTCTTATCAATATATATGTGCGCAACCACATCAATCCTAGCTATGTACTCCAATATTACTCCTTCATTTACTAGTCACAGTTGGACTCTTTTTTTAGAGAAATTTTACGGTACATTCTACTAGTAGTATATGGTAGTAATATAAATCAAATATGAACATTGATTTTTAAGGGTATAATAGATTTTTCTTTGTATTTATAATTTTTTTCGTGTGGATATTATAGACTTTTCTAACTAGGGTTGAAAATAATACTCTTGTGCCATGTGATCCCCATATAGGCAATTACAATTCTACCGTATCGGGATTCTAATACTCATATTACCAGGTGTAGTATAACTAAATCATAACTAATATGAACCATTGAATCAAAAAGAACAAACGTCCCATATTAAATTGAATGTACCGTAAAAGAACTCATTTTTTATCTCCATGATACGAAGTACTACCTCAGTCTTGTAATATAAGTCCATCCTCTGGGAAGTGGCGTCCCACAATATAAGTCTATTGAGGAAATCAAAGTGTAGTTATTGCAATATTTTCACTCTATACTACTGCCTTAATGCAGAAAAAGTGGCTGGGTAGTTGCTGTTTGCCCTTTAATAGATGTATGTATAGCCTGCCCAATGATATTAACTTTTTCTTAGATTTAGTTTATCCTTGATCTGTGCGTATGCTCTGCTCGACTTATAATAAAAGACGGAGGGAGTAATTACATGGCATGCACATTAGCACATGGTATCATGTTCTCTAGCTACTCTACTGCACCTATGAGCTTAGTTTTCTGGAGCTAGCACTAATACAAGCAGGCAGGCAGGGGCGAATCCACCGGGGGACTTCGTCAGGCTAAAGCCCACCCTCCACCGTAGCCAAACCCCTCCCCCCCCCCTCCCCGCGATCCAACCTTCAACCTCCGGCTCTCGGCTGCGCGAAACGAAGAAGAAAGAAGCAGTAAAGCACAAGCAGAACAACGAAGAAGAAAGAAGCAGTCAAGCACAAGCGAGGCGCACCTGAGGGAGCTGGGGCGAGCCACCGCGGTCTGCGTGTCGTCACCGGTAGCTGGACTGCCAAAGCCCGGACCACCTGTGTGACGAAGCGGTGGAGCGATAGGAGGTTCGCGTAGCATGCCTAGTGGAGGAGCGCAGCGAGGACGGCGTTGCAACTGAAGATGGTGGGGCAACAATTGGAGTAGATGGAATGGCGGGTGAGGAGCGCAGCCTCGTCGAGGTCGTTCTCGCGAACGAGCGCGAGGATGCGACGGTCGAGGTCGAGGCACTTGCCAGAGAGGACGGAGGTGGGCTCAGGGAGCTTGGGGCGTTGGGGTTGGACGTGGGGTGGGGCCCACCGGGGGCGCACCGGGGTGCTAGGCCATGGGAGTTGGGGGCTCCACGCGGAGGCGGTGCTCACCGGCGATGTCGATGGGGGCTTGGGGTTGGTCGGTGGGGTTGGCAAGGCAGAGGAGATGGAGGTGGGGGCGGATGGAGAGGCGGAGGCGGATGGGGAGGAGGCGAGAGAGGAGGGGCTTGGAGAGCGCCATGGCGGCGACGGAGAACGGGGAGCCGAGAGGAGGAAGAGGGTTTAGTTAGGGATTTGGGGGGATATTTTCTCGAGGAAATGCTACTCTTTGCAGAAGGGGTACGGGCCGGTCATGCGTGCATGGATTGGGCTGGATTGGATGATGGGCTACATAAGCCTACAATTTATTATTTAGGCTCTTTCTGTAGTCATGTACTTTGTTTCATCAAGAAGGCAATGGGTGGCCGGTAGGGGAGGGGAGCCAGAACTGGGTGGGCGGCAGGGGGAGGGGAGCCGACGGCGAATCTAGGTGGCCGGGGCGCCAGGCTAAGGCAAGGAGCCGGGTGGCCAGGTGGGGGAGGGGGAGTCAGAGCTCGGAGGCGATTTGGGGATTGGGATTGGGAGGAGGCCGAGTGAAGTGATGTGCGCCTGTGCTGAGAAAGTGAGAAGAGAAGGACCAAAGCCCGAAGGAGTCAAGTGCTCAGCTCAGCTGTTGAAATTTGATTACTTAGTGTTGAACTGTTGACTGCTGTGTGTTGTGCCTCAGAGTCTCAGACCTTAGTGCCTGTGCTGATATATACTTGTTGCTCAATTTTCAATTTGTTAGTAAGTTTGATATAGTGTGGTATATACTCAATTAGCCATTAATTCATAGGTTTGCAATAATGGAGAAACGAACTTTGCGTAATTATTTCACAAGTAGTTCAAGTAGTACTCCCCCAACCGATGAGAGCGCAACTCAACCAAAGAAGCCTCGACTAGAATTTAATTTGGATGAAATTATTGTCATTCCGACGCATCGCATACCAATAGAAGATTTTGCCAATGAAATTAGAGATGAAGTGAGTAAGACATATTTGTTGAATGGTCCAACTCGAGCAATTAGGCATGTCTTTCCAAAGACATTGGGTGCCAAAGTGTGGTGATCCTTTCAAGAATCATGGTTTAATAAGTTTGATTGGTTGGGAATATAGTGTGGAAAAAGATGCCTCATGAAAGTCGTGATTCAAGCTAGTGTCTGAGTGGTATGGTTCTTTTATTTTGAATGTTCATGAGCATTTAAGTATAATTTGCTATTGTATCACTAATTTTTCTACTTTTGATGTACAGGTTATTACCTACTGGAACTATATTTACATGTTTTGGGAAATACACTTTCCATTAGCGAGGTACCTTCGTTGTATTTCTCTTTTTTTTTGTTTTGCTTTTATTCATATATGAAACTATGAATTTGATTGCATAAGAATACAAAACTATATTGGTTACAAATTAGTTTAGTCATTTCAGGGTTTGAGCGGTTAAGCTCAGCCTCGTTTTTCATTCTGGATTCGCCACTGCAGGCAGGCATGCATGCATAAAATTAAGTGCCAGTTAATTTCGCACAAATTGGCAAATATCAACAAGCCAACAAGTAGAATAGTAGACTGGTAGTATATCTATACATGCATGAACGAATTAAACAGCATTCCGTTCCGTCCTGCACTACTACAAAACAGTCAATAGTAGACGCCTCATCACAGACAGTTAAAATGGAACCATCTGTGTTGGGTCTATCGGGACGACGCATTTGCAGTGCCAGTCTATCACAGACAGTTTGTGTTACAAACCGTCTGTGATACTCAATATCACGGACGGTTCTATTAAAGAACCATCTGTGATAGTTCCTAGACAGTTCTATTAAAAAACCGTCTGTGATAATCGCCAGTATATCACAGACGATTCTTAATAAAGACCGTCTGTGAACTATCACAGATGATTCTATTAAACAACCATCTGTGATAATCTGCAGTATCACAGACGGTTGTGAACAAAGACCATCTGTGAACTATCACAGACGGTTCTATTAGAAATCGTCTGTGATAGTAAGTATCACAGACGGTTTGTAATACGAACAGTCTGTGATAGGCTGGTAATACAAATACCTGGTCTCGACAGACCGCCCCTGCCCATTCCCATTTGAGCCGCCGCCACCACCAGGTCCTCCCCCCCATTGCGCCGCCGACAGAGAGGGAAGTGAGGGGAAGGAGAGGAGGAAGGGAGGAGAAGGAGAGGATTCTCGATAGATATTTGGTATTTTCTTCGTGAGCTCCGAGGGTAACGATCTATAACCCTTTTTGTTTGCTATAAATTAATCGTTAATCAATTTAAGTATGTTTGGTAAATAGGAAGCCCATTGCGCCGCCGATAGAGAGGGAAGAGAGGAGAAGGAGAGGAGGAAGGGAGGAGAAGGCGAGGATTCTCGAGAGATATTTTGTATTTTCGTCGTGAGCTCCAAGGGTAACGATATATAACCCTTTATGTTTGCTATAAATTAATCGTTAATCAATTTAAGTATGTTTGGTAAATAGGAAGCCCATTGCGCCGCCGACAGAGAGGGAAGGGAGGAGAAGGAGAGGAGGAAGGGAGGAGAAGGCGATGATTCTCGAGAGATATTTTGTATTTTCGTCGTGAGCTTCGAGGGTAACGATCTATAACCCTTTATGTTAGCTATGAATTAATCGCTAATCAATTTAAGTATGTTTGGTAAATAGGAAGAGTACGTACTTGCGGTTTATTAATCTAATTTGACACTAATTTGTTACATGCGCAGCGTAGATGGACCGAAACTGGATGTACGGTGTGAACCGTGTGAGTCAAGAGTACATTAATGGTGTGGTTGCTTTTAGAAGAGCCGCCGAGCAGGATATGTTGAAGAATGGGATAAAATTTATGTACCGTCCATGCATTGATTGCGGTAATCTGAAGATGTTTAACAACCCAGCGCAGATCGAAGCGCACTTGATTCGAAGGGATTTCAAAAAAGGGTATACATGTTGGACCAGTCACGGTGAAGAGCAGATTACACAGGAAGTTAGTAATGATGGCATCGATGAGGAAGTCAGCGATATGCGGGATGTGGACTGTGCTTTTGATGAGGATAGGTCGCACGATGACAATTTGGATCAGATGCTATGTGATGCAGAAGAGAACTACAGTGAGAGAGAATTTTGTAAATTCAAGGGCTTAATGGAGGACTCGGTGGGACCTTTGTTCCCTGGCTGCAAGCTGGAATTTCAAATCTTCATAAGCCTTCTCGTCGGCTTCAGTGGTGGCGGGATCAGTGACTATCAGATCAAACGCCTCCACCTGCGACCTTGCACGTTCGATTCGCGCTTGTAGCCATTTGGACTCCGAAACCAAGCCACATATAGCCCAGAGGCCATTAACCCTGGTCTCCTCTGTCTCGGTGAGGTCGACCCGCTCTCCTGCAATTCGGATGTCATCCTCGACTCTTCGGGCTACATCCTCCGTGTGGACCAAGTAGTTCCATAGGACGATCTACACGATTAGGTTTACTCACCGGATGCCGCAAACCCTCGCATTGGTCCATCTGAGGAGGAGCTCCAGTCGACAGATGATGGCCGCTATGGTCTCTGGTAGATCGGAGGGCCTACAACGGATGACATTGCGAACGGAAGGCTTGTCCACAACTTAGGCCAGGTTGCGACCAGAGAGGTGCGAGCAAACAAGGACAATGTAGGCCAATACAGCTGGCACGAGAGGGGAAGCCATTTGGAGTTTGTGGAGAAAGGGGATCAAGGAGGTTCGTGTGAAATCCAATGTAGAAGGGGATATCTATTTATAGAACAAATACTAAAGCCGGAGCGGGAGATGAAGAGATATTTGGAGCTGTAGCGACGTTGGAAAATGAAGAGACGAAGCCGTGCGATCGTGAGACGAAGAGACACACGCGGAAAAATGAAGACTTGTTCATTTGTCACTAGGAAGTCAGGTTATCACAGACGGTTCTATTATCGAACCGTCTGTGATAAGGAATCACAGACGGTTTTATTTAGGAACCGTCTGTGATATGAGTTTATCACAGATGGTTCTATTAAATAACCATCTGTGATACGTTCCATATCACAGACGGTTCTTTAATAGAACCATCTACGATATGGACGTATCACAGACGGTTCGAAAATAGAACCGTCTGTGATTTCTTTTCTCAGATGTTTCCATAATAGAACCGTCTGTGATAGGCCTTTATACCCCTAGGGCTCAGCCATTCATCTCCCCAGTGTTGCCCATTCATCTCCCTAATGCTTAGCCCACTCAGCTCTCGCACGCTCCTTCGCCTCCTCTAGGGTTCGCCCGTTCACCTCCCCGTAAGCCCCGACACCACCGCCTCCGACCTTGACTCCGCCGCCCCCGACATCGACGACACTACTACCACCTCGACGCACGGCCTCCTCCCCGTGTTGGTGTCCTCCCTCTGCACCGGCCTCCTCCCCGCACCATCCTCCTCCCCGTGTTGGCGTCCTCCCTTTGCACCAGCCTCCTCCCCGCGCCGGCTTCCTCCTCTGCACCGGCCTCCTCCCCGCGGCCCCCTCCCCTGCACCGGCCTCCTCCTCCACGCCTCCCTCTTCCCCACGTCGGCCTCCTCCCCTGCACCGGCCTCATCCTTGCACCATGAGTTCTTGTGCAGCATCCTCTCTGTGAGTATTGCTCCTCTGTGGCAATTCGGTTGATCCTTGCATATATATATTTGCAGTGCTAATTGATACCTTGGTCTATATTAGTTATGATTTCTGAATCTAGTACTGAAGATATTGCAAATTGATCAGTGGGCTTTGTTGACATGCTATGTGATGAACTCTATCATATACTGAGATTGAATGTGATAGTTAGTTCATACTTGAGCTCTATAGTATTACTTGCTACTGTCAATATGATATACTGTTAATTGGTTACTTTCGGTTGAAAGCTAGTTATTATGATTCTTTTGGTTCATTTGATCTCTAGCATTTGAAGTGGATACTCTTATGTCAGCCAATCGGCTTTATCACTGAACCTGTGTCTTCATGTTCAGTTCTATTGAGAGTATTCAGTTTTTGTTGGTAATCTAACGACCAGTTTGTGATTCTTCTAATAGTCTGTTTGACTGGAAGTTTAAAATGTTTTCGTTAACAGTTGAGATCATTTGACAGTTAAACAAAGTATTGTTTAGAGCTCAGAGTTTGAATTTATATTATCACATTCATTTAATGAAGAGTATAGACAATAGGACTGAGATGGCAAAGACTTGTTCTTTAGCTACTCTCCTTCGAGAGCACATAATATCATCAATCATCATGCCTTATGCTGCTAATTGATGATTTCTCGCTATTAATGCTTGAGCATAATATTGTGTTTAAATGACTTGGATGATTTTCATGGACACATGTTATTATGGTCATTTAAATACTTGCAACAATCCTATGTTGATTTGGTCATTTAAATGCTTATATTGTTTTGTCAAAGTCCTTCTGAGAGCACAAACTATCATCAATCTTTTGCAACTCTGTGCTAATTTCATTCATATACATGTGGTATATGTTTAGCATTTCAATCAATTTAAATGACTTGAATGGTTTACATTTGATTATGTTAATTTGGTCATTTAAATGATGTTGGATTAATGCTTTATTGTTTCATATTTATGCTGGAATTAATTATGATTATTTGCTAATATTGCACATCTTGAGCATATTATTCATTTTAAATGATATGGAGATACTTCATATGTATATGTTAATTTGGGACACTTGCAATCCATTTTATTGCATATGTAACTTATATAGATAGCAAGTAAGCGAGATGGCAGAGGCACCGTCTTCGCCGCCGCCACTGACACCGCAGATGGCAGAGGCACCGTCTTTGCCGCCATCACCAACGCCGCCTAATGCGTCTGGATTTCCGTCAATGATAATGATATGTAAGCGAGATGGCAGAGGAAAATTGAAAATGCCTGCGGGCTAACTGATCATCACGGAGGTCAGTGACTTTGCGATCCCTTTGAGTCCCAAGAGATCAGCAGCGAGATTCCGGACCATCTGCGGGATACATGCAAGGGAACGGGTCCCCATCACCACACCAAGCTAGAAGTCTCTGACGAAAGAACAGAGAGGCACGCTGTGGACAGAGCTTTCAAGCAAGTTCACTATCCCAGAAGCAGACATAGCACGCGTGGAACGGACGGCGTTGCTCTCGATGGATAAATCGTGGAGGACCTTCAAGAGCATTCTTGTCACGAAGTACGTGAACACGGGTCAGACGCCCTTCACACAGTATGGATTCTTGACGCGGGAAACATGGGACGCCTTTGTGGCTATGAAGACAACGGCCGAATTTAAGGAGCAAAGTGCGACGCACAAAGCTCTCCAGACACGAAACACTCACCCGCACAGACACGGCACCGCTGGGTACGCGGGTAAATACGAGGAACATTAAGGCGCTGCTAGTCGTTAAGACCAAATCGAAATTGATGAACATTAAGGCGCCTCCAAAGTCTGAGAACTGCGGGCAGTACTCCATCGGAAAACCATTGTGCCCCGACATAGTATTAACCCGCGCTGGATTTGCTTGTCAGGCTTTGCATGCCTGGTACATGCAGAAGATCGAAAAGAAGGGGTGCGATACTGGAATCACTATCGCATACAAGGATAAGCATTTCTTCAACGGGCCGAGCAACTTCGTCGTGGGCTTCAATGGCTTATATGACCTATTCAACCTCGTTAGCCTCAACACCTCGCTTCTACGATGTTGGACACTGTAAGTGTGTACAATCAAGTTCTATATTCACGTAATACCGATAAATATCGCAACTCATTGCTTATGTATAGATACATGATGAAACAAGCCTGGGCACGGCGAGAACTGGTGGGTTTCCTTGACCCACACGTGGTATCTATGCAAACCATCAAAACAGATCCGTCCTTCGTCGAGGAATACATAACAGTGGCATTGCTAAGTCAGGGCCACAAGGACTACATAGTGGTGCCCTACAACTAGGGGTAAGTGCTTCACTACTTGCTATACAAATTTCATTTGTACTTTATACGCAGCACGAACTTAGGTTTAATGACTATATCGACATACATGAGTAGGTACCACTGGATCCTTTTAGTCATTATACCAAAGAGGAACAGGGTGATATACCTTGATTCCCTAGTCAGAAACGATCACGACTTCAGCATTCTGCAAGCAATACTCGAAAGGTATGCTCATTTCCTCCATACATAACTCTATTGTAGTCTTCATTCATTTGAAATGACCGAGGATAACTTTTTGGAATCATGTAGTTCGTCCATCGTCTATGTTGGCAAAGAAGGACCATACAATGGATTGAGCGCCCAACTAACACACAGGACGAAATTTCCGGTACGCGCTACAACACAATAATCCTATATCATACTTCATAATAATGCGTCTCGAATTGACTATACCTATATATGTAATTATATTTTTACAGTGCCGCCAGCAAAAAAATGATGAGCGATGTGCAATCTATGTTTGCCATCATATGCAGCAAATCATTAGTGCTAAGCAGAAGGATCCCGAGGTTTGTCAATCTCGAAATAATTATTTCCTAATTATAAATTTAAATATATATGCTTACCACTTTGCTCTTTCTTGCTAGCGACAGGACTTGATGATAGATTTAGATGGACTCGTTGCGGATGAGATCAAGGACATTCGAGCGAAGCTCTGCGGCTTTATCATGTCAGAAATCGTTAACGACAAAGGAGAGTTTCACTCCGTCGCCGACCCAGAGTTTCACGCAAACAATTGACTCAATTGTAATCCAATTGTAACTATAGCGACAATACTTGAACAACTTCGATCTTTTGTAATTTATTTTGAGTAATGATCATTTTGAGTTGTCAACAATTGATTATCTGTGATGTATCTGTTTTTTGCATGCTTGTTTTCAGAGGGCATGGCTAGCCAAAAATCAGCAAAAAGTAGTTAGGGTAATGAACTATCACAGGCGGTTTGTAAATAGAACCGTCTGTGATATTTCTATGTATCACAGACGGTTTTTAATGGAAACCGTCTGTGATATTATGACTTTACAGACGGTTTCAATAACAAACCGTCTGTGATATTCGTATCACAGACAGTTTTTGAATCATCTGTGATAACCGCCTGTTATCACAAACGAATATATTCAGACGGTTCGAAAACTGTCTGTGATGACGGTTCCGAACGTTTTTAAACCGTCTGTAATGAGATGATCCGCAGTAGTGCCGGCTCCCGCTCTTGTACTAACAAATGTTGATGGATGCCCGAGGGTTCATTGAACCAACCTAACTTTAATTGGATGCGTGTTCCAAGATTTGTGCAGGTGTATCTGAATAGTCCGATGGGGACAAAGTTTAGAAAGGTTGAATTCTGTATACAAAGTTTGTAGGAAGTAGGTGTATATATATATATATATATATATATATATATATATATATATATACCGAGAATTTGAGAAAAGCGCGCGTAACCATGAATGAATACAAGGGATTTGTACTAGTCTAGTGTAGAATTCTGACCACGCCTCTGTGTTTTCTCCGCCTTGTATTTGTACGTGTCGTGTGCGCGCCGCCGTTCTCTGACGAGGCGAGGCGAGGCAAGCATGATCAACAGCAAAATTGGTCTAGAAGGGTCAGCTAGTGCTTGTGCAAGCACCTCGCATATCCTACTAGTATCTCACTGCATGCATATATACACGTATTCATCCATTTGGCACGCGCGCGAGTGCATTCATGCACATGCGATGAACGTGTTGGGACACCTAGGTGCGGATCTACACTGGAATGTACACCTGAATTTTTTTTGGCAAAAAAATCCAGTATAGAGTGAGTGTGTGTTAGCTATATATACTAATATTGGGCTCAATACGCTGTATTTCAATCCACAAGTAATTCCAGCCCATCCCACTATTAGAATATTTACCACTTTACTGATTTCATAATTTCACAAATAAATCATGACTGCGGAAATAGCATGAGTACTAAACATGTCCAGAAGATGAACTAGAACGATAAGCCATACAAACAACAGAACATATATGTTCATACTGACAATTAGAAGTAAGTACGAAGTACTAGATGTTACCGATGCGAAGCGAAGAGTGTAGCAGAGATGAAGAAGAGGACGTCGCCGATGAAGAAGATGCCGATGTAGATGATGCAGGGAACGACAAGCAGTCGCTTCCCAAAAACCTGATTCGCCCTCTCCCGTACAGGATCGCAAGGACGACGGTTCCAGAGACCTGCTCTCCCCACCACCGATGCGCGTCGAGCGCAGGGACGGAGTAGCTCTGAACAACACAGCATTCGAAAACAGTTCAACTCTCACACGAATGTGTCTCGTGAAAATCAGAGAGAAGACAGGCAAGGTTTTCCTCTTAAAGACCGTAGTAGGAAACTGCACTCAGATCAGGAAACCGCAATCAGATTTTTCAGATACGGAAGGCTCATTAATCGCAATTAATTCGCAGTTAAAGCCGAGTAATCAGAGCGTTTCTTTCCATTCTGACAGGATTGCATAACAAAACAAAAATTGCAAAAGAAAGTTGTGTCTGGACCCACGGCCAAACCCGGAATGACCGCACCCATTCACGAGCATGTCGCCCGCCCGCGAAGCCTGGCGTGGCGAGGCGAGGCGAGCGCGCGTGTGTAGTCCTTATTTTCCTTGCTTTACCAAGGCTAGACGTGCTCCATCTTATAAGGTGGTGTCTCTCCACCTTGGCTAATAATATGGGACTAAAGTATCCCACATGCCACCATGCATGAGTGGGCCTTTGGGATTTTCCTAGGCATTATTGATAAAGGAGTGGGCCAAAGCCCAATTAATTCCAACAATCCCCCACCAGATCCCAGAGGCTCACAAAGTTTGCCTATCGTTCCAAAGCACTATTACTATACCAGTTTTTAGTGGAGACCTGTTAGGATTGAACATCCACCTAGAGCTTTAAGCTACATTCATTCACAACTACACAATGGACTAAGCCTTGAATTGGCAGTTTTGCGTGAATGAGTTTCGCCTAAAGCCTTGACTGATACTAGACTACCAATGGACTACCCCTCGGGTGGAGTATATAAGTCATACGCCAGTGTCTCTTCATGAGGTCCTACTTCACGGGATCTCCGATCACATAAGTTGGGTTGCCACTGTGGTGTAACTCACATAGGTCTCATTCCCATCTCCTTCGATGCATAATCTATCACATTCCATGATAAACCCTTTGTAAAGAGATTTGTCAGATTCTTAGCTGTTGGGATATAATCCACAACTATTATTCTGGAATTTCTCAACTTTTTGACAGATTTCAATTTTTACATGTCTAGAAGACTTCATGTTATCCTTTGCACTGTTCACTTTAATGAGAACCTTTTGATTATCACAGTACATCAGATGGGCGGGATCGGTTTTTCAACCACCGGCAAGTCCATCAGGAGTTCACGCAGACATTCTGCTTCAACAGTGGTTGTATCTAATGCTATCAGTTCTGCTTCCATAGTTGACCTCGTCAAAATGGTCTGTTTGCAAGACCTCCATGAAACAGCAGCACTGCCTAGAGTGAAAATATATCCACTTGTAGCCTTAATCTCATCAGTGTCAAATATCCAATTGGAATCACTATACCCTTCGAGTACGCCAGGGTATCCGGTATAATGAATTCCATAACTCATTGTACCTCTCAAGTAGCGCATAACTCGCTCGAGTACATGCCAATGATCATCTCCCGGATTACAGATAAACCGGCTTAATTTGCTTACAGCAAATGAGATGTCAGGCCGGGTAGCACTAGCTAAGTACATGAGTGAACCAATAATCTGGGAATATCTCAGTTGATCCTTTCCTAGTCTTTTATTCTTTCGAAGTATTAGACTAGGATCATAAGGTGTTGGAGAAGGCTTGCTATCCATACAGCCAAAACGGCTCAAGACCTTTTCCACATAATGGAATTGCAGAAGTGTAATCCCATCCTCACCCTTGATCAGCTTGATGTTTAGAATTACATCAACTTCTTCTAGATCTTTCATGTCAAAACTTTGGGACAGAAAAGACTTAACCACGTTAATCATGTTAAGACTTGTTCTAAAGACAAGTATGTCATCAACATACAAACACAGTGTACTCCTTCACCCCCACCATAGTGGTTGTAAACACATCTATCGGCTTCGTTTACTGCAAATCCCACAGAGAGGTTAAAGTTCTATCGAACTTCTCATGCCATTGCTTAGGTGCTTGCTTGAAACCATATATAGATTTCAGTAACTTACAAACATTGCCCTCTTGACCGGTTACCACAAAACCATCAGGCTGTTCCATATAGATTTTCTCATCTAACTCTCCATTGAGGAAAGCTATCTTAACATCCATTTGATAGACAATAAGACCATGTGAGGCAACCAAGGATAGTAATACCCGTATAGTGGTCAATCTAGCAACAGGTGAGTAAGTATCAAAGAAATCTTCACCTTCTTTTTGAGTATAGCCCCTGCCCACACGCCTTGCCTTGTACTTTTCAATAGTACCATTAGGCCTAAGCTTTTTCTTGAACACCCACTTACATCCAACTGGCTGACAACCATATGGACGATCAGTGATTTCCCAAGTCCCATTAGCGAGAATGGAATCCATTTTGCTACGGACCGCATCCTTCCAGTACTCTGCATCAGGAGATGCATATGCCTCTGAAATAGATTTAGGAACATCATCCACAAGGTACACAATGAAATCATCTCCAAAGGATTTTTCAATCCTTTCTCTTTTGCTCCTTCTAGGAACAATACTGTCATCCTTCTCAAGAATTTTTTCATGTGTGTGTTCGGAATGCTCAATGGGAATTATGGATTCAGGAGTTAAATCATTTGCTTGAATAGTAGAGTTATGCATATCCTTTATGGGGAATATATTATCAAAGAATGTAGCATCTCGAGACTCCATTATTGTATCGACATGTATGTCAAATATCTCAGATTTAACTACTAGAAACCTATAGGCAGTAATGCAATGAGCATATCCTAGAAAGATACAATCCACAGTTTTCGGTCCAAGTTTGCGCTTTTTAGTTATCGGTACGTTGACTTTTGCCAAGCACCCCCAAGTGCGCAAGTATTATAGTGATGGTTTTCTCCCTTTTCATCCTTCATATGGAGTAATCTCACTATTCTTAATGGGAACTCTATTCAGGACATGATTCGAGGTCAGTACAGCCTCCCCCCACTATGCCTTAGATAAACCCGTAGTGTCTAACATGGCATTAACCAAGTCACTCAACGTGTTGTTCTTTCTTTCAGCAACCCCATTGGATTGAGGCGAATAGGGAGGTGTCCTCTCATGGATAATTCCATAATCTACACAGAATTGGGAGAACTCATTTGAGAAATACTCTCCACCATGATCCGACCGAAGTCTTTTGATTTTTCTTTCTAGTTGATTCTCAACTTCAGCCTTATAAGTTTTAAAGTAGTCTAGAGCCTCATCTTTTGTTTTCAACATATACACATAACAATATCTAGAAGCATCATCAATTAGAGTCATGAAATATCTTTTCCCTCCTTTTGTCAACACACCATTCATTTCACAGATATCTGAATGTATGAGTTTTAAAGGTGCCAAATTTCTTTTCTCCACAACTTTATGAGGTTTGCGAGGTTGCTTTACTTGTACACAAGTTTGGCATTTAGAACCTTTAACTATCGAGGGTTTCATAATTAAATTCAGACTAGATAGTCGGGACATACAACCAAAATTTATGTGACACAAACGTGAGTGCCAAACGTTGGCCTCATCTCCATTATTTGGATCACAAATATGGTTCACAACCTTATTACAAAAATCTAAAAGGGAAAAGTGGAACAAGCCTCTGCAATCATAGCCTTTTCCAATAAAGTCTCCAAATTTAGAAATGACTACTTTATTTGACTCAAAAACCAACTTATACCCATCTCTACACAGAAGGGAGTTGCTGATGAGATTCTTATTTATTGAGGGGACATGTTGCACATTCTTCAGTTGCACGATCTTTCCCAAGTTAACTTCAGATCTATCGTGCCAACACCAAGAACAGAGGCATGTGAACCATTTCCCATCAACACGGAGGAAGCCCGAGCGACTTGATAAGAAGAAAACAAGGACACATCAACACATACGTGAATATTAGCCCCTGTGGCAATCCACCAGTCGGTGCAATGACAGACCGAAAGAACAATAGGTAAATTACCATACCTAGATGTCCCTGCTCTGGTATCGCCAATAGTCACATTCACAGACTTGGTCTGGCTATGCTCATTCTTTCTGCCTTTACGGTCAAGACATTTGGTGGCCCAGTGGCCGTCCTTACCACAAACATAGCAGTCACATTTTTCCTTGTTTGGCTTCTTATTCTTCTTAAAGTTGGTGGTCTATACAACCTTGGCCTTTCCCTTGAACTTTTTGTTACCATGGTGTTGTACAACGTTGGCGCTGGATTGTCCTTTGGCCAACTTAGGATGCACATCCTTCGCCCGAGCTTTCTCTTCAACATCAAGGGATGCAATCAGATCCTCAACGGAAATATTTTGTCTCTTGTGTTTTAGACATGTGGCAAAATTCCTCCATGAAGAGGGTAGTTTGGCAATGATGCCACCGGCCACAAATTTATCAGGTAATGTGCATTTGAGGTGGTCGAGTTCTTTCGCAATAAATTGTATTTCATGGACCTGCTCAACTACATAACGGTTCTCAATCATCTTGTAGTCATGATATTGCTCAATGGTATACAACTCACTGCCAGCATCCGAGGCAACGAACTTATATTCGAGTGCCTCCCACAGCTCCTTTGTGTCTGTCATGTGCATATACACATCGCACAGATGATCGGAAAGAATGCTAAGAATGCATCCCACAAAAATTATGGTGGCTACTTTAAACTCCTTTCCCTATTCGGGAGTGAATTCTCCCTTAGGTCTCCCGGAGGCAACCCAAAATATGTTCAGAACCGTGAGCCACAAAGTGCTCTTGTCTGCCATCTTTTGAAGTTCACGCCACTGAACTTCTCTGGTTTCATTGACTAGGCAAAACCAGCCATTTTCATCACAGAGTGCCTATCAAATTCATCATCAGGTTTTTGGATTGTTAGAATATTTAGGACTTTAGTGATTACATAACTCCACAAATAAATCATGACTACAGAAATAGCATGAGTACTAAATATGTCTAGAAGATGAACTAGACCGATAAGCCATACAAACAACAAAACATATATGTTCATACTGACAATTAGAAGTAAGTACGGAGTACTAGATGTTACCAATGCGAAGCAAAGAGTGTAGCAGAGACGAAGAAGAGGACATCGCCGATCAAGAAGATGTCAATGTAGATGATGTAGGGAACGGTGAGCAGTCGCAGAGTCGCTTACCAAAAAACCTGATTCACCCTCTCTAGTACATGATCGCATGGATGACGGTTTCGAAGACTTGCTCTCCCCACCACCGGTGCACGCCGAGCGCAAGAATGGAGTAGCTCTAAATAGCACAACGCTCAAGAATAGTTCAACTCTCGCACGACGTGTTTTGTGAAAATCAGAGAGAAGACAGGCAAGGTTTTACTCTTAAAGACTCCAATAGGAAACCGCGCTCAGATCAGGAAACTGCAATCATATTTTTCAGAGACAGAAGGCTCATTAATCGTAATTAATTCATAGTTAAAGCCGCATAATCAGAGCGTTTCTTTCCATCCTGATAGGATTGCATGGCAAAATAAAATTACAAAAGAAAGTTGCGTTTGGACCCACGGCTAAACTCGGAACGACTGCACCATTCATGTCGTGCGCTCGCGAAGCCTGGTGTGGCGAGCGAGGCGAGCCCTGCGAGCGCGCGCATGTAGTCCTCCTTTCTCTTGCTTTACCAAGGCTAGACATGCTCCATCTTATAAGGTGGTGTCTCTCCACTTTGGCTAGCAACTTGGGACTAAAGTATCCCACATGTCACCATGCATGAGTGGGTCTTTGGGATTTTCCTAGGAATTATTAATAAATGAGTGGGCCAAAGCCCAATTAATTCCAACACCCACAACCTCTTTCTCCGACTCTATACTCCCCTACACGTAGGATTGGTAATGGATCGGGTTCAAACGGGTTGAGTTGGTTGAGTTTAAGGAATGGGTGCAATTGGAAGGATTCAATTGGGTTGAGGGGCAAAACAGTTTGGGTTGGGTTGGGTTTGCTTGTTAAGCGGGTTGGTTTGGGTGGAGTATTTTAGGTTTCATATGGGTTGAACCCATGGGTTATGTGCGGTTTGGCCGTTTGGGTTGAGCTAGTTGGGCTGGCCTAGCCCGACTTGGTGCATTTGTGGTAGTATATGGGGGAGGGGCAGAGTCATTAGGGTGTTTCCCCCAACCCTGTGTTGCAGCCACCACTCTCCTTGTGCCGTTGCTCTGTACCTCCAAGAGAGGATCAGCAGCTGCTACTGCAAGGAGGAAGAGAAGGAAGGACAGGAGAAGGAGGAGGCGTGGAGGGGAACAAGAGATGGAAGAAAAGAGGTCTTCATCATTCTTTTCCCTCGACTTGAGGGTACCAACTCCAATCCTTTTTCTATAGGCTAAATAATGAGTTCCAGATGGTTTTAACTTGTGTTTTGGGGAGTACTTAGCGTATATTTCGTCTCAGTTTGGGTGATTAGTGACTTCTGGGTTTCTAATTTTGTGCAGTTTAGATCTATTGATTTTTTGGGGTATCTAGAGATGGCATCCGGAAATGTGTTGTTCTAAAGAGTTGCATATAACTTTCTAATCTTTCCAACAAGCTCAAGAACACTAAAATCCATTGGGTAGAACATGTAGATGACTAAGTTAGTTCTTGGGAATAACTAGAATTGTGCAGCTAACTTTATAATATTTCCATAGAGTGCTTAATCACCCATTTTGGTTGAGGTATGAATTTTATATGAATTTTCAAACTCTGCCGTTGCAAAAGTCACATCGTAATGTGATTTAACCATAGTAAGTGACAAAATTATTTTTGGTGATAACTGAAATGTTGTAGATCATTTTTGTGTAGATGTCTAAAATACCCCCATTTGCTGTTCTTGGAGGTGTATAAAAATAGTTATGAAATGGTAAATCCTGCTATACTTGGGAGAAATAGAGGAGGGTTGCCTGCTATTTTGAGATGATATTTACCTTGATACTAAAAGGATGCCCAACTAAGAAATTTTGGTTTTTAAGTCTAGATGTTGATTATAAATTTTGCTTTCATATTTAAGCTTCTAAAGTGCAAGTTTTTGCCCTCTGGAATACCGGGACAGCAAAGCCTTCAAGTTTGGGAAAGGTGTGTTGCATTTGAGGAATGCACACTATCTTGTATTTGATAGTGGCTACATGCCCACAAATCCTATTCCATGTCCTAGCCTAGGATGATAACACATGGGGAATGATTGCATAGCATGTCCTTGTTGACAATGTAATATGTTTTCTGGAGGGAGGAAACAACTTGTTCCATTTTGAGTTTCCTTTGTTGTTTCCTTCTATATTTGTAATGATGATACTGTAGAACTTGTAGTGCTTAGCTGCTCCTGAAAGTGGTGGATATGTAGGAAGAACTGAGTTCATGAATTTGTTATCTTAACTGAGTTCATGAGTTGCTAATACTTATTGATAATTTTAGTAAATCTTTATGGATATTAATACCATTGAATGTTTTTATTTTCCTTTAATTTTTAGTGTTGTTCTAGAACTATATTATTGCACTATTTCAGCAATCTCTCTGTACAACTTGTCTTGTTGCGAGCTATATATTTAAATCTTCAAAGTATCTATGTAGTCTTATGGCTTGGTCGTTGTGAATCATTTTGGAAGGATCTTGTTGGAAGTTAAATCATCTCGTGGAGAAATAGAAATGATCATAACGTGGAACATGCTGTTGGGACACTTTTTGGTCTTGAGTTGTATACTTATATGCATAGATTATTGTAAAAGATTTAAATGTTAACTTGATGAGGCAATGCTAGATCTTGGTTAACTGTACAATTTATTGATGTAAATGAATTTGTGATAATTTATTTTTTTGTGATTTTGCTAGTAATTTTTAGGTATTCTCTGATGTTTCTTGTGATTTTGCTAGTATTTTTTAGGTATTCTCTGATGTTTCTTCTCATTTCTGGGAATTATGATTTTTAGAGAGAACTGCGGTGCTTTCTCCGAAGAGGATCAAATCATGAAGCTCTTAATTTACAAGTGGCCGAGACCACATTTATTTGGCTGCTAATTAAACCCACCTGAATGCATCGATTGATATATATGACTGTAAACTCTATTAGTCGTAGTGAAGAAAAAGATAATCCTCCGTACGAACTACAAAGCCCACGTAGAGAGTGGGCTGAGGCTTGGGGGTGGGAATGTGGTCAAACGGGTTGAACCCATATTGAGGTAAATGGTTTGGGTTGTTCTATAGGTTGAAGTTACGTGTGGGCTAGGTTGGTTTGGTTTTTGAATGTGGACTGGTGGGCTGGGTTGGGTTGGATTTATGTGCTTCACTAAAGTGGGCTGGTGTGGGTTTAGATTGGTTTCTAGACCATTAGCAGGCCTACCTGCGTGTGGCCCTACTTCCCAACAGCCATTATCAGCCCAAGCAGACAACAACAGTCCCTAATGTAGCCTCTAGAGACCTGTGACGCGATCGGCTCCTCCTCCCAAGCGATGCGCGTCACATTACTCCTTGCGTTTCACTCATTCTTCTCCTTTGCTTAATGTAGCCTCTAGAGACCTGTGACGCGATCGCACTGTCTTTGTCTCCAACGCGCACCCTGAACCAAACCACCGTGTTCCTGCCATTCTGGTGAGTTTGAGCTCAACCCGATCGCGTCATAATGTGTTCCATGCCCTATTGATGCATTCCCTTTACTTAACGTAGTCCATCTCGTAGAGAATCAAGCCTCATCACCATCTTCCCCATTTCCGGCAGCCGATGCCATTTTCATCGATTTCCACCAACTTGGTGAGTCACTGGTCGATTCCTTCGTCCTTCTCCATCCTCGGTGTGCATGCAAGATAATGTGCACATCCTTGTAGCATCTTCATCACCGTAGCACGCTGTCACCGTGAGAACCCCATGCGCCGCTACTGCTCACCGCCGTCAAGTCGCCCCAAGCTGTCTCTGTCCTCATTATCGTCACCATTGTGATCATGGTGAGCCCCTGAACCTCATGCGCTCTTCAATTCACCACGGGCGACTAGCTTCCATTGAAGACCCCGTAGACATCCATGGCATCAATGCAGAGCAACACCGCCGGCTCGCCTTCGACGACCTTAGGTCCCTGTTCTCGGCCCGTTAGCATCACATTGACCCACTGAGTCTAGCGCACCAAGCCAATAGCCCCGAGAACACACCACGCGCGACGACCACCTTGAGCCCAAGAGCCTCCGCTGCTTGTCGCCGGCGTAGTGCCTCCTCCGATCATCTCTCTCCTCTCTGCAACCACCCAAAGCATCGCCAAGGAACCCTCTTTCTATTCCGCCGCTCAACGTCGTTGTTCACCGCGTCATTTGCTACTGGCAAGCTCGCCTTTGTGCTCGGCTGCGCGCACTCTACTCTTCTTCTCTATTTCTCTCTCTAACAGTGGGCCCCACTCATGATTAAGATTAGTTTAACTCTAATAATAGTGGTTAAGTAGATTAAGTCGATGACATGTGGGATCGATAGAAAATCTAATTTAAACGTGTTTCAGTAAATGAGTCACTCACATGGGGGACCCACTCAATGTTTTCTTAACTTAAACGTATTTTAAAACTGAGAGACTGACAAGTGGACCCCACTTGTTAGGGGGTTAACCTAGGGGTAAAATCAAATTAAGGTTAATCACTCAGTTAAATAATAATGAGTCTATGACATGTGGGACCATCACTATTTTCTTAAATAAAAACATGAGTTGAAAACCTAGGAGACTAACATGTAGGGCTCACATATAAGAAATTGATTTTCAGATAAATATAAAAATGGAAAAGCCACTTTTAGTTCAAAGGAAATACGTCTTCTCTGTTGGAAAGCGTAATTTCAGATAAATACACCATCGACGTCATCACTTTCTTAATTTTTAGGAATTTTCAAAACGAGTAAATTTCAAATGCTTATAACTTTTGCATATGAACTTCACATTGGATTTTTTTTTATAAATTCATATAACACATGCTTTGTTTGAATATACAAAATATTTGAATTTTGTTGCTATTGAAAGTATTTTATTATTTGTGATTTATTCTCGATTCTTCTAAGTAAACGTCGAAAACGCGAACGAGTCTGTTGACGATCAAGAACCCTCATACTCAGAGCAACCTAAGCAAGCCAAGCACCTCCTTTGATCATGTTGATCCCACTATTTCAGTTATTGTATTTCCTTTGCAGAGTTTATTATGCATGCGTATATGTTTGGATAAAAATCACTATATTTATGGGTAACGGTAGTTAAATTCCTAATGTGTGCATGGATCCTCCTTGTGAATTTGATATCCTTACTATTGTAGCCTTTAGGACATGGTTTAGACAATAACTAATGTCAATTTGGGTATTTTGATTACGAATATTGCATAAATGCTTAGTCGTGCTCTAGTTTTTCACTAGATTTGAACATTTGATAATATTTGCGTATGGATTTGGGAGATTTTAAAATATTGGACCAGAGGGGTTACCTTAGTTAGTTTGGAATAAAAATGAAAATAAAAAACATAGTTTTTTTTGCGCGGACGGGCTATATTATGAACTGACGAATGTAAGAGGTGTGATCTTGCATGTAGATAGGGGGAGATCCTCACCCGGGTCGATTAAGGACCGAACGCTGGTGTATCCAACGTAAGCTTAAGCGTACAACCACATGGCTGAAATGTGCGGTCTATCAGGACTTGGGATTAACACTCCCAAATCCTCTGTGTATTACTGAACTAGTCCCATGATCAATGGCTAGCTCGCACAGTAAACAAATATGGTAACATCCATAATACGCAAAACTTTATTAATAAATATCAGAGTTGATTATCAGAAAGACTTATGAGCCAACAAATAAGAACACAGTAGAAGACGAAGAAGAAGTACTAGAGCTCAGCTAATCTGCCACATGCAATCGACTGGGGTAGCGGCCTAGTCATCGAGATCTTCGGCAATTGGTGAAGTCTTTCTTCTCTGAACAACATTGTATTAAGCAAGAGTGAGCACAAACAACTGTGCCCCGCAACTTACACCCAATAACAGAATTATAATGCATGCGGGATATATCAATGGAAGGCTTATAAGGTTGAATTTACATAAAGCAATGTTTCCTTTTAAATATATGTACTAAGGTCCAAAGCAGTTATTCCATAACTAAAATTTATTTTCCAAATTCTCAAGTTTTATAGTCAGATAACATTCACATAAAATGGTGAAGGATATCCTCCTATCACATGGCTACCCGCCTAATTTCCCAATTGGATAAACCATCCAAAACCATTTGATAAAGTCTTTTGAAAACAAAAACGAAAGTCTAACTTTGAGTGGCTTTGCTTAGTATGTCCTTGACCGTGGACACGGCTATTCGAATAGTTTTTAATACTCTGCAGAGGTTGTACAACTTTACCCACAAGAGATAATCATCTTATATTGTGCGCTCACACACTTTTCGAAGGTGTGCGACTAAGAGATTATCACAAGGCCTTTACAATCCACCATCCCACCGTAGTCCTGCCTCGCTAAGGTTTCACTTCCTTTAGATTGAACCATCTGTCGGATTTAAGCCCCCTCTTGCGCCATGTGGGAATACATCAAAGTTGGTCATAAAGACACTCACGCAGCTGGATGGCACAACCACGGTAAAATGTTGCAGATTAGTTAGTCTAGTCCTGCCCATTCAAGACGTGTGGTAGTACGATGGGGCTTAGCAAGATGCGGCTCGAAGACCGGTCCTTAATTGACTTGGGCAACTTTCCAAAATAACTGTAACATCCCAAAAATCCTAATCTTGGGATTAAGTAATATAAATGCATTAGGAAAAATTCCTTTGAACATTTGCATATGGGTTTTGCTGTTTTGAAAATCTTGAGTTGGTTTTAAAAATATATTTTGAACACCTTTGGGTGCTAAAAAGGAAAGAGAGAAAACAAAATAAAATTTCTCTAAGTGAGAGAATGGTTTCGGATCATTTATCCCAGGAACTATTCATCCAAAATTTCTATATGAAATTTTGTTTAGGAAAATCTTTGCAAACACCTAAGATCAGCACCTTGTTTTAATTTTGTAGAAATTCACAAAAGGTTTTAGCCTCTGAAAATTTTACTGTAGGAACTACTTGAGCCTAGTAGCCTACACAAAAAAAAATTCATAATTTTTGGACTTCGTTTGGGTGGTGAATTAAATCGGCAAAGAAATCAACTGATAATTCAAAACCCTAAAGCTGGTACTGTTCATCGGGCTCGAGTCCAAACCTCACGGTTGAACCCAACCCCTTCGCTATCACACCAGTTCAATAGAGCACAAGTGATTTGGGCCGTTGGATTTGCAAATCAACCACCCAGATCTAATGTGCCGTTCGGACCGTCCGAACAGCACAACCCTTGTGAGCCGTTGGATCTGAAACCAACCGCCTAGATCAACTGGAACGTTCAAACCATTCGAACGTTTGCGCAATCTGGGCCATTCAATTTTTGATCGGGCCGTTTCAGCAAAACACATGCGCGCATCGTTGGATCTTTATCAGATGATCCAGATCGAGTGGGCCATTCAGACCACCCGAACAACACATTTCAGCTGAGCTGTTGGTTATGAAATGAACGCTCCAAATTAGTTGGGCCGTTTGGACCATCCGAACAGCATAGTTCATCGTAGCCGTTCGTTTCTAATCGTACCATCACAATTTGATCAACTCTTACCGCCTCGTTTGAGCCACTAGCTGGTGGGCCTCGAGCGGAGGGACCTTCGTCCACCTCGCGCCCAAGAGCTCCAGCGCAGCACCGAAGCTCTCCGCCGCCCACGATTTTGCTGCAGCTCGGCTACCCCG
This sequence comes from Phyllostachys edulis, assembly GCA_036346405.1. Classification (NCBI taxonomy): domain Eukaryota; kingdom Viridiplantae; phylum Streptophyta; class Magnoliopsida; order Poales; family Poaceae; genus Phyllostachys; species Phyllostachys edulis. The sequence goes on along the minus strand of CM070567.1, from coordinate 2,581,696 downwards.
GTCGCATCGCCATTCAATTTCGTGCCCATGCCTGCCCGCACCAACTCGTAGCTGCCCGCACAACGTTGGAACACTCCGCCCCTTTGACCATGGCTGCCCGAGCCCTTTCTCATTCATCTCCGCCGCTCAGCTTATAAAAAGGCCACCCCGAGCTTCACATTCTCTTTTCCAACTCCGTGCGCTCACCCATTTCTCTTTTCATCCACTCAATTCAACTCTAGAGCTCCGAGAGCTAAAACCCTAAACTCATCGTGTGCCTTCGTCTTCGTCTCCGGTGCCTTGAAGGGTTTGGTGTCATTTTGTTCGCGTCACATCGCGTCCTTTGACACCTTGAGTATTTCCCCTCACTCAATTTAGCATTTTATCCACAGGAGCTCCCAATTGGGTCTTTCTTCTTCGTCTCCGATCAGAGCGCCGCCTCAAGCATTGCCGGTGATTCTTTGCACTTTGGACCAATTGGCTGCACCTCAAGCGTCACCAGAACACCAGGGATCTCCTCTGATCATTAGACTTCAAGCTCCTTCACCTTATTGTCTTCTCCACGCACGATCAACTTCGCCGCCGCACCGCACCGTCGACAAACCATCTCAGGCCATCTCAGCCCCTCCGCGTCATTCCGGTACATTCCTAGTAGTCCCTAGATACTTATGCGCGCGTTAGTTTGTCACGAGTGTAGCTCGTTTGCCTTGTCGTCTTTTGCCGTAGCAACCTTTCCGCTCGTCATCGACGCGCCACCGCGTTGAGCCACCCTAGGCCACGCCGTCGATGCCAGCAGGTGCGCATTAGTATATACGGGCCCCACGGTTTAACTGCACAATGAGAGCCCCGTGGACCTAGTCACTGACAGTAGGCCCCACCTGTCAGCCTGAATCGAAAACCCAATGAAAAATGGAAAATACGCTTTCTCTGTTAGAAAATGTACTTTTTATTTATTCAGGATTTATCAAACCGATTGTAGTACAACCTTAATGACTTTTGCTACACAACTCAAAATTTAGTGAAATCAGTCTCTAAATTCGTATAAAATCATGATCTACCTAAATATGTAAAAATATTTTATTTTGGTTGTTGTTGCTTTTGTTGGATGTTATTTTGATTCTCTTCCGGCTCTTTTTAGACATCGATTATTCGGGTTATTCTTGCGACGATCAATCCGTTATACCTCCAGAACAGCAAGAGCAAGGCAAGCACCCCCTTTGACCATATTGATCCCAGTATTTTACTTATTGTACTTTGTTTTGCAAATTCTATTATGCATGCGCGTATGTTGGTATGAAAATGCTATTATCAGGAAAATGGTAGTTGTACATCCTACTTGCTGCATATGTCTCCTTGGATTATTGATCACTTACTGTTGTTACCATTAGAATATGGGTTAGACAATATGTGATGTCATTTGGGATTTTTCGAGTGCAGTTATTGCACAAATGCAATTAGAGCAATAGAACTTCTGAAAAATTGATTAAAGGACATTATGATAATTTGGGAGTTTGGGAATATTTTGCAAAATGTCCAGAGAAATTACCTCTGTTATGTTTATAAAAATGACATGAAAACTTTAGTCTTTAGACACGGGCCAGTTATTGTTGTATTCTGAAAAAGTGGGGATTGAAACTCACTAGTTGATAAGGTGGAGATCTTGCCCGTAGTCGATTAAGGACTGAAGCCGGCAAATCCGGGACTAAGACCTAATCGTACAACCATATGTGCTAGTATGGGATGGTCGTAGCTAACTAAGTTATCGAAATCTTAGCCTTGCATGACAGTAGGCAGAAGTAGTGCGCACATTGCCAGAGGATCGGTAATGCCGACACAACTGCGAATGCCGCACTTCGACGGGTTTCCATCTAGGCGAAGTGAGGGACTTGCTCAATGGGTTTCCATCCAGGTGAGTAAGGCTCCTCATCCGATGTGTTACCTTGTTACTATCAGTATTGTTATTATTATTTTTCCTGACGGATGAGGATAATGATTCGCAGGGCTAGTGCAAGGTTAGGACTAGATAATGTAAAGGTTGCGTCGTGAACTCTAGGTTGCTTACCTTCGACAGTGAGCAACGATATAGAGATATTTCAGGCAACTGGAATACCGCGTACTATGGGTAAAGTTGTACACCTCTACAGAGTGATAAACTATTCGAATAGCCGCGCTCGCGATCATGAGCATGCTTAGTACGGCTGGTATGGCAGTAGCTTTTGTTTCCAACTTCCATCGATCCAACATTCAACAATACTCTAATTCTATAATCTGATATACATCAATCCATTATTTCTTAATAAATTATTTCTAATAATTCAACATCCATCAATCCAATGATTATGTAATCCTATAATCCAATTTTCGATAATCGACATCCAATAATTATCTATTTCTATAATCCAATATCAACAATTATCTACTTCTAGAATTCGATATCCAACAATTCGATATTCAACAATAAGATACTTCTAGAATCCGATATCCAATAATTATATATTTCTATAATCCAATCTTCGATAATCCAATATCAATAATTATCTACTTCTAGAATCGATATCCAACAATAAGATACTTCTAGAATCCGATATCCAATAATTATCTATTTCTATAATCCAATCTTCGATAATCCAATATCAATAATTATCTACTTCTAGAATCGAGATATCCAACAATAAGATACTTCTAGAATCCGATATCCAATAATTATCTATTTTTATAATCCAATCTTCGATAATCCAATATCAACAATTATTTACTTCTAGAATCCGATATCTTATAATTATCTATTTCTATAATCCAATCTTTGATAATCCAATATCAATAATTATGTACTTCTAGAATCCGATATCCAACAATTTGATATCCAACAATAATCTATTTCTATAATCTATCATCCATTAATCCGATATTCATCAATAATCTATTTCTATAATCCATTAAAGATAGACTTCCATAATCCAACCAAGATATATTTTTATAATCCATCCAGGATACATTTCCACCATCCAATCAAGATTTATTCCTATAGTCCCTCCAAGATTTATTCTTAAAATCCAACATCCATCAATCATTTATTTCTATATTCCACATCCGTCAATATTGCATTTCTATGGTTCAATCTCCGATAATCATTCAATCCTATAATTCAACAATCAACAATTGTATACTTATATAATCAATATCCAAGAATCATGTATCCCTACAATCCAACTTCCATGCATCGTATATTGCTATAATCCAACAATAAGGTATTCTCATAATCAAGCCTCCAACAGTAATGTATTCTTATAATCCAATCCTTTCAATTTATAACCCCTAAATACATCACATTCAGAAAGATTCTCTATAATGTCTATCTTGACAATAAATGGCTATACATTGGAATTGGGAATAAATATAAAGCTTAAGACAGGAATTTAAATTACTTTAATATAAATACGTATGCCAGAAATTTTTAAAACATAATTTAAATAATTTAAAATACTAGGATTTAAATATGATCAAAGGATGTAACTTGCCTTGCTTAATTAGTTGTTGTTCTCAAATGGCGTCGAATCCGGTTCTCCGAAGTCGTCGGAATCTATACGCGAAAATAAGCCAAATTCAAATAAAATCCAAATAAAATTCAAATGACCACCAAATTAAGTAATTTTGGTTTTGAGAGGTATATATTGAATTTAGATGAATTTATAAATTTGAATCACTTGAATCGGAGCTCGAACGATGGAGAACGGGCTCTCAGAAGATTGAAAATACATGAAATGATGAAATTAGGGATTTTCAGAATTTTTAGAATTAATTTTCTAAAGAAAAATTAAATATTGCATCATAATGACATCAATAGGGGGAAAAGGATTTTTGGCTGAATTATTTTTGTAAAGGAAATGGCTTTGTACCTCTAACACTGGGTCCACGAGAATACCCAAGTCCGCGGTGGACCAGGCACACGGGAACAGTGCGACTGCCACGCAAGCACAAACGTGGGCATGAGGGGGCAGCCATGTGGGCTAAAAGGGGTGAGTGGCACTGATTCAGCACCACGTCAACGAGCAGTCGGCGGCGGCTCAGGTGCGGAGCTCGCCGGCGGTTCGCGCCATGGCGAGCATTGGTGAGGGCACCAGGAGAAGGAGGAGGATGAGGCGAATCTAGTGCTCTCGGTTTTGGCAAACTACATGCAGAGAGATGGCCAGCGACGAGGAGAACAAGCGGCGGTGGTGGTGGTGGTTGAAGATGGTGACGAGGCTCCGGCAGGTCTCTGGAGAGAAGAGAGCAAGCACCGTGTAGAACACGGCCTTTCGAAGTTGTTGGTGAAGACCATGCCGGTGGAGGACCTTCAATGTCAGCGCAATCGACGACGGCGCAAGCTTCGGCAGCATGGCTTTAATGGTGAAGCGCGGCGCGGAGAGGGCGAGAGAGAGGGAGAGGGTTGGGGGGAAGGGAAGAGGAGCTCAAGGGGCTTCCGGGGCTTCCATTTATAGTCGGGGAGGAGTGGGGGAAGAAGGCTCATGGCAAGGGCGCGCGGCGATGATGGAAGCAGGTGCTCGGAGCGACGGGGTGGCTGAGTGGTGTCAGGGCATGGGGAGCCAAAGCATGGGTGTGGGAGCGGGATTCACGGGGCAAGTGAGGCGCTGACGGGAGCGGCGAGGCATGGCATGGGTGCGTCTCTGTGGGGAAGAAGAAAAATAGGGGAGGGTAGGCTGACAAGCGGGTCCTGCTTGTCGACAAGAAAGGGAGAGGAGGCTGGGTGGGTGAGAGGTTGGCGGGTGGGCTCGCCTTAGCAGCGAGGCAGAGAGAGAAAGGGGACGCGGGCAGCGCTGGGCCGGGAGGTGGTGCAAGCTAGGCCATGCAAAGCGAGCCGAGCGAAGGAAGGAATGGGCCGGGAAGAAGGCTTTTGGCCCAAGCCAAAAAGGATATTTTATATGCATTTTTTATTTGCAGAAAATACAACAATTCGAAAAGGCTTTTAAAAAATAGTAAATAAAGTCCAAAAATTCTATAAAAATACACAGAAATTCCTTGAATCATTTTGAACTTAATAAAATTAGTTACAACCTAAATTTAGTTTTTAATTTTGCCCATAAATTATTTTTAATTTCTGGAAAATGGGAAAAGTCTTTTTTTAATCCAGAAAATTCAAGAAATTAATTAAGTTTTGCTTTTTACGTTTAAATCCTCTAAAAACTCCAAAACTCAAATAAATTTTATTTTTGACTTTTAAAATTTAGGAAATCCAAGAAAAGCAATGAAACTCTTTTAATTTTTTAGAAAATCAGGAAAACTCTTTAAAAACTCAGAAAACCATTAAAATAATAATTTTATTAATTTAAAATTGGTAACAGAACTTTAGGATGTTACACAGTCTTAGCTAATTAATTTATCTAGGTCTAGTCTTGCATGTTGATAGGCGGCAGTAGTACAGGCAATCTAGGAAGGTTTGCTCGAAGGGGCTCCATTCAGCGAGGCATTGGGAACAAAACCTTCTGATACAACGGTGAATGTCTCACTGAAGTGGGAGGAACCCAGGTGATGTGAGGGTTCATCATTCGTCAGGCTAGTGCAAGATTAGGATTAGGTGATATAAAGGCTTCGTTGTGAACTCTAGACTGCATACTAACATGTTGTGTGCGGTGGTGTCGACGGATGCCAAACAAACTAGAGAGCTCATATCGTGTAAGTAAAGTTGTACACCTCTGCAAAGTGTATATCTATTTAAATTGCCGTGCTCGCGGTCATGAGTGTGCTAAGTGTAGTTTCACCAGATATAGTCTCTACTTTTGCAAAACTGATCTTGTTGGAAAATGTTGTGATGGTTTTTGTTTTTTGTCATGTGTGCCTTGTCTATGGCTGAGAATGAATCGATGATCACAGCCGAGGAAGGTTATGAATTTACTATTGTTAAAGTTACATACTGTTATTTTGATATAGGTCAATTTCTCTTTAAAATTTCCGTTGCAAATTATTACATATCAATATTGCAAATCAAACTTGCGTCATGATGAAAATAACTTGTTGCAGATAGCCATTGTTAAGCCTTGCAATTATATTATGTTGCGATACACTACAAGCTTTGCTGACTACAAAATGTACTCAATTTTGCTTAAATTGTTGTTCAAAGTACAAGGAAGAACAGGTTCCCAACAACGCTTATTGCACACCCAGTACCAGAGGGTACGATGATGCGTCTTTCTAGACCTAGTCCTTGTTGGTTGCCCGTGGGTAGGAATGAGGCACACCGCTAGACCCTTTTGGTTTTATTTACTACGCTTTCGTTCTTCATTCTTGGCACTTGCATTTCAGTTTGGCCAGTCAACCCTTGTAATATAAACTTATTGTATAGCGCTTAAGTTTATGTCATATTTGTTTCATATTGTATGTAAATTGTGTATGGATGTGAATATCAATGTTGTGGATGTGTGTGCTTGCCACTGATCATGGTATTAGTACGGTACACACACGAGGGCTTCTGGTATTCAAAGCCCGGGGTCCGACGCTCGCTCGCTCTGTTCACGCGATGGAGCGGGGAATCGATCGTCAAGGGGCAAGGGCCATGGGCTCACGGTGAGCCAGCAAGCGACGCGGGGATGGAGGGCACATCGGCCGGCGGGACAGGGAGCTTGCGGTGGCGATCGGTGGGGCAATTTCAGTATGTATGCCAGAAGAACCTAGTTATGTCATATAGTAAGCATTCTATAAAGCTGGTTACAATTTGCACAATTTCGTATGTATGCCGAAGAACCTAGCTAAGTCATGTGGTAAGCGTTTTGTCTCATTGATTACAATTTGCATGCCAATGAACCTTATTAAGTCATATATATAGTAAGCATTTCAATCTTTTTTGTTACAACCTTACATATTTTCCAAGATTTTGCAATTTTCTTGGATATGTTAAGCTATTGAAATCCTGGTTTCTTTCTTGGCTCTAGTATCCTTGAGAGTATTCCCTTCCTATCAAGCTTGAACCATTAATTAACCCATTCTTGTTGAATATGGCTCCTCCAAGTCTGAATTTATATTGTTGATAGAATCACATAGATTTATCTTGTTTATAGGTAAAGGTTGATATGGGCCACCGTCCTTTCGAATGAGATGTTCCCACAAACCGCCATCCACCAAGAATGAAGTCGTTGTTCAAGCTTTGAATTGGCAATTTTGATGGGTTAACATGGCATGTAACATGTGTTAGCATGGGCAATCCTCAACGTGTCACATTTGGTGCAAAGGAGTTAAAGGTAGTCGATTTGCATGTTCAAATTCCCTGCCTTTCAAATTGTTTTTTTTTTTGTTATGCTTACCAAATTTCATCTCTGCATTTTATGAATCCAAAATATGCCCAAAAGGTTCTTGGAGCAAAGTCCTATCAGTTCATGTGTACCTCCTAAGGATCCATTATGGTGATAGCTTGCCTTATCAAAACAATTCAATCTTTTTCACATCTTCATACAAAGTGTGTTTGCTTAGGCCCCAAGGTCTACAGTCTAGATTAATTTCATGAGTTTTAGTCCTACCATGTCATGTTGTATTTCATACACCAGATTTTTGAAATTTGAACTTGTTAACTATTAAAAGCAGTGAACCAGTGATCTTTGTAATCCGTTTTGTTCATTACCCGTTATCACCTAGAATCGTTGCTACCACTTGCAATAAATTTGCGGCAACATCTATGTTGTATGCAATATATCTGGAGAGCTAGGGAAGTTTTCTTAATATATTTCAATATGGCTTTGTTATTGTTTATTTTGAGGCCATTTGTGCAGATATAGCTAACAAATTAACCCTAGCAACCCTGACTGTTGTGAATTTTGCCGCAAGTGAAAAGATTTCTATATTGGTTGAACTATATTTGCTAAGAATCATGTTTTCATTAGCCTATCTGGGCTATCCACATAACAGTTGATTCTTGTCTTGGCTGGACCACACAGGTTTTGCATGTTGATGGTTTGAAGCTTAGTGATATTGGTCCTAAATTTGAGCATCATAAAATGTTTCCTGCTCGCACCAACATAGCTAACTCTTAATTAGTTCATTCTTATGCCACTATAATACTATATGCTTCTATGTATATGTCCTTGCATTTGAGTTTTGATTAAAAAAATTTCCTTCTGCAGAATTTGTACAGGTCTTGTCTCACTCACACCTCAAAATGCGAGTTTGGGAGTGTGGTGCTGGTATAATTGATGTTCTCTTAATCTTCCTTGAGTTTTGTAGGACAATCCTTATGCTTGAACTTCATAATGCCGATTACATATTTAGCAAATAATTAAATATGAACACACATTCTGTTCTATTCAGCACTTCAATGTTTATTTCTAATTATTTGACCTTTTGTTATTAACATGACATCCAGAACAAAAAAAAAACCACAAAAGGAGCTAGTGCAACCATGCTTGTTGATGTATAAGATACACCTTCTAATTTTGTCTCCTCTATTTCTATTTTGCTAATAATTTATTTAAATTGCATACTAATGTTCCACACAATATCTTTTGTAGAAACAACAGCGCAGTACATGTAATTGGTTGGTTACCAATTCGATAGCAGTACGACAATCTTTTTGTTTATTTGATATGTAATTCTCTAAAAATATTTAACTGCATCCTTTATAAAATATTTGATCATGTACTTATATGTGTGGACTAGGTTGGCACTAAAGTATTCTTGAATAGCTGGAAAAATGCAAATAAGGATGTGGCTCTTGCTACAATCATAAGTTGTGATCCAAAAGATAAACTTGATGGCGTTCAGCTAGAAAATGAATTTTGGATGGTGTATGTCGATCTTGCAATTGCGGAATGTGAAGAATTGATACGGACATACAAAGACTACAAATTGATTGGTCTCATGCAGTAGGAGCTGATATTGCGTGGCCATCACCTTATGTACGGTGCTCCTTTTAGTTTTGTTACTTTAATATTGTGATTTTGTTTCTTCCTAATAGTGCGTTAATGGACTCTAATTTTTCATTGTAGGTTGATAAGATAAATGGATGATGCTATGGATGACATGTTCAATGCAAGGTGGAGAATGGTGACATAGGCGGATGATCTTCATTACATTTAGATTTCATTCTGTTAGGAAATGATGTTGAAGTAAAATATTTATATCATGTCTTATGTGGATAGTTCTCTGTGTAATGCAACAATTTGTTTTTAATATATGAGTGTTCTTTTTAACCATGCTATGACTGATAATGATTTTTTTTACTTTGACTTCTACACACTTATAATCGTTACAGCAACTTAATTATATCCGTTGCCAAAATAGCAAAACTCATCTGTATGGCAAGTACCAACGCTTCTGCGTTGTGGCAATATAGTTATATCCATTGTTAAAATAGTAAAATTCATCCATGTATGGTAAGTACCAACGCATACAAGTGTAGTTACAACCTGACTATATCTGTTGCTACTTCGCAACGCCTTCTCATATCTATTACCAACGCTTGTTTATATGTTGCAATAGACTCTCGCAACGGCCTCAATGGCAACGTATAGTAAATGCGTTGGTATAGACCATACCAACACTTATTTGGATTTTTACCAACGCATATATGCGTTGGTAAAGGGGTGTTCATCTTGTAGTGCCAAGAAATATACCTCAACACCCAACCTTGAAATTTGTGTATACTCTTCCCTTGTTCTGCTTGTTGTCAATATCATCGAGTTCTGCATGTATTGGTAATTCAAGTAAATTGTTGATCCAATGCGATTTGACCTAACAATATATCACCTCTTTTTTTACCTCAAAACTAGGTGAAGCATTCAAAAGACACAATGTAGCTTGTGATTCCATCTTTGTGAGCGAAAATTTAAAGTTAGTCATATATCATCATGTTCTTGCATTGTTTTAGTTTTGAAGTTTAAAAAATATGTACCTGGTATTCTTTGAGGGTTGCATCATTGCAGTTAATGATTTGGTGCAATAGATTTGTGTAGCAACTCTCTCCTGCCTGCGAGAAAAGACTATCTTGTTATTTCTATCTTTCTTTGTTGTTCATATTAATTCTAATTTTTTCATACACTTAACAAACACTTACACTGCCTGCTAGTGAGGGGTTCTCTATGTCATCTGAACTCCATTCACCTTGATTTTGAACCTGATTCTGCAAATAATAACTCATGCTTTCCTGTCAAAAAATTAAGGAAACCAGTTATATGCACTTTTTTTAATGCTTTTCTTTTGAATCTACAAAGAAATGTTCAATGTCATTAAATTGAGGAACTTACTGATCTTGGGTCATCATTCTGAACTCATCAAATGTTATTGTTCTGCATCCTGTAAATTCAGAGTATTCGTACATGATCTTGATTCATGACTGCATTTTTTATTTCAATCTGTAATGTATGGCTAACATCCCATTAGAGTGGTTTTGGTTTATCATTATGATTCTGTATTTATATGTAGATTTTCATGTTTTTACACAATTATTATTATTTTTAATTTTTGATTATTGGGAATGTAAATTTTGTAATTCTTACTTATGTAATGTCATATTCACAAGTATATGTGAGTTTTGTTTTACCTGTGTAATTTATCTATTCTGATTGAGCGTTTGCCATGATTTAGGATAAAGGTCACGCCTCCATTTGTGTGCTATGTTTATGTCTGATGTTTGTTTTGTCATCTAATTTTTTAACTACGCTGTTTGCTGGCGAATAGAGCAAGTTAGTGTTCGATGAGAGCATGACGAGGCATGCAATGCAGCTGTTCAAGGAGACCAAGAACACCCTCTTGTCCAGCATGTCGTCCTTGAGCAACAGATCGGTATAATCTCATTTTCTCCTTCTGTAGTTTAGTTCCTCCCTCTTTCCAATTTGGCACTATGTCATATAGCTAAAATTTGTGCATCTGGTACCTACTGTGTGTGTATATAGCCTAAGGAGATAGATAGGTTCTAGTATGCTTTTATTCTTTATTGCGCGTGGCTTAGCAAAGCGGGGAAGGCGAAGGAAGATGGTGGGTTCACACTGTGCCAGATCTCGAGGGCATTTTAAATTGAAGTAATGAGTGCACAACTTATGTTTTGTTGAGTAGCAATCAAGGTCCCAGTTGGGCTAAGCCGTGTATTGATTATGTTGATACCCTACAGCATTGTTGATTTTTTCAAGGAGATGTCGCAGTTCTGCGTAAAGCTTGGATATATTGTAGCTAGCATCTATGGTTCAGATTGGGAGAAGAGGCTTGAGGTATTTATGCAAATTTGGGAGTGTTCTCCCCTGTTTCCTAAATGATATCAGAATTGAACACATGTAGATGTTTGTCCTGTTACCAACTAATGCATTTCTTTGCTTCATGTTCATGTTCATTTTGTAATTCTTGCTTATGTAATGTCATATTCATGTTACGAGTATAAACTCATGTATTTACATCTAGATTTACATGTTTTTACACAATTATTTTTTATGTAATTTTTAATTATTGGGAATGTAATTTTTTTCTTTATTAATGTTATAATCATGTTCTAAGTACAAACTCATGTATATCAGTTTGCGAATTGCGTTAGATGGAGAGTTCTCATTTGTACATCAAGCTTAATTTTTTTTTGATTCATTTTAAGTAAATTACAGTCAATGGTTGTGAGTCAAATCCAACCTTGTTATGTACCATATTCCTCTCTTCTCTGTAACAACCATTACACATTCACAATCTGTCTTAACCAAAATGCTTGTTTCCCTCTCTAAATTTTCTTCATTTGTAGCACTTGGTTCACCTTCTTCTGTTGATTTGCCATATCTGTTGCATTTAAATATCACTCTTGTCACCTCATTATTCTTTTTCTTGTTGGTTTGTGATAATTGTGTGCAATAACAATTGAGAACCCTGATAAATATGCATAAAAGTTGAAGAAATCATGAGCATCTTTTGAACTTTTGAAATCCATCCCCATTTGCGGTATGTGTTTGTTGTCTATGGTCACATCATTTCCTTGGCTTGCTGCTATTTCCTCTCGAAGAAAATTTCTAGGTCTTCCTCGTTTATTACTTCATTTCCCTGTCCTTGATTTCCTGCCATATTGTCATTCTCAATTTCGTTTTTTGTTCTACAATTCTCTGAAATTGTTGTGTGGCTATCTGCTGTATTTTCTCCAACCTCATCCTGCAATGTTCCATATTTTGATAGTATGTAAAGTTCCATAAAAGTAATAAAAACGAAATGAAGGCCCAATAATGGCAGCCCGTTAAGAATCCTGACCCGTTATGTTTGATGGGCTCAATAACATGTGCCATGTTTCATTTTCGTGTGGCAACGTGGAAGCAATCCAAGTCAACTTGGTTTTCATCCAACGGTGCAGAATCTGACTGATTTCCGAAAAAAAAATCAGTCGTATGTTATATAGAATATAGTGTTTTTAAGGCGTTTACTTAATTCATATGCTCGTTAGCGCATATATATCGATCGATCGATCGCTCGCATGGATGCATGCGCGTGCGAATCAGGGGCAGAAGATGACCCGGTAGTTCTTTGTCGAGGCGGTGTGGAGCTTGGTGTTGTCGGAGGAACAGTCGCCTCCGGCTTTGTCGGCAGCGGCAATGGGGACCCGAGTCGCCCGACAGAAGGCCATCGGCACGTTGAACCCGTCGATCACCGAGATGTCGTAGTAGTCTGTGGCGCCGCGAAGCGTGAACTCCGCCATTGGCGTCGCGGCGCTTCCGAGAGGCGCAGTGAACGCGCCGCTTCGATCGCCCCAGCGAAATTTCGCGCCCGTTGAAGGAAGCGGCCGGTGCGGCCCGATCTGGCGGCGGCGGTACTGCGCGGGATGTTGAGGGTCCACGTCGGCGAGGTTCATTGCGTCTTGCCGCCGACCGATGGCGGCGAGCCACACCGTGTAGGAGCATTGGCTCACGACGGAGAAGGTCGCCAGCGTTGGCGCCGCCATGGCGCGACGAGGAGCATAAGGAGCAATCAAGAGGCGGTCGAGTCGCCATTGTCAATGGTTGTGGTTGATTTCCTACTAGCTACTTGGAATATTGTGTGTGCTATACGAGCTAGCTAAATTTGGGATCGAGGTTTTTTTATCGAGCGTTTTTTTACGGACCAGCCGATGCAGCCGATAATCTGAAATTTTTAGCTAAATTTGGCCAAAAATTTCAAAAATTTTTTGAATTTTTCGGATTTTAAATTCAAAAAAGGGTCAAATTCGAACAAAAATCATCAACTGAGCTAGTTAGCATGGTAGTAAGATTTAGATGGGCTTGTATTACTTCACTCATTCATCAAGTGAACAAAATTCAAGCAAATTTGTTTTTTTTTGGGTAAATTTCATCCAAACTTCAAATTTCGGAACCGATTTGAATAGCTACGGGGGACCGATAGAAACGATAAATCGGAAAAATCGCCGATAACTGGACGATATTTTAATCCCTGGCTGGGATATATTGATGTGTGGGCTTAGGAGGGGGCATGCGTATTTATAGATGGCCGGGGAGGGAAAAGTCAAGATCGGGAGAAATTACACTGTTTTTTTTGTCCTATAGCAATAATCTGTACTTTTTTCGTTGATAAATTGTACAGTTGTTTTGACTAGCCTGTGCAAGTCGCTGTTAAGCCCTTGGAATTCTGCGGCTCGCCGGAGCCATCACGGCGGTCGTGCACCTCACATCCTCGATAAGGCATGCCCATCCACCATCGATAGAGTAGGAGCAAGCCTTGCAGAGGAGCAAGCACAGGAGAGAGATAGTAGGAGTTGCCAGCCGTGCACTCGGCTGAGCTGCGGCCAAGCACTGAGCGCACTGGAATAGATTCGTCTTGAAAATTACTTTAATAGCGTTAAAGTTTTATTGAGTTTTACAAATATATTATGATAATAATTAATAGTTAAAACTACATTTTAGAGATCATGTCGATTCAAAGCAACCTGTTTTTCTGACCAATCACTGAAGGCTGCAGCGGGTGTGATTCAAAACACAAACAATCAATGCTATGGCGGCAGCGGAACAGAGGCACAACGCAAATTAATTCAAAGCAACTTGTTTTTGACCAATTACTGACACCTGCATGCAAGCAACAAAGGTTCCGGCCCGGATTAGATAAAGCAAGGCAAATCTCTACTACTAAAAAAATAAAACTGAGTGATCGTCCGTTCTTCTACCACCCACGCCGCTTTGCCTAGCGTGAATCCAGAAAACGAGCTCCCTGGAAAGCTCGTTAAGAAAACGAGCTTGGCGCAGCTCATTAAGCTAACGAGCAGAATATCAGACTCAACTCGGCTCGTTAGGCTCATTAAGAAAGTTAAGATATCACAGCTTGAGACTCGTTAGGCTCTTTAGACTCGCTAAAAAGGAAAATCAGCCTAATACAATTTTTAAAAAGTCAAGAGATCACAGCTTAGGGCTTGGGGCTCCTGGATCGCTTAAGAGTTCTTTGGGTTGAGTGGCTCAGTACTCTTGCTCAAGCTGTCTTTGGTTTTTAACGAGCTTAACGAGCAACTCGCGAGTCAGCTCGAACTCGGCTCGTTAAGAAAACGAGCTAAATTGTCGGTTCAGCTCAGCTCGGCTTGTTAAGGGATCAAATTCAAATCGAACTGGCTTGCGAGTTTCGAGATTTTTTTCACCCTTACTTACGACACCTCGAGCTCTTGCCACCTCCACCTCTAGCGCCACCCTATGGCACCGTTGACTTGGACGGCCCTCCACCATCTCGCTGGTTCCTCCGTTATATCATGTCCTTCCAGAATAAACGACAGCAATTTCCAAATCTTACACTGTCCTTACACTGTCAGTACACAACGTGAACGTTTCATTCGAAATTGGCAAATAATCTGTACTGTTTATATATATATATATATATATATATATATATATATATATATATATATATATATATATATATATATATATATATATACAGTTGTTTTGGCTAGCCTGTGCGGCTGTGCCTCTCGCTGTTAGGCCCTTGGAATTCTGCGGCTGGCCGGAGCCATCACGGCGGTCGTGCACTTCACCTGTCGATCCACCATCAATCGCATATATATACTGTCGGATCTAGATTTTTAATACCGAATCTTCCGTGTAAATCTTGTACTATTTCTGGATCGAGAGATAGCACTTATAGACACATTACTGAATTATTTCCAAACTTTGAGACCCTTAATTAACTGTAAGAGTTTCCAAACAAACCTTGCAGAGGAGCAAGCACAGGAGCGAGACAGAGTAGGAGTTGCCAGCCGCGCACTCGGCTGAGCTGCGGCCAAGCATTGAGCGCACTGGGATCCCATCGTATGGGTATCGAAAATTACTTTAATAATATTATAGTTTTATCGAGTTTTACAAATACATTATGATAGTAATTAGTAGTCAAAGTTATATTTTAAAGATCATGTCGATGTCCAAAGCAACTTGTTTTTATGACCTGCAGCGATTCAAAACACAAACAATCAATGCTATGGCGGCAGCGGAAGAGAGGCACAAGGCAAATTAATACTAGAGAACAAGCATTACACGCTTGCTACGTACCAAGTGAAACAAGGGAAGAAGAAGAAAAATCTGAGCAGAGTACAAGACAATCACGCGAACTAGAAAAAGGCATCCACATTAAGCACTGAGCAGTGGACTGCAAGAGTGGCGTTTATTAGATAAAGCAAGGCAAATCTATACCCTCTCCGTCGTACGACACCTCAAGCTCTTGCCACCCTATGGCACCGTTGACTTGGCCGTCCCGATCTGCCGGTCCACCATCTCGCTGGTTCCTCCGTTATTTCATGTCTTTCCAGAATAAACGACCGCAATTTCCAAATCTTACACTGTCCTTACACTGTCAGTACACAACGTGAACGTTTCATTCGAAATTGGCAAATAATCTGTACAGTATATATATATATATATATATATATATATATATATATTGTACAGTTGTTTTGGCTAGCCGGTGCCTCTCGCTGTTAGGCCCTTGGAATTCTGCGGCTGGCCGGCCGGAGCCATCACGGCGGTGGTGCACCTCACCTGTCCAATCACCATCGATCGATCGCATATACTATACTGGTCGAGCCCATATTCCATAGGCACTGAAGGCTTAATTATATTTACCATGGATGCACAGCACTACATGTATTATTTCAAGACCTTGTACGACCAACAAGATGCATGCCTCTCTTTTCCCAGTCTTGAGACCTTAGAGCCCATATTACTGTAGACTGTTGTACATGCTCTTAGGAAAAGACCTCGCAAGCCCGGGGAGCATTCACGTCAGCGCTTTGGTGAAAAACCTTCGTGCTTTTCGCAATTCTGTTGATGTCCTCGTTGGCCAGGTCCGTCGATCTTGCGCCAGGATCGCTCGCGATTCTACGGTCGGGTCATGCAAGCCTCTGTAAGCTAAAGGTGAAGCTTCCCCAGATGATTTAAATCAATCGAAACAACCTATATATCTAGCATTAATATTTGGACAACACAACACCAAACTTAAGGAGTATCAATACATGCAGGGGCGGAGCTAGCTAGCAATAGCTCAAGCTTTAACACTGATAATATTTTCAGATCTCAGGTTATAGCCTATCAAGTCCGAAACTTAGATCCGCCCCTGAATACATGCGGTTTGATAGGCTAGGTTAGGGTCGCACCCAAACCGACCTCTTCCCTCCCCTACATGCGGATGCGGTGGCATTTAGATCCTTGACCGTGCGGTGCGTATATGGCATGCCAAACGTGATCGTGGAAAAATGTTTGCAGCCTATCTTGTAGACGCAGCCAAGCCTTACTAGCTTCCAACTCGGCAACTCCAACTCCAACTCCGACCCGTGAAGCTGCTATAAATACCTAGCTAGCCATCACTCCATTCTTCATCGCTAGGAGCGTTGCATGCATACGCCTACCATCACAAGTCGATCGAGAACAGCAGCAGCAACCATGGCATCTGTGGCCACGTCCTCTCGCGTCCTCCGCCTCCTCGCCCTCCTCCTAGCCGTCGCCGCCACCGACGCGCCACCATCTCCGTCGTCAACCGGTGCTCCTACGGTGTGGCGGGCGCCCTCCCTGGCGGCGGGCTCGGCTCGACCGGGCAAGTCCTGGGCCATCAACTTGCCCGCCGCACCAGGGCCGCCAGGCTGTGGCGCGCACCGGCTGCACCTTCGACGGCAGCGGCCGCGGGCGCTGCGTCACCGGGCGACTGTGCGGGGCGCTGGCCTGCGCCCTGTCCGGGCAGCAGCCCACGACGGTCGCCGAGTACACGCCGGCGCGGAGGGGACCTGGACTTCTTCGACCTCTCCGTGATCGACGGGTTCAACGTGCCGATGAGCATGCAGCCGACCAACGGCGGCGCCGGATGCAGCAAGGGCCGCGGGCCGAGCTGCGCCGTCGACATCACGAAGCAGTGCCTCCCGGAGCTGAAGGTGCCCGGGGGGTGCGCCAGCGCGTGCGGCAAGTTCGGCGGCAAGTTCGGCGGCGACAGGTACTGCTGCCGGGGGCAGTACGAGCACAACTGCCCGCCGACCACTTACTCGCAGTTCTTCAAGGAGAAGTGCCCCGACGCGTACAGCTACGCCAAGGACGACCGGAGCAGCACCTTCACCTGCCCCGCCGGAACCAACTACCAGATCGTGTTCTGCCCATAGATACATACATCCATCCATCGTAGACGAAAACCAGTAATGCTATATATGGCCACAGTTGCTTACATAAATAAGCCTGTACTGCAATAAGGACTCCGAATGACGTGCATGGCTGCGTGCGTGTGTGCATGCTCATGAATAAATTAATAAATAAATCTCAAGTTAAGCTCCTAATTTCGCCAGGTAGGTACTAATAGTACTGTACGATCGATGTTGAACCAATCTTTTCAGAACGACCGAATACTTCTCTTCATGAATCTGCCACTAGTAGCCTGCGAGGCATTTCCTGGCAGAAGTAAGGAACAAAGAGGGGATTTGATATAGACCCATATGGAAGTGAGAGGAATTGACTATTGAGAGAAAGGAAGGATTGTGTGTATGACAGGCTAGCCCCACCTAGGAGTGGAACCCCGAAACATATCTTCATCAACAGCTGTACTGATAAAGCTAGTAATCTAAATCCATCTCACTTTCATTTTACCATGTAATGTTAAAGCAAATAAGCAAGAATGATTTAGTAATAGCAGGGAAGGACGTAGTCTTCTTACATGTTGGATAAATGGACCTTAACAGAAACCACCTTAACCATATAATGTTAAAGCAAATAAGTAAGAATGATTTAGTAATCGTATGGAAGGACGTAGTCTTCTTACACATTAGATAAATAGACCTTAACAGAAACCACCAAGGGACAATAGAACATGCGCATATGGCACAGTTAATCCATTGTCCATAAGTAATTCCATATCAAGTAAGTTAATCCTTTGTCCATCAGTAATTCCATGTCAAGTATATGTAGGACTACAAGTAATTTCTAAGACAGTTGCTTCAATACTGCCTAGCATTCACATCTAAGAATACCACCTTGCATTATGATGAAAACGCATAACAGAAACAAAGCAAGCACAAAAGAGCTGATTTGTTGGGGTGGCATTGAAGTGATACATGTAGTGTGGTTGTTAAAAGAAAACGATGTGCATGGGATAAGATGGTCAGAGCAATAGCTAGCAATCGAAAAGAAGCTCAATGGAACTTTGCTAAAAAACCGAACCTCAACATACGAACGAGCAAACAAGATCTCAAAAAATAGACAAATATGTTTTGCTGCCTATTTTTAATCCCAGAACCACTGGAAACCTCTAAAAATTTTCTGTAGTATCAACTTGCAATACATTTTTCACTTAAAAGGAATTCATAAAGAGCATCTAGGCAGATCTTCGGCACATGATTCTTTTCCCGTGAGCACCAGAACTCATGCATGTGATCAGGACTACTTGAGCATCAAACTATGGCAGGCAGGCAAGCGATCCGTAGGACCATATCTCACCTGTAATTAGAACCGATCGGTGTCGTGTAGCCATATAATTGAGTTAACATAGAGAATAAAAACACAAGGCTTCTCAGATCCTGCAACTATTGATGGGCCATCTCAATTCAGAGTATGATCTCGCTTCTTCAGAGTATGATCTCAGCCGTTTAATTTCTTAATCAGACAGTGACCAGATGGACTGCGCTCACTGCAGCCGCATCCATGCTTACACACTACAAGCAAGGTCTAAATATAATAGACAACTATTGGCGTTGCCATTAGGTAGTGTTTTCGTAATGTCAACACAGCTGCAAATGACCATGACTTATATGCAAATGCTTCTAGCAACGACCTAAAACAGGAACATTCCTCTATAGATCAGAGACATTCCACATTTTCACTAGCAGAAATGATAGCTACGGCGCTACCTAAACTGAGGAACACACAAAGCACATGGTGAACATTGACCAATTTGACTCTACATCA
Organism: Phyllostachys edulis; assembly: GCA_036346405.1. Classification (NCBI taxonomy): domain Eukaryota; kingdom Viridiplantae; phylum Streptophyta; class Magnoliopsida; order Poales; family Poaceae; genus Phyllostachys; species Phyllostachys edulis. The sequence continues at coordinate 2,562,386 of CM070567.1, read as the reverse complement.
TACAAAATTCACCCACAAATTCAAGCATAGAGCAGTACAGAGACAAGGCAAGAGAACACAACATGTACCTTGGCGCAAATTCTTTAACTTCAGTGGGATCATTCCCCAGCAAATCCATCCACTTCACATTGCCTTTCACCACATTCTTGTTGTTCGCACAATTAGCCCTCTTCAATCTACTCTTGGGAGCCACTGCCACCACCACCTCCTTACTGCCCTCCTCATCATCGCTGGCCACCGTTGTCTCAATCTTCTAGACCTGAGGCAGCCTGTCCTCGGCGACAGCGGCGACACCGGTCAAGCTTGGAGATGCAGTGACGGCATCACTACTTGCATCGTTTTTGGATTTAGGGATGCACGACAAGTAGCACAAGGGAGGAGTACAGTAGCTCTCACAGTGGGAACTCCTCATCAAAAATGGCGAATTGGGGAACTGAGCTCCAGGAAAACCCATCACATAGATCAAATCTCCCATGGGGGCGGATCAAGAACGGCCACCGCCACCAGAATGCGAGTTGTAGGGGGCAGCGGCCGGGCGTGGGCGTGGGGGCGGTGGCCGGGCGCGGGCGTGGGGGGAGGGGAGTGGGTCAGGCATAGGTGGGCGGAGGGGCTTGGGGGGAGGGGGCCGAGCGCGAACTAGCCTAGATGGCGACCCAAAGGGGATAGGAGGGCAGGCGTAGAGGCGAATGGGAGGGGACCGAGCGCGCGGGCGGCGGCTGGGCACGGATGTGGGGGGAGGGGGTTAGTCATGGGGGCAGTGTCCGTACGTGGAGGGGCGAAGGGGAGGGGGCTAGGCGCGGGGGTGGATGGAAGGGGACCGGGCGCAATGGCGAACGAGAGCCGGGAAGGGGAGAAGGGGAATATCAAACCAAAGCAACGAGAAGCTAGGCGCTCAAAACAAAAAAAAATGATAAGAGGGCCGGGAAGCATACCAGCAGGGCTGGCCAAACGGGTCGCTTGGCCCAGCACGGCACGGGCCTGGCTAGGCATGGCCCGTTTAGGCACGGCCCATTCCAGCCCAACTACTATTCGTGCTGTGTCGGGCCGGCCCACGAGCCAAGGTGGTAGCCAGCACTACTGTCGAACGTTCGTGTCGTCTTTGGGCGGCCAAAGCCTATTTAGCCCGTCGGGCCAAATGTGGCCCGTTTGGCCCATCAGAACAAAAACAAAATCCAGAAAAATTAGAAAAATGTGTAGAATTCAGAAGCAGGCATGAAAAAAATTTTTAAAAAATGAGACAATCATATTGAAAATGTAATAAAGAGCTTTATTAATGTACAACTAGCTGCCTCGTTAAAACCTTTGCCAAGTAAAAACTCAAAATAAGAAAACCTTGGCAAAGGAAAAAGAGTACAGCCTATAGCTCTACAATTCTACGTATATGATACATCTTTTTCTATGTGTCGGTGTCATTGTCTAAGTACAGATTTTCGAGCACCTCCGATAACTCTGGATTTTCCACAGAGTGTTGTGTTCGTGAATCAGCTTGTTCCCAATCCTTCATAGTTAGAAGGATCTCCACCATCTCACTTGTGAGACTTGATCTTCTCTCCTCTAATATTCTTACAAAAAGACTGAAAGCAGACTCGGAGGTAACCGTAGAGACAAGAACAGTTAACACATCACGTGCAAGTATGGATAGCACAGGATATCTTAACTTATGGGCTTGCCACCATTGCAAGATGTCGAAGCGTTCTGAGTTGAAATCCACCGTATCGCTGTCCAAATAGGTGGATAGTTCTCCACTCCTAGCTTGTGGGTCTTGGCTGAGCAGGCATTGGTGTAGAAAAAGAAGAAGAAGCTCTAGACCTAAACCTAGAGGAAAAGGCACCGAAGATCGTGCCCCACATATTTGTCTTCCCACTTAAGGTAGGGGGCTACTGAAGGTCATTGCGAACGGACTCCCCGGAACCTATTTTTATACCTTTGGTAAACCTCGTATAATCGAGAACGAACTTCTACAAAATAGTCAGTATAGTCTAGCCCTATAGCATCACTAAGAAGATCAAGTACAGTACCAAATGCATCAATTTTAGCCCTAGGATCTAAAAGAAATGCAAATGCATATAGGTAAGTGATTTCTCTCTAATATTTAAGGTATTTAGATTTCATAGAAACATCAGCATCGTGTAAAACTAAGTCATTTTCAAACATTTTCAATTGAGTAGCAATTCGTAAAATAGTACGCACAATTATAAGAGATGTTGGATAGTAGACAGCGGACACAACAACAGTTTCCTCATAATTTAAAAAAAACGATAGTATCTTCTCAGTAACGAACCACTGTTGCTCAGTTAATAGTATAGTATCGTCAGTGCTAGGATAGTGTGTTTGAATAAATACAGAAAAAGTGCTCTTGTATGGTAAAAGATTCTTAAGCATGAGGTAAGTAGAGTTCCACCTTACCTCCGTGTCCAAACCGAACTTTCTTGGACATACACCCATCGCCCTGCATAAGTTCTTATATTGTGCTATTCTTATGTTAGAATTATTCAAGAAAGAAATCGCATCGCGAAAAGTTTTAATATACGGACTCAACCTCTTCAAACCACATTTGACTATAAGGTTGATAATATGACAAGTGCATCGTTGATGTAGCAAGAAGGAATCGGCATATGTACTCAACACTAGAGTAAGAATGTCCATGGCCCTAGAGTTTGAAGCGGCGTTGTCTAAAGTAATTGCGAATATTTTTTCTGTAAGACCAAAGTCTTCCATGACTTTAATAATACAGTTCGCAATATTATCCCCCGTGTGTTCTACATCAATTAATTTCAAAGCTATAATCCTTTTCACCATTACCCAGTCATCATTAATATAATGCGCAACTACACTAAGGTAATCCTCCCTAGCCTGATCACTCCATATGTCCAAGGTCAGGGCCACCGAAAATGTGCACGTATTAAATAGTTTCTTTATTTTATTATGACATTCATTATAGTATTTCACTAGATCCCTAGTTGTTATCTGTCTAGAAACGAAAGAAAATCTAGAATTATGCGCAGTCCTAATGTAATTTTGGAAATAAGCAGACTCGCCAAAGCCTAACGGTAAATCCTCAGAAGCAATTAAACGACAGAGAGATTGGCGGGCTACCTGAGGATCGTAGTCCCAGCTAGATACCGTACCATCGGGGTTGTATTGCAGCTACGTCTGCCTCATCATCAATCCTTACTTGGTTCGACATCTTGTAGCATGTCTAATCAAGTGCTCTGTTCCACCTGTAGACTTTGCAGACAATTCATGGCGACAAATTTTACAAATAGCATATGGTACCTCATTTCCCGCTGCGTCTTACTTGGTTGTCCTGTTGAAATTCTCCCACACTCCCGATGTAGACGGCATCGACCTCTTTGCTCCGATTGCCGTTGAGCCTGATGCTGATGTAGAGCCTGATGACGGAAGTCCACCTTGCTCCTCCGGTGAAACCTCTGGTTGGTTTGAGGCAGCCGCAGCCGCCTCTATAGATGTAATTTCCTCTGATGAAAGTCCGCAATCACCAAGAGCAAAGCTGTCGTAAGGACTGTTCATAATGAAAACTGCAAAATCGAAACTAACACTATTACTACTTTCATCTTAGCATAACAACAACTAACAATAAAAGTATTACAAAAATGGTATTGTACCTCCATCGCTAACTTGCTAACGAAAATTGAAATTTCTAAATTTTGGCACAAATTTTTTGAATTTTGCCAAATTAGCTCAACACGGATTTGAATTGGTACAACACAATTTCAAAGAGAGAATGGAGAATGAATGGGTGCTGAATGAGGGGGGTATGGTGGCTATTTATAGAAAAAAAATCGAAATGTTTTGATTTTTTTTTGCTATTTTTTAAGACCCCAACGGTCAAAAACCCCATAACGGCCGAATGTTTCGAGCCGTGTCATGCCGGCCACGGCCCACGGGCACGACACAGCCCGGCTTGCCCCTGTGCCTGTCCTTCTTCTCCCCCAACCCCCTCTCTCGCCTCACCGTCTTGCCCCACGTCTTGGCCGGTGCCGCCGGCTCCTCGCCCGCTCGACCCGCCGCCTCCTCGCCTCCCCGACCCATTGCCTCGGCGTCGTCGCCGACCCATGCCTCCTCGCCTCCCTGCGACCCCCGCCTCCTCGCCTCCCGTGACCCGCCGCCTCAACGTCGTCGACAAACCCCCCGGCCGGCTCTCGCCTCCCCACGTCCACGACCTGCCGCCTCCTCGTCGACCCGCCGCCTCGACCACCCCACCGCCTCGTCGCCTCACATGACAGCGCGACCCGCCGCCTCACTTGGCAATGGCGACCCGCCGCCTCCAAGCCTCCCATGACGGCGCGACCCCGCCGCCTCCTCGTCGACCCGCCGCCTCGTCGACCCGATCACCTCGTCGACTCCGCCACCTCAACGACCCCGCGCAGCTCCGTGCGATGCCCTCCTCCTCCCTTCGCTCCGGCGGACCACGTAGCACCGTGCGCCGCGACGCCCTCCTCCTCCCTCTGCTCTGGCGGTGCCGCCTCCGGCCCTCCGCCTCCAACTCCCCGTAGCCGTGCCTCTTGGGCCACACGGGTCGTGCCTAAACCATCTTTGGTAGCCCACGTGACGAGGCGACGCCCAAGCACGGCAGGGATCTCATGTCGGTGGCATGGCCTATGAACAAGTCTTGAGCCGTGCCATGCTTGAACTGGGCCTACAGTGTTGTGCCTCATGCAGACCCGGTAGGTCCGGCCCATTTGGCCAGCTCTACATACCAGTGGGCAATCGGACGGCCTAGGAGAAAATGGGCACGTAGCGTGTCTCTCCTTGCTTCCTTTTTCGCTCTGTTTAACCGGTAGGATTGTTATCATTAGTGATTCATATAATAGTTTAAGTTTAATGATTGGTATAAAAGTTCAAGTTAATTTATGGGGTTCTTTGTTCTAAATACTTTTATGTAACTTTATTATTATTATTTTTATAAATATATATCGCGCTCAGAGGCGGGCTCTTTCGAGTGCACTGCACTTTCGGCAAAGCGACTTTGCACTTTCGGCAAAGCCTTTGCCGAAAGTGCAACACTTTCGACAAAAGAGCCTCCGTCGAATCTCCTTGCTTCCTTTTTTCGCTCTGTTTAACCCAGTAGGATTGTTATCATTAGTGATTCATATAATAGTTTAAGTTTAATGATTGGTATAAAAGTTCAAGTTAATTTATGGGGTTCTTTGTTCTAAATACTTTTATGTAACTTTATTATTATTATTTTTATAAATATATATACGCACTCTGAGGCGGGCTCTTTGCGAGTGCCATTGCACTTTCGGCAAAGGCAACTTTGCACTTTAAGCAAAGCCTTTCTTGAAAGTGCAACACTCGAAGAAAGAGCCTCCGTCGAATCTCCTTCCGGTAGAAATTTGCTTTCTTAGAGTGCCAAATTTCGGGCACTTTCGGCAAAGGCTTTGCCGAAAGTGCCGTCTTGGGCACTCGGCAAAGATTTGCCGTCGGTCCTAATTTTTTAATTTTTTTAAATTTTCTTTCTTAGAGTGCAATGGTCATTCTTTCGGCAAAGCGTGTTTTTTTTTTTTTTAAATTTTCTTTGCGAGTGCAATGGTCATTGCACTCGCAAAGCCATCTCTAAAATTGAACCGAAAAAACCCAAAAAAATAGCAAATTTTTTTTTAAATCGGGAGGCCCTCACCGGCCAGCGCTCACTGTCTCTCGCCGCCGTCAAAGTCGCGGCGTTTTCGACAAAATTCGCGTGCTACTGCTGGCCGGCGGATTCGAACCCGCGACCTCTCCTCGTCGTAACCCCTCTACCACTGCACCACACCATCACTTGTGTCTATATTCCCTTTCGGTTCCCAAAATATTATACAAAACCGAGTGTAAATTGCTTGTTTGAGGCCCTAAACGAATTCAAATCAAAAAGTTGTCAACTACAAAGTTTCATAACTTTTCGAGATCTACAATTTTCATTTAGGGAGTTTCTCCATCCGAGGTCGTTTACAAAATTTGAATTTCAAATTTAAGAAATTCAAACGTAGTTTTGCATGAAAAGATGATTTCAAATCAAAAAGTTATTAACTAAAAAGTTTCATAACTTTTCGAGATCTACAATTTTTATTTTGGTTGTTTTTCCATCCGAGGTCGTTTGAAAAATTCGAATTTTAAATTTTTCAAATTCAAACGCAGTTTTCCTTAACAAAACGAATTCAAATGAAAAAGTTGCCAACTACAAAATTCTATAACTTCTCAAGATCTACAAAGTTTATTTTGGTTGTTTGATCATTTGTTCATCCGAAATGGTGGTTCTAACATTGTTCACAAATTTTTGCCAATTCCACACTTTCGGTAAATCCTTCTTTGCGAGTGCCAAAAGCACTCGGCAAAGACTTTCTTTGCCGAGTGTAAAACACTCGGCAAAGATTTTCTTTGCCGAGTGCCAAAAAAAACACTCGGCAAATTTTTTTTTTGGGTTTTTTTTGCCCCATTATTTTTTCTTGACCTTAATATATTATTTAAAACTCCATGTTCAAATTTGGGACAATTTTGACTTTTTTCCTATATTTCGTTAGTTTTTTTGTTTCGTTGAATTTTATGGAATATTTCAAATTTGAATCTGCAGTGCATGGAATAATCGAATTTGGTCATTCAAAAAATGATATTCATGATATTTGGTGTATGTTGAGGCCGTATCCGGGAACTCACATGAAATTTCGAGCATCTTGTTGACGTAACATGACGAGGTACTGCGGGGAAAAGTGTATTTAAATTATATAAAATCCGAACGAAGTCCGAAAATGACGAAACTTGTCGGGGCGTCGTGTTATCGCATGTAGAGTCTATGGTAAAAAATTGAGAAGGTTTCGAGCAAGTTGCGACGTCGGATGCCTAAAACCCAGACATCTTCACATGACTCTATATGCGATAACAAGTGCGTTGGCTTGAGACGTACGTACGTACGTAGCCTGTAAACATTTCAATCTGTACGTGCTTGCGTAACGACGTAACAATACTGCAGACATATGGGGAAGATCAAGTTGGAGCAACTAGGCACGCACGGACGCGTATGCGTGTACGCGGAATGTAAGCATCGTACGCAGTGGAAACATATATACTAGCTACTACTTGTACACCTTATCTGCAGGAAACGCCGCATGCATTGACAAAATAGTCCTCCTCCGCGAACAAATTGGTGACACTCGTGCTACGCTCAAAATGCACGACAGGAGTTTTACCACGTCTCCACCGTGCAGTAGGCCACATGACGGTCTTTCATTCGGCGGCGGCCAGCCTGCCTCGCCCCCACTACCCGGCAACCGGCCTACCTCACCACCACCACGTGGCAGGTGGCCTGTCGCGTATCCACTGAGCGGCAGGTAGTGCGGGCAAGGCACCTGCCGCTCGGTGGGCGCGCGGTAGACCGGCTTACGCACGGTAGTGGCGCGACAAGGCCCTTTCCGTGCATTTTGATCACGGTAAGGTGCCATTTTTTTCTATTTCGTTGAGAGATGAGCCTTGAGACGTACGTACGTAGAGTCAATAGGGATGAAAATGGAGAAGGTGCTAGTGGGACAAAGTTAATATAAGGTGAGCTAGCAAATACATATTTAAATATCGTTTGTAATACAAATTGATACATAATTACGAAGAACAAAGTTAAAATGAGAAATATAATAAAGTAGTACCTTACTAATAGATGGTACATTTCGAAAACCCAGAAATATGCACAAGTAGCAATACTAAAACAAAATTCACTAAATTTGTGATGCAAATAATCGCAAATGTACTGAGAATGTACAAAGGGTGCGACGAGCAAGAGCCGGTGCTCTAGCCCCCTAGCGCTCCCATTGTGCACTACTACAAAACAGGCTATAGTAGACGCCCCATCACAGACGGTTCCTTTGGAACCGCCGTGTTGGGTCGTCCGACTTCCATGGATGGCGCTGGTCGACTATCACTGAGCAGTATTTTTGGAACCGCTGCTGTGATAATCCTAATCCTGAGCGGTTTTAGATTACAACAAATGCATGACTATCCTGAGCGGTTCTTATGTAGAACCGCTGCAGTGATAGAACCAATATCCTGAGCGGTTCTTAATAAGAACCGCTCAGCGATATCCTAGCCGCACGACACATCCCTCGCCGCTACCGCCATTGGCTGTGTCCATCAGGCGCCGTGATCGCCATCGCCTCTCTCGCCATTTGCTTGCCCCTCACCTCGCCGCTTTGGATCAAGAACTTGCCCCCCTACCGGGCTCCACTTAGATCTGCTCCAACATACTGCTGCTCCTCCCGGGCACCACACTGCGATGCATCGATGGGATGAGGAGCTCCTACTATGGGCAAATAGATATAGTAACTTCACCTCCAAACTTTTTTTTTCATTTTGGAATTTTCATATATATAGCCAAACAACGTGGCCAGTCGCTTACAAAAAGATTAAAAAACTAGAAACCTATCTAGTGGCGGAGGTAGGCTGCTATCTCCGTCTTCAATACTTAGGAGGCGGCGGCGTCGGGGGCGGACGGTTCATGATCGAACGAAGCCTGAAATGCGTCCACCCGCTGACGCGCTCGTTCGAGTGTCTCCCGAAGACCCTCGGACTGTTGAACCAAGAAGAATTGAGCCCATAGGCTCTCTTCTCTTGCTTGATGGGTCTCGGCCTGGTCGACTCGATCGCTTCTTGCCTCGATCATAGATCAAGTGACGGCAAGCCTCTTGGAGATGTGCAGCGTCATTTTGGAGGACCACGTCGGCGACGCCTAAAACTTCGCCGAAAGTGGGAGATCACCCGAAGACACGGCGGAGGAGGATGTCAAGGCGGCGAAGGTGGCCGTTACGCTCCGGCAAATTCTCGGACGGAGGAGGAGTGAAGACATTGTTGAAATAGTGTTCTTCCAAGAAGACGATTCAACGTCTGTGAGAGAGGTGCGTGTACAGGTCGTGTCTGTAAGAGAGACAGCCATTTACTTTTTGTGGAGAAAGAGGATCAAGGAGGTTGTGTGAAATTAATACATTGTAGAAGGGACACATCTATATATAGAACAAGTTCTAAAGCGGAGCGGAGGCGAAGAGATATTTGGGGGTCAGGCGGCGTTGGAAAATGAAGAGATGAAGCGGCGCCGTGTGATCGTGAGACGAAGAGACACATGCGGAAAATGAAGACGAAGAGACACGGGAAAATGAAGAGAGTTATCACAGACGGTTCGTAGTATAACCGTGCGTGAAAAGGAATCCTGAGCGGTTCTATTTAAAAACCATCTGTGATACGTTCCATATCACAGATGATTCTATTATAGAACCGTCGGTGTTACGTTCCATATCACAGACGGTTCTCATCACAAACCGTCTGTGATATACTTTTATAAGGCGGAAACGCTAGGGTTTTGCTCTCACTTGTCACTTCCTCTCCGCGCCCTTAGGCTCTCGCGCTCGTTCGCCTCCTCTAGGGTTTAGGGCTGCTTGGTAGTTCACCGCCGACCTCGACCTCGGCGCCGCCGCCCGACATTGGCGCCCCGACCTCGGTGCCGCCGCCCACGACCTCGGCGCCTTCAACCTCGGTCTGCCGCCCCGACCTCGGCGCCGACCTCGGTGCCGCCGCCCCGACCTCGGCGCCCCGTTCACCTCCCGGCCGTGGCCCGACATCGCCGCCTCAGGCCTCGGCCGCCCGTCCTCCTCCCGTGTCGGCCTCCTCCCTCTGCACTGGCCTTCTCCCCGCGCCGTCCTCCTTCCTCTGCACCGCACTTCTCCCCGCGCCGTCCTCCTCCCCGTGTCGGCCTCCTCCTTGCACCGTGAGTTCTTGTGCGGCATCCTCTCTATGAGTATTGCTCCTCTGTGGCGATTCGGCTTTGTTGATCAGTGGGCTTTGTTGACATGCTCTGTGATGAACTCATCTTATCTTGAGATTGAATGTGATAGTTAGTTCATACTTGAGCTCTATTGTATTACTTACTCTTGTCAATATGATCTAATGTTAATTGGTTACTTTCGGTTGAGCTCATCGTTACATTGCAAATTGATCGGTGGGCTTTGTTGACATGCTCTGTGATGAACTACATCTTATCTTGAGATTGAATGTGATAGTTAGTTCATACTTGAGCTTTATTGTATTACTTGCTACTGTCAATATGATCTACTATTAATTGGTTACTTTCGGTTGCAAATTTGACAGTACCTATATATGTAATTCTATTTTTGCAGTGCCGCCAGCAAAAAGATGATGAGTTATGTGCAATCTACATCTGCTATCATATGCAGCTAATCCTTAGAGCTAGGAAGAAGGATCCTGAGGTTTGTCAATCTCGAAATAATTATTTCCTTGTTGTAGGTGTAAAAACCAAACACGAGTGAGGGGGTGGACGTCGGCCGTCTGACGGGCCATCGTCCACGAGAGTAAAAATGACACGAGGATTTATACAGGTTCGGGGGTCCGAGAGGACCGCCCTACTCCTGTCGGTGAGCCAACGGGGGGTTACCTCTGGAGAGAGAGCCCCTGAGGGCTCACCAGTTTGAACATGTCTCTTTATTGCTCAAGAGAGCCATCCCCTTGTAAGGAGGGATACATGGGGTATTTATAGGCTCCTCAGCCTGTACAAATGACCAAAATACCCCTTGGGGGATGGCTATGCTATGAGTACAAGTGAGGGGTATTACAGTCTTCTATGAGCATAACTGCATCAACTGGACCCGTATACGTGTCTTCTGCAAGGCGGGCCCCATTAGTGTGACGGATGAATTATTCTTACAACACTAGCCCCCCTGCCCCTTGGTGTTTCGAGAAGAACGCCAAAAGGGGTAGTTTGAAATTGCGCTTTTCGTGGAGAGATCGTTATTTCGAAGGAGTCCAGTCGAATTTGAACGTTGTCTGCGTCCGAAAATGTGCTCCGAAAGCGCCATGCCCAATTGGATTACCGTTCTTATTCAACAGTTCTGGCCATTTATCCGTCTCTTTGACTGCCTTGGATTCTCTTGGACTGGCCTTTGAATGGACTGCTCAGTTGTCCTTGTATTCGGCTGCACATGGGGCAGTTGGTTTTAAATGGTGTCATCTAGGCATACGTGTAAAGGTGACCTGCACATGGGGCATCCTCTTGTTGTGAGGAAAAGAAAACAAGCTTCCTTCTGCTTTATAGCACCATGGCCGAACCCCACCAGGCTTCCAATCTTTCTTGGCTCCTTCCTCCTCAATCCCTCTCTCTCTCAGATCTCTCTCCAAGCTGCCATGGGGGGAAGGTCCCTGGCTCGGTCCCGCCTGGACCCCGCCGCCATCTGCGCCCCCCATGTACGCTCGGCGTCGCCCACTTCTTCTTCCCCTCCTTCAGGGAGCCGCCCGGCCGGCCAACCTACTCGGTCCTCCGGCCTGGCCGAGCAACAGCCGCCGCCGATGCTCCGTCTCCGCCACGCATACAGGCCACAGCCCTGCCGCGCTGGGCGGCTAGTCGGCTCGGCCCTCGCGCACCCTGCGCCTCCCTTCTGCGCGCCGGTGGCTCGGCCCGTGACATGAGTCGGCATGGTCCCGGTTCTATGGCACCGAGGCGGCGGCGACGAGGTAGCGGGCTGGTGGTCTTGAGGTGGTGCTCAAGTTGGCGCGGCACCATCCTGACGGCCAGGCAAAGGTGGCGGTGGCGGCACGAGGGTGGCGCTCAGCGGCGAAACTCCGGTGGAAGGGCGTTCGGCGAAGCTCCTATATGGCGTCTCCGCTGCTTTGCCTTATCGCGCGCTCAGTTGGTCCACAGTCAGCGCCTTTATCGGCTCCGACGCCCGGCTCCCAGCAGCTCGAGACCGATGCTCTCGCCCTGTCGCTCATGCGGCCCCGCGGTTTAGCCTCCGGCCGCCAAGCCCGGCCCAGCTTGGTCCTTCTCTGCCGGCCACGAGCCAGCACAGGGCCTCCCTTGGCTCTGCGCCGCCGCCATCGCACGACCGGTGGCTCCCCGCTCCCGGTGCTGCGACGATCACGGACGCCGCTCGGCTCCTCCTTCTGCAGGCGAATAGAGCAGCCGTTGATGCGGGCACGAGGCGTCGAGCGCTTCAGTACCAGGCGCAAAGCGCCGTCGAAAGCACGAGCGCCTGGCGCGCTCGAGCATGGGTCTTGCGAGGCGCCTGGCGCAGGCACGCTGAAAGGCCGCAGGCGTTGCCGGCGCCGGCGCTAGGTGCACGCAGCGTTGCTCTTGGCGTCTTGGCGAGGTGGTGTGGCCCCATGGCATGCGTTCTTAGCGGCGGCAGGCGGCGACGGGTTCTTGAGGTACCTTTGTTTGGTGTCGGACAAAGCGATGAGCTCGCGACCACTTGGCGGGCGTCATGGCTGTATCTCCTCCGCGTCGTAGGAAGCTGCGTGAGCTGCCGCGCCTTTGTTTAAAAAGCCTCCGCCTTTGTTTTTGTTGTAGTAGATTTCCTTTTTGTGTGTATAAACAGTGATTGCGGATGTGTTTTGCCTATGTGTATGTGTTAGCTTGTGTTTGCTTGTTGTTGGTGAATAATAAGCTTCGGGAGCGAGGCCCCGAGGTCACGAGGGCGCACGAGGCTTCGAGGCTTTAAGGGTCCCGAGGCCCCGAGGCCCCGAGGGCACGAGGGTGCGAGGCCCCGAGGGCACGAGGACACGAGGGTGCGAGGCTTCGAGGGTTCTGAGGCCCCGAGGGCACGAAGGCGCGAGGCTTCGAGGGTCCCGAGGCCCCGAGGGCACAACGAGGGCGCGAGGCCATGAGGGCACTGTGAAGGTGTGAGGCCCCGAGGGCACCGCGAGGGCGCGAAGCCTCGAGGCCCCGAGGGCACCGTGAAGGTGTGAGGCCTCAAGGGCATCACGAGGGCGCGAGGCCTTGAGGGCACCATGAGGGCCCAGGTGTATGTGATCGTTTGTCTTCGGTTGAGCTTGTAATCTGCATAATATAAAGATCAAAACTGGAAACTTCAACTTTCTATGTTCTCTTTTCTCGAGGACTCGGCTTCGGAGAAAGGCGACGTGGTCGACGACTCGACTTCGGAGAACCGCTGTGCACATCGCCAGGGCGCTCGAACATCTGGCTGCAGGGCACCAGGCGCTGCGAGGGCGCCGGGCACAGGGTATAGTCAAGGATGTCTACGTAACACACGCGTATAGCGAGCGAGTATCCAACATGCCTCAAACCACTTCTAGTGGGTTGGTGGCCAAGCGCCCGGGGCAAGGGGCTCACATGCGCCCCTCGTGCAAACTTGTCGAAGTATAGATCATTTTCGACGGGAGGTGGTCGGATTCCTTAACAGTGTAGCCCCCCTGTCCCTTGGGCACTTGTAAGGGTGCCCAAAGGGTAAATAAAAATGATGAGGTCTTGTATCTTGAAATGTAGACACTCGAGATCTAGCCAAACTCTGACTCGGTGCAGCGCGAGGCACGAGAGCTGAGGAATATGCGTAAGGGCACCCGTGACTTAGCCAATTTCGGCCTGGTGGGTACATGGGTGCCCAAAGACTTATGCTTATTTTGTACTCCATATCGTGTGAGTGCTCCACGTGAGGCGGTACTAAATTGGCGCTTCGCGTTGGCCCTTCGTGTGGGTAGCTTTTGTTGCTCCATCCACGAAGATGAAGTCTTGAATCTTTGAGGCACCCACCGAGGCACAACCCTCGGGCGAGGTGCATCAAAACGGCTCGTGGCGAGCAAAGTCATAGACGCGAGACCAGCCCACCTGACCTTCTAGGCGGGCGGCGATCGGTCGCTGGGCTTCGTGTAGACGAAGTCGTGGACGCAGACCATACTGCCGAGGATAGCCTTCGAGGTGGAAGGCATGTTGAGCAAAACCTTTGTAGGCGAAGTCTTGACGCGAGGCCGCTTAAGCCGAGGCATAGCCTTCGAGGTGGCGGTGCGTCAAAGCGAAGCCTAAGTAAACGAAAACCTTGGGCCAGGTCACCGAGCCGAGGCATCGCCTTCGAGCCGGTGCATCGAAGTGAAGCCTATGTAGGCGAAGTCATGGAGTCTTAGACGCGAGGTCGCCGAGCCGAGGCATAGCCTTCGAGGTGGCGGTCGTCAGCGAGCCTAAGTAGACGGTTTTGGACGCGAGGCCGCCCGAGCCGAGGCATAGCCTTGAGGCCGGCGGTGCGTCGAGTGAAGCCTAAGTAGGCGAAGTCTTGACGCGAGGTCGCCGAGCCGAGGCATAGCCTTGAGGCGGCGGTGCGTTCAAATGAAGCCTATGTAGGCGAAGTCGTGAGCGAGGGGTCACGAGCCGAGGCATAGCCTTCGAGGCGGCGACGTCGAGTGAAGCTGGGGCGTGAGGCCGCCCGAGCCGAGGCATAGCCTTTGAGGCGCGGCGTCGAGTGAAACCTTTGTAGACGGTCGCCAGACGAGGGCGCCGAGTCGAGGCATAGCCTTCGAGGCGAAAGCGGCGTGTCGAAGTGAAGCCTATCTGGTGAAGTCTTAAAGCGAAACCACCGAGCCGAGGCATAGCCTTTGAGGCGGTGGCGCGTCGGGTGAGGCCCAAGTAGGCGAAGTCTTGGGCGCTGGCCACCGAGCAGAGGCATAGCCTTCAAGGTGGACGGCATGTCGGAGTGATGCCTAAGTAGGCGAAGTCTTGGACGCGAGGCCGCCGAGCCGAGGCATAGCCTTCGAGGCCGGGCGGCAAGGTCGGCGAAGCCTATGTAGGCGAAGTCTTGGACACGAGGCCGCCGAGCCGAGGCATAGCCTTCGAGGCCGGCGGTGCGTCGAAGCGAAGCTTAAGTGGGCGAAATTGTCCTCCTCTTGCTCCGTGGCTTGATGAGAGTTGTCAAAGTAGAACTCCTCAGAATGGTCGCGGTTCGAGCTAGAAACGTTGCAGCGACAGGTAGATAACACGAGTGTCTCTGCGGAAAAAAGAGAACGATCAACACTTATTTCTTGTAGCAAGATAACATTCGTTTGACATGAGCATTGATCGAAGTGTTGCCGAGGGACTAGTAGAGTCCCATCACTTTCGATACTAGGATCTTCGAGGTGATAGCCTTATGCGAGCATGATAGTCCTTGATCAATATTCGAGCCAGGTTGACGGTAGATGATTCGAGCTGCCAACGAGACTGAGTCATGGACATATCAAAGGGGTGGTCACGAGACTAAGTCGTGGGGCACCGAATGGCCCATAGGGGTGGTAGCCCCCCAGTGGACTTGGAGGCACCCATGAGGCTAACTCATGCGTATCTTGAAGGTGTGCCCACAGCACTAAGTCACAGGCACATCGGAGGGGCGTCCACGAGGCTAAGTCGTGGGGCACCTTAAGGCCCACAGGGGTGGTAGCCCCCCAGTGGACTTGGAGGTGCCCATGAGGCTAACTCATGGGCACCTTGGACGTGTGCCCTTGACAATGAGTCATGGGCACACCGGTGGCGCCCACGAGGCTAAGTCGTGGGACACTGAACTATGAGGGCAATGAAGCCCTTTTACCCCGTTGGTGGGTTTTTTGTGATAATCGGGAATGTATGAGAATGGTTAACCCTTGCGAAGCAATGGAGCTAGGCATGCGGGGACCCGGAGGTCATTTGGCGCGTGGCCTGGAGTCTAAGGGGGACGAGTCCTCAGCACATCTATCAACTTGGTACTGGACCAAAGTTGTCGCTCATGCCCTAGGTCTAGTAGGAAACGAGCCGCCATGGTGGAGGCGACGGACGCCCAAGTCACCATGGACTTTTGTTAGGGGAGACCGCGGAGGTCGTACACCCTATGCACCACGAGAGTGGTCGCTCATGCCCTAGGGCCAGTAGGACACGAACCGCCATGGTGGAGGCGACGGACGCCCAAGCCACCATGGACTTTTGTTAGGGGAGACCGTAGAGGTCGTACGCCCTACGCACCACGAGGGTGGTCGCTCATGCCCTAGGGCCGTGGGACCACGAGCCGCCATGGTGGGCGGCAGACGCCCGAGCCACCATGGACTTTTGTTAGGGAGACCGCAGAGGTCGTGCGCCCTCGCACCACGAGGGTGGTCGCTCATGCCCTAGGGCCAGTAGGACATGAACCGCCATGGTGGAGGCGGCGGACGCCCAAGCCACCATGGACTTTTGTTAGGGGAGACCGCGGAGGTCGTACGCCCTACGCACCACGAGGGTGGTCGCTCATGCCCTAGGGCCAATAGGACATGAACCGCCATGGTGGAGGCGACGGACGCCCAAGCCACCATGGACTTTTGTTAGGGGAGACCGCGGAGGTCGTACGCCCTACGCACCACGAGGGTGGTCACTCATGCCCTAGGGCCAGTAGGACACGAGCCGCCATGGTGAAGGCGATGGACGCCCAGGCCACCATGAACTTTTGTTAGGGGAGACCGCGGAGGTCGTACGCCCTATGCACCGCGAGGATGGAATCCCTTGGAGGGAAAGTGTCTTGAGAGCCCATACGAGATTTATATGTCGGGACTGTCCCCTAACAGTAGCGCGTTAGGGGGCAGGCCTCGTAGCGAGCCTTCATCGCTCGTGCCGCATGGATGTCATGCGTCCCGGGGGTGATGGTTGGCCCCAGAATCCTTAGCCTTCTGGCTGCGAGGGTGCCTTGAACTGCTCGCCTTTGGCTGGGCCTCGCATCGACCCACACAAGGGAGGAGGACGCGCATGGGAACCCCAGGGCATGTAGGATGTTGCCATCCCGAGGTGGATGGCCGATCTCAGCAGAGTGCTCACTGGGGCCCTTCAAAGAGCAGATGGGTCATCCACGAGATCTTGCCTTTAGGAGCCGGAGGAGGTCTCGTGGACTTAGAGTATTTTTTGGTAGGAGACATAGCCTTTCATCGATTAGCTCGTCCCCCACGGTGGCGCCAATGTTGTAGGTGTAAAACCAAACACGAGTGAGGGGTGGACATCGGTAGTCTGACGGGCCATCGATCCACGAGTAAAAATGACACGAGGATTTATCAGAGTTTGGAGTCCGAGAGGACCGCCCTACTCTGTCGGTGAGCCAGCGGGGTTACCTCAGGAGAGAGCCCCGAGGGCTCACCGGTTTGAACATGTCTCTTTATTGCTCAAGAGAGCCATCCCTTATGAGGAGGGATACATGGGGTATTTATAGGCTCCTCGGCTGTACAAATGACCAAAATACCCCTTGGGGGATGGCTATGCTATGAGTACAAGTGAGGGGTATTACAGTCTTCTATGAGCATAGCTGCATCAACTGGACCCGTATACGTGTCTTCTGCAAGGCGGGCCCCATTAGTGTGACGGATGAATTATTCTTACAACATTCCTAATTATAAATTTAAATATATATAGCTTACCACTTTACTCTTAATTGGTAGCGACAGGTCTTGGATTTACAATGTGATTCACTCGTTGCGGAAGAGATCAAGGACATTCGAGGGAAGCTCTGCACCTTTATCAACACAGAAATCATTAACGACAATGGAGAGTTTCACTCCATCGCCAACCGAGAGCATCACCCCGCCGACACCTCTCATGGTAAACAATTGTAATCCAGTTGTAACTATAGCGACAATACTTGAACAAATGCGATCTTTTGTAATTTATTTTGAGTAATGATCACTTTGAGTTGTCAACAATTGATTATCTCTAATGAATCTGTTTTTGTGCATGCTTGAATCTGTTTTTGTGCATGCTTGTTTTCAGAGGGCATAGCTAGCAATTCCTGAGGCTAGCAAGGAAAACAGCAAAATTGTGGTCAGGGGTATGAGCTATCACAGACGGTTTTTTGTTAAAACCGTCTTTGAAGGCAAGTATCACAGACGGTTTCTACTTAAAACCGTCTGTGATACGAGAATATCACAGACGGTTATAAAAACAAACCGTATGTGATCTGAGCATATCACAGACGGTTCTAAAGAAAAGCCGTCTGTGATATTCACAAATCACAGACGGTTTTTATTGAGAACCGTCTGTGATATGCTTGGATCACAGACGGTTTTTAATCCAAACTGTCTATGATACTAGCCTTCACAGACGGTTTGTTAGTAAAACCGTTTGTGATATTTAAATATCACGAGCGCTTTTTACCGCTCGTGATAATATCCTGTTATCACAGACCAACAAACATAAACGGTTCGGAAACCGTCTGTGATGACGGTTCCGAACCGTCTGTGATGTGGCTTCCTGTAGTAGTGGTGCATACGCCACTGCGTAGAGTGCAGGTAATATATACTAGTAGTACAATCCCAATTTTTCGGCGAATTGAAGCAACAAATACGGTTCACGTACTGCTGGTCCGATCGGGACGACGACTAGGGAGAGATTATTTGGGTCTTCTCGGGCCGTTGGGTTAGAGGGAGGAGGGATAAACGGTGGATGGCCCTCTTCTAAGGTCGTTGGATTCGGAGGGGTAATGTGTAGAGGAGGAGCCAGGAGGAGCCTCTATAGATTTTTTTTTTCCGACCACAAGCTGCTAGCTGGTAGTAGCTGTTTGGTAATTAAGTAGCAAGTGTACATACGCAGAGAATTTTTTTTCTCTTCGCTTTGGAGAAGAAAAAGAAAAGGAGGCGTACGTCTGGGAGAAATTCCACGCCAGTTGGAAGGCGTAGCCGTGGTAGCGCGTCTGCAAACGACGTGTGTCGATGTCCATTCTCCGTGCTACGCGCGCGAATTGATTCTACTCGTCGCGTAGTCAAAATTAATGAGAACAAGAATCGAAAAAAAAAATAAGAAGGGCAGACGGTATAGCAGAACAAATATCTATCTGTGATACGTATTATAGTTAAAACATATTTTTAGCAGTATTTAAATGATAAAATTGACATATAAACATGTAATTTCTTCATGTCATGTTCAGTTTTGATACACAAAGATTGATTAAGTTCTGACCAGACTGCAATGTGTTTCTCGCATTACGTGTCTCGTTGGTTTTATTTATTCTTCTTGTGCAAACGTACCTTGTGGGTGTGCACTGCAAATTGTAAATATGTTGAGATAGACCCTTGGTTGCATTTGATTATTCATAAATGGAAATTGTAAATGTGCCTTATGACTAGGGATGGCAACGGGGTCATTTCCCGACGGAGAGTGGTGGAACATCCTCGTCCCGAGAGAAGAAAAAATTCATGTTCTCAGTCCCCGTCCCCATCTCCGTCCTGGGGTGTTATTCTCCCCTGTTCCCCGTCCCCGTCGGGTCATCGGGGTCACATGGGGATCCAGACCTAAAAATTGGATCTCCAACCTCTCCTACACTGACACACATAGAGACAATAGAGTCAGCATTCCTAATGATTTAAACAGTGCTTATCAGTATCTCAAATAAAGAATTCCAACAATATTATTAAAGATGGTGTCTCAACCCCTAAGCAAATAAGCAAGTAAACCCTTAAAAATTTAAACAGTAGGGTAGTAGGCTAGTAGCCCACATATCATAATCAGGGCCTATGCAGGTAGCAGGGATGGAGAGTAGGGGAACAGCCCCAGTCCAGCTTCACCCGATAGAGAATTGTATTTGTATATTAGCATCCCCGTAGAGAAAGAAATAGCTCTAATCCTAATCCTTAATAAGTGAATTCACCGTCGGAGAACGATAAATAGGGCCATTGCCATCCCTACTTATGACTGATGGCGTGGTACAGCATGTGGGTGAATCTGTGCGTAAGTTTTGCTTACCTTCTCCATGGACTGCGACTAGAGTGGAATGCTTGTGTTCGGTAAACAAGAACATGCATGTGCTTATCTAACGAGTCTTCCAGCTTGTACTTCTTCTGAATTCAGATTTTGAATTGTTTCGGCAATTAAGTAGTTTAATTACAACTAATTACAGGACTAAAATACAAGTGAATTTGGTCCATTTTCCACTGTTGAAAATCTATAGCAAGTAGACCTCTGGGAGATCCAGATCCTCCGCGGTAATGCAGAATATCACTGTGTAAACAGCGATGTGTGTGAACAGTGCTCAGCAGTGGTAGTTATTAATTTGGACTTTTGCTTTTTAATCGAACGGTGAAAACCGCTTTCTAATATACAGTATTATAGATCCTCCGTGTTGAGATCTTCCACTCAAATGGTCATTTCCCACCTCTGGACCTTACAGTCAGGATGGGTCGTAGCAGTTTTTTTTCTTGAGGCTGGATGGGTCATACTAGTGAGGACTAAGGTCAGAAACTCCATGCATCCACAAGGACATTTTCTGCAACTGTAGGATTCTTGTAAGTTACTCAGGCCATACATGACTGGCCCAGCAAGCTTAGTTCTTGAATCTAACGAAGCTGGACTTCCCTGAGTTACTATGAAGGCCATCGGCTAAATTAGGCCCTCACGGTCCAGCAGCACACATGACTATGAAGCCAACACAAGAGACTAGCAATTTGCCTTCACTTATTGTACCTACACTATATAAGTCCTTTTGGCTCAGAAGGGGTGCCTGCGCTCCCGTATATGTTTGTGCGCATGCATCCCCGCTGTCGTGGCCGGTGACGGTGTGCTATTGTTTGCCATCGTCATCATGTTAAATAGTATTTTACATACACCGTTCATCGACTCACCGAGCCACCAAGAACAACAAAGAGTGACGATGGCGACGGTTGACACCTAAGTTTGAAGCTACGTGTGTTATGTTGTATCGTGATTTCATAAGGAAAAAATTGTGGAATTTTTTTGTGATAGATGTGATAATACATTTGAAGCAGTGAGTACGAGGTAAAAAAATAAGAAGAAACATTTAAAGAAAAAATGTTTTTAAGTGTTAAATAGTGTTTTCAATAGTATTAAATAGTGTCAAAACACTATTTGACCATTTTGAATCGACCGGCCGACAGAGCACCGTGCCTGTGGGGCCGAACCAGGCTGGTTCATGCCCCTGAGTGCCAGACTCGCCTTGCCCGTGCCCCTAGGGCTGGACTCACCGACATGTCGCCCACAAGGCGGCTCCAGTCCTCTGGAGTACGGATAAGGTGCTAGTTTTGCGTCTAACGCGGAGATGACCAAGTTTTTGCTATTCAGGACATCAAGAGTGTCATTTTAGCAACAAAAAAACTCGTTATTTCGATGATATTCTTCCGATTAGCTCACAAACCAGGCTGGTTCGTGCCTCTGAGGCCAGACTCGCCCTGTCCGTGCCCTTAGGGCCGGACTCACCGACGTGTCGCCTACAAGGTGGCTCCAGTCCTCTGGAGTACGGACAAGGTGCTAGTTTTGCATTTGACACGGAGATGATGCTATTTTTGCTATTCAGGACTGACGAGGATTAAAACCTCTATGTATTAATTTAAATACATAGAAAGACCATACGTCTCCATGGTCGTAACCCATAAAACTAGCGACCCCAATCGGTCGTAAGTATTTCGAGAGGTTACGATGGGTATCTGGTCGGACTAGGTTCCACCGGTGGCGCTTCGGAAATACTATGAGCAGTACCAATAACCGTATGATGAATGAAACACGTGCTAAACATCCCATAACTTACGATGACATACAAGACTCTGACGATAAATCACCTTGCGGTTAAATGTCTCACAAATACTTAACCGCAAGGCACTTAGCACATTGTTAACTACCTTGAACCTCCAACCAGTTGTAACGTTTCATCAGAGACGTCTTCTCCAGGGGTAACTGCCGTCCCTTCGGGAGTTATTTAATGGTGAAGCGCAGAAGACGAGGAGACAACAGCAGGCAACACAGAAGCCGAAGCAGTAGTATTCAGTACATTCAGTGTAATTGGAGATAGTCCCTAGTCAAGTCTTGTAAACCCAGTTCATATAAATAAAGAGCAGCCCCCATTCTCTTCGAAGATACTCTACGTCATTTTCCTCCTTTTATTTTCATAAGATCGGCGATTTGATCGTCGACAATTTGGCGCCGTCCGTGGGGAAGAAGACGTAAGTTTTTCAAGAAACTTTTGTTTCACAAATCCTCACCCAAATTCCAAAGAATCGCCAATGCGAGTATGCCCGAGTTTGGGACGAGGAGAATTGTTTCGACTTGGTGGACTACGCCGACCTCGACATGGAAGGATGCATTCGTGCCATGGAGGAAAATGGCAGATCATCCTCATCTTCCTCCTCCGCCGGCTCGCATATCGCCGACGATAGCGAGATCAGTCGGATGGACGAGGATGCGCCACCGTTACCAGTGGCGCAATCAGAGGAACCGCCATTCGATCGATTCGAATGTCGGGGATCTCTTCAAGCCCGGCCTTCCCGACCGGCAAAACAGGTGAAGAAATTTCAGCACCTTCACTCGAGAATCTCTATACCCTCGATGAAATTATGGCTGAAAGATACTCTCCTACAACTTCTGGCGATTCCAGGAGTCAACCGACATCTGGTAACGGTGTCGATGAAGCCTCCACTGGTCATAAACCACGTGGGGATATCACGCTCAGCATGCGATCGGCAGTACGCCGAATCAGGCTGAGGAAACCTCAGGGGGTGCTCATCTCCGACCGCTCTCCGTCGTGGAAACTTCTGGCAGAAGCCCTGATAAGCTCTCCATTAGTTATGATGGAAGCTCATCGGAAGATCAATCTTTGGGCACGAGGTCAACGCGATCGGAGATGAGAATCAAGATGCCTTGCGGGTCCTACACTCTCTACCACGCCATCACGTGTTATTAGAGATGATCCGGGTAGTCAAGCACCAATCGCCGGAGGCCAATAAACCGATCGATGTCCATCAACTAATTAGCTTTGCGCACCGCCCCACCTAGAATAGTTGATAGGGCGATCAAATCGAGGGTCGGTGAGAGTTCGGGTTTGCGTACACCTACTACCGGTCTGAACCTCCGAGACCTTCTGTGAATCTATACAAAACTTGCAACGCGTTCAAGATATATTAAATAATTCCATTCTGCTTTAGCAGAAACTCCAGGTTTTGTACAGCTTGTAGGCCAGATATCCGAAATTCTCCAGCAGACCATGCAGCGTACTGAGGCATATCGGGAACAAAGGGTTTCAGGGAGTCAAACTATGACTTCATCTCAACGTTCCTCCCTCAGCCGGGGACAGCATGGTCATACTCGGGAGCAATCGATGCCAAGGCTTTCTCGACGATTCCGACCAAGGAGTCATGAGGGGAGAAGGTTATTTCACGAAGCCACTCCCCCATCACGTCGAGAAGAACCATCGCTCGGACCGGACGATCTTCGGCATCGTCTCAATCAAGTAAGCGGTCGTAGACATCATACCAATGTCCACGACCGGATCGGCACACCGGAGTTCCAGCGTTCCAACCTTAGGAACCGGTCTCCGACCGATTACAATCCGGCACCTTCCCAGAGAAGGCGTCATGAATCAATCACAGGTTGTAGGGCTTTCTCTGCAGGGCTCCAAGCTGTGCGTTGGCCTAACCGGTTCCGACCGGCCAATTTGGACAAGTTTAACGGAACTCAAAATCCGTTGGAATTTCTCCAAATCTATACCACCGCCATCAGAGCTGCTGGAGGCGACGAGAATGTGATGGCCAACTATTTACCCACCGTGCTCGAAGGATCTGCCCGGTCGTGGTTGTTGAACCAACCGGTCGGAACAATCTATACTTGGGAGCAACTCTGTGACCTTCTGATTGCGGATTTTCAGGGTGCGTACGATCGCCCTGGAAAGGAGGATGATCTCCACCGAATTCAGCAAGGCTCTGATGAGACTCTACGTCAATACATTAAGAGGTTTAGCCAAGTTCGCAACTCTATTCCCGAGGTCGCAGAATCTTCCGTTATTCAGGCCTTCAAAAGCAGTGCGAGGAATCGGCAGTTCACGGAGGACATAGCAATGAACCCCCAAGGACAACCGTTGAGCTTTTTGATATGGCCGACAAGTATGCCACCGCCAAATAAGCAATCGAGTGGTCTTGAAGCCATTGATCGGAAAGACAAGATTCCTCGGCCGGCCTAGACAAATCGAGAGAAAAGAACAAGAAATCTCTCAAGAAAAAGAAGAACCGCAGATCCGACGACAAGGAGGTCCTAGCTGCGTTCGGATAAATTCATGAAGGGCAAAAGGACTACACCGGTCGGGGAAAACGAAAGCTCTGAATCAAGGATCCCAGAAAAAGAAGAAGTGGGGTCCACTTCACCAGCAGGCAGGGCATGATCTACGCACCTGTCGAGTTTGGTAAAAGAAATTGGAAGATTATTATGCAGGTGATGGACCATTTCCCGCAATACCAGAACCCGGGGAAACGAGCTCCAAAAAGGACAAGGATGGCGACGAAGAGATGGAGTACCAGGATCCCCAACACACAGTCAACATGATTTTTGGAGGATCTTCTTCATACGAATCCAAGCGTCATCTGAAGGCCGTGGAGCGGGAGATCAACCTCGTCGAATCCCCAAACACTATCAAGCCATCGAAGTGGTCGGACATTGCAATTTCCTTCAGCAAAGATGATTGCCCCATTCCTTCGACTCGACCAGGTAGGTTCCCTATTGTTGTTGAACCAACCATTAATAATTGTAGGGTTAATCGAGTCTTGGTAGATGGAGGTAGTTCTTTGAATATATTATTTTCGGGAGCTTTAGAAGAAATGCAGGTCCCCATGTCAAAGGTGAAACCAGTGAAATATGCTTTTCACGGCATAGTTCCTGGCTCCACCGCTAAGCCGATAGGACAAGTTTTCTTACCGGTTACGTTCGGAAAGCCGGATAACTTCCGAACAGAAAAAATTTCGTTTGATGTAGTAAACTTTGAATCCGCATACAACGGAATTCTTGGTCGACCGGCGTTAGCAAAATTCTTGATAACCACGCATTACGGTTATCAAAATTTGAAAATGCTGGGACCTAAAGGAGTCATCACTGTTCGGGGTGATCGTAAAATGGCTTATGCATGTGATCGAAAATCCTTAGAACTGGTCGATGAACTCCCGACCGGAGAGAGGCTAATTCATCGCCATGCGAGCCAAGCACACAAGACCGAAGATGACACCAAAACCCTCCGACTGGACAAAAGAGATATACCTCGACAAAGGCACTTCTCCGGACAGCGCCAAGTCGTTACCTGGACCAGAAGATCCTAGCCCACCTGCTCGCAAGATTCTGGTCGGAGCAAGGCTCGATCCTAAATAGGAAGAGTCGCTCGTCTCCTTCCTCCGAGCAAATTAGGACGTATTCGCCTGGCAGGCGTCCAATATGCCCGGAGTCCCCCGGGAGGTGATCGAGCACATGCTAGCTCTCCACCGATAAAAACCGATCAAGCGTAAGTCTGCGCGTTTTGCACTGATCGGAAGGAGGCAATCCAACGAGATTGACAAGCTCCTCAAAGTGGATTCATTCGTGAAGTCAACCACCCTCGGTGGCTTGCTAATCTGTAATGGTTAAAAAGAATAATGGGAAATGGCGAATGTGTATTGACTTTACAGATCTTAATAAAGCTTGTCCGAAGGGCGATTTTCCCCTTCCACGCATTGATCGGCTAGTAGATTCTACCTCGGGTGCGAATTACTAAGTTTTTAGATGCGATTCGTGGTACCACCAGATTAGTATGTGTAAAAAGGATGAAGAGAAACTTCCTTCATCACTCCATATGGCACTTATTGTTATGTTAAGATGCCGCTCGGTCTCAAAAACGCCGGTGCAACTTTTCAAAGGTTAATGCAAAAACCTTTAGTCCGCAAATAGGTCGAATTTAGAAGCTTACGTTGATGATCCGGTCGTAAAGACCACCAACGCTAGCAATCACATCTCGACTTACAAGAAACTTTCAAAAACTTTGAGAAGGCATAACCTCAAAATCAATCCTAAAAGTGTGTGTTCGAGTTTCACTGAAAATTGCTTGGTTTCCTAGTCTCGGCTAGAGGTATCGGGTTTAATCCAAAGAAAGATAGCGACCATCGACCGGATCGACCTCCGACCACCAAGAGGAAGTCCAAAACTAACCTATCAGATGGCGGCGCTAAGTCGTTTCATAGCAAGGTTTGGAGAAAAAGGGTTACCTTTCTTTAAGCTTCTCCGGAAACATGGGAGTTTTGAATGGACTAGAGAGGCAAACGATGCCTTTGAAGAACTGAAAAAGTACCTTACAAGTGCCCCCGTTTTAGTCTCTCGAGATCGGAGAAACACTTGCTAATGTATGTGGCAAGAACTCCACAAACAAGGAGCGGTGTCTTCGGTCGTGGAAAAGATAATATTCAACGACCGCTTTATTACGTAAGCGAGGTCTTACATGGACCAAAGGAAAGGTACCCACAGTACAAAAGTTGCTCTATGGTCTCCTTATGTCTTCAAGGAAGCTAAGGTATTACTTCGAGCCCACAAAGTGGTCGTACCAACAGGATATCCCTTGGTCAAGTCCTTGGAAACAGGAATCATCGGGGACGAATAGCAAAATGGGCGGTTGAGCTAGGGCGTTCGACCTCCATTTCATTTCACTTAACAAAGGATAAAATCCCGCGATAGCGTAATTCATTGCGAATGGACAAACCTGAACCCACCCAAGGGCCCGCTCTATGAGCACCACGAGGAGTGGACAATGTACTTTGACAGTTCTTTGATGTTAAAAGGGTCGGGGTGGAGTGATCCCGATATCCCTCATGGCGAACACATCAAGTCGCCATCCAAGTTAAATTTTCCGCCACAAATAATATGGCGTAATATGAAGGCTTCTTCGGCAGACTTCGACGGCTCGTTCGCTCGGGATTCACAGATTGCTAGTGAAAGGCGATTCTCAACTAGTAGCGAATCAAATAGGGAAAGAGTGTCAATGCTCAAGTACCAAGATGTCATCTTATCTGGCGGAAGTACGAAAACTCGAAAAGCACTTCTTCGGTTTTCAGATCCAACATATTCCTAGAAAGGAAAACTTTCGCGCATCCGGTTAGCGCGGATGGCCTCCACAAGGTCAACCGTCCCGCCAAGTTTTTCTCGAGCAACTCGATTCACCCTCGTAGTCGAGCCTTCCGAGAACATACATGATTCTTCTGGTCGAACAAACCGATCAAAAGGACATGGATGCTCCACAGTTGTTGACGGTTGGCGCTGCCACGATCAAGGTAGAGATTGGATGACATCGATCTACAATTATCTTGACAAAGATGACATAATTTCGGAAGATGATGTAGAGGCTGATCGTATAGCACGAAAAGCCAAATCATACACTCTAATTGAACATACCTTGTACAAACGAGGATCTCATGGAGTGTTGATGAGATGCATATCTCAAACGGATGGCATTAAGTTGCTAACCGAAATCCATGAAGGAGTCTGTGGAGCACATCATTCCTACAGAACTTTGGTCGGTAAAGCCTTCAGGCAAGGATACTACTGGCCAACTGCCCTTCATGATGTAAAAGAACTTGTGACGAAGTGCGTACAATGTCAATTTCATAGCAGACTAGTACATCAGCCGGCACAGGCCTTACAAACAATTCCTCTTTCTTGGCCTTTTGCAACCTGGGGACTAGACATTCTGGGTCCTTTCCCCAGAGCACCCGGGGGCTTCGAATTCCTTTTCGTCATGATTGACACGTTTACAAAATGGATCGAGGCCGAGCCGGTTGTTAAAATAACAACTGAGGCCGCTAAGAGATTCCTAATAAAAATGTGATCACACGATTTGGTGTACCTAGTCGTATAATCACGATAATGGCGCCAGTTCACTAGCGATCAATTTCAAGAATTACGTGATGAACTTGGTGTAAAAGTTCATTTTGCTTCATTGCTCATCCACGAGCAACAGGCGATTGAGCGGCTAATGGTATCATTATGCAAGGGATCAAACGCCTAGTATTCACCGCTTAATCAAGCGGTTAGGAGCTTGGGTTCAAGAACTCCGTCAGTATTATGGGCGTTCGAACCACGACCGGTCGTGCGGACGGTGAAACACCATTCTTTTTGGTTTACGGGTGAAGCCATGCTTCCTCCGTAACTCAAAATTGGCTCTGCTTTCGAATTGATCGCTTTAACGAAAACGATCGAGAATGAACGAAGACTTCGACGACGTCAATTTCCTTGAAGAACGATTTAAACTAAGCCCTTATACGATCGGCGGCCTACCAACAAGCCATGCGAAGGTACCATAGTCGTAAGGTGCAACCTCGCACCTTTGTCAGAGGTGATCCGGTTCTCAAAAAAATTCAGAGCTAGGCAAATCGCAATAAACTTTCCCCCAAATGGGAAGGTCCTTACACTGTGGTCGAAGTTACCCGACCAGGTTCCGTACGACTGGCTATGTCTGATGGGCAAATTTTGTCAAATTCTTGGAACGTTAATCAATTGCGTAAGTTCTATGTTTAATTATTGCTTTCATTTCTTTCAATTTCAATAAATTCATTTACTTTCTACAAATAATAATAAGTAACATTGCTTATATATATATACCTATAAATTTGGTCGATATGGTTGTCAATTTAAACTGGTTAGAGAAGACAATTTTTTTCTCTCTAATATCCTTTCTAAAGGATCTCTATTACTCTCTGGCAACGATTTCTAAGTCGTACGCCGTATTTGTCCTAGACGTGAGCATTTTACCACGCACAACAACATTCTTTTCTTCAAGAAATATATGAGTAATCGGAGCATTATACAAATAACTTTCCATCTTGAGCGATATGCTTAAAGATTTTGGAGGTTATATTTCACTATTTCAAGATTCATTACTCGCTCATATCGCTCTTGGTCGGGACACGGAAAGCCTCCTAGTCGAAGTCTCTCCTTTTTCGCACGTGGTCACCTTAATCGGAAGGAGCTTCCTAGCAACGGTCCTTTTCTTACGATCCTCGCTACGATCGGATAGAGAGTCCGAACACGTTTAAAATATGATATATGAATTCAGATCTAAAGCATTCCTTCCCACTGCACTTTAGGATAATAGATATGAACAAAGTTCACTTATAATATTTGTTTGCATTCATTTTGCATTTCTCTTTATGTCGCAATACAAGGTCTTTTATCCAACCATATATAACTTTTTGCTTGGTATTTCGATCATGGCAAACAAGGATCTCTAACTAAGCGAAGTCATAAGTCGGTTCCGACCACAATGATTTCCTAATATTGGTACGATCGGTTTTGACTTCATATCGGTACATACCTTCAAAATTATGGTTTCAACTTTTTATTCTCTTTCTTGGCTACCGCTTGCATAGTAATGTTCTTCTACTATGAAGCGATCGGGAACTAGGAGGTATGTGAGAATTTATAAAATAGTCAAACAGGATAAAACAAAGGCATTGTTAACGACATAAAAGGTAAGTCTTACACATATTCAATATTTTTACACCCTTTTGCGAGAATCTACTCTAGAAATATTCCCGCACTAATTCTCGCTTGATGGAGATCCGATTTCCATTTCTCTACTACTTTATCTCCAAGTGGCTTGAGTTCTTCCATGAACTTGGTTGCCTCCTCGGAGGCGGTTGAAGTCATCTTCGACGACTTGGAAATCAATAGAGGGTTTGAGCTTTCAGTTTTGCCAAAGCAAAACTAACTCCACTAGCAACGCTTTGCTTTCATGGCTTTGAGCATAGTTCTTCCGAGTAGTCTTGAGCAAAGTTGTTAAGATCCTCTAGAAGTTGACCAAAATAGTTTATTTTCTCTCTTGGATCTCTTAAGGTAGGCGAGCTTGATCCTCGATCTCATATCAAAAATCATCTTGTTCAAAAATATAGTCTTTTCATCTAGACTTTGAATGAGAGCTGCCTCCTTGTCTTGCTCAAATTTCAGAGTTTTCTCTACTCTGACCAAAATTTGTTTTTGCTCTGCAAGAGTAAAATGGGTGATAAGCAAAAAATAATTGGCGGAAAATAATAAGTCAAGTCTACGACCTATTACCTTCAATTCTTTTGTTAAGATTTTCCTTGCTGATCGTAGCCTCGGCAATCGACCGGTCCTTAGCTTTGATTTCTTCTTCAAGCAGGGCAGTCTTGGCTCTCTCAACCAAGATCTTTTCTTTTATTTTCTCCAAATCTATCAAATACGATAAGGGAGAATAATTAACAAAGGACGAAGCATTGGAGAAAGAAAAAGGCTAAGGGGAAAATTCTTACTTTCTAATTCGGAGTGTTTCTGCTCCAAATCTTTAATCCGCTGGGTCAGTCCTCCGACCACAGCAAAGTTCTCGACCATATGCTGTTCAAATAGCATTTTCCTCTTTAAAAAAATCTGCCTAAAAGACTTTTAGGAGAGATTATGAACCGGTCGTGAGACTTACCCGGATTGCCAAATCATTGTATCCACCAAAAATGGAGTCAGGATGCATTTTGATTTGATGGTCCGATATCTTTCCCCACGCCTCGTCAAGCTCCTTATCCTCAATGAATCGGGGGCGAAAAGGGAACTTGTCAGGTTGAGGAGAGTTACCAACAATGGTCGGAACTCGTTGAGGGCCTTTAGGGCATCTACCTCCGCAGAAGGAGTTAGGACCACCAATGGATCCAACTCAATCTGTTGGCCTTGACGCCGCTCGGGGCTTTTTCCGACCACCTTTTCTCAGAACTTTTTCCGGAAGTGGTCTCGCTCATGGACCTCTTGGTATTGGGTCCTCGAAGGAACCCAGTGGAAACAACTGAACTCCAGAGGACCTATACCAAGCAAATAAGGGAAGTAAAAAGAGAAGGAGAGATGCATCAAATAAAAGAAATTATTAAAGGTATGTTCTTATATGACCACTTTCATTTGGGCGCACCTAGTTAATTTCCGGATTTAACTTTGAAACGCGCGAGTAGTAAAATCTGCATCGCCTCCTTCCTTTTCTTTTCTTCTTACCTGCCGTTCTAAATCGGCAGATTAATAAAGTCTGTTGTATTATCCAATGTAATATCGATCACGATGTTTTCGATCATCTCGTCAAAAGCAACGTCCTTGATGACCTGGTCGGACGGAGTAGTTTGACCTGCCTCCATATCAGTTGTTCCAGCAACAACTGTCTGGTCGTTAACGACCAGTCTGGGGTCGGCAACCTCCGTGGTCGCGTGCTGGTGGCCTTCAGCCTTCTCCACCTAAACCAACAAATGAATTTGGTTAAGTGATGAAATCTTTTATCTAAACTATATGTATATCTCTTTTGAAATGTTCTGTTACCTCGGGAGATCCATCCTCTTCCAGTGCATCTGGGCACGAGTCGGTTGGAACAACGGTGGGATGTTTATCCTCACCAGTGTGTGCAATTCGCAACCCGACCAGCTACAAAAACAGAGCATGATCAAAAAAACCCAATCGGAGAATATATATATATATATGTGTGCATGATAAAAGATTTGTTACCTTAAGCCTTTGAAAAGCATCTAGGCCCCTAAAAATTGTTTTGGTAATTAATGACAATATGTGAATATGGGATTAACAAGTTTATTAAGTATTTACAAGGTTAAGTCCCATTGGTGAACTTGTTGACAAAAAGATGCATGCCAAAGGTGAAAATGAAGATCCACAAGGCTTAAAGGCAAGGTACAATTAGTCTAGGTTCCTTTTCTATTTTACCGGTCTTAGGAGTTTGGTTGGAAGACCGGATTATAGGATAAACGCCGTACTATTAAGAGGGATCATGGCTAGTAGCTTGATAGCATTTTCTTGTGTCATATGGATCAATTTAGGATCATGCATGCATTTAAATTTAAAACGAAAATTAAAATTGGAAAGTTTTAAATACTTCTGCTCAAAATCGGTAGTACCGCAGTTATGCATGCGGTCGTACCGCTTGGTGCGGTATGACCGGACTCACTGTGGCGGTAGTACCGCATTTTGAAGAGAACAGCCAACTAAGTGTTCTGGCGGAACGACCGGGTTCTTGAACGGTCGTATCGCATTGCGGTCTTTCCGAAAATTAGTTGGCGGTTCAATAAAAACAGAAGCGTTGCAAAATTGCCTCAGAGCCTCTCATGGAAATCGGACGTTCCGTTTGTGGGAACGGTCGTTCCGATTTTTATGAGCCGGTTGAATAAAAACAGAACAAGTGTAAAATCTGCTCAGAACATCTTCTGGAAATCGGACGTTCCGTTTTTGGGAACGGTCGTACCGGCCTGCGGTCATTCCGATTTTATATGCCGGTTCAAGAATTCCAGAACCATTGCAAATCTTGAGCAAATTGCGAAACCCTGCTAACGGTCGTTCATTGTCGTTGTAATGCGACACTGGGAAATCGAGCGCATCTGACTTTTGCTGCGGTCGTTCCGACTGGGTATCCAACGGCTATTAAATCTATTTTTAGTATCTGTTCTAGCCGTTGACAGTGTGTTGACCTAAGAGCGGTACGACCGGAGCTTTGCCTGCGGTCGTTCCGATTTTGGCTGAGAGTCGGGGATTTCGTGCCCAACGGTCACAATTGTTTGTGAGGGCTTTAAATACCCCCCCAACTGCTCAAGTCAAGTGTGCAAGAGTTCATTGAACATCCATAGAGCTTTGAGAGCCCATAACCCACTCAACACTCAAAACACTCTTGTGCATTCATTGTGAGGTTGTTGAGATTCATTCAAGTGCATTCATACTCTTAGTTGATCCATTTGCACTTGAAGTGTGATCAAGCGAAGACCTTGGTCTATTACTCTTGGAGTGTTGCCGCACTCCTAGACGGCTTGGCGGAGAGCACGGTGATCTCTTCAAGAAGATTGTGAAGAGGCCCGGTGCAAGCTTGTGAGTGGTTCGGTGTTCACCATCTCCGGAGCGGAGGAAGAACAACCATAGTGACTTGAGGGAAGGCTTAATTCGTGGAGCCGGCTTGAGACGTCAAGTTTCCTCAACGTGGACTAGTGAAGACCGGCAAGTCTTCGATACCACGGGAAAAACATCGCCGTGTCCTTGTGGTTATTTCTAGTCTTTACTTTCCGCACTTATATCTCTAGCGTATTATTGTGATTGTCTTGTTTAGCTAGAAGTATAACTTGTTTAGACTAAGTTATTAATTGGATAAATTGTTAATTTGTTAAAAAATTTAAAAACCTCCTATTCACCCCCTCTAGTCGGTTATCCTTGATCCTACAAGTGGTATCAGAGCTTGGTCTCTCATTGATTTAGACTTAACCGTCTAAGAGAGAAAAGGATGGCTAGTGAGGGAATTGCTTTAGGAAAGGCTCCTTTATTTGATGGCTCAAATTATGCTTATTGAAAAATTAGAATGTCAATTTATTTAAAGGCCATGAGTCCAAGCGTATGGAAAATCGTAAATGAGGGTTACGTAATGCCTCTTGATCCACTACATCCCACAGATCAAGAAACGCGTAATGCTCATTTAGATGCTCAAGCTATGAATGCTCTCTTTGGCGCTTTGAACGCGGATGAGTTCAATAGAGTGAGCAATTTGGAAAGAGCTCATGATATTTGGACCACTCTCTCGGAAATCCATGAGGGTACATCCACGGTCAAAGAAGCCAAATTGCATAGGCTTCGGATTAAATATGAGACATTCATGATGTTGCCTCATGAAAACATCAATGAGATGTATTCACGACTCAACAACATTGTGAATGAGCTCAAAGGCCTTGGTACTAACCTTCTTGATGTTGACATTGTGCGCAAGATGCTTAGGGCTCTCCCTGACAAGTATGAGACGTTGGTGACTCTATTTCTCAACTCACCCGAGTTGACAAGGATGACACCAACGGGGCTTTTGGGCAACCTTATCACAAATGAGTTGTTCAAGAATGACAAGGAAGAGCTATTGGAGACATCCTCCTCAAGGAAGAAGATCACAGCTTTCAAGGCTAAAGCGGAATCAAGTGACGATGAAGAAGAAGAAGAAGATACCGATGAGGAGTATGCACTCCTTGTGAGAAAAATGAAGAGGTTCATGAAGAGACGCCCCAATAGAAGCTATAACTTCGACAAGTACAAGAAAGGGCAATCCTCAAATGACAAGAAGCGTTATAGCAACATCCGGTGCTATAATTGTGAAGAGAAGGGGCACATTGCTTCTCATTGCCCCGAAAAGAAGGATGACAAGGACAAGTCATTCAAAAGGAAGGAATACAATGGCAAGAAGAAGCTTTTCAAGAAGCTTCACAAAGGTGGCAAGCATGAAGCCCATATTGGAGAATGGGATTCAAATGATGAGTCAAGCGACTCCGATTCCGATGAAGAAGAGTCCCCCAAGAAGAAGGGACTAGTTGGCATCGCCATCAAGGAAGCTTCATCGCTATACTCAACTCCTACTTGCCTTATGGCAAAAGGAGATAAGGTAAAATCCATTATTTATGATGAGCCAACATATGATGAATTAATGGATATGCTAAATGATTTAAATGAATATCTTGGAAAAGAAAAATCAAAATATAAGATCTTAAGTAAAGAATACAATGTTCTGAAAGATTCTTATATGGAGCTTGAGAAAGCACACAACTTGCTTATCCAAGAAAATTCAAATAAATCGTGTTCAAATGTAGGAATCACATGCAATATCATTGGTAAAATGCCTAGTGTAGAAATTGCTAAGACTAGTGCATCTACCTCATGTGATGATCTACTTGCTTTCCCATGTTGCTCTAATATTGATGATTATCACAATATTGTTGAGAAAAATGATTCAAGGCTTGTTCATGAAAACAATGAGCTAAAAGAACAAGTGACCAAGCTAAGTAAGAGCTTGGAAAATTGTTTCAAGGGGAAGGCCACTCTTGACAAACTTTTGAGTGAGCAAAGGTGCTCATTCAACAAGGAAGGTCTTGGGTATGTGCCTAAGAAAGGTAAGAAGCCGGCAAACATGCCCACAAGATTTGTGAGGCAAAATGGTAAGCAATGTTTTAAATGCCGGGAAATAGGACATGTGCAACAAGATTGTCCTAAGGGTAAGACTCCATCCATTGGAATGTATGATTCTTGCTATATGCTTAAAAGGTCTAAGGATGGTAAAATAATTGCTCGTTTTGTTGGCACTTCAATTTTAGGCGCTAAAAAGAATGCTATTTGGGTGCCTAAATCCTTGGTTACTAACCTTCAAGGACCCAAACAAATTTGGGTACCTAAAAGGACTTGATGTTTTTGTTTTGTAGGTGAACTATAAAACTGGTGGAAAACATTGGGTGCTTGATAGTGGATGCACTCAACATATGACCGGTGATAGAAAAATATTCACCACATTCGAGAATGGCCAAGGAATGGAAAAGATCACTTTTGGAGACAATAGCAAAGGAAAGGTATTGGGATTGGGTAAAATTGCTATCTCAAATGACCTTTCCATTTCTAATGTTTCTTTAGTAGAATCATTAAACTTTAACTTGCTATCCGTTGCTCAAATTTGTGATCTTGGACTAATTTGTTCATTCTCTAGTGAAGGTGTAACCATTTCTAATGCAAGTGATAGCTCTTTAGCTTTCAAAGGCTTTAGATTTGGAAATCTTTATTTGGTTGATTTTGGTTCAAGTGAATCTTGTTTAAAAACTTGTTTAATGGCAAAAACCTCATTGGGTTGGCTTTAGCATAGAAGGCTAGCTCATGTTGGAATGATTCAACTCAAAAAGCTCTTCAAACATGACTTAGTTGTTGGCTTGAAAGATGTGAAGTTTGAGAAAAATAGACTTTGTAGTGCTTGTCAAGCCGGTAAACAAGTCGCAAATTCTCATCCTTCCAAAAGTATCATGTCAACTTCTAGACCATTGGAACTCTTACATATGGACTTGTTTGGGCCAACAACCTGTAAGAGTATTGGAGGAAATAGCTATTGTTTAATCATTGTGGATGATTACTCTAGATACATATGGGTATTTTTCCTAGATGATAAAAGTGAAACCTCTGGGATTTTCAAAAGATTTGCAAAAAGGGCTCAAAATGAATTTGATTTCAAAATAAAGAAAATCCGTAGTGATAATGGTTCCGAGTTCAAAAATACCAAAGTTGAAGACTTTTGTGATGAACTTGAATAAAGCATGAACTTTCCACAACCTATACTCCGGAGCAAAATGGAGTAGTAGAAAGGAAAAATCGTACATTGATTGAAATGGCTAGGACAATGCTTGATGAATATAATACTTCCGATGTCTTTTCGGCGGAAGCTATTAATACCGCTTGTCATGCCATAAATCGTCTTTATTTGCATCGTCTTTTGAAAAAGACTTCCTATGAGCTTCTTGTAGGAAGAAAACCGAACATCTCTTATTTTCGAAGTTTTTGGTTGCAAATGTTATATTTTAAAGAAGGGTGTTCGCTTTCAAAATTTGATAGTCGCTTGCGATGTTGGTTTCTTGCTTGGTTATTCTTCAAATAGCAAGGTCTATCGTGTCTTCAACAAAAACTCCGGTTTGGTTGAAGAAAACACGATGTGCAATTTGATGAAACTAACGGCTCTCAAGAAGAGCATGAGAACTTGGATGATGTAGGCAATGAAGCCTTAAGAAAAGCAATGGAACATATGCAAATAGGCGACGTCAAGCCCGAAGATGATCCAACATCCTCCACTCAAGTTGAACCACACTCATCTCATACAAGTCAAATTCAACTTAGTGATTAAAATGTTAATGAAGATAATCAACCATCCAACCAACCACCAAGGATTCACAATGCAATTGCAAAGGATCATCCAATAGATCAAATATTGGGTGACGTAAGTAAGGGTGTTCAAACTCGCTCTCGTGTTGCTTCTTTTTGTGAACATTACTCGTTTGTCTCCTCTATTGAGCCAAAGCATGTAGAAGAAGCACTCGATGATCCGGATTGGGTGAATGCTATGCATGAAGAACTCAATAGTTTCACACGGAATGAAGTTTGGACATTGGTGGATCGACCTAAAGAACACAATGTTATTGGTACAAAATGGGTCTTTAGAAACAAGCAAGATGAGAATGGTTTGGTTGTTCGGAACAAGGCAAGATTGGTTGCTCAAGGGTTTTCACAAGTCGAAGGTTTGGATTTTGGTGAAACCTTTGCTCCCGTAGCTAGACTTGAATCAATTCGAATATTACTTGCTTTTGCATCATGCTTTGATATTAAGTTATTTCAAATGGATGTTAAAAGTGCTTTCTTAAATGGTGAAATATCCGAACTTGTCTTTGTTGAGCAACCTCCCGGTTTTGAAGATCCTAAAAATCCAAATCATGTCTATAAACTCTCCAAGGCGCTCTATGGTCTTAAACAAGCTCCTAGAGCATGGTATGAACGCCTTAGAGATTTTCTAGTCTCAAAAGGATTTAAAATCGGAAAAATTGATTCAACTCTATTTACTAAAGTTTTAGATGATGAATTCTTTGTATGTCAAATTTATGTTGATGATATCATTTTTGGGTCTACTAATCAAGATTTTTGCAAAGAGTTTGGTGATATGATGTCTAGGGAATTTGAAATGTCCATGATTGGAGAATTAAGCTACTTCCTTGGACTTCAAATCAAGCAACTCAAAGATGGGACTTTCATAAGTCAATCCAAGTACGTGAAGGATTTACTCAAAAGGTTTGGCATGGAAGACGCAAAGCCCATCAAGACTCCCATGGCTACAAATGGTCATCTTGATCTAAATGAGGGAGGTAAACCAATAGATTTAACGCTTTATAGATCTATGATTGGTAGCTTGCTTTATCTTACCGCATCTAGGCCCGATATCATGTTTAGTGTTTGCATGTGTGCACGCTTTCAAGCATCTCCAAAAGAATGTCACTTAATGGCAGTTAAAAGAATACTAAGATATTTAAAGCATTCCTCTAGCATTGGTCTTTGGTTCCCGAAAGGTGCTAAATTTGATTTAATTAGATATTCGGATTCAGATTATGCGGGTTGCAAAGTGGATAGAAAAAGCACCTCGGGTAGTTGTCAATTCTTAGGAAGATCTTTAGTATCATGGTCATCCAAGAAACAAAACTCCGTAGCATTATCCACCGCCAAAGCCGAATATGTTTCCGCAGGAAGTTGTTGTGCTCAATTGCTATGGATGAGGCAAACATTGATGGATTATGGAATAAAATTTGATAAAATGCCTCTTTTGTGTGACAATGATAGTGCCGTAAAAATTGCTAATAACCCTGTTCAACACTCAAGAACCAAGCATATAGATATTCGTCACCATTTCTTGAGAGATCATGTGAGCAAGGGAGATATTGAGATTAGCCACATATGAACCGAGGACCAATTAGCGGATATTTTCACCAAGCCTTTAGATGAAGGCCGCTTTTGCAAATTGAGGAATGAGTTAAATGTCATAGATTTTTCAAATGTTGTGTGAACTCTTGCCTCATGTTATGCATTTCAATTAATGATTTTTGAGTATTTTATGAAAATAATTCCCAAATCTTTATTAAAATTGGCTATGTTCATAAAAATTATGGTTCTTAAAAAAAACAATAGTCTATTCTATGCACAATGATCCTTAATGATATTTATTTGAGTGCAAAACTAAGGATCATTTGCAAAATAATCTAAATTCCTAGAAAATCCAGAAGTTCCAAGGATAATTGGAACGATCAGTAGTTATATGTGGCGAACGACCGCGATCTTGATCTGACCGGCGTTATAACAACGATACGACGAAGGAAAGAACGACTGACGGCATTTGGTCGGTACGACCGCGACGGTTTGAAAGAGAATTATAACTCCTTTGCGGTTGCGCTTCTTTCTCTCTCTCTCTCTCTTTAACCCACGAACGGCACGACCGTTTCTTTTCTTCTTCTCTCACCCGCGCCCGTGCGTTTCCAAACCCCGCTTCTAATCCACTCCAAATCTACCAAAATTCCTTGTTTCTTCGTATTGGAAGCCTCTCCAGGGTTCATCTCCTCCGATCTCAAGGTGAAACGTTGTTTAATTCGCGTTTTATCTACTTTTGGAACCCTAGGTTATCCATTTAGGGTTTTGTTGAAATGTGATGAATTTCTGAGATTCTAGTTGGGTAAAAGGGTGTATTTTGGTGTATTATGATGATTGCGCATCAGCTCCTTGGATTCAATCCATTAAAAACACCAAAATATGCAAGATTTAAAAGCCCTAGAACTCGGTCAGGATAATCGGAACGACCGGTTCTTGAGCGCTGCACGATCAAGATCTTGATCGTCGCATCGCCAATGAACGGCGGTACGACCGATTGTCCTGACTGAAAAACAGAAATGTCATTTCTTTTCAACTAAATTCGATTCCAATCATTCCTTTGATTATCTTGTAACCTATTCTCTGTTTCTAAAGATGCCTAGGATGAGGGTTGCGACTCGCAAATCCGTTGGACCTCCTCGAGGACAGTCATCTCCTCAATCCTCTGCCGCTCCTGTTCAGTCAACTCCTCAGCGTCGTCGTCGGACAGCTCCAACGCAGCAATCTCGTTCAGTCCGTCAGAAGGTCGTGCATGGCAAAGGAAAAGGGCCAGCTCCAGCATCTGAAACTGAAGAGGATGAGGAATATGTTTCAGATAATGAGACTCGCTCTGAACCTGACTCTCCAGATTCTCGAGACGGTACCTTTGACAACTTAGGAGATTCTCCACCACCTCCACAGGATTTGAGACTTCTTTCAGCGGATGACTACACAATAAAAAGGCATGTCAATCAATATCTTCTCAAATCTGACTCGGTAAATCCAAGGTTTCATACTCTCTTTCAAGAGCAAGTTTATGAACAACTATATGGAAGAAACAGAAAATTTGCTGATCATAAGTGGATTAAGTGAACTCACTTAAATGATTTGGACAAATACAGTGGAGTTTATCAGAAGTTCTATGATGTAGGTCTTCACGACCTTGTGGCTTTAAAGCATAACTATGATGATGAGCTTATTCGTCAGTTTTATGCCACCGTTCATGTGTCAGCTGATCTACAGTCCTTTAGGTGGATTTCTGTGGCTAGAGATTTGCAAAGCACAAAGGAAGAATTTGAGCAAATCTTAAGAGTAAGATCCAGTACTTGGGAGAAAATTTTTGATAGTCCAGCTTTACTTGCTCCTGCTTGGAATGATTATTATGACTCAAATGTCAAAGTCAAGCTAGGAACCATCACCGGACTTAAGCCATTGCCGAGCATAATTAATAGGATTATCAATCACACCTTTTATCCTAAGAGCGGCAATTTTGATGCTATCAGGGGACATGCCTGGAACATTATAGATCATATTATGCGAGGCATAAAATTTGATGTTGTGGATGTTATCCTTCAGGGCATTGTTTCATCTAAGAATGATAGAGTCAAGAGAATTTACTATGCACCCTATATTATGGCTCTGATTTCTGAGAAGATAACATTTCATGGTGGTCTTGGTTCGGTTCATAAATCTTATAGACCACGAGACAGCGTTCCTCCTCGACAAAGCTCTCGAGGATGATCCCATCGGCGAGGCAAAGCCTCTTCTTGCGATCCCAAGATCAATGAAGGCTCTATTGCACGATTCTTCGAATCAAGAACTCATTCTTAGTTCTTTGCAAGAAATAAAGGTGAAACAGTGAATTTCAGCGTGAGACTCGAGGGAGATTACTTGAGATGGAGCAGACTCAGAATGACTTCTTCGATGAGACTCATCACAGAATGGCTGCACTGGTAGACAGCATGACTGACATAGAAGGGATTTTGAAGACACCACAGGGTTTCACTCGACGGCCTCCTATTTCCAGGCCATCCTCTGTGCCTCCTGTCCCTCCTCCAGCTCCAGCTACATCACCTACACCTCAGATACAGCCTCGCCTCCTGCCGCTTCTCCACTCCAATCACCGAGGTCATGACTCAGCTTGACTTGACTTTAGAGACCTCCTCTCGATCCAAACCTACTCCTTCAGCTCCTCCTCCAGAGCAGTCACGCTACTCAGACTCGCTCCCCAGTCACAGATTTCTCAGATGTTATCCTCCTCCTCAGACCCGACTCCTACTCCTGCCTGAGACCCAGCTTGCTCAGACGATGTCCCTCCTCCTCGTGATCCCACTATCTCGAGTCGCTTTTGGTACCTTGATGCCAAAGGGGAGAGAAGAGAAGTGAAAAGATATAGAAGACATAGCTTTAGGGGGAGCAAGCGCAAGCTTTTGCTATATATGGACTTATTATGTAATGTTGAACTTATGTGCTTATAATAGTTTAACTATGCGTCTTTTAACTTGTTGGATGCTTTTGTTATTATCTTAAATGCAATCTTACTTATAGTTATATCTTACTATTGCATTTCCTCGAGTTAAAATTTGCTAAAGAAACTCCGCCCCAAATTTCTCACTTTTTCTACAAATTGTTCTATCTTTTTTGCACATGTTTAGGGGGAGCTTTCTTTTTGAAATTAGACTTAACAAGAAAATAATTCTCTTACATTCTCTCATGCTTTTTACAAGAATTGTTTTATTGTTAAGCCACAAATAGAATATACAATTATGGTATATTCAAACCAATCTTTCTCACATATTGTTAGTGTTGTCATCAATTACCAAAAAGGGGGAGATTGAAAAGCATCTAGGCCCCTAAAAATTGTTTTGGTAATTAATGACAATATGTGAATATGGGATTAACAAGTTTATTAAGTATTTACAAGGTTAAGTCCCATTGGTGAACTTGTTGACAAAAAGATGCATGCCAAAGGTGAAAATGAAGATCCACAAGGCTTAAAGGCAAGGTACAATTAGTCTAGGTTCCTTTTCTATTTTACCGGTCTTAGGAGTTTGGTTGGAAGACCGGATTATAGGATAAACGCCGTACTATTAAGAGGGATCATGGCTAGTAGCTTGATAGCATTTTTTTGTGTCATATGGATCAATTTAGGATCATGCATGCATTTAAATTTAAAACGAAAATTAAAATTGGAAAGTTTTAAATACTTCTGCTCAAAATCGGTAGTACTGCTTGATTATGCATGCGGATCGTATCAGCTTGGTGCGGTATGACCGGACTCACTATGGCGGTAGTACCGCATTTTGAAGAGAACAGCCAACTAAGTGTTCTGACGGAACGACCGGGTTCTTGAACGGTCTTACCGCATTGCGGTCTTTCCGAAAATTAGTTGGCGGTTCAATAAAAACAGAAGCGTTGCAAAATTGCCTCAGAGCCTCTCATGGAAATCGGACGTTCCGTTTGTGGGAACGGTCGTACCGTTCTACGGTCGTTCCGATTTTTATGAGCCGGTTGAATAAAAACAGAACAAGTGTAAAATCTGCTCAGAACATCTTCTGGAAATCGGACGTTCCGTTTTTGGGAACGGTCGTACCGGCCTGCGGTCATTCCAATTTTTATATGCCGGTTCAAGAATTCCAGAACCATTGCAAATCTTGAGCAAATTGCGAAACCCTGCTAACGGTCGTTCCGCTCGTTGTAACGGTACGACCGGGGAAATCGGGCGTACCGCACTTTTGCCTGCGGTCGTTCCGACTGGGTATCCAACGGCTATTAAATCTATTTTTAGTATCTGTTCTAGCCGTTGACAGTGTGTTGACCTAAGAGCGGTACGACCGGAGCTTTGCTGCGATGTCGTTCGATTTTACGAGAGTCGGGGATTTCGTGCCCAACGGTCACAATTGTTTGTGAGGGCTTTAAATACCCCCCCAACTGCTCAAGTCAAGTGTGCAAGAGTTCATTGAACATCCATAGAGCTTTGAGAGCCCATAACCCACTCAACACTCAAAACACTCTTGTGCATTCATTGTGAGGTTGTTGAGATTCATTCAAGTGCATTCATACTCTTAGTTGATCCATTTGCACTTGAAGTGTGATCAAGCGAAGACCTTGGTCTATTACTCTTGGAGTGTTGCCGCACTCCTAGACGGCTTATGCGGAGCACGGTGATCTCTTCAAGAAGATTGTGAAGAGGCCGGTGCAAGCTAGTGAGTGGTTCGGTGTTCACCATCTCCTGAGCGGAGGAAGAACAACCATAGTGACTTGAGGGAAGGCTTAATTCGTGGAGCCGGCTTGAGACGTCAAGTTTCCTCAACGTGGACTAGTGAAGACCGGCAAGTCTTCGATACCACGGGAAAAACATCGCCGTGTCCTTGTGGTTATTTCTAGTCTTTACTTTCCGCACTTATATCTCTAGCGTATTATTGTGATTGTCTTGTTTAGCTAGAAGTATAACTTGTTTAGACTAAGTTATTAATTGGATAAATTGTTAATTTGTTAAAAAGTTTAAAAACCTCCTATTCACCCCCCTCTAGTCGGTTATCCTTGATCCTACAGCCTTGTTATTCTCTCTTCAACAGAGACTATGGCCAAGATCTCAGAAATCCAAATTTTCTCCGTGCTCTCTGCCAGATCACCTGATCCTTTCTCTAACTTCCTGAGGAAAGAACTTCAAGAGAAGAGAAAAATAAGACAAGAACATGTTTTAAGGTAATACATTAATCCAATGAAAATACTAGTTGGAGTTATCTCAAAGACTTACCACCTCCTGAGATAGCTTCATCACGACCAATGGACCAGATCAGGGAGTGAGTCCGAAGCTTTAATGGGCTTATTTGACGTTTGGTGAAATCCCTCACCACATGCCAAGAGGTCAAGCCCTTGACTCGTAGGTCGTAGATGGCATCCACACATCGCCCGACCACTCCTGTCTTCTCCACGGTCTTTCTCCATTTGGGATTTTCCGTTGCTCTCATTCTAGCGAAATAGAGGTCGTCGTCCCTTGTAACCATCATATAGAACCAGTTTTTCTTCCATGACGACCACGAGGATTTTGAGTACATATGAATGTACTCATCGGCCTTTCCGTCATGAAGACGCAATGTACATTCCCCGGGAGTCTCCGTAGATCTCCCCATCACCATTCGGTAAAAATACCTGAAGAGCCTCAAACTTGGAGGCAATCCCAGGTATGCTTCACACAAATATGTGAAGATACTGATGTTGGCGATGGAGTTTGGGGCCAAATTCACTAATTCCACTCCATAGAATTCAAGAACACGGAGAAGGAATTTGTGTACCGGCAATCTCAGCCCACATTCGATGTAGGCGAGGAAAACGGGAATTTCCTCATCTTCGCGACTTGGGAAATGCTCTCCAAAAGCTGATCTCCATCTGATCAAATTCTTGTCCGGAAGCATTCCGATCTTCTCCAAAGCTTCAAGCTTTTTCTTGCTCAACTCCGACGGCAACCACTTTGTGATTTGCTCCGACATGATGAAAATCCTTGAGGATGAGCAGAACTCGCAGGAGATTTTTGTGGTCGGAAGAACAAGAAAAGGAAGGACGAAGATTTTTGTCTGGATGAAAGAGATCAGAAAATGGGATCTGGAAGCATAAGGAATCCAAAAAGTCTAGCGATGGGGATTTTATAGCCTCGGGTCTTTCGAATTGCGATCGGAGTTTATCCATAAAAGTCTGAACGGCAAAAATCTTCTTTTTTGCCCAACGGACAGAGAAATTCTTCGGTTCCCAAGGCAAGTTCTCAACTTTAAAATGAACACAAAATCACCTCGGATGTCACGACATTAATTGGTGGTCTGCCCGATATGAATTCATCGGGGGAAGGCGTTCACACGACCTGTTCATTTAAAGTTCGGGGGCTAACTGACGAGGATTAAAACCTCTATGTATTAATTTAAATACATAGAAAGACCATACGTCTCCATGGTCGTAACCCATAAAAATAGCGACCCCACTGGTCGTAAGTATTTCAGAGGTTACACGATGGGTATCCTGGTCGGACTAGGTTCCGACTAGGTGGCTGCTCGGAAATACTATGAACAGGTACCAATAACCGTATGATGAATGTAACACGTGCAAAACAACCCATAACTTACGATGACATACAAGACTCTGACGATAAATCACCTTGCGGTTAAATGTCTCACAAATACTTAACCGCAAGACACTTAGCACATTGTTAACTACCTTGAACCTCCAACCAGTTGTAACGTTTCATCAGAGACGTCTTCTCCAGGGGTAACCGCCGTCCCTTCGGGAGTTATTTAATGGTGAAGCGTAGAAGACGAGGAGACAACAGCAAACAACAGAAGGCAACACAGAAGCCGAAGCAGTAGTATTCAGTACATTCAGTGTAATTGGAGATAGTCCCTAGTCAAGTCTTGTAAACCCAGTTCATATAAATAAAGAGTAGCCCCCATTCTCTTCGAAGATACTCTACGTCATTTTCCTCCTTTTATTTTCATAAGATCGGCGATTTGATCGTCGACAAGGACATCAAGGGTGTCATTTTAGCAACAAAAAAAACCC
This sequence comes from Phyllostachys edulis, assembly GCA_036346405.1. Lineage (NCBI taxonomy): Eukaryota > Viridiplantae > Streptophyta > Magnoliopsida > Poales > Poaceae > Phyllostachys > Phyllostachys edulis. The sequence continues at coordinate 2,517,649 of CM070567.1, read as the reverse complement.
GTTATTTCGATGCTATTCTTCCGATTAGCTCACAAACATGCAAGCCTCTGTAAGCTAAAGGTGAAGCTAGATCCAGTTCAATGATTAGAGCCCCAGATGATTTAAATCAATCGAAACAACCTATATATCTAGCATTAATATTTGGACAACACAACACCAAACTTAAGGAGTATCAATACATACAGGGGCGGAGTCAGCCATGGCCCAGGCTTTAACGCTGACAAGATTTTCAAATCTCAGGCTACAACCTTTCAAGCCCAAAGCTTGGATCCGCATCTGAATACATACGGTCTTGTAGACCAGGTTAGGGTGGCTCCCGCACCGACACAACCGGAGATGCTTCTTTGCCGAGTGCCTCGGGCACTCTAAGAAAACGCCGATATACTCTAAGAAAGGCTTTGCCGAAAGTGCTACACTTTCGCAAAGGGCGCGATAAGCAGGTTTATCGGCAGAAGACCCTTTGCCGAGTGCACTTTATCGGCACTTTCGGCAAAGGCTTTGCCGAAAGTGCTATCGACACTCGGCAAAGAAAAGTCGCCGTGACGGCGAAGCGCCACTGGATTTGACGCTCTTTGCCGAAAGTGTCAAGGTCAAGCACTCGGCAAGGTCTCGCTTTGCCGAGTGCCATTGAATCAAACACTCGGCAAGGTGGGCGTATGTGCCGAAAGTGCCACCGGAGGACACTCGACAAGCAGGCCATCTTTGCCGAGTGCCCGCCCGTGGCACTTTCGGCAAAGCAGTTCAGTGGTCACTTTGCCGAGTGTCATGGCCATTGCACTCGCAAAGTGATCTGAAAACACCTTTTTTATTTGTTTTTACATCCCATCCAAACAAAATGAAGATATATATATAACAAACATCATCAACATCACATATATATCATCAACAAAGACATATATATCACCAACACCACATATATATCACAAACATCACATGTCTCACAATATATCACAAATAACTTCACAAGTAATCCAAGTGCTCCATCATCTACAACCATAATTGCAAATAGAAGTACCATTAACAACCACAAGTAGTATCACCAAGATGGCCAATGAGACTGATTTGGTGAAGGATTCATCAAGCATGAGGATCGCTCGATCCCGCCGATTGATTCTGCACAAAGGAGAAGAGATTGCATGTGTGAGACAAGATAAATATATACCATACATGAATAAAACTTTCATACTCCACTAGGTTTGACCGTAAGCATGAACATACAAACTAAAACATTTATACTCACAGAGTAGAATAGTAAGGAGGTGGAGGTGGAGCGAATAGCGAAGGTGGCGGAGCTACACCAGTGCGCGCCAAGACTTTGCATGTAATCAAGAATCTCCGCCATCCTCCGCTTTCGGCCTCCCGCCGCCTCCACCCTCTTCATCTTCGCCAGATCTGCTCCGTAGATCCTCCTCTCTTGTTCCAAATTGGCCTACAATATATTCACCCCAATGTTACAATAATGCAAAGGAAAGGTATGAAAAAACCAATGAACATTTAATAAACCAGAATAACCTCGAGTGCCTCCACCCGGTGGTGTGAAGTGTCCTGCCGAGGTCGTATGGCCGGGCTCGTGCTCATGCTGCTTGCTCGAATCTGGGAGAGATCGAGAAGCGGCCGAGTCGATTGCGCCGCCGCCAATCCAGTATCGCCCATGCTTCTTGCCTCCTCCCACCCTCATGACGACTTCTCCATCAAGGTCCTCGGTGCTCGGATCGTACTCTGGCCCATGGACCTCCCTTGCCATCGATGTGTACTCACTAAGGCGGTTGTGGACGGTCGCATTGCTGTACGCCTCGGGCCCGTCCTCCGGGTTGTTGTCGACGTCGGATGTCGCCTTGCCCTTGTGGGCCATAGCAAATGCCTTGAAGATGGAGCAAGGCTGGCCACCATGCGACGCCGATCGCGAGAAAAACAGAAGATGATTAGAAATCATGCGAAATTGAGCGTTAGAATAAATAAATGAATTCGCGTACCCATGTTTCTCCGTATCCGCTGAGGTTGCGGCTACCTTGATGGTGTGCTACACCTGGCATCATCAAACGCCGCTCCCGGCACAAGTTGTGCGTCTCCTCCCACTCGCGTGAGCACCACTTGTGCACCATCTGTTCCCAGCACTGGGGATGCGCGGCGCACCAATAAGGAATCATCTACAGGCCATCAAGTACATGACATATCAGAAGATGAAATTAAGCCTACTTAATCTCAAAAGGAATCGAGATAATGTTCAGATTTACTGCAGTCTTGGTCCCGTCAGCGTCATGGTTCTTGCGTCCCTTTTGGTGACCTTCGTTCCAAGGACGGTCCCGTGGTAAGTTACGACGGCCTGGATGCGCGCCTCGTAATGCATGTCCACGACGAGTTTTTTGCAGCATTTGGTAGCCACCGCATCCGCCTCGCCTCATGTCCGCCCCGGCATCTAAAGAAATCCTCGATACAAACACGATGTATCCATTCATTATTTCAAGAATGTCCAATGAATACGATGTATTGAGCAATGTAGTGCGAGGAAGACTTACCCACAGCTCTTGCTTCACCCGCTCCGCCTTTGTTGTTGAATACCTGCGGGCCCGATCCGCAAGATCGGGCGGCGGCGAGTGGTCAAACGAGTAGGTCGGCCCGTCACTCCGGCGTACTCAACCAGGCCAGGAAGTGCTCCTTGCATGAAGACCGAGGATGCCATTGACTTGGCGTGTGTGAGCACCTCCACTCGCCACAATCGCCCGCCTCGCCCAAGTGATTAAGAAAAATTATTAATTTCTATTTTGATTTTCAACATATCATATAAAGTAGTGATAACATCTAAAGTTACATACTTTTCCCCTCGGGTCGAATCGTGGCGTCTCTCACGAGGTATCGGTCGCGAGGAGGCTCATGGGACCTCGCAAGTAGACGCTTGACGAACTAGAGGAAGCGGAACCCCTGCTGCCGCCTCCTCCTCCTCGTCCTCCTGCTGCGTCCTCCCACGCCTCCTCCTCGTCCTCCTGCGCCCCTCCTGCGCCTCCTCGCTGTTCTCCTGTGCATCCTCCTGCGCCTCCTCGGCCCTCCCGGGCACTGCTCCTCCTCCTCCTCCTCACGCGACGGCTAAGAAGCGACGACTCCTCCTACTCAGCTGCTCCTCCTCCTACTCTCCCGGTTCGGCGGTCCTTGTCCTTCGGTACAAGGACGTTAGCTTCTCATCCCACCGCCCACCATCTTTGTTCAATCACCGCAATTAAAAAGAGTAAACCAATAAGCACGAGATAAACAAGAAGTACTTAGAAAGAGATGCAAAATAAACAAAACGTAATTACAAAATAACATAGTATTACATGTATTAGAAATAATCTTCATGATCGGGATTAGCCGGATCATAAGTCTCATCATCACTATCAATCATGTCGAAATAATCAACACTATCCGAATGAGCAATGTTGCCATTGTCATTGTCTAAATGTAATCGCCAAGCATTTGTAAGTCCTTCACATTTTGCACCTCATCTCCAAATAGCCCTCTTCAATAACCGTTTCATTGTCTACTTCCATTCCGATCGCTTCTGGTTAAGTCTATCTCAAACCTCCCTTCTAGTCCTCTTCTTGAAAGAACTCTCCGTCATATGTGTTTGGGTCTGTTGTAATCTTCATCGCTTGGGGATGTGCACTTTACCGTGTGGCGATACCTCATGCACAATATCCCAACCCTTAAGATGCCTTATGGTTTGACACGCATATGGGAGATAATAAACTTGCGTGGCTGTTGGGCCACAATATAGACATCGTCTCCTGGTAAGATGGAATCCTGTCGAATTTCGACTAGCCCAAGATTAGAATATGTCCATCTCGTTACTTCAGGATCAAACCAATGGCATTTGAATATGACGGATTAAAAGGTTTGGAACCATGAAACTTGAGTTCAGATATTTCTTCAATTCTTCCATAATACTCGACCTCATCAACGCCGGCGTAAAAACTCCTGAACTTGTGGTTCTTCGATTGGGCGACTACGCTTTCGAGCTTGTTGTGCGGCGATATCCATTCACGCCATAACCGTAAAATGACGACCCTATAGGCAAAGCCATCGGCAACTTTGTCTCAACTCGGCACACATAGACGCATCCCTCGCCCCGCAAGCTCAAGCAGATACATCGTTATATTATTCGCACGCATTTGAGTAACTTGGAATGTCAAACTAAGTCTGAGCTAAATTGACGGTACCTTCCGCTTGAACCAAGAAATGAAATCGGGCATTCCATTTCCGCACCCTATCTAAGAAGGGTATCTACCGTGTGGGGTAGGATCCCTTGATTGACGCCAAATTCATGAAGAAATTCCTGCACTAATGAGAAACAAGGGGTTGGATGCGAGAATAGTGACGGCAGATTTAACAAGTTCGTTGAGAACTTCTCGCATGTACGGTGCCACTTCGTCAAGGTTGGTCAACACGATAGCATGATATGGCGCCACTCTTCATGATTCAAGGTCTTGGGGGTCGATGCACTTGCGCTTCGAGTTGCCCTCGGAAAAGGCCGAGGTTCGATTCATTTTCGCCAAAGATTGTAACGAGGGGTGGATTATGCACGCTAGGGAGGTTGTTACCCTAGTATGTTGTTGTGAAGTTCGCCACCTCCTCCGAATGTATGCCTCTGCAATGGAAGCCTCGATTTTGCATTTATTTCTACATTTCTTTCAAGAACCTTTAGACATCTCTCGATTGATAGCACCAACGGCCTCAAGACGGCCCCCCATTCGTGCCTCAGACGGAGGTGCAAAACCAAATGTCAGATCGGATTGAAGAAGCCGGTGGAAAGATCTTCTCCAACTTACAGAGCAACACAGTGCCATTCTTTCCAAGTCAACAATCACGGTCCGAGATAACTCCTTGGCACAAAGTCGGCGAAAGAAATAGCTCAACTCTGCCAAAGACTAGCCGACATGCTCAGGACATAGCCTCGAACCATGGCCTAAGAAGCCGCTCAATCCATATGTGGTAGTCATGACTCTTCATCCCCGAGACTCGCATAGTAGATAAGTTCACTCCTCCTCGATTAGTCGTGATACCCATCGAGGAACATTAACGTCTGGATCCATTCTAGTACTTCCTCCTTTGGGGCTTGCTCAAGACAAAATCGGCCTTAGGCCTTCTCCATGTCTTGCCGCGACTAGGAGGCTTCATATGTTGGTTTGGTCTATCGCATATCGCTGCGGATCCACTCTAGCCTTAACGTTGTCCTTTGACTTGTCAGTAATGTCCATGATTGTTGCCCAAAGTGCCTCGGCAACATTCTTTTCAGTGTGCATTACATCAATGTTGTGTGGAAGGAGAAGGTCATCAAAATAGGGGAGCCGAGTCAAGCCCGACTTATGAGTCCACATATGTTGCTCACCATATCCCACAAAACCACCTTCTGGATTGACCACGAGACCATCTATCTGTTCACGAACCGCGGCACCACTCATTATCGGTGGTGCAGGTCTATCACTCGACACCTTTCAGAAAGTTCTTGATGTCTCGTCTGCGAATGCATGGTCAAGAGGGAGGAATTGCCGATGTTTGTCGAACGATGAATACTTGCCACCCTTCTGCAACCAAATGAACCTCAGACCTTCCTTGCATACTGGGCATGGGAACTTCCCGTGAACACACCAGGCGCAGAATATCCCATACGCCAGAAGTCGTGCAGGAGTAGTGGTACCAAACATGCATTTTGAAGTTTTTCTTTGTAGCTCGGTCAGATGTCCATACTCCTTCCTCCCAAGCACGGACCAATTCATCAATCACAGCTCCATGAACACACCCATATTATTCCCCGGTGTCAGAATTATCAACGACAAGAATACGTTCTGTCGTTGAAAGCATACGCCGGGGGGGAGATTGAGGGGGATAACGAACACGGGCCAACATGTGTATGGGGCAGCCATCATTCCATAAGGATTGAACCCATCTGTTGCCAGTACAACACGCACATTACGAGCCTCTTTAGCTTTCTCATGATGAATGCCATCAAAGTGGGTCCATGCTTCACCATCGGATGCATGTACCATCCTGTCAGGATTGTATCGTTTGCCATTTTTGTGCCATGTCATCTGTTTCGCGGATTCCTCGGTCATGTATAGCCGTTGGATCCTCGGTATGAACGGAAGGTGCCGTAGGATTGTCACGGGAATGTCAAGCTGCCTCTTCTGGCCATCACCAGAATCTACCTCCAGGAACCTAGATGATTTACACTTTGGACAGTACTTTGCTTCCACGTATTCGTTCCTAAATAGGGCGCACTTTCTTGAACAAGCATGTATCCGCTCATACGCATCTTAAGTGCACGAAGGAGTTTCTGTGACTCGTGCATGCTCTTTGGCAGAAGGTGACCCTCCGGAAGCAGGCTGCCAATAACTGTCAACATACCATCGAAGGCGTCTCGACTCAGGCTATACTGGGACTTTAACGCCATTATGCGTCCAATGGCATCCAGTTGAGAAACCTTTGTCTGGCCGTGAAGGGGTTTCTGTGCCGCGGCAAACATGTCGTAGAACGCCTTTGCGGTTGCCTCTCGCTCCTCCTCCGTCCTTCAAATAATCGCGGCCTCGTGATAGTCATTTAACATGTCTGCTACCCCGGCATCAGCATCATAATCCTCGACGCGTGGTCTCACCACCTCCTCTCTCATACGATCGGCTTCACCATGGTAGACCCACCGGGTATAGTCTGCCGTAAATCCATTCTTCCAAAGATGTTCCCCCATGACCTTCTTCGTTTGTCTTTTCCTGTTTGCACATTTGCTGCAGGGACAGCAAATTTTACTCGCTCCTTTAGCAGCCATGCCAAATGCCCGTTCCAAGAAAGCATCGGTCTTGTCGATCCATTCATTGGTGACCTGACCCTGACTTGCGCGGCCCGTGTACATCCACTCACGGTCCTCCATCCTCTAACATATATAGCGGCGAGTAATATAAACATCAATTGCATCTACACGACGCTCCTACTATCTAATAGGTGAGGATAGGTCCTAATCCATGAGAGATCCGTAGATGAGGTTAGTTTCCATGCTCTACTCCTATTCGAGATGTAATTTGGCGAAGATTTTCGTTCTCCAAATACACGCCCCGCCAGGAGAGTGTGTATCCGGAGAACAACAGGAGATGATGCCAAACTCGCTCTCGGATCGGAGCGCACTATGGAAACTAACCCCACCTACGCATCCGCGGCTGTCCAAAAACGTGGACAATTCAAATGCAGATACGGTTTTAGATATGGAAATATCGCGATATTTCCAACCGTATCTCTTTCGAACGGAGACGCTTAATCGGGTTACGTGATCTCGCACCATGATACGAAAAGAGGGGTTATACCTAGGGTGGCGGTGGAGTCGGGCTAAGCGGGCCGTGGCGGTCGGTCGGATGGTGAGGCGACGCGTGCAGTGCAGCTTCAAGCAGCGAGGAAGGCGATCGGGTCGCCGAGGTACTCCGCGCCGCCCGATCGGTGGCTCTTCTCTCGCAAAAAAAGAAACATAAACTGCTAATACAAAATTTGGCAAGACTCTCCGCACGGTGAGGTTTCCAAAACCTGCAAGAAAACCAACGCACGATGGCCGACATGCACATATATATGAACGCACGATGGCCGACATGCACAAGATTATATCCAACCACATATATATAACAATGTCACAACCACTCCTACGACTACTTAGACTACCACCATCGCTACTTTCTACCACTACTACTACCAAGAACTACTAGTAATACTACGACGACGACGGCGGTATGGCATACCTAGTGGGTGTCGAGGGCGGCGGTGGTGAAGTGGCCAAGGCGCCGGTGGACAAGGCGACGGTCAGAAGCGCCGGGGCGTGGCACCATGCGGCCGCCTCCTCCTCCTCCTCCTTCCTCCTCCTCCTCCTCCTCCTTCTCCTCCTCCTCTTTCTCTCTCATGCTGGCAAGGGGCGGCGCAAGGCGCAGCGGCGGCGGCGAGCGGCGGCGGCGGCGAGGCTGGCGCGGCGGGCGCGCAAGGTTCGAGGCGCAGGCGCGGGCGGGGCGAGCGGGCGGCGCGCGCGCAAGCTGGGCGCGCAAGTGTGCGGCGTGTGGGGCTAACAATCCGGGCGTTGGAGTTCTTGCCGAAAGTGCCCCGACCGCACTCCAGAGAGAGGGTTTTTTTAAAAAATTTAAAATTTTTTTTGTGTTCTTTTCAAATTTAGCTTGCATTTCTTTCAAGAATGACATATAATATCCTTTTGATTCAATTGCTGTGATCAAATTTGAATTTCAAGCTGTATTACATTGATGCTTGCAAACCAAGAATCTCCGGCCAGTTGTCACGATTCTTCGCTTTTCTTCGGCTTGCAAGCATCGTGACGTGACAACTTGCGCTAAACCTTCTCAAATTTTTATCACAGCCTCCACATATGATATCATGATATCTTCCCAAGTTTCATGATTTTCGACTTCGCTTGCTTTTTATACAATTTAAAAACAACTCGACCGCAAGTTCGTGGTCATGTTTCGTGAACAAGATGTTCAAATTGGTGGTCTGCTCCTCGTTACGCCTCACATTATACTAAATAACATGAATATCATTTTTCCATTCATTTTTTTTCATTATTCAATGACTAGCGCTTATAATTTGAATTATCCAAGAAAATTCAATTAATTGAAATAAATTAAAGAAATATAGAAAAAGTCCGAGAAATGTGCCACATTGGAACATGGAGTACCTGTATTGTATGAGGACCGCAGAAAAAGTTTGGAGGTCAAAAGTGAAAAATATGGTTTGCCGAAAGTGTCAAAAATGACACTCTAAGAAAGGAGCCTCTTGCCGAAAGTGTCGAGAAGACACTCTCGCAAAGGAGCCTCTCCGGCCGCCGGCCGCTAACGGTGGTGCCCTTTGCCAAGTGGTCCGGTTTGTCGAGTGTTCACACTCGCAAAACCCGATCTTTGCCGAAAGTGTAATTTTTTGCCGAGTGCTCGGCACTTGGCAAACCATCTCGTTGTCGAGTGCCAGATGTTTGCCGAGTTCTTTCTATCTGGCACTCGGCAAATAGACTCTTTGCCGAGTATCCGATAAAAAGCACTCGGCAAAGTCTGGGACACTCGACAAAGAAACCGTCTCCGGTAGTGCGACCCCTTCCCACCCCTACAAGCGGACGCGGTGGCATTTAGATCCTTGACCGTGCGGTGCGTATCTTGTAGACGCAGCCAAGCCTTACTAGCATCCAACTCCAACTCCAACTCCAACCCGTGAAGCTGCTATAAATACCTAGCTAGCCATCTCTCCATTCTTCATCGCTAGCTGCGTTGCATGCATACGCGCCTACCATCACAAGTCGATCGAGAAAAGCAGCAGCAACCATGGCATCTGTGGCCACGTCCTCTCGCGTCCTCCGACTCCTCGCCCTCCTCCTAGCCGTCGCCGCCACCGACGCGGCCACCATCACCGTCGTCAACCGGTGCTCCTACACGGTGTGGCCGGGCGCCCTCCCTGGCGGCGGAGCTCGGCTCGACCCGGGCAAGTCCTGGGCCATCAACTTGCCCGCCGGCACCAGGGCCGCCAGGCTGTGGCCGCGCACTGGCTGCACCTTCGACGGCAGCGGCCGCGGGCGCTGCATCACCGGCGACTGCGGCGGCGCGCTGGCCTGCGCCGTCTCCGGGCAGCCGCCCACGACGCTCGCCGAGTACACGCTCGGCGCGGGGAGGGGCCAAGACTTCTTCGACCTCTCCGTGATCGACGGGTTCAACGTGCCGATGAGCATGCAGCCAACCAACGGCGGCGCCGGGTGCAGCAAGGGCCGCGGTCCGAGCTGCGCCGTTGACATCACGGCGCAGTGCCTCCCGGAGCTGAAGGTGCCTGGGGGGTGCGCCAGCGCGTGCGAAAAGTTCGGCGGCGACAGGTACTGCTGCCGGGGGCAGTACGAGCACAACTGCCCGCCGACCAATTACTCGCGGTTCTTCAAGGAGAAGTGCCCCGACGCGTACAGCTACGCCAAGGACGACCGGAGCAGCACCTTCACCTGCCCCGCCGGAACCAACTACCAGATCGTGTTCTGCCCATAGATACATACATCCATCCATCGTAGACGAACCAGGACTGCTACATATGGCCACAGTTGCTTACATAAATAAGTGTGTACTGCAATAAGGACTCTGAATGACATGCATGTGGCTGCGTGCGTGTGTGCATGCTCATGAATAAATTAATAAATAAATCTCAAGTTAAGCTCCTACTAATAGTACTGTACGATCGATGTTGAACCAATCTAATTTTCAGAACGACCGAATACTTCTCTCCATGAATCTGCCATTGTTATCATTAGTGATTGGTATAATAGTTTAAGTTTTGTGATTGGTATAATAGTTTAAGTTAATTTATGGGGTTCTTTGTTGTAAATACTTTTATGTAACTTTATTATTTATTTGTTTATTTATAAATATATATACAGTAGGATCATTTTCTACTGTTTTCAATCAAAAAATGTAACAAGTTGAGGGTAGATATTGCCACGCAGGGTACATATCATATGGCTCGTTGGCACCGTGCAACGTCCTCCACTTTAGGACTTTGTGCACAAGTTGGTGCCATATTAATTACTTTAAGTAATCAAATAATACTTTGGAATGACATGAAACTACCAAGGACCATGCTTCTTTTAAGCCTTGAACCTTACCTTAATCTTTCTTCACTTAACTCAAGTCTGAATCTTACTCACCTATCTCAGATTTGGTCAAAACCACCGCAGAATTATATTCCCAAGATGTCCGAAAACAACAACCCCGAGGTCGATTCAAAGAATCATCAACCAACCATGGCGAAGTAATGGCCATGATGGAAAGAAATAGATGTCAAGCGGAGCAAAGTCAAAACAGAATGATGGAGCAACACACTAGACTCCTAGAGCAGATAGCCACCGGATCACCAAGACCATCGTAACCCTCTTCAGAACAACAAATGGAAGAAGCATTGCAAGATCAAGATGGACCGATTTCCACAAGACAAGACCACCAACCTTACAGCTTGCACCGTAACCACTAGCAAAGCAGATGATTGGATAAGAGATATAGAAAGAAAGTTAGACACTATCCAATGTAATCGATCAAGAGAAGACTCTTTTGCCTCCCACCAACTTCAAGGACAAGCCGCAAAGATGGTGGATAAATCACCAAACATTCCATCCCTAAGAGAAATACCATGGCAAGAATTTAAGGATGCATTTCATAAGGCACACGCTCCCATTGGCGTGTTTCGCCTCCAAATGCCGAGAGTTTCTTGCTCTCAAGCAAAGAGGACTTACTGTGACAGAGTATTTACATCAATTCAATTATCTGGCACGATATGCCCCACATGAGGTGGATACAGAAGCTAAGAAGATGGAGAAGTTTTCGCGAGGATTACGGGTCGCTGAAATTACACATTTCACCCGGATTTTAAGGATATGTCACTATGGTAAACAAACCGCTAATATCGGAAGCCGTAACACAATTACAAGAAGTCAGAAAAGAAGAGCAATGCAGATGACACCTCAACCAAGTGCACCTAAAAAGGATGATGACAAAGACCACCAAGATAATATCAAGAAGAACCACCTACCAATTTCAATGCAAGACCCCAACATAATATGAATCTGGCCACCACACCCATTGGCTACACATGCGAGGAAATCACTACCAAAAGGATCGCCCACAAAAGCAATAAATGCTACCATTATGGCAACCGTGTCATTTCAAGTCTCTATGTCCAAGGAAGCATATGTCGCCAGTATACCAAAGCTCAAGTGAGGAGTCAATCACGAGATCAACAAGACGCCACCAACAACACAAGCTAAGAAAGGAGGTATGCTACGACCCAGAGAGCAACCAAAATTTCAAAACGAGGACCAAGTCAGGGCAAGATCAATTGTGTCACTATCAATGAAGCCGCAGAAACCATCAACGACATTGCTTCAGACGTTTTACTTCATCAACATTGGTCTCAATTGATCCAGAACTACCTTTTCGCTTCAAGGTCGTAATCTTACGCCGAAAGAGCTACATGGAAAAAGGAATTGAAAATACAACAGAAGTTTTCCAACCCGTCCCCTCGATTTTGGGTGAATCTCGAGGTCGAGATTCCTTTAAGGGGGGTAGGTTGAAACATCTGAAAATTTCAAATGAAATTCAAAAATCAAAATTTGTTCAATTTGAATCCAAATTCGGCAAATTTTGCCAAAACCCAAACCCTAACCCCCAAATCCCAATCCTGCTTTTCCCCGTGCGCTTTTTCCTGGCGCTTCTCCTCACGAAGTCTCACGGAAGCCCTTGCCTTGACCGCCTATACTCCCATCCCCGCCACCGCTTCTCGCCACTTGTTCAAGACGCGTCAAGACACTGCCTCACATGGCACCCTCAAGTCGCCCAGCTCCACCACCACACTCGCCATGGCCGCCTTGTCCGCCCCCATCGCTTCCCACCGCCTCCTTTGCCCTATAAAGCCACCCGGCAAGCCTTCCTCCTCATCCCCACCACCCTCCCCACCCACCTTTCCTCCAACACGGCCAGAGCCGCCGCCACCCTGCACTCCCACCAAGAACCCCAAAAAGCGCGCTAAAAACCCTAGGTAAGAAGCTTACTGTGGATCCTCCTCACGCCCGGCTCACTTGCGCCGCCTCCGTCGCTTGCTGTTGCCGACGCCACGCCTGCGCCAAGAATCAAGGCCACCTCGCCAAGCACTGCCTGCATGCCATCAGCCTAGGCAGGCGCTGGCCTCAAGGCCAACGCCCGCCTCCTTTTTCGCCTTTTGGCTCGACCAGATGGGCTAGGTTGGACCGGCCGAATTAGGCCTTGGGCACAAGACAGAAGGGCTGGCCCAATTTTCTTTTTAAAACTCGCCCAGATCGCTTTTGAGCACAAGAACCTTTTATCGCTTACCCGATTAAAAATAGGAGTTATAATTCCAACAAATACACTGCTCATTAGCCAAAAATATTAAACCCTAACCACTATCCATTCAGCTAAACACATAAATTTCGATATCTTTTCACGATCAATTGTCGTGTATGAATAGTAAAATAATACTATTCATTATCCGGCAATTTTCGCCTGAAACCCTAAAATGACATTTTATGTCATTTCGACCGCTTCGAGCCCGTGAGTCCATTTCTCGCCTCCTTTCACTATAGCAAGCTCCAAATAAATATTCCCACCTTCCTATAGATTTCTTTAATCCTCTACAATATTTTTGTTGTAGTTGATCCGAATCTCAAACTCCGCTCAATCCAAATAAATACCAGATAAATCCCACCAACCCGCCTCCACCCTTCCTTTAAGTCTCTTTTTGGTTTTATTTACTTGCATTTTGTTCCCAGCTTTCTTTCCTTGTTGAGCTAGTGTTTACTTGTTTTCTTTTTATTGCATTGCTTCTCGTTAGGTTACGATCTAGACGCACACGACGCCGAAGACGCCGGACAAGACCAACATCCACGAGGACTTTGTGCAAGAAGGCAAGTCGCATTCCTTGAACATTTGAACCCACGTGTCATATATTTATATTGATACTTTCATTATCTTATTTGAGCCAATTACTTTAAGTAATGAAATAATACTTTGGAATGACATGATAATTAGATAAATCCTATAACCCCACAAACAAACCTACCCAAAGACTTGTAGGCCATATTCACCTTGACAAATTCACATAAAATGTTAGCTATATAGTAGCTTTGTCTCTCAAAATTGTGATCATCAATCAAAAGCAAGATGGCGCTAGCCAATGGTTTGGAGTGGAGAGTTGAGGGTTGTGTCCATTAAGTTGGACAACCCAATATACTTGGTAAAATGAGTCATCGGTGAGATCAAGAGGTGGGCAACCGCAGTTGGGCCATCGCCTCAGGGGTGACAAGTAAGGACAAGAACCTTGTGCCAAGTAGCGCATACGATAAACCGCTTCAACCACATGCGTGGTCATTACTCCCTAGCTTAGTACATTTGCTCATCCAATTGAATATCTATCAGATCAAAGGTGAGACAGGTGGACCCTACGACACTCACCGGTTCTTGCAACAGATGGGCCCACAAGACGGGTGCAGAGTCCACTATTGGCGGTGGTCTCCCGAGGGTCAGAGTGGATTTGAACTCTCGGGTAGAGGCTAAAAAGGATAAGCAATGAAAAGGCTTTGTTATCCCGACTCAATTGCGCAATCATGATGCGTGGCAATGTGAGTTTGTGATATCATGTGGGTAAAGTTGGGCAACTCTGCAGAGTGTATAAAATGTTATTCAATACGCCTGTGCTTAGCTAATGAAGCCGTGTTAATGGGTGATTCCAAGACACGAGGCATAAGTAGAGTTTGGAGATGGTAAGTTGGTAATTGTGGTTTGTTGAGAAACCCCCGTTGTTATTATGTATTATTGTTTTACCGTCTTATAAACCGCTTTAAACGCAAATTGCATCCACATATGCCTCTAAGGTAAAACCTAACCATCATTTGAACTCCTTGCATGTAATTATTTAGCCTTTCCATGTGGCTTGTTGAGTACGGTAGTTGTACTCATTCTTGCATAATCTGCAAACAATCTACTGTAAGAAACCAGGAAAATGCAGAGGATCCGTTGATCAAGACTTTGGTGGACCCACGGTTGGCAACGACATCATTCTTAGGTCTCACCAAGCACTCAAGTGTGCCTCGTTTAGAAGTTCTTTTGTCTTGTATTATATTAACTTTGGGCTTGATGCCCGTGGTAGTGTCAAACTGGTCATTAAGCCTTAATCTTATGTAATAAAATGTTGGCTTTTGTTGAAATCGAAAGCTTGCTTGAGACATCACATTAAGAATCGCACATCCCATGGTTGTGAAGAGTTTAATGTCCCCAGAATTTGGGGTCGTTACAGACCATGCATTTGGATTGGGAATCGATATTCTGAGCTGGAAATAGGTCGATCGGTTCCTATATATGAGAATGGGATTTCACCAGGAATGAACCCTAATTTTTTCTAATTAAACGGGCTATATATACATATGCATGCAAGTTCAGCGCGTTGGCTTGAGACGTACGTACGTACGTAGCCTGTAAACATTTCAATCTGTACGTGCGTAACGGCGTAACCATACTGCAGACATATGGGGAAGATCAAGTTGGAGAAGCTAGGCACGCACGGACGCGTATGCGTGTACGCGGAATGTAAGCATCGTACACAGTGGAAACATATATACTAGCTACTACTTGTACACCTTATCGGCAGGAAACGCTGCATAGAAAACATAGTCCTCTCTCGCGAATAAATTGGCGAATAAAACACTCATGCTGCGCTTAAATTGCACGACAGAGACCTTACCACGCATCCACTGTGCGGTAGGCCACTTGGCTGTGTCCCATTTGACGACAGCCGGCCTGCCTTGCCCCATTGCGCGGCAACCAGCCTGCCTCACCACCACCACGTGGCAGGTGGCCTGTCGCGTGTCCACTGGGCGGCAGGTGGCGCGGGCAAGGCACCTGCCGCTCGGTGGGCGCGCGGCAGACCGGCTGACGCACGGTGATAACGCGGCAGGGCGCTTTTCGTGTATTTTGATCGTGGTAGGGTGCCACTTTTTTCTATTTCGTTGGAAGTTGAGTTGTTTTTGCTATTTCGTTTAAAAAAGTAGAGAGGCTAAATGAGCCATAGTTCGCTTCAAAAAAGAGACTAAATAAGCCATAAACTTGCAGGAATGTACTATGGCTTCTAGATGCATGACGACGATTTGGTACCAGAATTAATCCAGACCGTGATGGATGGCCAATCAAGTCGATTCGTCGTGCATGCACCGTGTGTACGTGGGTAGCCCAGAGGAAAAATCCAGGTTTCTGATACGTACTACTACTCGATACTTATGAGTCGGTGTTTCTTCCAGCTGAATTATGTTGAACTGGCCGGCCTTGAGACGTACGTACGTACGTAGGTAGAGTCAATGGGATGAAAATGGAGGAGGTGCTAGTGAGACAAAGTTACTATAAGGTGAGTTAGCAAATACACATTTAAATATCGTGTGTAATCCAAATTGATATATAATTACGAAGAACAAAGTTAAAATGAGAAATATAATAAAGCAGTACCTTACTAATGGATAGTACATTTCGAAAACCCAGAAATATGCACAAGTAGCAATACTAAAACAAAATTCACTAAATTTGTGATTCAAATAATGACAAATGTACTGAGAATGTACAAAAGGTGCGACGAGTAGAGCCGGTGCTCCAGCCCCCTCGCACCCCCATGGTGCGTACGCCACGCGTAGAGTGCAGGTAATATATACTAGTAGTACAAGCCCAATTTTCCGGCGAATTGAAGCAACAAATACGGTTCACGTACTGCCGGTCCGATCGGGACGACGACTAGAGAAAGAAATTCTCTTGGTCTCCTCGGGCCGTTGGATCAGAGGGAGGAGGGATAAACGGTGGATGGCCCTCTCTCGAGGTCGTTGGATTCAAAGAGGTAATATGTGGAGGAGGAGGAGAGGCCTCTCCATAGAATTTTTTTCCAACCATAAGCTGCTAGCTCGCACTAGTTGTTTGGTAATTAAGTAGCACGTGTACATGTGCAGAGAATTTTTTTTTCTTCGCTGTGGAGAAGAAAAAGAAAAGGAGGCGTACGTCCAGGAGAAATTCCACGTCAGTTGGAAGGCGTAGCCATGGTAGCGCGTCTGTAAACGACGCGTGTCGACGTCCATCTCTCTGTGCTACGCGCACGAGTTGATTCTACTCGTCGCGCAGTACGCTGCGCTGCGCTGCGTCTCCGTTGAATCTGTCTATATAATTTAATGTGTGAAATATGATAAATTGAAAGGTGCATTTTTTTCCTTTGCGAATACTCTACGCAATGGTTATAACAGAAGGTGCATGTAATTGAATTAGAAGGTATAATTTTTCGAATTAGAAGGTATAGTTTTTTTTTGGAGTGTGTTTGCATTAATCATAATACATTTATGGGCAGGATCGGGTAAAAAACGTATTATCAAGTACAGTTGAAATGCATATGTGTAAAGCTGAAGGGTAGATGTGCTGTAGTTGAAATGCATATGTGTAAAGCTGAAGGGGTAGATGGGCTGCTCTTGTATGAGGCTGGATCATGTAAATATGTAAGTTTTTTTTATTCGAATAGGCAAAATCTGCAAGATACGGGAAAATGAGAAACGCTTGAAGAACGCATAACAAAATAGGGTGTACAGATGTGAAATGATGAATGGAATAAAACAGAACAAAATGCACAGAATGAGACATGAAAAACAGGTTATAAAGAACATGTGTAAAAAAATTATTTGACTAATAACTAACAGATGTAGATTCATACAATGCACTGGGTTGAAGCCCTGATATGCTATTCTCAAATCTCACTATGTTAACTCTTGATAGAGGATCTAAGAATACATTTAGTGGCACTTAATTATTATTACAAAGCAGCATCTACCTAATCAATCTGGCATGAAAAGATAAGATTCTCATGCAGTCATATCAAGGTTCATATCACTCTACAGTGGGTGTTAAATTCCATTGAGAATGAGCAATCAGTAAGAAGCCTGTCAAGATGTTCACTACTACAGAAAAGGCTTTCACAGATGGTTCAAAAACGTCATCACAGACGGTTTCGTGAGCCGTCGAGTTTATGGGTCGATGATGACATGAGGTCATCACAGCGGTTTTGAACCGCTCGTGATGTATACTTCATGAGCGGTTTGTGGTTCAAACCGTCTGCGATAATATATCACAGACGTTTCATCCACAAACCGTCTGTGATAGCACATATCATGACGGTTTCACCACAAACCGCTCGTGATAGCACATATCACAGACCGGTTTGTGGCGGGAACCGTCTGTGATGACTTTTCTCTATAAAGGCCCAGCAGTGGTGCTTGTACCATTAAATCCGGCATCATATATATATTACATATATATTGTTTCGTAGTCTCTCAGCCACTTTGGGGATCGTCCACATGACATGAGAAGGATGAGGCGGTAGCCACGGGCAACCTCATTGAGCCCTTGCAAGTATAAAAAGTATGGATGCAAGGAGGCGTTAGGACATCCAATTACAGGATTGGACGTTCGAAAGTGTCGTTGATCTTGTGAGTACTCCGGTGGGAAGTGGCATCATGTATTAGCAACTATCCATTCTTGAGTATGTAATCGTCTTTAAACCCAACAAGAACACTAAGCAACCATTCTCATATTTCAAAAGAATTCTCAACTTGTTGCTTGGTGTTCTTGTTGGCTTTAAAGACAATTACATGCTCAAGAATTGTTGGTTGCTAATACATGATGCCACTTCCCAATGGAGAAGTTAAGATCAACGCCACTTTCAACATAGCGACGCCCAATCCGTAATTGGATGTCCGACCGCTTCTCTTTGCATCCATACTTTTAAACTTACAAGGGCTCAATGAGATTGCCCGTGGATACCGCCTCATTCTTCTCATGTCGATGGGACTAATTCCCTAAAGTGGTCGAGGATCATTAATAATATATATATAATATATATATATGATGCCGGTTTAATGGCACAAGCACCACCGCTGAGACTTTATAGAGAAGAGATTATGAATGGAATGGTAGGACGACTGCACGCAAGAGGTAGGAGAACTTGACCGGCATGAACAAGGGGACTATTAATATGAACTAATTATCAATTCAATTTCAGCATAAGACTATTGACACCATTACATCACAGAGCAAGGGACTATTAATATGAACTAATTATCAATTCAATTTCAGCATAAGACTATTGACATCATTACATCACACAGCAAGAGGACTATTAATATGAACTAATTATCAATTCAATTTCAGCATAGGACTATTTACATCATTACATCACAGAGCAAGGGGACTATTAATATGAACTAATTATCAATTCAATTTCAGCATAAGACTATTGACATCATTACATCACACAACAAGAGGACTATTAATATGAACTAATTATCAATTCAATTTCAGCATAAGACTATTAACATCATTGAGCAGTTCATCAGCAAGAGAACAAGACCAAGGGTGTCCAAACCCACCACACAAGTAGTAGCCCTCGGCATCCATCGCAGAGCACTAGCTAGCCATTTTATCACAAAGCAAGGGGTAGAGACAGAGAGGACCTTAGTACAACAAGAACCACGGTGGCGACCCCACCACCAAAGACAACCCTCATCCATTTCCTTTACCTTGCATAAATCACACAAACATCGGGACACAACTTAAGGTTCATGCATAAAAATCAAACTCAACAAAAGACATTAAGCTAACAGATCTAGAGGAGAATAGAGGAGGATGGGAAAGCAAAGCCGGCGGGGCCCTAGCAGGCGCAACGGGTCGGGCGGCGGCGATGAGTCGGCGGCGGCGTCGAGGTGGGGAGGAACGGAGTTAGGGTGGGCGCAAACCCTAGCAGAGTGAGGAGTGACGAGTTTGGGCGTCACCGTGGTTGTGGCTAACGGTGACGCCGCAAAAGACACTCTTATCGCACGAGTGTCTTTTGTAGTGTCACCAGATATGCTACCTAACCGTCGGTGACGGAAGAATGGCGGCGTCGGCAGCGACGAGGAGAAACGAACGAGAGTAAGGTCAGCTGGGAGTGATTTAGTTAGAGCGCAAACCCTAGCGGCAAGCTGGGCTAGCTCCTACTTATAAAGAGACTTATCAGAGACGGTTCTATTATGGAACCGTCAGTGATAATTATCACAGACGGTTCCATAATAGAGCCGTCTGTGATATGGGACATATCACGGACGGTTCCATAATAGAGCCGTCTGTGATATGGGACATATCACGGACGGTTCCATTATGGAACCGTCCGTGATATGTCCCATATCACAGACGGTTCCATAATGGAACTGTCTGTGAAATGGTTTTTTCTCAAGTATATATATACAATTACATGACATGAAGAAATTACATGTTTATATTAAAAAAGCAGAAACCTATAATTAAACAAGGTTTTTCTAGTGGCGAAGGTAGGCTGCTATCTCCATCTGCAATACTTCATAGGCGGCAGTGTGCGGCATCGGACGATTCTGATCATCGTGAACGAAGCTCGAAATCGTCCACCGTTGACGCCGCTTCGTTCGAGTGTCTCCCAAGACCCTCGGTCGTTGAACCAAGAAGAATTGAGCCCATAGGCTCTCTTCCCTTGCTTGAGGGGTCTCGGCCTGGTCGACTCGGTCGCCTGCCGCCTCGATTTCACAGTCCAAGTGACGGCAAGCCTCCTGGAGACGTGCAACGTCGTTTTGGAGGACTATGTCGATGACGCGGTAAACTCGCCGAAAGTGGGAGATCACCCGAAGACACGGCAGAGGAGGATGTCAAGGCGGCGGAAGGTGGTCGCCACCGCTCGGCAAATTCTGCGGCAGAGGAGTGAAGACACCGTTGATCAAACAAGGTTCTTCCGCACCGACGTTCAACGTACACCGAGAGAGGTGCTCATGCAAAGGCGGCGGAAGGCCATCGATTACTGCGACAAGGAAGAGGCAGCCATTTCGTTTTTTATAAGTATGTGGGGATGATCATCTTGGAAGGCGGATGATCCTTTTATAAAACAAGGAATAAATTCGGGCGTGAGGCGAAGAGACGCATCGAGGAGCGAAGCGGATCGATGCGATGAAGAGACGATCGGGAGCCGAAGCGGATTGGCGGCAAACGAGCGACGCCGGCGATGAAGAAACTCACGCCGAGCGATATTATCACGCGAGCGGTTATTTTTAAGAACCGCTCGTGATACTAATTAATATCACGAGCGGTTCTTGTTGAGCACCGCTCGTGATACTCCTGACGGTTGTGTTTTAAAACCGTGCGGATCTCGATAATATCACGAGACGGTTCTAAACAAGAACCGCTCGTGATACTCACTGACGGTCTTCAACATGAACCGTCTGTGATATTACCTCTTCACAGATGGTTTTTTAGCGCAGCCAGTAGCACAGACGTCTCTAAACCAAAACCGTCTGTGATTGAATGTAATACCGACGGTTTCGGTCAACCGTCTGTGATGAGGCGTCCAGTATTAGCCTTTTTGTAGTAGTGGTTGTCGGTTCAAATATACCCATAACCTAATTCCATTACTTTTTCCACATGGAACATTGGATGACCATCACAATGGGATCTAAAAGGGTTTTAAACTTGTTGAAGATTTCATAGATTCATTATATGTACCTTTGGTGAATCCCAACTTTAT
The DNA here is from genome assembly GCA_036346405.1 of Phyllostachys edulis. Classification (NCBI taxonomy): domain Eukaryota; kingdom Viridiplantae; phylum Streptophyta; class Magnoliopsida; order Poales; family Poaceae; genus Phyllostachys; species Phyllostachys edulis. The sequence goes on along the minus strand of CM070567.1, from coordinate 2,496,529 downwards.
CTGAATCAATGGAAGCAACGACTTTTTCTGCAGAATTCAACCCATCCAAATAAATGTTAACAAAGTTTACTACACATAAAGTTTTTTTTAGTGGCCCCAAGTAGTAAACACACCATTACTCAATGCAATACAAGCAGCTGTAGTGACAATTTTATTTTAGTATTTAGAATTCTTTGTTTTGGAGGAAAAAAAAGGAACCCATCCCTCTGTATTCCTGCTACCACTCTAACATGCTCAAAAGTGAAAAACTCAAGAATGTTGGTTTGCCATGAATAAGTCACTAAAAGTGTACCGATAAAGTGATCTATGTGAAACAAATCAATTACCATGATTTATGAGAGTATATCAAATACTGTGTAATTCTGCTTGTATTCAAATATAGTGGAAAAGTTTAGAGAAAAGAACAGAAGTGCATGTAGCAAAACAACAACAATCTCAATAATTTTCATGACGCTTACCAGGGAAGCACTTGTGGTTTGGTTTACAACGGTTGTAGTAAATTTCCTGGCAAAATAATTTGAGATGATCCTGAGGAGCCTCCGCTTGTTCTTTTGAAATGGCCGTGGACAACCTAGATATCTGTAATAATGAAAGCCCTGAAAAGAACATTTGAGACACCAATATTAGTACTGAACAATAGTACCATGAAGCACGTCGTGAATCTTTTCTCTTTTTTTTGACCTTTTAGCAATCAGATCAAATAATCAAAGTTTCAATTTAGTTCATAAAAATATTGCTCAAAAAAATCACGACATAGAAGAGCAGAACAACTAACTTGTTGACATTTTGAGGTGGCTACCCATATAGGTAGCTGCTACCTTGATCAAATGGATATCATGTGTCTTTACCGATTAGGAGTTCAAGATAAACTCACAAATAATCACCAAGATCGAACCGAACTGAGCTCTGAATCACAATGTAAATAGAAAACCAAGCCACTATGAGCTCAATACGACCAGTTCCAGATGCATGATAAGCCACAAGATCACAATAATTTTGCCACAACACATATATTGTTAGCTTCCAATACACTCCTAGATAAAGGTGAAGAATAAAGCTGCTAAGGTTGTTCAAATATCAACGCAGCTAGGGTATACCACTCACCACCAGACAGAAATACACGAATACTTAACCCGCCGTAGACAACATAAGCCCTCACGGATGGCATGATAAAACACCTCCCTGCAGTGAGCCCTCCACGCAATATCATGGGATGCATAAAATGACCTCCATCTTTGTAATATCTCGTTCAAATATAAAACATATAAGTGACTAGTACTAAAATTAAAAATAATTAGAAAGGAAAAAATTCAGAATTTTGGAGGAGTTTTAGAACTCGGGCCCTTGGCCCATAGCTCTTTGGGCCCATGGGGGGGGGGGATAAACCCTAGCACCAAAGCACTGTAGCACTCCCCTCTCCTTCGGTGCTTCCCCTGCAGATTGGTCGGCCATAAGGAAGAGGAAGGAGAGGGAAGAAGAGAGGAAGAAGAAGAAGGTAGGGGTGATCTTCGTGAGGACTATAGCGTGGTCTAGCGGGGGATTTCGTGGGTAAGATCATGGTCCTCAATAGCTAGTTTGGTTCTATAGATGTGTTTTGCTACCGATTAATCATTGTAGTATCCTGCTGTCGTAGATCGGTAGTATTGCAGTTCTGTTGATTTGTGATATTGGGTTAGTTCCATTCAGATTCAGTGTTTAGGGTCTCCTGGAGATATGTGGGGAATTTTGTTAGCTTACCATAAAGTATTAATTCATAATTTTTGGCTGAACGGCTAATTAGTTATGAATTTCGCAACTCCATATGCTTATTCAGTTTCTAGTTTTGGGCAGCGAACGTAGTTCTGCGAATTAGAGTTTGGAGATGGCTGAATTTGGTCAATTGATCTGCAGGAGTTATTTAGATAACTTTATGGTGATTCCAAGAAGATAAAGTTCATAAATTTTGGATGGATATAATAAACATTATGAATTTTTAAAGTTAATGCTGTAATATGTCCTTCTGTTGTGGACAGAAGTGAAAAGCTTGATTGTTTGCAACCATTGTTTCACAATAGAAATAATTGTGATAATTTTATTGAGAAATATATTTTTCTGTAGTTTCTATAGAGTCTTAGAACAATGAGTTTGGTTGTGCCAAACAAAAGTTATGAATTTCCCAAGTCAGAAATACCGAAGATGACAAATCGGTCTTCTAGTATAAAAACGAGGGGTTAGATGATTTAATTAGAAGTCATGGTAATATAAGAAAAGGTGGGGAAGTTTGTTTAGATTCTAGAATGGGGTGGTTTGCCATGATCGGACTTGTGAGTCAAAAGTTACGCCCTTTTTAGTACCCGGACAGCAAGGGGTGACTATTCGGTATTAGGGAAGCGTTGTGGATTTGGAGGACGTGTAGGAGCGATGCCAATTAATTGTTGTTCTTGTGATGCTGTAGCTTGTATTGAAATTTGAGTGTTTGGTGCAGGAGAGACGTCGTGCTTGTTGCCATCTTCTAGCAAAACCGTGCATCGCAACCAGTAAAAGCAAGTACACAGTAGACAGTGATCAATGATTGATCACTGTATTTCTTTATCGTTCATTACCATTATTTTTGTGCTTTTATTTTTCTTTAATTGCAAGCAATGGAATGGTATGACTATATCTTGTTGATGAACATAGGGAAATTTGTATATGATGAAATTATGCACTTTTGCATTCATAAGCATCTTTGCATATGAGCAGGTGATCATAATTGATCACAAATCCACGGGAGTAGAGGAGGTCCCCGATCCTTGAGGAGGATGGGCTTGAGAGTGAACATTGTCGCAAGTGTTCACTCACGCTATACTGGTATACGTGAAAGAAGTGCATGTGGACATATAGAGTAGAGTTGCATTGAGATATGGGATGAATGTGTGTGAAAACAAAGAAAAGAGAATGGTATGTGAATATTAATAGAAGGATATGTGATGACAATGAAGTTATTGAATACTGTTGATTTATCATTGTTCGTTGTATATTGATGTATTTGCTGAGTCATAGACTCACCCTTGCTCTTTTGTTGATTTTAGGTGATCATTGAGGGCGTCACGGTTGAGAGGGACTAGTGCACATGGAATAGTTTCATACTTCAGACACATGATTATTTGCCATGAGAACCATTTGATTCATTATTTCTAGAATACTTTTAGGACATGTTAGAGATGGAATAATCTTAGATGAATGTTTTGGACTAGTATATTTTGTTCCAATGTTTTGGATTTACTGGTTTGGTGCTGTTTTAAACTTATTATCTTGCTATGTTTCCCTCGCTTATTTATTCATGCTTGACAAGTCTTTATTCATGTTCTATTGTGACCCGTTGATGGATTTTATTAATACTTTGGTTGCTGAAATTTTATAGTGTGCTGATGAATATTAGTTGGAATGGTAGTTTAGTGGCATTCCAGGCTCAGTGTTGGGCTGGGATGTTACAGTTGGTATCAGAGCGGGTTTTCGGTCCATGGTTAATAGATTAACAACTTAGATAATTAAAATTGCTAAAATTTATTTTAGGACTAGTAAAATTAACTAAAATTTGCTAATGGTTAATTAATTTAAAATTTGACACACTAGTGCACAGTAGGATGGGAATGTGACGAGTATTGCTCTTACGCTTTCGATATGTTATTATACTAATGTATGAGTTGATATTGGTTCTTTGAACCTATTGTGTGTTGTTGATTGTGATTTATAGCTATGACGAGAGGTAGAGATTGTGGTTGTAGCCATAGGCATGGCTAAGTTGTACCACCATTTGTGGTATAGGAAAAGTGAAGTGTTTACCCTGGGTAATTTAGTTACTAATGTTGGGGATGAGTTTCTTTTAAAAGTTGTTGTTCTCCTTGAGTTTGTATTTGGTTATTATGATTACAGCTGCTTGCGGTTGATGAACTTTCTTTGGATAGTGGTTACAATGTAGTTGATGAGTTTCAGTTGGTCTGTATTTGTTTTATAGAGCAATTATTGTCTTTTCTGACTGTTGAGCTATTCTTGCTACTTGTAATCGTTGTCATTGGCAATATTGCTCCTTTTTCATGAGAATTCTACCTTCTTGTTGACAAACATGACCTGTTTATTCGCTTGGTGTTTTAGATAATGGAAAGTATCTTTTACAAACTTCATTGAATGAAGTTTTGACGCTACGTATTTCTTTTGGAGTAGTTGGAATGTTGAAGTTTAGTGCATTTTTTGAGAAAGAAAGTATCAAAATTCTTTTTGTAATGTTTTGTTGTGTTAAGTGAGAGGTTTTAAGCATAGAAGATAAATTAGTAATGTATGAGTTATCAAATTGAGTTTGTAGCATGGTGCATAATTGATCTTAACCAAGATCCTTGGAAGTGAAGTTGATAAATTTGATGTTGTCTTGGAGTAGTTACATGATGAACTGTGATTAAGGGTATGTCTGTACCTACTAGGAATCCGGGAGTTATTGAGAAGTGTGGGATATTGATGAACTGGTTTGATCATTAAGATTGTTTAATTCGGTAAACTTCTTGGATAAATTGGATTAATGGGTCTCAATGGATTAATCTAACCATTTGGGATGGTTAAGTTAAGACGGTGTTAGATTATTGTCTTAGTGGATATTAATCTTGGAGTTATCTTTTCTGTGGATACTTAGTGATCATATACAATTGCTAGATTTACATAATCCTTAGTAGGATTAATTGTTGGAATTGCGTATAAAACATTGGAGGGGTTGAATATCGGTGGATCTAGAATTTGTGGGAGGAGTTTTTGGATGGTTAATCTAGCTAGAATGGTTGGATGAATTTGGTTGTAGTGTTGTTGAGACTTTTGATCGATGGAAGATTTCGATTCTTTAAGAATTAGTGTGATTTTGCCTAAATCTAAACAGGAGGAGGAACAATTGAATATGTGTTTGTAAATATTCATGTGATTTGCAAAGGGAAGTAAGTAGCAACTAGATTTCATGATGAAGCCAGTTGATAACAACGATCGTTGGAGTGCAATTATCATATGTTGAAGTTTGGTATTGAGCATCACTAAGAGTTGAACTAATGAGATTTAATAGGTGGCTTATGTTTACATGATTGTGGAATTTTCGGATGACAGCATGTCCTTGGTGAAAGGGTTTTGGTAGAACCTTTTTAATTTGTGTGGTAGATCACTTCTAGAGTAAAGTGGTTGTTGTAGTGAGGTTGTAAAGTTTTGGTGGACTCTCAATTTGAGAATGGGATGATAAAGTAGTATGGAACAATTTGGTGAGTTTCTAGAGAGCTTTATAGTGGAAGAGTAGACTATAGGATGATTCTTGTTAAGAGTGTGTTGTTCTTGATGTTAGTAAGATTGTCTGCAATGGACTGTGACTTGTGAGGGTGTTGTTGATTCTTATAGAAAGAGAGTAAATTTGATCGTCTTTCATGGTATCACTCAAATGAAATGTTTCGAGCTTTGCATTCGTGATCTTTTGGAGTTCACAATTTATGTGGTATCTAAAATTTGTGGAGCAAAGCGACGTGTTAGAAAGTTCTATTGGTTATTAAGTGATTAATGTGAATTGGTCTTAAAAGCCTCTTCTTGTTTGAGGTGGCAAAGTGATGTTGTAATCAAAGAAAATTGTTTTCTTTGTTAAAAGAAAGAGTGTAGTAGAAGTATTTGAGGTTGGAGTTAAGTTTTGTAACTTGCAACTTATTGAAGTCCGTTTAACTTTTATGTCGTTGTTGCTTAAGAGTTTCTCGAGTTTCTAGAGTAATACTTTATTCTTATTGGTTGAGGTTTAATATTCTCTTCTTGTGGGACTTATGCCCTCAACTATGGCCTCCTCTTTTGCTTTTCTGATATCATTATTATTTGACTATTTCTGTTGGTCTTATGTTTATTGCGAAAAGTAAACGTTTTTCTATGTGCTGAAAATTGTTTTTATTTGCCTCTTCTTTTGAAAAAAGGAATAATCGATTTGTTTTACAAAACCTTATATAGTATATAGTGGAAACTGGTTAGTAGTGGTTAAGTTTATGATGTTATGAGACCTTGTATTGCAAGTTATTTGAGGAGCATTGGAGGATGAATTGATTTCGTGATATAAATCTTGTGGAGAATTGGATCTAAAAGGGAATGATGATTATTGGGCAAAACTGGTTATGTTATTATAAGTACTAGAACCAATAGTGAATTGTAATTCAAGAACCTTTGTTTATGTTGGTGGAATATTAGAATATTCAAAAGTTGAATCTTGGTCAATTAGTTAGAGTATTGCGAATGTGTATGTTGTGGTCTTGTAGGTGAAATGATATGGTGTGGTTTAGAGAGTTCAAGATTGGTGAAGTTAATCGCTTTAGGCGGTTACTTGATATTAGTGAGGAATGTCGATATTAATGACTGAAAATATTGTTTGGATTGTGAGAATTTTTAGTCATCGGATCTGAGGATTTCCTATCAAGTATACCATACGTTCATTTGAGGAGTCTTAGAGGTTGAGTCTGAGCTTTGCATTTTTTTATGATGGCATCTTGGTTGTCCATGATTAGGTTCCAGAGTTGTGGTGATCTTTAACAGAATCCTTTGGATATAGTAAATGAGAGTGTATGATATGAATTTCGAGTTGATTATCCTTAAAGGATTGAGGTGATATGATTGTGGGTGAAATCTATATTGAGGTGCGTTGCGAATTATTTGTCAAAGCAATTCCTTTCATAGAGGAGTGGACTAGAGTTTTTTTTTTGTGAGTTAGTAGAGTCCCTCTAGATGAGTGTGGTTGTTACTCTCGGGTTGAGCATCACTTTGAGTTTGTTGGTTAAGAGGGAGGAGTTAGTGTGATGTTTTAGAATCCCATGGTTTAAGAGAAATTTGAATTCTTAAAAGAAAGGTTGAAGAAAAAAAAAGTTTCCCTGAGTAGTGAATTATTCTCTTCGTTCTTGTTTGAGTTTGCGTTCATGATGGATGATATTTGCAAGTTTGGTTGGTTTTATGTTGGTGTATGCATGGTTCTTTCTGGTTAAGAAAAGAAAGGAAATGGTTATTTTGGGTATTCAAATTATTTCACTTTTGGCTTGTGGTGTTTATTTGCAAACTGTGTACTTAGAAAGTGAAAAGGTTTTCATGATGCGTCTTCGATTTTGGTTTTGACTCTTGTGGAGGGTAGTTGGTAATTCGTGGCTGTGATGAGGATCTTTAGTTCTTCAGTTGTTTTCTTTTAAGAAGATTGGTTTAATGCGGGTTATTTGTGTGTCCCTTGTTAAGGGGATGCCCCTTGCAAAAGTAAAGTGGTTGGTTGATAGAAGGGAACAAGAGTTCCATATGTCTTGTGCAAGTTGTGTGGTTTAGTACCAGAGGGAACATTGGCTCAAGGTACATTTGTTTGTTTCTGGAAGTTGCGGGAATATTGGAAGATAGCGTTTCACTAGGACCATCTCGAGTCCTGGCGCGGGGTATACAATGTTTTGTATAACCTAGTGTCGAGGAAGTACTTGAGAGAATCGGAGTGTGAGGTTTGGTTAGAGTCGTTGACCAACGAGTAAGACTATACCTTCGAGTCCAGTCCATTGAGTGTACCTGGAAAGGTCGGGATGAGTGTTAGGGCGTAAGACATCAGTTTACGTCAAGGTGATGTGGTCACATCAGTCCAAGAGACAGGTGACTTGGGGGTTGGAGACTCGTATGCGCGAGCAATATCCGGAGTTGTTCACGTTGCGTACGTGTTGATTGTGATTAATTTCAGTTGTGGTGTTCTTGCGAATAGAGCGACAAGTAGAATTCGGGGGTCGAATTCTGTTTAAGGGTGGTAGAATGTAATATCCCGTTCAAATATAAAATCGAAAATAATTAGAAAGGGAAAATTCAGAATTTTAGAGGAGTTTTAGTTCTCGGGCCCTTGGCCCATAGCTCTTTGGGCCCATGTGGGTGGGGGGGAATAAACCCTAGCACCCAAGCATTGTAGCACGACACTGTAGTGCCACTATTACTGTAGCATGTGCTACTGTAGCGCTCCCCTCTCCTTCGGTGCTTTCCCTACAGATTGGCCGGCCATAAGGAAGATGAAGGAGAGGGAAGAAGAGAGGACGAGGGAAAGGAAGAAGAAGAAGGTGGGGGTGATCTTCGTGAGGACTACAGTGTGGTCCAGCGGGGGATTTCGTGGGTAAGATCGTGGTCCTCAATAGCTAGTTCGGTTCTATAGATGTGTTTTGCTACCGATTAATCATTATAGTATCCTGCTGTCGTACATAGGTAGTACTGCAGTTCTGTTGATTCGCGATATTGGGTTAGTTCTATTCAGATTCAGTATTTAGGGTCTCCTGGAGATATGTGGGAATTTTGTTAGCTTACCGGAAAGTATTAATTCATAATTTTTGGCTGAACGGTTAATTAGTTATGAATTTCGCAAGTCCAGATGCTTATTCAGTTTCTAGTTTTGGGCAGCGAACGTAGTTCTGCGAATTAGAGTTTGGAGATGGCCGAATTTGGTTGGTTGATCTCCAGGAGTTATTTAGATAACTTTATGGTGATTCCAAGAAGATACATTTCATAAACTTTGGACAGATAGAATAAAACTTATGAATTTTTAAAGTTAACGTAGATCTGTCATTCATTGTGGATGTAGTGAAAAGCTTGACTGTTTGCAACCATTGTTGCAGAGTGGAAATAATTGTGATAATTTTATTGAGAAAGATAGTTTTCTTTAGTTTCCAGAGAGTCTTAGAACAATGCGTTTGGTTGTGTCAAACAAAAGTTATGAATTTCCCAAGTCAGAAATACTGAAGATGACAGATCGGTCTTAGGGGATAAAAATGAGAGGTTAGATAATTTAATTAGAAGTCATGGTAATGTAAGAAAAGGTGGGGAAGTTTGTGTAGATTCTAGAATGGTGTGGTTTACCATGATCGGACTTGTGAGTCAAAAGTTACGCCCTTTTTAGTAGCCGGACAGCAAGGGGTGACTGTTCGGTATTGGGGAAGCGTTGTGGATTTGGGGGACGTGTAGCAGCAATGTCAATTAATTATTGTTCTTGTGATGCTGCAGCTTGTATTGAAATTTGAGTGTTTAATGTAAGAGAGACGTCGTGCTTGTTGCCATCTTCTAGCCAAACCGTGTGTCATAACTAGTAAAGGCAAGTACTTGGTAGACAACGATCAATGATTGATCACTGTATTTCTTTATCATTCATTACCATTATTGTTGTGTTTTTATTTTTATTTAATTGCAAGTAATGGAATGGTATGACTATATCTTGTTGATGAACATAAGGAAATTTGGATATGATGAATATGATGAAATTATGCACTTTTGCATTCATAAGCATCTTTCCATATGAGCAGGTGATCATGATTGATCACAACTCTACGGGAATGAAGGAGGTCCCCGATCCTTGAGGAGGACGGGCTTGAGAGTGAACATTGTCGCGAGTGTTCACTCACACTATACCAGTATACGCGAAAGAAGTGTATGTGGACATATAGAGTAGAGTTGCATTGAGATATGAGATGAATGTGTGTGAAAACAAAGAGAAGAGAATGGCATTGGAATATTAATAGAAGAGTATGTGATGACAATGAAGTTATTGAATACTGTTGATTTATCATTGTTCGTTGTATATTGATGTATTTGCTGAGTCATAGACTCACCCTTGCTCTTTTGTTGATTTTAGGTGATCATTGAGGGCGTCATGGTTGAGAGGGACTAGAGCACATGGAATAGTTTCATACTTCAGACACATGATTATTTTCCATGAGAACCATTTGATTCACTATTGCTGGAATACTTTTAGGACATGTTAGAGATGGAATAATCTTAGATGAATATTTTGGACTAGTATATTTTGTTCCAATGTTTTGGATTTAATGGTTTGGTGCTGTTTTAGACTTATTATCTTGCTATGTTTCCCTCGCTTATTTATTCATGCTTGACAAGTCTTTATTCATGTTCTATTGTGATCCGTTGATGGATTTTATTAATACTTTGGTTGCTAAATTTTATAGTGTGTTGATGAATATTTGTTGGAAGGGTAGTTTAGTGGCATTTCAGGCTCAGTGTTGGGCTGAGGTGTTACAATCTTAATACATCAGAACCTATAGTGCACTGAACTACAGCTGCCACCCACATGGTGACACGAAAAAAAATTAACAAGATGTGCTTCCGTTAACTGCTGTCATGTTCCTATCCTGATGAAATTTAAATAACATGACTCAATGATTAGCATTATAATATAGGAATTCCCAAAAATAGTGCATCCAACAAACTGAATAATTAAAGACAAACTTTTTGTTATATGTACCAGCTTCACTCTTTGATAATATAGATAATTTAAGCACGATGGACGGGGATACAATAAATAAAAGACTAAGCTATATATCATCTTCACTGTTCGAAAATTCAGATAGTGTAAGCACAAAGGACATGGATAGAGTAAAAAAACTAAGTTCTCTTTACCCTATGCAAATTCAGCATCAATTTGCTTTTAAATATGCATGATCGGTGTAGTAAAACGCACAGTCACACAGAAGCCAGCCTTCAAATCATACATATGGTGTCAGATAATCTCCAGGGTCTAAGAGCATACATAAAAATATTTACAGACATCTTTCTATCGTATCTCAAACAACATAGTCCGTCTATAACGTTGTGCATGTACCTGAAAAACTCTTTTTTGAAGACCCTCCAGCTGAGAAATCCTTCATAATAATACACATCAAATAAAGTGTCAACACAAACTGCAGCACTGTGATGACCATTCCAAACCTTGTCCACCAAAGCCATGTCCTGTATCGCAGCTGTCCACCAAAAAAGAATAGCCTCAGGTTCAGATAAATCCAAGTTAGATATGAATTGTGCCAACACTGCAACATGCTATCCAAACTATCGGTAATAAAGCTCTCACCTGAAGTAGTGTTATTGAACCGAATACTGACAAAAGGTCAAATTGCCTTGACAAACTCATAGCCACGCTTTGTAGAATCATTCAACTAATTCAGAATACCCTTCTGTCATGGTCGGTCACCAGACATTTCAAAGACTATTAACAAGACGTGCTTCCATTAACTGTTGTCATATTCCTGTCCTGATAAAATTCAAATAACATGACTCAGTGATTAGCATTATAATATAGAAATTCCCAAAAACCCTGCATCCAACAAACTGAATAATAAAAGACATACTTTTGGTATATGTACCAGCTTCACTCTATGATAATACAGATAATTTAAGCACGATGGACAGGGATACAGTAAATAAAATACCAAGCTATATATTAGCTTCGCTCTTTGAAAATTCAGATAGTCTAAGCACAAAGGACATGGATAGGACGCTTTGTACGACAATGGAATCGTTCAACTAATTTAGAATACCCTTCTCTCATGATGGGTCGCCAAATGATAGTCTGTCTTGAAGCGGCGTCGGATAGGGATCTGAGGCGTCGCCGGATAGGGATCAGAGGCGTGCGGGCGCCGACTAGGGATCTTGCCAGCTAGGTAGGGTTCGGAAGCGTCGTCGGTCGAGTGTTGAGGTAGCGCTGCAAGTACATGCCGTAGGTTAGGGAGAACCAAAAGCAGGGTGGGAGGAATCAGTAGGCACGATCTACCAGCGGTGGCACTAATGATAGGGGAGGAGGCAGGCATGGGCGGCGTGACTGTGTAAGCGAGGAGAGGAGACAGGGACAGGGGTGGCGTGAGTGAGGAGAGGAGACAGGGAAAGGGGTGGCGTGAGCGAGGAGAGGAGATGGGAAAATTATAAGACGGGGCGAGGCTCGAGGCTTTAGTAACCAGGTGAAGCAAGGACGGAGTCACGGAGACCGGGAATCGATTAGGACGGTGACCGGTCTAGACGGGCCAGCTACCGGCTGACCGGTAAAACAACTCACTCGCGCTACGTCTCTCGCGAGGGCACGCCGAACGGGCAAATGACGCAGCAGCATTGGAGGACTTAATGTACGAGACGTGCGAGAGCGCTGCAATTCCTTGCGGCTTAATACTAGGGAAGATTAATGAGAACAAGAATATAAAAAAAAAATGAGAAGGGCAGACAATATATATATATAGCTGGACAGTCTAACACAATTCCAGTCATCCCTGCTTTTGCTCTTGCCTCTTGCTTTTTTTCATTGGCCTCCACGGTACAAAGTACAAACAACCACTACTATAGAAATGTTAATACTGGACATCTTATCACAGACGGTTGACCAAAACCATCTGTATTACATGCAATCACAGGCGGTTTTGGTTTAAAGATTATCTGTGTCACTAGCTGCGCTAAAAACCGTCTGTGAAGAGGTAATATCACAGACGGTTCATATTGAAAACCGTTTGTGAAGTATCACGAACGGTTCTAAACACGAACCGTCTGTGATAATTATAGACTTCACTGACGGTTTTTAATTATAACCGTCTGTGATAATATCGCTTCAGCTCCCCGGTGAGTTTCTTCGTCGCCGATGTGTCTCTTCGTCGCATCAATGCCGCTTCGGCTCCCCGATGCGCCTCTTTGTCTCACGCACCAAATTTATTCCTTGTTTCATAAAAAGGATCACCCATCATCGAAAATGATCATCCCCACATATAACTCTACTCTATATATATACTTCTAAAGCAAAAATGGCTTCCTCTTCTGTTTCCTTGTCGCGCGGCATTGATGGCCTACCTAGCCATACTGTACGAGCACCTCTCCAGCCGTACATTGGCGGATGCTGCAGAAGGACACTGTTTTAACAGTGTCTTCACTCCTCTGTCCAAGGATTTGCCGGAGCAGGTGACGGCCACCTTCCGCCGTCTTGACATCCTCCTCCGCCACGTCTTTCGGGTGATCTCCCACTTCTGGCGAGTTAACCGCGTCATCGACATGGTCCTCCACAACGACGTTGCATGTTTCTAGGAGACTTGCCATCACTTGGACTGCTTAATCGAGGCGGCGAGCGACCAAGTCGACCATGCCGAGACCCCTTAAACAAGGAAAAAGAGCCTATGGGCTCAATTCTTCTTGATTCAATAGTCCAAGGGTCTTCGGGAGACACTCGAACGAGCGCATCAGTGGGTGGACGTATTTCGGGCTTCGTTCGCTGATGATCACGAACCGTCCGATGCCGACGCCGTCGCCTACGAAGTTTTGAAGACAGAGATAGCAGCCTACCTCTGCCACTAGAAAAACTTTGTTTATTTAGGTTTCTACTTTTTTTAATCCTTGTAAGAAGCGACTGGCCACCTATTTGGCCATATGTAAATTCCAAAATGAAAATCAAAATCTAGTTTGGAGGTGAAGTTACTATATATATATATATATGTTGAACTATATATCACAAACGGTATAGTGGAACAAATATCCGTCTGTGATATGTATCATAGTTAAAGCATATTTTCAGAAGTATTTAAATGACAAAATTGACATATAAACATGTAATTTCTTCATGTCATGTAAATGTATACATGATAATATGCTTAAAACATAGAACTTGAGAACAACCATATCACAGACGGTTCCATAATAGAACCGTTTGTGATATGGGACCATATCACGGACGATTATATTATGGAACCAACTATGATAAGTATCACTAACGGTTCCATAATAGAACCGTCTGTAATATCTTTTTATTAGTAGGAGCCCGCTAGGGTTTGCGCCCTAACTCGTCACTCCCCAGTCCCCAGCACCATTACTCTCGTCTGTTCCCCTCCCCACCCGAGTGCCCTCAACCCTATCGTCGACGCTGCCCTTCTTCCCATCGCCGCTAGTTGTGACGTCGCCCTTCTTCCCGCCACCAGATCTGCCTTCCCCTCTTCGTCCTCTCCCCCCGGCGTGCGTGACCCCAACTACCTCTCCACCGACCTTCCCCGGCTACCTCTCCACCGACCTCGACGCCGCCGCCCCTAACATCGACGACTCCGCCCGAGTCGCGTCTTCTCCATGACCCCTGTGCCTCTTTGCGCTCGGCTCCGACCCGACTATGGTTTGAGGCCTGGTTGTTTGGGGCTTCCTGCTCTCTAGACTCAATCCCTCATTTCCCCACTTTCTCTTTCTGTTATTTTAGTTTCATGCTTGAGCTTATTTTGGTTTACTGATGTGAGTTAATTTATTGATTAAGCATGGTAAATAAAATGGAGTTGGGTTAATGCATGGTGGAGGTGTTGTCGCCGGTATTGCGTCGCACTAAGGTAACTACTCCCCTCTACTCTCTATCATTTTCCCTCCCCTTGCTCTGTGATGTAAACTGAGCTTGTTGTGGTTTACTAATGTGAGTTGATTATTTACTGATGTTGGTTAATTTATTGATTAAGCATAGTAAATAAAATAGAGGTGGGTTAATGCATGGTGGAGGTGTTGCCGCCGGTATTGTATCGCACTGAGGTAACTACTCCCCTCTACTCTTTGTCGCTTTCCCTCCCCCTTGCTTTGTGATGTAAACTGAGCTTGTATTGGTTTACTAATGTGAGTTGATTATTTACTGATGTGGGTTAATTTATTGATTAAGCGTGGTAAATGAAATAGAGGTGGGCTAATGCATGGTGGAGGTGTTGCCGCCGGTATTGCGTCGCACTGAGGTAACTACTCCCCTCTACTCTCTATCGCTTTACCTCTCCTTGCTCTGTGATGTAAACTGGGGGCTATTGGTGTATGTGCATTCTGTGCATCTTACTTAGTTCATGATGTGGGTTTAGATTGACAAAAATGAATTGAGCAAAATGGTGGGTTTGGTTAATGCTCTCTGATGGATACTGAGGGTTATTGATGTCGGTTCTTTGTGTTTGGTTGGCTTACATGGGATGTGGTTCGGATGGGGCAAAACATCAGTTTGTACACATACAATTTTTTGTACATGTAACTAATCTTATGGTAAAATTAACTTTTCAGATTTGTAAAGATTAGGCTAATTTGTAAAGCTGCAATTAACTTACAAATTTTTGGAATTTTTACCTAGCTTGTGCCTATGATCATCAATTATTTATTAATTCGTGTGTATTCTATTCCAAAACAAGATCAAATGAGTTAAAAACTACTATAACACCTCTTCACTTGTCTCTTGCCATTCATTTCACCTTTGTCTATATAACCGTGTTTGTGTCGATCAAGTTCTCTTCCCTTGCGTCCCGTATGTCTTACCATTCTATTCTCGATCTCTTCTCTATAAAGTCTCTAGCAAAGGTGTTTCTGTGCCTTTAAAATCGGTTTTATATATATATATATATATATATATATATATATATATATATATATATATATATATATATATATATATATATATTCATTGTTAAGTCCCCACCACTTTCGGAGGTCGTGATGAGGATGAGATAGTAGTCACGGGCAACTTTATTGAGCCTACAAAGTTCAAGAAGTATGGC
The DNA here is from genome assembly GCA_036346405.1 of Phyllostachys edulis. Lineage (NCBI taxonomy): Eukaryota > Viridiplantae > Streptophyta > Magnoliopsida > Poales > Poaceae > Phyllostachys > Phyllostachys edulis. The sequence goes on along the minus strand of CM070567.1, from coordinate 2,481,230 downwards.
TGCCAAGAGAACGCATAGACATACAATTACGTAGATGTCGTCGATAGGTAATTGGACTTGACATCAAAGAATGATTGGTTGCTGAGTACTTCCCAGTCAAAGTACCTGTGCGTCCACACCATGTTCAAAAAGTGGCCTGGTTAAGATGTAATGTCTAGGCTGGCCGTCTAGGTCTAGAGTCCAACGCCGGCCCAGTCAAAACATGTGTCAAAGATTTGTTTCAAAAAATACTTTAATAATATTATAATTTTTGTTGTGTCTTATAAATATATATCACTTCCATAATATTATAATTTTCAAGTGCTTGTACGAGCTCCTCGACAAGCGTCGACGTGCGGCGGAGATCTTGTCTACGTGCTTCGTCTTCTACTACTACAGGTTCCTCGCCATGGAGAGCTGACGAGTACGGCGATGAGGCCAAGAGGGGGGAGGGAGATGATCGACCTCGCTGAGGCACAGGCTGGTGGATACGTACTGTACTGGGAACGACGCGTGTCTCGCTCGCAGAGACGTCATGTCATTGCATCGCATCTTATCGTCCTGTGCGTCGGGGCTTCAAATTTCTGCCGGCGACTAGTCGTTCGTGGCCGTGCTTCTATTCTTCTAATTTCGATGCACTATGTTTCGCTTTATCTAATATGTTCATCCTTTCAGGATCATGCTAGGAGTCACGGAGTTGAGATGGCCGAGTTGGTCTAAGGCGCCAGATTAAGGTTCTGGTCCGAAAGGGCGTGGGTTCAAATCCCACTCTCAACACATTTCCGTTTTTTATTTGTTGCATTTCAGTTTTGCCATGTAGCATAACCGCGTGCATTTTTTTTTGGCGAGGCAGGTGATATGATTTTGCGAATGTGATCAGTATACTACTACTACTCACATCACAAGCAAGTTGTGAGCAATCAAGCATAAATAGAGACCGATCGATCAGGTGTCCTATTCCTATGTCGATCCCTATCTGCACTACAAGTAAGGCATATCTGATCTGTTGGCAAGCGAACACACATTACAAGCTCAATCTCATGTCACGCACCCCCACTGTAAAATTCTTTTGTTTTAGATAGAAGAAACACTGTCTCTATGATAGAACTTCACATCAGCATGAATCATCGAAGTGTGGTCGTGCCGGAGTGGTTATCGGGCATGACTAGAAATCATGTGGGCTCTGCCCGCGCAGGTTCGAATCCTGCCGACCACGTTTTTTTTTCAATCTTCTTCTTGTCTTTTCAGTTTTTGAATGCCTTTCTGTTATGTAATAAGCTTAGTTACAATCTCTGACTTATCCTATATGCACGTGCTTTTCATTAGAAATCGGCGGCATATATAGATATTGGAGTGATTTTGTTGATTCTAACAACTTTTTGCAACAATTTTACTTTTCAGTTTTTGAATGCCTTTTTGTTATGTAATAAGCTTAGTTACAACTGACTTATGCTATGCACGTGATTTTCATTAGAAATCGGCGGCATATATAGATATTGGAGTGATTTTGTTGATTCTAACAACTTTTTGCAACAATTTTACTTGCGTTTTCAGGCTTTTGCACCTGTCTGTCGATTTCGAAGTATGGTTTGAATGTCACTAATGGAAACATACAGCACCATCAAGGCATAAGTCAGCTTCACAGGTGTTATCACACTAGAATAGTATTCACAATTCTGTTTGCTGAAAGAGAAGGGTTCTTGAGTTAAGGTGCAAAAGTGAAAAAAATGAGATGATACTGTACAAACCATGCAAGGCTTTTCATGGAGCCAATACTTTTATTGAAGGGAATAAGCAGCAGCCCTGTTTGATGGGGGAACAAAATCAAGTCATTTTCCCCAGCATTACATAGTTTGTTCGAGACAATGTTGTTTGCGCAAGGGTACAAGCAGGTTCGAATCCTGCCGACCACGGTTTTTTTTCAATCTTCTTCTTGTCTTTTCAGTTTTTGAATGCCTTTCTGTTATGTAATAAGCTTAGTTACAATCTCTGACTTATCCTATATGCACGTGCTTTTCATTAGAAATCGGCGGCATATATAGATATTGTAGTGATTTTGTTGATTCTAACAACTTTTTGCAACAATTTTACTTTTCAGTTTTTGAATGCCTTTTTGTTATGTAATAAGCTTAGTTACAACTGACTTATGCTATGCACGTGCTTTTCATTAGAAATCGGCGGCATATATAGATATTGGAGTGATTTTGTTGATTCTAACAACTTTTTGCAACAATTTTACTTGCGTTTTCAGGCTTTTGCACCTGTCTGTCGATTTCGAAGTATGGTTTGAATGTCACTAATGGAAACATACAGCACCATCAAGGCATAAGTCAGCTTCACAGGTGTTATCACACTAGAATAGTATTCACAATTCTGTTTGCTGAAAGAGGGGTTCTTGAGTTAAGGTGCAAAAGTGAAAAAAATGAGATGATACTGTACAAACCATGCAAGGCTTTTCATGGAGCCAATACTTTTATTGAAGGGAATAAGCAGCAGCCCTGTTTGATGGGGGAACAAAATCAAGTCATTTTCCCCAGCATTACATAGTTTGTTCGAGACAATGTTGTTTGCGCAAGGGTACAAGCAGATTTTCAGTCAGAACACAAGAATTTCAGTGTTCAGTACAGCGTGCCTTGGTGGCTAAGGCATGCCTTATTTAGTCTTCACCTTTTCACCATGAAATGCTGTGCAGATCTTCTTCCAGCTCCTTATGGCGATGAGTGTTGGTATCACAACCCATGAACTGTTCGCACCAATGAAATATGCCCAGTAGAAGAATGGACTGGCCCAGAAGTTGAAGCCATCTAAGTAGGCGGTAATGAAGTAAACCAAGCATCCGTAAAGCTGGCCCAAACAGACAGTGAACTGGAGAATATGGCTGTAGGATTTCTGGGATGCAATAGCATAGCTGCAAGCAGCAAACTTGTAGTAAGATAAAATGAAAGGTACATTATGAATCAAAACCACACAACCAGAACACTTGTGGACTAAAATCTCCTAATAACTACATGTAACATGTACATAGCTTGGCTTTGGATACAGTCTTACTAGCAAAGAAGATAAGGAGCTTGCCATTTGTAAAACTATGTTCCCACTAAAAAACGGCAAGATGGTATTATTCAGACCTTTGGAACAAATTCACTAGAAATACCACACTAGTTTTCAAGATAGTGCTACTGTTTTACGTTGTTATGCTTCACAGTTGAATCAATTTAATCTGCGAAAAGCCGAAAACAAAAAAGGAACTGAATTTTTTGTTGATGTATTTAATTACCATGTACTGTAAATTTATTCAACCATAACTATTGTCTGGGGAGAACAACAACAACAATATCAAACCAAGTTCATGGAGCTTATAGGTTAGAATAAAATAGATTATTTCTATAACCCTAACATGCCCCTCTGGATTTAGTCAAATCACCATCACACCTGTTAATTTCAGGCCATCAAAACTACTCCATAAGGAAGCCCATGAGGATTACACTCCATCTGTCCATGATTTCTCTAATTTGTGGGCATTACATTTTCTTTAGCACACACTAGCGGATTTCAGTATAATCCATGATCTAAAATATGCTCACTTGAAGCATCTATCACTAGAGCATGTCACACCAAAATACGAACTGACATGGATGTTAGTTTGGGGGATGATATTCTGACACAGGGATCAAGGCCTGACATCCTTCCTGGTAAAAAAAAGGCCTCACATCCTACTGAAAGAAAAGGTTAACCATCAGGTTCCCTTGTGCCTTATTTCTAAAATGGTATTATGGTATAGCAAGAGCAAAGGGGGTGATTCCCAAAATAGTCTGAAATCTGAGTGAGGCTTAACCCCATTGCAGAACCAGGTTTAATTGAACTTTAATAACAGAAACTAATTATAGAACAGTGATTTAACCCGCACAATCTGAAAATGCATTTCACGTATTGGACAAGGAAAAAAGTAAGCTTCAATGCATATCTAGAACTTGAGCAAAAGATGAGAAGACATACACTGCAAGTAGTGATGCAGGGCCTTCTAATACAGCTGTAATTCCTTCAACTGTAACAGTTGCGGTGTCCCTGGCCACATATCTGGAGTCACCTTTGCTGTACTCTTTCCCTAAACAACGGAGAACCCACTGTTGTTAACTTGTTATCTCAAGCACCATTTTGATTTGGGGGATTTGATGATTTGGGAACGCTAATATAGCGATGTGGGGAATGAAATCAGCGAGAACTTACAAACTTCATCAAAGTAGCTGGGATTTTCCTTCTTGAAGAAATTTGGGGTGAATACAAAGGCTCCCTCGATGATTATGTGGGTCAACCCAGTGAAGGCCCACCAGCACATGAGCAAACGGTCGGTCTTGGATAGCCTGCCACATCTTCCTGCAAGCAATGACATGAGCTGAGGATGTGATACAGGCAGAAGAGCAAAGCAGAAGATTTGATACAGGCAGCTAATTCTGAATCGAATATCACATCCAGTTCTTGGGTCTTCTATGGTATGTAAAGATCCCAAATTTGGACAATGAAATCTCAACTTCAAGAGGGAGGGAATCCTCTCTGCTTCCAGCTAGAATAGAAGCTGAAAGATTTTTTTTAAAGACGGTTGTGGAAGGAACATGTATGTACGAGTAAGCACGAGATGGTACGGGGTTGGTAGGAACAGTAATACCGGAGACGAGCCAGACGGTGAGGACGACGACGAGGGAGGTGCCTAGGTAGGGCACGAGGATTTCGCCCTGCGACAGCTGCAGCGGCACGAAGCCCGGGAGTTCCAGCTCCGCCGGCGCGTAAGGGTGGGCCATTGCCGCCGCCGCCGCCGCGATTCCGATCTGGAGTTGGAGATGCAGGAAATCCCCGCTACTTATAAAACCACAAGCTGCTGGATCGGATGGGATGGCATGCCCACCGTTGGATCAAGATCCAATGCCCCCTGACCCCTTCCCTTCGCTTGAGAGAAAACCACAGGTGATGCGCCCGTAAATAATAATTTAATTTAATTGAAAAGCTCCCCGAAGCCTCCGGCGACCGGCGACCGGCGGCGGCGATGGAGAAGATCCCAGCGGCCTCCGCCATGGATTGGAGCATCGACCTCGACAGGGGCCTCAGCTCTCGCCACCCCGGGAAGCATAAACCCCCCTTAAACCCTCTCCATAGGCCGCCCCTAGGCCTCACCGCGCTCCTCTCCGCTCCCGGCTGTCTCCAGGCACGCGCCTCCGCGCCCTCGAGGCCGTAGACACACGCCTCTGTCAGCTAGGCACTTCTCCGACCGCCCCCGCGGCGGTTGCATCCGCGTTCGGCGTCCAGACGATGCTCCTCCGCGTCGCCACCGAGTTCAGGAGCGCCGACAACGTCGTCCGGGCCCGCATCGTCAGGTCACTTCTCACGGAGTACAGGGATCTCGCCAGCAAGGGCCGGGCGTACGACAGCGCGCTGGGGTGCGGGTGGCGGAGCCCGACCAGGTGCTCAGGAGGGTCACGGCGGTGTACGACACGGGGAGCACGCGGGCCAGGGCGCTCGCGCTGCGGTTGTTCGGCTGCCTTGCCGACCTCGCCAAGGACAGCGTGCACGTCCGCTCTCTCCTGCTCTCCAGCTTGTGCTCCTCCAATGCTGCAGAGGTCAGTCAGTGAATTTCTTTATTATGGTTCTAGGATTAGGCTAGTGATTGTATAAATGAGTTTGGAATGCACACACTGCATCCTGATTAATGTAATAATAATTTGGTCAAGAATCATGCTTATCCTTTGGCAGGTCAAAGCGGCATTCTTTGCAGCTGGTTGCTTATGTAAGCTGTCGGAGGACTTCTCGTGCATCACCCTTGAAGTACTGACAGGATCAATTTGTTCACCAAGATCAGAAGCTCAAGTTATTGTGGCAGCAATTAAGGCTTTCTCGGAGTTTGATTGTACGTTGGCTGTTATCCATAGAGTTCATGAGGTGTTTATGGATATATGTGTTGTTGGTTAAATACGATTTATTTAGTTATTTACTGTTAATTTTGTTTGAGCAAATAGGCAGGAGCTCTGCCAATTGTTCAATTTTACTTTGTGATTATACGGTAATGTCAGGACAACCAAATTTGTATTTCAGTAATGCATTGCTTGCAAATGGAGATTCCAAACATTAGATAACATTTTTAATATTTATGCAGGCCTCGCCTTGGTGCTGAGCTTTTCATCTTTGATTCAAATCCTGTGAACAGAGACAGAATATCTGTATGGCCTGGCTTCCAGCTGTGCCTGACTCTTTGCTTGCAGTGGAAGTGTGTTGGAGAGGACTTCCATCCGTGTGGCAAAATTGTACTGCATTTTAGCTGCAAACTCACCATCCTGCTTGGATGTAGCAGGAATGAGAAGCAAACAATTTGAGATACACATGACTGCGAAATGGTTCAACTGAACACCAAGCTGCTGCAGCACCTAAAGAGTGATTTGAGGAAGACTTCCAGTCTTGTCCTTGGCCAAGTGCTCACGGATTTACAGAGGCTGTGACTGAGTTGCTTGTTTTCTGGCACTGGATTACAGACGCGCGCCATGGGGTTTGTTTGTGGAGCAGCTTCAGCGTCACGGTCTTCAAAACCAAGGCGTTTGAGTTTTTTGCCTTCACTCGCCGGAGACTATAGATCATCTCATTGTTGGCTGCGCGGTTACAGCACAGGTTTGGGGCCATCTATTCTCACAGTTAGGCCTTCGTCGCTTTGTCCCAGTAGGGCAAGGAAGCATTGCTGATTTCTGGTTAACTCAGCGTACCAAGCTACATGGAAAACAGAAAAAGTGCCTGGATTCTTGTATCATTTTGGTTTCTTGGATGATTTGAAAAGAACGGAATCTCATAATCTTCAACCAAGACCCTACAGATCTCCGCACTTTGGTTCATCCTATTTCTGAAGAGCTCGGCAGCTAGTGCTTGGCGGGTGGTCGTTGTTTGGAGGCGCTTCCGTTTTAGGAGTAATTCGTCTTGTTTGGGGTTTCCCCTTTTTTATTGTCTTGGTAGCTGTAGTTTTCTTTGCTTTTTCGTCCTTCCTTTGTTTCCCTCGTCCTGCTTTCGCTGTAATTGGTGTGACCTCTTCTTAATGCAATGACGCGCAAAGCTTTTACGTGTTCTAAAAAGGGGGGGGGGGGGGTTTGTTTGTGGTGCAGCTTGTATTTATCTGGCCATGGTCAACTACTCAACTTGTATTGACGAAGAAAAAGATGGAGACTGCCAGTCGCATGACAAGCCCAGTGCATGAATTAAGTTGGAAGCTAGCTATTATAAACTGCTTCTGTGATATCAGTTTTTGAATCTGACCAAGGCTGCTTCGATATGATGAATTCAGGCTTAGTTTAGTATGGAGCAAGCATGTATAGATTCAAACACGGATCGATTTCTGTTGATGCTTGCTTTGCTGCTATTATGAACAGGACAGAATGGGCAATACTTACATAAAACAGAGTGATCTACTGATTTGAGTAGAAGATATTTGTAGGCAGGCAGCACCGAAACTATTGTGACGTCAGATTCTCAATGTGATGAGCTACTTTCGTATTCAGGCTTAGTTTGGTTTGGATTGGAGCAACTAGACTATACATTTGTTTGAACTAGTTCAATTTGAATTCAGGCTTAGTTTGGTTTGGATTGGAGTAGCTAGTCTGTACATTTGTTTGAACTAGTTCAATTTGAATTCAGGCTTAGTTTGGCTGGTGTTCATTCATACGCCTCCGGGATCGGATCGGATCAAATGAAATGCCTCTACTTGGCCCGCCCGCCCGCCATCTCCCTATATATATATCTCTCTGCAAGCCGCCCGCCCACCCTTCTTTTCGATTGGAAAACAAACCACTGCCTCGCGACGACGCCTCCTCCTCCTCCTCCTCGCCGGAGTCCAAGGGGGCTAGCTCATCGAGAGAGAGAGAGAGAGTGGGAGCGCGGGCATGGCGCTGCTCTGCTTCCTCCTCGACCTGCGCAACATCCCCCCTCCCCTCCTCAACCTCCTCAAGCAGGTCCATCGTTACTTCAATTGTATTCCTCCGCTCGTCGACCTCCAAACCCTAACGGCCATGGCCATGGCTCTCGTGCGCAGTGCCTTCTCCACCTCGCCAACCTCTATGCCGCCATCCCCTCACCACCCGCCGCCGCCGCGCTCCCCGACCGCCTCGCCCTCTGCTACGTCCACCCCGTCGCCTCCTCGCCACCCGAGGTCCGCATCTCTCTCCCTCTCTATCTACCTGCTGCTTCTCCCCTAATTAATTTTGGTTTAGTTGGATCAGCCCTGCTAGCTATTTCGGTGTTGCTTGATTAGTTAGTTTGAATTAATTTAAACCTCTCGCTATTAACTGCATGATCTGGTTGCATTCTGATACATCATAGCTCTGCTAGTCTAGCGAGCGCTGCTGTTTAGTAATTTGTTTCGCCCCGAATTGGGCGCCCGCCCGCAGCTGTGCTACTGGCATGTACGCACTACTCATGATCAGTCAGGCCGTAACATGTTGGGTTTGCTTTTACAGCGCAAGCCCCTTCCTGGATTAATTCATGACTGTTTTAATTTTCGACTTTCGAGTGTAAAAATTGTGGGTGGGTGTTGTCAAATGTCAAGTATGTATGATGATTTAGGATTTACCATCGTCAATTTGTCATGATTCACATCTGGGAAGATGAATGGCATAATGCCCTGCACTGAATTACCTGCATGCGTGCTTCCTTATACGTGTGCGCTAACAACATATCCTAATTAATGAACTAGTAGCGGAAGTACGATGCATATGCATTTGCTGCCTCCGTGGGCTACTTAACTAATGACAATTCACCCTGTACATTCAATGCTTGCTCATATAGCCAAATTTGAGCTGCTGATGATATTGTCACATACTTCACCCTATTTTTACAGTGCTGATTAGTCTTAATCCCAGATGCATGCATTCCTTCTGCACTGTTCTGATCCTGTCACTTTTACTGATATGTCAACTTCCATCAGCTCAAGATTGCGTACAGGCCTAGAGAGAAATTTAGCCTTCGAGATTTCCACCATGCTGTGAACAATTTGCCTCTGGATGGCTTTCTTCCAGAGCAACATGGATTTGTACCTACTGGAGGTATGGCCATTGTATGGGTTGGATGATCTTCATGTCCAATGTATGATGGTTCCCAAGATCAAAATAAACTCAGCAGCATAAACATAGTCAATTTGTGTGATTTTTTAATTGGAGAATGCTCTTCAGATAGAAAATTATCTGACTAACTATACATTTCTTGTGTACAGATGTGTCATTAACTAATCTTTTTAGCAATAGAGCCATCTATTCTTGGGCCACTGATGACATCTCCAAGAAAGTGATTGCTATGTGTATGTCTGCACAAAACACGGAAGCTCTCCGAAGATCTCTTATAGTATGGCTGTATGGCTTTAAAATTTCTTTGAAAGGGATTAAGTAGAGCTTCGTCCTCTAATTTTTTTCTCGTGGTGGTCGCATTTGTTTGATTGTTGTCTTATATTATCATCAGGATGCAGCAGAACAGTGTATTACGGTGGAATTTGTAATGTTGGAAACAGAAGCTGCATTCATGTATGATGTTGTTTCTGAAAATTCCAATGGTTTCATAAACAGAATTTGTGATCTTGAAAACTGTGTTGTACGGAGATACAGTCCTGGTAAGGAAGCCTGATGGGTATAGTAATCATTTTTTACTTTTGGTGTTTTTTTAATCTTCAGATAAGAAGGCGATCTTTCTTGATCAATTTGCAGATTTAGCATGATCCTGCAACTTAAACCGTGATATTAACTTTTCCTGTATTCTGATATTAGATTGAGATTCCGGAGTTTAATTGCATGTAAAGAGTTCTTTACACTGAGAAGTTAACCTTTATCACTTCTGTCATGTAACCTTAAGGCCCCTAGGCCCTAACACTATACATGTTTGGGAATGCAGAGACCCAAGTTTTGCATGGGCTAGTCAAGAGGTGGTTAGAAGACCTAAAGGATGACAAGGAAGAGACACAGCAAGCTGTATTTGTGTTCAGAGTTCCCATAATTAACTCTGTTAATCAAATATCTTGCAATATGTATGCATCAGCAAATCAGATCATTGATGGTTTTCCATCTTGTCAGGTGATAGAGAAATTGTTTATGCCATCTATCAGTATTTAATCCCAAACATGCAATGGCATAAAACAGACTGAATGTGGTGCTTTCTTTTGACTGCTTCATTTTCATCCTGTGCACGTGAATTTCGTGATTTCATCACTGTTCTTTTTAGCTTTTCATTTTCTTCAGATAATAACTATCATGTCCATACTTCCTTCTGTCAATTCTGTAGCCTCTTCAAGGGTTATGTTAATGCAGAATACACTGAACAGATATGCAGGTGCCATGGTCATCCTATAGACCTAGTTACAACAAATAAAGCAAAATGGCTGTGCCCAATAACTAGCCGACATCTTGCAGCTTCTGATGTTACTGATACTGCTGTGAAGATTGGGGAACAAACAGTACTGTTTGTTCCCGCTTCAGAAGGTGGTTCAAACTTGCGACGAGCCTCTACTTCCATTTCTTTTGATGTGATTGAGCGCACTGAGTTAGCCTCACTAAATGAAGGTACCCACTACTGTTGACTATTGAGAAACATATAGTTTAGTCCGTGGAGACTTTATCTTTATTTAATTTAATGGCAATGTGTGTTAAGCAGGAGTCATAATGGGGACATCTCATGTTGTGATTCCCAGCTCAAATGATGTTGAAGTTGCTCTAAATGATGAGAGCTCAGATCAGAACACCCAAAGTAGGTATAGCAATATACATGTAACATGTCTAGTTTCTCAGATGATCCTGATATTTCAATATTGTCTATATTGTGCAGTTTTCTATGGTCTATGTGAAACTCTTTTCAAGCTTGATCAGGGACTCGTGTGCTCCTCAGCATGCAATACTGAAACTATGAAAATTGGAACGCTTGAGTGTTATTATCTTCTCCAACCATCTGAGAAGGGGCCAATGCTTCTGAGGGTATAGGCAACATCCCCCCTGTTCTATTGCATTATAATTTAAGGCATACTGAACTGCTTCTAGTACTTAGTGCAAAAGCCTCTTTGATTGATTGCTAACGCTCGATAGCTATCTTTATCATAAGCAACTAGTTTTAACGCAGCTCCTATCCACTTCCGGAATTGAAGGGTCTGTGGTTTGTTATTGCTTGGTTCTAATGGTTTAGTCATATCATGCTGTAGAGGCTTGCTGGTTCTGAAGAGATATTGCCTCTCCCGGATGTGAGTCGAACTTGCAACTCTGTTGTTACCAAGGAAATCAAGAATTCAATTGAAACCTCCTTATCGAAGGTATGTTGCTGGATTGCTCCATGCTTCTCTAATTTGCATGATGTGGTTGACATTGATTTCCCTACTTTGTGCTCCAGCCTCCACCCATAATTTTCCAAATACATTTTTGTTACTACTTGGCAACTGACAGTTTACATGTTCCAGATTGCGCTGAAGGATTACAACCCTCTGCAACACGAAAGAGGTTTCCACTCGAAATTAGTTTGTCTGGTGAAGGATAGCCTGCAATTTGGGTACCTCCTTTTTCAGTTGTTGCTTCTATTTTCAGAATGCTATTTTTGGTAGATGGTTTCAGTTGTTGGCTTGCTTTTCGCTGTCTGCTACTACGAAGACTAGGCTATTTAAGTTATTGATTCGGCTTCATTTTGCAGATCAATTGCTCCAGCCTATGCCGTGAAAGATCCTCAGCACCTTGATTCGTTCAGTGAACCACAGGCATCAACATGTCAGGGTCCAGAGGAAAACAAGTTCTCGAACCAATCTAAGGAGAAAGCTGGAGCTGCTGACCATATTCATTCGTTTAGCGAGCCACAGACGACATCATTTCGAGCTCCAAAGGAAAACAGGTTGTCAAACCAATCCAAGGAGAATGCCTCCCCCAGCGTTACTGAGGAGTGGGAGAAGCTCATCATCATCGGCGATGATTTTACCGACGATTTCTCCACCACCGTCACCTCTAGGGCTGTTGCCATGCCTCAGAGTGCCAAGTTGCCGTCTCCAGTGAAACCATTGGACGAGAAAACTTCAAGGATTCTGGAGAGATTGGAAGCCCCCAGGGCAAAGAAGCAGAGGGCTAGCAGGCCCAACAGCTCCAGCACCAGCACGCCACCAGCATCATCCAGCCATGTTGCCAGTACACAGATCAAGAAGCCGCTGCTGCCATTTGAACCGAGCGCAAGCCAACCACTGAGACCTACCTTCAACAGGCTAAGGCGAAAGTCCATTACATAGCTAGGCGTACGCTCACCTCGGTTAACTATGCAGATCAAGAGCATTCAACTCCAATAGAATATTGTGAATACATCTCGGGCAATGGTACACGGCCACGCACGCCCAGCCCTCGTGTGTTGATCTCGACACATTTTTGTTGTCAAATGTAAATATCAAACCTTACTGGTGTGTAGAGACATGAAGTATATATCACAAACTCCTGAAATTAGCAATTCTGTCAAATAGAGATGAGTTGCTATTGCAGTCATTGAACACTTTTGCTCGCTAAACTCGACAAAAAAACAAATGTTACGCTATTACAAATATTTAGGCCCTACTTCTCCCCTCAAGTGCTTGCCCAGAAGGAAGTCGCTGCGCTTACAGTTACAGGTAGTCCTTGGGTCACTCCACACGTCAAGAAATGTGCTACCTACTGACTGACGACGAGAAGAGCAGATGCAGTTCTCAATTCCTGATGGTGGATGATTTCAGCGAGGTGTGCGTACCTCCAATGGTAACATTGGAGATGTTGCGCTGGTGCTGGTTCCGCTTCTCAGTTGTTCAGAAGCTGCCGACTTTAGCTCAAGCTGCTGTAGTTGATGGACGACATGAGACATCCTTGGCCGCACCGAGGGGACATGCTGGGTGCAGGCGTAGACAAGGTCGACAACTTTCTGGATGACCCCTACATCCGGTAAGTCCTGAATGAGTGGGTCCAGCAGCTCTAGATATCGGTGTGACTGGACTAGAGGCGTTGCCCATTCAAATATAGTCTGCCATCCGACAGATTCAACGGATTGTGTAGGCCGACGACCGCTGATGATTTCTAGAAGCAGCACACCAAAGCTGTAGACATCGCTCTTTGTTGTCAGTTCATTCCTGTATATGAACTCAGGAGCAAGGTATCCATAGGTTGCAGCCTTGACAGTCCTCTCATGCATTACTTCCCATGGCACAAACTTGGACAGGCCGACCCCCATCAGATGGGAACCAAATTCTTCATCAAGAAGAACATTGCTTGCACGGATATCACGGTGCACTACCTGGGGCTTTACCTTGTCATGCAAAAATCTGGATTAAAATGAGCACCAGTAAGTAAGTAATAGTAGTGAATTAAACATAAGGTCATAACAACAAGGGCAATATAGCCCAATGTCTCGCATCAATGTTAAATAGTAATTTGAGCTCATCATGGTTCAGTGGATTGCAGACAACACTCGTGAATTAATGTCGCTTGAAAATTATATATGGCTGCAGCAATCCTTCTGTACAGTTTAAAAGTTCTAATTTCATTTGAGAGACCTTGCAGTAGTAGAACAGTGCAACACAGTTGACTTCTGCAATTATCATTCTTTATAACCTAACTAAAGCATAAGCGTGCCAAGTAGTTTCCGATGCATAACAGTTCATAAACATTCGCAGCCCACTAGTGCCACTTAATAAGCAATCGCAAATAAGATCAGTCAATCGTATATCATAAGCTGTAAATGGTGAAGTCGTCCTAAAATAGTAATCCAACTGATATTTTTAATACCCCGCGTTATAAAGTAGAGTGGACCAATACATGTGAGCGTAAAATCTGCAATAGGTTTATGCATGTATCAAACGTTACTGGAACCTAAAAAGACCTAAGAAGCTCGATGCTTTCATCAATTATTGTTTCAAAATCTCAGTAAGAAATTATCTAAAAAATTCAGTAAGAAATAATGTCTCCCAGTGGAACAGAAAAGAAACCCAAGTTTTGTATAAATGGATATTGGATAGGATGACTTACGCAATCCCCTGTGCAAGAGTTGTGGCAACTCTCATTCTCATTGCCCAACCAAGGCTCCGCCCTCCTCTGGGAATATGATGCAGCCACACATCCAGTGGCCCATTTGCGACAAATTCGTAAACAATAAAGCGATCACCATGATCATAACAACATGCTTTTACAGCCACTAAATTAGGGTGATAAAGCTTTGCAACTCTCCCAATCTCAGAGTAGAAATCTTTTTTCCTTTGTAGGCTAGATCTCTTTAATCTCTTAATTGCTACTTTGGATCCATCTGGCAAGATTCCGCTATAGGTTCCGCCTGTCTTTGCATTCCCAGGAAGTCGGTTTCCCTCACTGAAGTTCTTTGTGATTGATCTAAGTTCTTCACCGGTAAACACTTTCCATAATGGTGGCACTAATGCAGTAGCTGAGGAACCAGAAGCTTCACGTGATCTTCTTCTTTTCTTGCTTCGCCTATAGACAAGAAGCCAGACCACAACAGCTAGAGTGGTCGAGAGAATCAAGCCGCTTACAATGATGAGGACTATGAAATACTCCTTGTGGCAGTTATCATGGTGGCATCTGTCTTCTGATATAAAATAGAGGCTGTCAGTGCAACTATATTTGCATACCATGAAAACAAAGTATGTAATAAATTATACAGAACCTTCCAATATTACCAATATAAGACTCACCATGATTGATCATGCAAATCAGTCCATGGGACTCGTTGCACTTTTTTCCACTAAGTGCAGCACGACTATTGGTCATCAAAGTGCACGTATCATTGCTGGTGGCTAGACCGCACACAGTATCGCTGCAGTTGGCATGCAATAGCTTACCAGGAAAGACAGTCTCATTCCAAATAGATGAATCATCGGACCATTTCCAACCAAAACCAGTACTAGTGTTGTAGTGATGCCCTCCAACCCAGCATCCTGAGGAGGAAGCTCCACAGAGAGACTTTGCAAAATTTAGCTCTTGAACTGATGATAATGCAGCCAGATGGGCCTTGAAGTTATGGCAGAGAGCCTCGGATCTATCCCAAGAAAGGGAGCTTGATATGTACATGAAGCATTTATTCTGATCAGGACTCATTTGCCAACCGTCAGGGCACGACACTGCAAAATTAACAATTATTGATGTTAGTAACTTATTGCGAACCATGAATGAACTGGCATCTAGAGACACTTAGAAGTCACATGAGGATGCATACAAGTCGTATATCCTATTACGAGCTCATCTTCCCAAAAAGCTTACCAACATCTTGATTCAATACACACGATATAGGAAGGTCAAGTACATATTGCGGTCTATCTGTCGGCTGGCAACCAGAACTGGGCACAAAGAACGCAGCCATAGTGAGTATGACTGGTTTTGACTTAACTGAAATGCAAGTTTCGTGCCAAATGCAGCACCAAAATCAATCAGCACGAATCATCTGGTTTTGGGTGCAGCAAACCCCACAGTGACACCAGAGCGTGATAACAGATAAGTTTTGCTGATGAACCAAACAATGGCTTTGATAGTTTTTGGCCAACACACCAGGGCCAAAATATCAAAGAGGGGAAAGAACTATCAAAGGTTTGTCCTTTTCCTCTTCTAGGTTATTCGCGGTGAGGCAAGATCACATGTCAAGGGGGATTCAAAATATCCCCTTCCCATAGGTAGCACACTATTAATCACACCTTACAAACAAGAAAATAAATATTTCAATTTGGTCGTGTTGTACTTTATATGTTGTGTCCTGTATCATGAGAAAAAAACTTACAGCCGAACGGAATATGCATAATTTTTACAAGGAAACAATCAAGAAATATTCTAAAGAGGCCGCCCCATCCGAGAATTGGGAAAGAAAAGAAGAAATGATGGATCTGGCTGTATATGCAGAGGGAGAAAGAGAGAAGCCTCACAGGTTTGAGCCAGAGCAGCAGGTGTGGTGACGGAGAGCACGAAGGACGCGAGGAAGACGGAGAGGCCGAGGGCAGGTGCCGCCATGCCCATGGCCGCCGCCGCCTCCTCGGGAAGACGCAGCGGCGGCAGCTAGTTGCGTTTTCTCACTGGCGAGAGGAGAGGAGAGTGGGAGGAGACTGACCGCGTCCACAACCACAAAGGAGGCGTACTACACCACCCCACCGAGTCTTGAGTCTTGACTACTGGGCACCACCCCACCCAGTCTTGACTACTGGGCAGTGGGCATTAAATTTCTCCCTGTCCTTTGCCTTTGTTTCCATGAAAAAAATATATTTTACAACCTTTAAGGTCCAAGTCTGTTTTTTATCAACAGTCTAAAACGCAACTTAAAGTATCTAAATTAGATCACATGCTCTCTCGACCCATTCAAAGGTGATTTTGTCCTGACATAGCGTCCACATGTATCCAACGTCAGCCGACGTGTCTACCGCATCACACACACATCATCAATCTTTCTTCCCCTCCAACTTCTTCCTCTCTCCCTCCTGTTTTCTTCTCATCTCATGTAGCTGCTCCTCCCCTCTCCATCTTTGCACAGTGGTGGATCCACCATGGGGGCGTGAGGAGGCTAGAGCATCGGCTTCGCTCGCCGTCGCGGCACCTTTGGTACCCTCCCAGTACCTCTGCCATTATTTGCATTACAAATCTAGTTAATTTTGTCATTAAGATTACTACTTGTGCATATTTCTGGACTTTCGAAACGCACTATACATTATTAAGGTGTATGGGCTGGCCTTTGGGGTAAGGGGCGATGCGTGCATGAGAGCAAAGATCAGTAGTTCAGTAGCATGGAAGGAGAAGGAAGCATGATTCATATATAGGCCGGGGAGATAAGTGCAGGATCTGGATCCTCTTCCATTATTAGGTAGTACTAGTATGGTGCATATGCGTTGCAACAGAGTCTTAAAAGATGGTGAGACGTACTAGCAGACAGAATCCTAAATCGTGCGGTAAATATTAATTTCTGGTGAGCGCATCGATGTCGACAATGGTGGCCAACCAGAGATGTGAGATCGGGGCTCGAGTCACTGCCAATGCGGGGTGGCGCGCCGAGCCTCCCCCCCCCTCCTCCAGACCCACCATCGCCTCCATCTCCCTCCTCGCCGGTGCCTCTGCGTGTCGATGGTGACGGTGGTGCTCGACGGAGATGTGGAGCAAAAGCAGGGGGGTGAGGGACTCGTAAGCAGTTCGGATTTGTTGGATTGTTTTTCCCGTACGAGAGGGTGAGATGATCGTCACGCTGCGTGAAGATAAACCTCCTCTTTTATTAGTTATGATAGGTTAAGGGTAGTTGAGTGGGTGAGGACTCCGTCAGGAATAAGGCTGGTGGATTAACCGGATGATGGCAACTGATTGTACGTATAAGGCGCAACCAGTTCAGGAGTCAGATGCAGAGGCGGACGCAGGATTTGGACCATGGGTATTCAAAATTGCAGATGGCAAGAAAAAAAATTTGACAACCTAAATTATAGTTTTATAACACAGAATTAAGTGGCAAGATCATTGATTAATAAAATTGATCACAACTTGAAATTGTCCGCTACTAATGATCAACATATCAAAGTGGCAACATATGAAATAAATAGAGGATAAAACAGCAAAATGGTAACAAAGCTTACAACTTACAAGTTACAGGACAACTTTCCGATCCTTAATGCTTTGAAAATGAGCGATGATGTCCAAATTGTACTTAAACCTATGAATAATGAATTAATGGCTAATTAAGTATATATATACCATATTACCACACTATATCAAACTTACTAACAATTAACAAATAACAAATATGTAATTGATTAATGAGTTAATGACTAAGTGACTAACTAGTAGTAAGTAGTATATATATACCGATGGCAAGATACTAACAATTAACAAATAATAAATGGATAATTGATTAATAAGTTAATGACTAAGTGACTAACTAGTAGTAAGTAGTAACTAGTATATAGTATATACCAGATTACAATGGATGCCTTGAATCACTTGAAGACTTAAATCAAGCTCCTCTGCTCTGAGTGGAGACTTAAAAGACTTGAGCTCTTGAGTTGAGACTTGAAGACCGAAAAGTGGAGCAGGTGAGGGGTCAGTGGGCCGAGGGCAGCAGCGCCCAGCGAAAGTGGCTCCTCCGTGGTCGTGAGATCCACCAGCCTCCTCCGGCTCCGGCCCCCCTCGCCTCCTCCGTGGCGCTCCTCCTCCTCCGGTGGCCGGCTCGGCCTCGGCGTCGGCGCCTCGGTCTCCTCCGCTGCTCCTCCTCGGCCTGCCCGCCCCTCGCTCCTCCGGGCTCCGGCTGTGCCTCCTCCTCCTCCTCGGCTCGGCCTCGGCCTCGGCCTCCTCCAGATCGCAATGGCAGCCTCCGCTCCGCTCCTCCTCCTCGGCGCGACAGCCAGCGTCGGCCAGCTCCTCGCCTCCTCCGCCCCTCCTCCTCCTCGGCTCATTGGACCGGCGCTCCTGTGTGCCCTCAGTGCTCGATCCACTCGCAAATCGATTGGGATTTGGATTTGGGTTGGCGGTTGGATGATTGGGGATTTGGGAATTTTGAACAGGAACGTGGATCGATCGCCTTGTGGGACCGGTGCGGTGGGAACGTGGGTTGGGCTCAGGCATTGGCGCTGGCTTCATTGCCGGGCCTCCACTCCAATGAGCACGTTCTTCTTCATCGTTCTCTCTTCTTCCTCGACTCATCTCCAACAGCCTGAGCACGACCATGGCAGCCACTCGTCCTCCTCGATGAATACACTATATATATATGAATTTGTTTTGCAAAAATAATGGGTATTCAACTTAATACCATTGAATACAAGTGGGCCCGCCTCTGATCAGATGCCCAATATTTCGAAATTGCTGACGGGAAAAACATGTCAGGACATCTCATGCGCGCCCATTCTGATCAGACAGACTCTTACCAAGCAGTTTAATCCTGCCAATATTTAGTAGCCTATGTAGTCACGAGTAAGTTAGACATGCAATTGCAATTGCAAAGCCATTACAAAAAGTCTCTCCATGAGATCACGTAGGAAAGTATGGGTTTCTGGTGGCATCTCATGGGCGTTGTAGGGTCTGATCCGCTCATTGTGTTGCCAGATATCAATATTCCGTAGTTGTAAACTTCCCGATGCCTTCCATACCTGCTAGTAGTCGATCAACGAGGCGGAGAAGATATGAGGTGTTTGAGGTAGAGCTGGCCAAACGGGCCATGTCTGATAGGCCAGCACGAGGCACGATACTGTTGGTCCGATCCGAACCGGCACGGTACGATACTATTCATAGACCGAGCAAGCACGGCACAATAGCTCGGACCGTGCCTGACCGACACCCTGACATGGCACAAATAATGCCGGGCCTAGCTCGGCATGACCCAGGCATGACACGGTACAACACGACAAAATTTCTGATCCTCACATAGTCAGGACTCCACACAATATAAACAAGGTTGGGAGGAGGTTATCCTAACAAATTAAATTCCAGTGGCTTTTCTCAAAAAAAGAAAAAAAATCCAGTGGCTTTCTACATTTGCAAAGCGGTTGTAAGTTGTAACACATTGGTACAACATGCTGAGGACTGAGGTTTCACTCTGCCCAGCATTAACAAGGATCACTATCCATTGATGATCTAAAGTTATACATATATATATTCTATGACCAGTCACCAGTGCATCAGTCACAGCGCTACCAGAAGGAGACGTAGCTAAGGATCAAAGAACCGTTACCGGGCAAAATCCCATTCGGAGGGCGGTGGCTGGTAACTGGACATACCGATAGAAAACCGGATAAAATTCGTAAACCAAAATTTGAATTTAGTTTTCTGGAAACCGGTAACCGATCCGGTTACCGCCCGGTAACCGGAAAAACCGGTTGGAAAAACCAGAAAAAAGAGAAAATGGGTAATTAGCAATTGTAAAGTGTTTAATGAAGTAACAATCCTCCAAGAGTTTAATGAAGTAGCAATTGCATACATATATATTAATCGGAAACAATATGCACATATCTGATTTGACACTTTGGTGGAATTCAACCTATATTTTGGTAACGGTTCTTTGATCCTTGTTTCCATCTTTTCATTCAAATAAGACTATACAATATCATACTCAACAATCGTATTAGTATCACATTTAGATTTATCATTAATCACCAAAACCAATTTGATGGAGCTTGAACTTACAACAAGTTCATCCGGCTGACTATTTGATTCATATTTGTAGGAAGATATGTTGGAATACTTCATTTCACGATCTCTCCATTATTCCTTATTTGATCTTGGAACCAAAATTAAACAAGCTGAACAAATAGACAAATAGCTACTATCCTAGAAAGGTGGCTCCATATAGTCACAAATTCACATCCAGTGTTATCAAAGCATAAAAAACAACCTAGTGAAAGATAACAAATGAAAAAAAAAACATGTTTCAATACGTAATTTAGCACAAAAAAGTCTAAACCAACCTATGAATGATATTATGCAGTCAAAAATTCAAATCCAAGTTTAAAAATTTTTCGGCCGGTGTTTTCTTCCGGGACCGGCCAGTAAATCCGGTTAAACCGGCCGATTTTTTTCCCTGGATGTAGCCACTTATGGAAACCCGGTGGGATCTCATGGGAGATGTAGGGCCTGATCTGCACATTGTTTTTTTTTTTGGAATGAAAACAATAGGAAAGGATCCTACTGTGTATATATTTATAAAATAATAATAATAAAGTACAAAAAAGTATTTACAACAAAGAATCCTTGAAAATTAACTTAAACTATTGTATCAATCACTAATGAGAGGTTTATACTTTGTCTTTGCCCTACGGATAACCATGGCAAATTCATGAAGAAAAGTTTTCCGCCATTCTACAAAGGTTGGTTCAATATGCTTGAAGATCATATTATTTCGTGTTATTCAAATAGCCCAAGCTGTTATCTCCATGAAAAAAAAGGTAGGCGAATCTTGTCTTTCAGATCAAGAATGGACTCATGAGCCGACAGCAGCTGAGGTGTACGTTGTGGACAAACATAATTCCAGCAATCTTGAACAAAAGCAGATCTGCACATTGTGTTGGGCGCACGATGTACTCTGTTGTTGTAAACTTCTCCATGCCTATTAGCAGCCGAGCAACGAGGCGAATGAGAAGATGTTTGAGGCAAGGGCATGCAGATGCATCGAGCAGATCACTAGTACAATGTATTGGGGGAAAGGATTAGGATCCACTGCCACTGTTAGGTAATAAGGTGAGGTAGATGGCAGAGGGCAGACTCAATCAGACGTAAGCCCGCGTCGTCATTGAAACGTTCTTCAGTGTATGGAAAGCAAGCAGACAACGATATCGAACTGTCATTCAAGACATAATGAGAAGTAAGCACTGATAGTAGTAACACAAGACAGTCAGTAGCAGCTTAGTGGGGCGACAGAGAGAGACCGAGTGGCTTATCAACTGATAATTGCTTGTACAATATTAATGTTGTGGAAGTCGGTTGCACCTGAAGATTTTATTCATCTTTTGTTAAAATAGTCGAAATTTCATCCGTCCGATATAATTTAAGACTTGCACCTTTTCTTATATGATGAATTAAGTCCGAATTTATTACCGTTTTTTCTTCAGAACATAACAGGTTCATCACGTTGCCGTATTTTGTTAGTATAATTTTTTTTTGTCTTTGTTTTTGCTCAATCTCTCAAAGCATATGTTAGATTTTAAATTATGTGATGGAAATATGAGTTATTAAGACTTTCGACTTTCGACTTTCGAGAATAACTACAGCGACCAAGAACAAAAATTACATAAATATTTTATTGTAATTTATGTATAATGAAATTGTAAATTAACTAAAATTTAATTATTTTGGACTGAGAAAACAGTCAAATCTGATATAGACAGACCCATCTTTTTTTTCTGTGTATGGAGTACATACAATACATGTAGTCCGCACCCGCCACAACACACGAGAAAAGTTAGTTGCGGGCAAGATCAGCTCAGCAGTTAGCTCCTTACAACTGATGTGATCCCGTGATTCACTCTGCAGGAATCCAACTCCACGCCGTTCGTACGTCTAAATCCATGATCACTAGGTGACAAATGCTTCTTCTTCTTCTTCTTAATCCACTTCAGGAGCTTGCTCAGGTCTCACTCTAGAGTCTAGCCTGATACTTTTGGCCGGGAGGCCTTCATCTTCTTCCTCCTCTTAATCCACTTCAGGAGGTCTCACTCTAGCCTGATACTTTTGGCCGGGAGGGAGGCCTACTGTGTACTCTATGGCCAGGGAACGCACGCCGCAAATCAACACGCCAACACTGACTGGGTAGCTTAGTAGTGATGCTTGAGAGACATGTGGACAAGACAAGATCTCTGCTGGGATCTCGTGGGCGCTCCAGCATCAGACAAGTTAGATCTGCTGTGTCCATCGTCTCCTGCGTCGTCGTAGATTTGCCGATGCCTTCCATGCCTAGGAATGAAGCGTAGCTGAGCAGGGAAGCGAATGAGGAGGAGCTAGATGAGACACAACTTGTTTAAATGAGGGAAGCTGGAAGGGGAGGAGATGCATGAGAGGGAGCAGAGCATGGAGGAGCAAGTTAGTATGATATACTGGCAGGCAGTGGGGAAGGACACCGATTCATCTTAATTTCATTATTTAAGGTTGCATTGGTGCGTATAGTTCTGGAATCAGATGCATGCGCAAGATCTTTAAATGCTGATGGAAAAACATGTCGAAATGTTTTCAAGCAATCAGGACAGCGACACAAAGATGCATGCATACTTGCGCAGCTACACATCCATTTTGATTAGACAACTGCACACATGGTTTATTATATATATGGAAATCATGTGTATATGATCCTAATTTTAGTACCTTGAATAATTGGCAATGGTGCCTTTGGGAGAAACCTCAGTTTAGCGGAGTTTCACTGGTTTGTCAGGTCATAGACGGTCTGACCGGCCCTAGGGTGCCGGTTAGACCGACCGGAGATGGAAAAAGTTGAATTTTGATGAATGTGATCAAACACTTATGTGAAAGTATTTGGAGGTATGTTTGCACCAAGTTTAATGGAAAAATGGAGTTTCGCAGCAAAATTACATAGAGTTTTTCCTAATGTCCCGATGGCATTTTCCAGTCCTTAGGAAAATTTATGGAGCGGTTTGATTGGCCATTGGCCGGCGGTCAGATCGGTCAGAAGGGGTTTTTGCACCGGGAAGGTGGAGAACCTTGTAAAATTGGTCAAAGTCATAGGTGTTAGTGTATAGGTGTTGCATAATACATCTTTTGGCTAATGTGGGTTAAGTTGTGAGGAGATTGTGCCCGAAATCGATTTCTTAGTCTATTGTTGTGCAGACGGTTTGGAGTCAAACTACGATCAACGACGAGAAGGATCAGGATTAGACTAGGAGAGCCGAGGTCCAGAACAGTCGAGGATGCCGCGTGAAGTGGTTGAACTTAAGCATGTCACAAGATAGACAAGAACGATCGAATGGAAGTTTAATGTAACGGGTTGCATCAAGTAGCTTGGGGGTCGGTGCAAGTGTCATGATGGTTCTGGTGGGAGTCGGATGAGAGAGACTTGCCGACATGAAGAGAATCATTGATCAACTTACGTGTGACGAAGCATGGGATTGCTTCAAGTTGATTGGACTCGACCTTTAGAGAAGGATCGAGAAGGGGTTCGCCAAAATACCGATTTGGTGATCTTGGAGAAACAATGCGTGCCAGACAGTGCAAGGAAAGGTGGTTTAGGTCAAGAGAAGATGACGATAAAAAAAAGACGGATTCAAGAGACCCGGTTCGTCATCCGCTTTAATAAGCGTGCGTGAGTATAGACACATTTGTGTGTGGGCTTCATGAACGCCCAAAAATAATTCCTCTCTAGACATAGCCTCCAGTATAAAAGAGGAGGGTGCATGATTTGCGCCTTCAATCATTGAAACCCTAATTTGTGATTTATGAGAAAGTGGAAAAATAGAGGAGGCTAGGGTTTGAGAGAAATAGATTGAGAAATTAGGTGCTGAAGTGTGAGCTTTTGTTCTCCATGGTGGAGTGGTTGTAAACCTATAATCCTTCTAATCAATCCAATCAAGATTGCCCTAAAAATGAGTTTTGTCTTATTCTTGTTCTCTGTTTGATGATTTTGAGGTTTTTGTCTTCGAAGGATTTTGGCTGAGTCTTTTGCTGTGATCTAACTTATTAGGACTTGTGAGAATTGATCTAGGGTCATCTTGATCATCTTCCACCCACGAATAAGCTCTTGGCTCAAGTTGTGGTTTTCTCCGATTTTTATGTCTTCTTGACCTTATCTAAGAAATCCGTGAAACTTTAGCTTCGATCATCCCGATCGTCAATTGGAATAGGTTCTTGACTTCTTGATAAGCTATGTTTGAAATCTCAAGGGATTTGGATCTCGAAATAAAAAATTAGGACTTTGGGAGATCTCTTCAGTCGTTGTCCCAAAGAATCGGCGGTAAAGCTTGAAGACGGTGCCGATCGATGATCGACCAGTAATGGCGGTCAGACCGACCGTGGGAATTTGACCTGGGGATTTTTCGGTTTCAACGCAAGACTTCCGTTGTATTCTTGTGCTTTGGATCCTCGTATCTATTGGAGTGATGAATACCGTATGTGGTGAAAAAGATAAGTGCTTCTATTCACCCCCTCTAATCCAACACTCAACCCCAAAAAAAGAACAACTAATAATGGCGTCGAACACCACATTGACAAGGGATTGCTATCCCTATAACCGAACAAGTAACAGGTACATGCAAGTAGCTCTAACCCTGCCATGAGGTGTAAGTAGCAGATGCTTCTTCTTCTTCTTCTACAACTTGCTCAAGTAATCAGGTCTCACTCTGCCCCAAGGTTATGGGGATGATTACTGTCGAAGTGTCTATGATTCGTGTTACATTGTATTATATGGCCAATGCAGGCACGCTGCATGCTACAGATTAAAAAAAAATGATTTGTCACTCCATTAGTTGCCACCTTGGAATTTAACGCTCGATGTCTCGTTGACGTGTATCCTCAACCACCCACGTCTAGGGATCGAACTCCACTCCCCCTTGGATTTTCAAGGCCACGGTTTTCCACCAAAACAGCCGGTTCAACCTTGGTTTGATCGGTCCACGATCCAGTAACAAAACCGAACCACCTTGGGATTTGATGCTTGATGTCTCATTGACATGCATCCTCAACCACCCACGTCCAGGGATCCAATTCCACTCTCCCTTGGATTTTCAAGGCCCCGGTTTTCCACCAAAACCGCCGGTTCAACCACGGTTTGACCGGTCCACGATCCAGTAACAAAACCGGACCGGACCAAGCTCCGGTTCTAGATTTTTCTGGTTAAACCGTGTCCGTTTTTTCGTACTATGATTTGAACACTGCGTAGTTGTCACCATCCACATTGTCATTGTAAACTTCCTGAAGCCTTCCATGCCTACGACTGAGTAATTGAGCAGCAATGCGAGCAAGGGCGAGATATGACAAAGTGTTTGGGGGAAGGGGGAAGATGCATAGACCAACAGTGTGGCAGGAGGGAAGAGGAGGTCAGTATAATACATGGGGGAAAAGATTCAGATCCTCAGATAGGTAATAAGGTGAGGTAGATGGGAGAGGACAAAATAAACAGAGCAAACCAGGCAATGAATTAAATTGCCTATTTTGTTCAAGTACTATCAGTTCAGTAGTAAAAAAGGAAACAGCGTAAAGCAGCTCGTGTTTCTCATGGTTTTCGGCAACACGCTCAGGTTTACATAAAGCCTCATTTTGGTCATCACTTAGTTGGTCGGTTACATATTCATAACATACAACTTGAATCCAATGCCCTAGTTTTCATTCGGTATTAAGACCACCTCTTGCTCAGTAGTTTCGATATGGTTAAGTCTGTGCCGCCGAATCCATCCATGACGGCTTTCGCAGAGTGAAATTCCGCTCTGGCGGTTAGACTGGGAGGGGCAAACAGAAGTAAGATAACAAGCACAAAAAAAAAAAATTGTTGTCCAATACAGTATGATGGAGTATATTGTAGGCCAAATTGGTTTACCTGCTTCGAACAACTATGCATGGCATGCCAATGCGCTCAGCTGCGAGGACACCAGATTGGCTACCAGCAATAAGAATGCAGTTTTGCACGTCGCATCCAATGTATTCAGACCCAGCTCGCAGCGTTGCTATTATCTTCTCAGAGCTGAGAATGGTGATTGAACAGTTAAATTCAGGTATATTTCTCCAGTGCAAAAATATGGATAATCCGCATGTAGTAATAACCTTTCGGATGCTGTGTTGATGCCAATGCTAAGTTTTAGAATGGATGCAACCTCTTCTGCTATCCTCTGCTTCTCTGCGGAAGCTGTCACAACACAGTATTGGGAAATAACTTAATGGTACTGGAACTTAAATACATGAACAAGGCTGCAATTGTTCCAGACTTCCAATTAGCAATACCCACCAGCCTTTTGTGCTTCCCTAACAAGTTGTTCATCCAAACTGGAGGCGACTCCTTTGCCAAGAACAAGCTGCCCATATAGACTTCTTTCAACCTCTTCTTTTCCAACAATATTTATTTTTGATGTTCTCTCAGGCCCTAACTTTTCAATTATAGATCTGCAGTCAAAGGGAAAATCAAAGAATATACAGTTCGTTGCATGCCATTACCATGAACCAATACACAACTTCAGTAACATGTTATCTTGACAGAACAACATTGTTGTGCATATCCCAAAGTGCAAAGTATATTTTGGTCTCAAAAAAATGTGCAAAGTATATTTTCAGACAAACTGCAAGTCTGCAAGAGTTGACAAGGCAAAAATAATTTAATAAATATAAACCGAACCTTGAAATCTTTTCTCCATTTCTCCCATATGTTATCAATATGGCCACAGGTACACCCTCACTAAGTGCATCATCAATGAACCTTTGAATGATTCATACACAATGTCAGACATAAGGCAACTTAAGTCCAAGATAGAGTTATCAAGTGTAAGCACATAGTACAGAAAAGAGACAATAACTGCACAAATGAATACATAAGTTCAAAATAAGGACAAAAAATTTGTTTTTAAATACTCATGTATTAATGAAGTTAAAGCATGCTGCATGGGTATCAGAACATGCAGAAAGCCATAAACTTTTGATTAAAGATGATTTGACTTCAGTCCATTCTTGCAGATAACAATGAAGTCCTCAAATACGCTCAGTTTGTACAATGGCCCAGATTTCTTAAGAAAGACAGAAAAATAAAACTACCTTGGATACTACCAGCTATGGTCATAGCATCTTACGATTAATTTATAATGATCCCCGAAAGTGCTCTATCAACAATAGCTCAAATTCTCCTGGAATTCTTTCACTAGAGGTATTTTGTAATAAATTGAGATAAAAAAGGAAACAGTAGACTTACTTTTCAACTCCAGACCGCAGTGGTAAGCTATCAGAAGCTGAGAACTCTTCCAAAGCTTTCAACTATGAGAAGAATCATGCATAAACAAGTCACTATAAGGACATTTAGTTCTATTGAAAAGATAGGAAGAAAAGAAACTCCTTAACCATTTTTATATTAACAAATCCAAGCATAAAAATGAGTGAATTGAACAGGAAATAAATAGTGTAACCCTGTTTTCAGGGTATATCCAAAGTGCAAACATATGTCTGACTGAACCCTGTGCCTCCTAGATTCCCAGTTGTAAAAATCAGTTTGCTGTCCCCCTTCCGTAGCAGAACCATGCATGATACACCCATGAGGATGAGAATCTTGACTGAATACAGTTAATCTTAAACATGAAAAAGGGTTAACCACATTTGCAAATTTTAGGTGGAATCAAGATAGTTTGCCTGTGATGGAAATGATCAAAATTTTAATATCAGTCTAGTGACAATTCTAGCTAATATGTTAAGCACCTGCATAGCATAAAGTTATCAAGGAATGGTTGGTGAAATATATATATCTACCTTTTCACGAAGAACACTTTTTATAAATGACCCTTTCTCACTGGTTGGCAAAGATGTAGGCCAGCCAATCTGCATCAAGTCAGGAGAAGGGACGGAGATAAGTAATGCATTTTAATGCCAATATTTCAATCGATCAGCAAATGTAATTAGTCAGCTCTACAACACTATGTTACATAATGAGCAGTTGTGTCGTGTAGGAGAAATAATAAAACTCTTATTTGATCAAAGAGGGCAGTTGGGAGAAGAAAAGGCCTGTACCCTGTTAAAGAATAGTACCAGCATCCTTTCCTCATCGCCACTAGCTTTCCTAGAAAACTATTAAACTTTAGGAAAATAAACAATATAATGAGAAAAAAAAACTCTCATGCAGCCCAATCCAAACTATGTTGTTCATAAAGGAGTAGAAAGGAAATATTAGAGGACAAGCAAAAGGGAACAAAATAGCAGGGGTAAACATTCAAATCGGTGATGCCAATAGTTAATCCAATACAATAGAAGAGATGATACTCAAGTTTGATGGAGTTAAAGAATTCAATACGCACCTCACTAAATCAGCATATATTGGCTCTGTCCAGTTTGCACAATCTAGGCCAAGATTTTGAAATGCTGGTGAAAAAACATGTTAAACGCGTTAAAATAACAAGACAGATAAGAAAGATACATACTTGCACAGCTAGACTTCCATTCTGTCAACCTCCGACATGTTTTATTCTAATATAAAACACTTATTACACAGGCCAATGCTGTCACCTTATCTACGTCATTTGACGTTTTCCACTTCAATATTGACATGGCATGGGCCAGAGGAAATGAAGTATCACAGAAATGGGAAAGTACTTGATAAGGACATGAAGCAAAGATGTATATTTACATTGTTCGCACCTACATTGAAAGCTTGGCGACTGCCGAAGCGATAGACATCTGCAAGAACTCTGGAGGAAGAGAGAAACACATGTTACTCAATCAGAAAGAGCAACCCCCAAAAAATAAAATTGCAAAAAAGGGCAAACAAAGCTATAACTACTCATCAAGCAACCACAAGTTACTACTATAAGAATATGACATGTCAGTCACATTGGCCCCAATAACACTAATCAAAGCTAGTATTAGAATGCCACAAGCTGTGTAGCTGCCTTGAATTGTTGAACAACACGGCAAACACATCTCCTCAACAGAATCAAACTATGAGCAACCGGTAGTATTTACTCAAGAACAAAACACGATGCATTTTAAATCGATGTAATAGCTCAATCATAATAATCAGAAGTCACATCGATTATTAGCATCGGGCATCTCCATGAGCCATCTTGTTAGACTGATTGGACAATGGGAGGCTATGTTAGCTAATTCCTACCACTTCCTACATTTGCAAAGCAGCTCTAACCCATTATTTCTATGCCAGTGAGGCAGTAACCAGAAGAGTAACAGAAATAGCTCTAGCTACAAGCCTACATGAACTGAAGCCATATGCATCAAACTACTACTACAAACTAAAATGTTACAGAAGCAGAAAAGGTCACTCCTTTTGGACAAGAACTGCAAGAATCCAGGAAACAAGCAGCAAAAGACGGGATTTTTGGGGTCCTTGCCCTTCCACTTCGAGAAGCACGGCGAGCTTGGGTGCGGCGGGACCTTCCGAGGAGGAGGCGGAGCACCGGAGTGGGGGCGGCGGGAGACGGCGGCCGGAAGTCGGGGAAACAGCGGCGCGGAGAGGGAGAGAGGAGATGGAGGAGGTGGGGATGAAGGCGGGGGCCTTCGCGATCTCCGGCGGGGTCGGCACCGGCGTCAATGCCTGCAGCAGGAGGCATCGGGCGGCGGCGGCGGCCATGGCAGCGGAGGTGCACGGCGGGCGTGTGGACCGGCGGCGCGGTGAGCTATCCGACGGGGAGATTTTTTTTTTGTTCGGTCCACCTGTGCGGACCCAAGGTATAATAATAACACAGCGGCTAACTAAACTAATCGTGTCGTAGTTGTAAACTGCTCGAGTTTGAGAACGTGCCGTCACTGATCACTGCCTAAATTAAGTGTCACTGTCACTGATCACTGTTGCTAAAAACGGGTTCGCCATTGCAGGTGTCTCCTTCATTATTTGCCACTAGTTCGATGACCGTGCTTGGCTACGGATTAAAAAAATCATAGTCACAACATATCAGGTCGTCAATCGTCATTGTGCTCAGCGACGCGATCTGGCTATCGGTGCCCCGCTCGTTGATCCAACGGACGCCGAAGAGGATAGGGAGGACAGACGAACACCAATTCCAATTTTTAATGTTTCAAAATATAAGATGTGTATGTAAATTTATTAATGTTTTTTTTCTCTTCTACTTTTATTTATCACATTTTCTCTCTCCTGCATTTATAAATAATGCTCTCAAACTATTCTCTCACACATTTTTTAGGTATTTATACCATGGGTAGAATAGTTATTTTCTTCAGTCTTTCTCTTGATTTTACAATCTTCTTAATCCTCGTGCCTAGGTAAAATACGCCTTATAAAAAAAACAGAGGGAGTAACATTGATGAGAAAATCATCGTAGCAATAACGAAACAACTTTTACTATTTTTAGTTCATAATGGAGAGCTCCTAGTCAAAATACGCCTTATAAAAAGAAACGGACGGAGTAACATTGATGAGAAAATCATCGTAGCAATAACAAAACAGCTTTTGTAATTTTTATTTCATAATGGGGAGCTCCCAGCTCCTAACCAAGCCATCTCTTTTACATCAGCAGCAACGATCGACAACATTCATGTTGTTTCCATCTCGGGGACATTTTTTTCGTAAGCTATCACGCACCCATTAGGGGGAAGTGGAGATGGAAATTGTCCACCTAAGATCCTCTCCACAATGAATGCGTCCCTAAAACATCTTGAGATATGTGCGTACTTATGAAGCAAAAAAGAGAGGAAAAATCGATTACGCCAAATATTATCACTTCGTAAAATACCACGATAAAGGTTGTCCTTTTTGATTTGCCACACTATTCACTGAAACAGCCAGCTTTTATCACAAAATTAATATTCTGCCATTAATTCTTTCTTTTTTATTCAAAAAACACTCGATGTGATTTGTCCAAATTACCCTTGACCCAAAATTTGCAATTGTAAGCATGGATATTGAATTGACCAAAATTTCTATAGAGAATTCCTGTAATAATTCAGTACTATAAGAGTTACAGTTTACATTATCAGACTTGTTGAATTTCAACCACTTCCAGTTTGCGTAGGACTGTGCTTCATCGTTGAAGCGAGCAGCATCGTTGCACAAGGAGTCTAGTTCATACGATTGAGGCGTCTCCGAAATTTGGTCATGGTATCTTTGTGCCATCTCTTCAGCCTCAGAAAACACCTTCTGCAACCAGAGAATGGAAAATGTGACAAACCTGAGCATTGACACGGATATATAACTTAAACTGCCAAAATAGTGTATCCTAATGGAGAGCCATTTACAGTGTCCTTACTTGTTTGTTGGAGAGAAACAATCTAGGCTTGTTCTCAAGGTCTTCAATACTGCACAGAGAGAAATAGAAATACTTATCACAGATGCAATGAGTCAATGAACAGCGGATGGCCTCTTTTACAACAAAAGTGACTATGCATTTATATTTCAATGATCTGAGCTATAGTATTACAAGTTTGCTCTGGTGTACCTGAGAGCAATCCTGTCCTGAGCCGTTGATTTAATCATAAGAGCTTTCACTATCTCGTCCACTTTAAGCACATCACCAACAAATGTCAGCTGACCATTTGTTATGTTTGAGATATGCAACAAACCACTGCAAAATGCAGAACATTACGAAGCTGTAAGTTTGACATGCAAAATGTTTCCACTTGTTGATCCTCACAAGTTTGCCATCTCAGTGAAGTGATATTTACGATTCCATTGGATTGGACACAACCCAAATTAATATTGGGCAAGAACAGGAAATGCAGAATAGTTCACAATGCAGGAACGAAAGTAGTTCATCAAAGAATTGGCAGCCTTGAGATTGCAGTACACAAATAGGCATACAGATTAGATCACAACTACAAATGCTTGAAATTATATGATTTAAATAAAATTGAAGCATCACATATCGAAGATAGTGGTTGTCTAGTATACATTTCAAGGGAACCAACCCTTATTTAAAGCACAACCCTTATCTAAAGCACAACACAAGTGCCCAGAATCTAAGTCAGCAGATCGACACAGCAGTGAATTTGTAATGAAAGCCATCAATGTGAAGGTCAATTGGTAAATATTATGTTTCACTCAAGTCTACTATCATGCCTTTGTTTTGATCATCTAGTCTAAGAATGTGAATTATATCATGTAAACTCAGGACTCCTAACAATGTTGTCAAAATTAAATACATATTGTGTTAGCTTCTATATAATTTGGTACAGAATACTTGAGTAAGCAATTGTAAAGCACACGCTTGATTTAGGGTGATTTGGTGAACTGTCAACAACAGGAGATGCATGGGATTGACCTACATCATGCTGCTTAGAAGAAAATATGTTCGGAAATGAACTTTTTGGCATCTACTAAAGGAAATAATGGAATGGAAAGGAAGGGTTGTGCAGTAGTTCTAAAAGTATATTGAACTTCAGCTGAACAGGAAGAAATGCCATATGTAACAAACAGGTCAGGGATGTTACCCTCTGTTAGTCTCGCCAATCCTAATTTGTGCACCATATGGAAACAACTTACGGATTGTCCCTCGCAAGAGAGTTCCTTCCCTAAGGCATTTTATTGCCTAAAACAAGTAAGCACATTTAAAATTGATTAAAAAACTCAAGGATAAGCACGAATTCACTCATATAAGTTACTAGTCAAGTGCCCGTGCATTGCGACGGAAACACAAACTATTGAATTATTTTGAAGCCATTTTGATAACACAGACGGAGGGAAAAAAGCATAAGCAAATAAGATTAACTTGGAGTCATTTACATCCTAATGAAAATTCAGTAAGCATTCCATCAGCGAATATAGTACAAACTATGTATAACAAAATGTTGCATTCATAAATTGAGTCCTGAAATAAGCAACGATACAATGAACTTAAGAGATACTTTGCTTCAATGCGATATTGAAACAATTGCAAATGAAATAACATACCATTGAAAGTATACTTCAAAGCCAAGGTTAGTGTGACATAAATAACAATTATGCAGTAGGGAGTCAAAAGCCAAGGTTAGTGTGACATAAATAATAAATAGCCTGATTCTGTGCAGTATTTTGCCTAAATGAACAAACAAAAACCAAACAAAGATCTTCTGCAATTTCCAACCAAGGGGCACATTTAAATATTTTGAATAACTACAACAAAAGGAAGAAGAAAACACACATTCTGCAATTTCCAACCAAGGGGCACATTTAAATATTTTGAATAACTACAACAAAAGGAAGAAGAAAACACACATTCATATGCTTCCTAGTGGATCCCCTAGCTCCCTGAAGAACAGCAAAAAGTTGCCTCCTCCCTTCTCTTGTGTATGTAGCCTTATTCTTTGCAGCTTCTATCCCAGACATATCCCGCAAATCAAAACTGTAATATGTTTCTGAATCCCTTGGCATTAAGTAATGAACTTATGTAGTCCAGAGAGTTGCAGTCTAACTGAAAAAAAATCACTGCAGCCAAATTGAACTTGGGGTGCACAGCTAAGTTTTTTCTTCGAGGTAAAGGGTACAATGCTTCTCCACCTTGAAGAGAGAGTATCTTCGTGATATCCATTGATTCAATAGCTGCATAGTGAACAAAGAAAAATGGTTGTAGAACTCATTCTCAGAAGCAAAAAAAAAAAGACTAAATCTGCAATCAGCTAAATGCCCGTGCGTTGCTACAGATTGAAAAAAAAACATATCATTTATGAAGGCAAATGACAAATATATGTGGAGCTCTGTACGTGAGTATGTTGAATGATTTCTTTTGCTTTCTTCAGTTCACTGTTAGGAGCTGTTTCGATGCTTTTAATGATTATGTCATCTAACTGGAATTTCAGGAGATGTGGACGTAAGAGGAATAGACTGGACAAACAACTACAAACATATAGTAAAATAACAATAGATAACACCAAACCTTCCAAAAGTCTTTAGCAAGGTTATTAAGTTGTAAAGTCGAGTCGAGTCGCAAGAGGGGCGACTTGTCGACTTGGCCGACTAGTCGCGACTAGCCACGACTAGTCCACACTAGAAAGTATTTAAACAGGGCATGTAATATACTAAGTTGTATAACAATTAAACACATATATATATATTGTAAATCATGAAATAAAGAGAAGAACAACATAATCACGATGATGAGTTGATGACTTAATCGTTTTGATCGTAACAAATCTCTCTTAATGAATCACTTTCTTTGAAATTGAAGTCGGGCGGCTAGCAAATGTCGATTAGTCACGACTAGTCGTCGACTAGTCGGCAAGTCGGGCGACTAGCCCTCCTAGTTGAGTCGATGACTCTAGTCGGAGGTTGTGTACCGACTTGTCGACTAATCATCGACTAGTCGCGCGACTTAATAACAGTGATCTTTAGGATCTTAAGCATCAGTTCAACAGCCTAATGATTGAAGACTGATAGAAATAAACCATATACATATGGGTAGAATGGCAATATGCATGAGAATGCCGATTTTTGGTGGATAAAAAGTTAGCACGTAACAATAAAATTGGTGATGAAACTTAAATGCATCCATAAATGAGACCAATTCACCATAACAAAAACATTTTATTTTAAGCTAAATGAAAATTCAACACAAAAACTTTCGCAGCTTTATTGAAAACCTTTGTTATATAACACCATATGGAGCGCTATAGACCTTCAAAGTAGGTGATGCAAAACATGGTTCAACCAATCGATTACCACTGATTACAGGAAATCCCAACCAGTGGCCATATTTTAATCCCCACTGATTTAGATGCAACAAGATTGTCTCCAAGTACAACTTATTGATATATTTTTTTTGTGTGTATGTGTGTGTTGTTCTATGATGTAAACACGCTATTTCTTTGATGTTCATAAAACACAACTATGTTGGGACCAGAATAAAGGAAGGCAATGTAAATTATCCCATACCTTTACTTTGGCATGGGTATAAACGATCCGGTCTTGAGATCGATCAGCGTGTTGAAAACAATTTATGGATGCTCAAATCTATAGTTCCCAATGAGACGTAACAAGTCACACCCAAAACTCTTGAAAGAGAAAAACAAAGAGCAAATATAAAAAATAAATAGGTGGGGACGGTTATGTAATACACCTACAATCTTTGGCAGGGTAGCATATTTCATCACCCATCACTTGCATGCTACAGAAGCCAATTAATGCAGAATTATTCACAAAGGGGAAAACACTTACATAGAACAGTAGAAAAGATGTGGGAAGACAAATAGACAATTATGCTCATGTTAGCATAATAATTTCGGTGTGAAAGAGTATCTTGCTTAGTGAATGTAATTAGTTCACTTACCGCAAAGAACATTACTACAAAGAACTGCATGTTACTGCTACTGAAATACCTACTGATCTCATTTGTCATGTTATTAGTCAAATTTAAAATTTATAAAACAATTATATGACCATAAAATGACACAAAATATAGGCAAGTGCAGCTACTATTTTGTTCTGAACAAAACCATACCCAAGATACATGAAACTTGTGATGGTTAACATGAGCATGTCACATTGCATGGAGCCATGGAAATTCAAAAACCATCAGAGATGCACACTCACTGAACACAAATAAATGATAAACAACTTCCAGCTTACTTGAAAGGCCCCAAGCATAACATGTTTCTTTAGAAGAGACAAAAAAAGCCTAATAAACACTGAACAATGTTAGATGGAGGAGTCTTACCTACTAAAAATGGGTGTCGGTGATGTATTGTTAAAGTTTTGACCCAGTGAGCTGCATGTATTGATTTCCTGGCACATTGTAACCATGCACTGCCACATAACCATTACCCCCGCCAGAAATGGATGTGCTCAATTGACTAAACGGTTCGTTAGCAGTATTTGCTGTGGCTGAGACACCATAAATTGGAACATATTGCTTACCAATGTATGGGTTTAATGTACCCTACAAAGAGACCTTTTTTTAGAGTCAGTTGATGTTTTGTACAACTCTTATGTTGCGCAAGAATATTAAAATTAATATTTTTCACACTTTAACCTGGGGATAGATGTATTCAGTCCCATATGTAGTGTAACTGCAAAAAGAAGAAAATTGACTGAATGCACTTCTTATTGGCTTCCAAACAGTGATATTTTGCTCCATGAGCACAAATGAATTTGATTGTTTGATCATTTTCAAAAGAGAGGGAGAAAAGAGCGGGATGTGTATGCTAAAGGGATACAACATGTGTACAAGTTACACTAAGTAGATAGCATACTATTTACTGTCACCAAAAGTAGAGCTCATGAGAAGTGGAAATTTAGCAGCCTCATTAGAGTTTTTTTTTCGAGAACGCGCAAAAGAATTGCACGTCATTCCATTAAGTAGAGGAGAAAACCACAATGATACAACCGAAATACAATGTGAAGACAAAACTGAACATCAGAACATGGCAACATGCAAATATATCAAAAGTAGACCATATTCCATTCCAGTAAAAAAAGTAGACTGTATAGGACATTCCACATTGATCAGGACAAATAGGAAAATGTTATTCACATATATCGTGAACCACAATAACCAAAGTTATGATTACTCTTTAATTGTTACATATCAACAAAGTTGCCATTCTTTTATCCCATGAACATCTAATTATAAAAACTTGGAGTTATTCACAATCGTTCAATATCGAAGGAAAAAAGGCCTAATTCAGCTACATTTATCTGGTCACATTAAATGTATCCAGTCATATTTCCATGCCCAAGTGATAAATAGGGAAGAAGAGAATGGGCAAAAGAGAGAGAACATCTTTAAAATGTTGGTGGCATTGTAACTCAAAGATTCACATATGCTTCTCCAATGTTTGCAATGCAAGGGCCCAAAAAATATATAACACAAACAAGTTCAATCCAAAAGTTGAACAAACTGCCTCAGAACAACTTGAAAGTCATTAATAGGCCATCTAGGAACAAGATGGGAGTTCTAAATAGCATTAGTGATATACATCATCAACTCACTGAGATTACTTGAAACTTTTATTTTAAAGTAGCAGTGGAAGAGTTAATGAGTCATATCACACGATCATCTTACTCAGACAGGAACCGAATCCTTGGTAATACCCAAGTGGAAGTGATCGTTCTTGACCATAACCCCTACATAAATGCCCTTGAACTGGAACACCAAAGTAGGACCCATTGATCTTGGCATTTCTATAGAGAATGCGTGTTTTCGAACAATGCATATAGAAATAACATCATTATCACCACATGACCAACTCCATGAATTGGTTAAGAGGGTAGCCAAAAGGACATATTTACAGTCATCGTATGCCCATGAGAGATGTTGTAACTTGTAAGTAAAATGCATGCACACCATAGACATCAATCCCATATTAGAACTTCTGTTTACTGAAATGCTCGTTATTTTCTTGATCTTTGGTGTGATTGCAACCTAAGTAAGAAGGCCTGGCTCTTCCCTTTCCAATTTCCATAGTTACCTTACTTAATGAAGGACAAGTAGGGATGAATTGAATTCTAGATTAAGCATTATGGTAAAACGGATTGATTCAGTTTGTGGAATACAACACGATCATACCACGACCCTAGTGTACTAACTTGCTGGAATGCAACCCTTAGAGCTTAGACACAGTGATCTCTAAATGCTCTTACAAGATACAAGTTAGTGCAAAGAGGTTTTAGAGGAGAATAATACCGAGGGGCACGGGAGGCTGTGCACGGCCTAGTGACGCCAAGTTACAATTGGCCCGCCTGCCGTCAATCACCGGCGTTGGGTCCTCGCAGGCCTTTCTCACCGACTCAGGGTTGCGGAATGTCACCTGCGTGCATGTAACTTGTAAACCAACATTGCTCCAGCGCTTCCACGGAAAAAACAACATCTAGAAGTAGAAACAACAGTAGTTAATGAAGGGAGGAGCTTGCACTAACAAATCCGTAGCCCTTGGAGCGACCAAAGTGTCGGTCGATGATGACGATGGCCTCGAGGATGTCCCCGAATCGCTCATAGAAGCGCCAGAGCCTGTTGCTGGTGGTCTCCCAAGCGAGGCCCCCGACGAAGACCTTGGTGTAGGTGGTGTCCCCGAAGGGCGAAGCGAGCAGGCGCAGCCCTGAGCTGGGGCTCAACACTGGCCCTGTGGACATGTAGGAAACCATGCTAGGGACACAGACGGATTGGTGGGTTCGAGGTGGGAATTGGAGGGGAAGAAGGAGGCTGGCGGTGTCGGGCGCAGGGTAGAGTAAGGTCGGCTGCGTCGGGCACGGGGAAGAGGGAGGACGGCGGCATTGGGCTAGGGAAGAGGAAGGACGGTGAGGTGAGAGGGCAGGCGCGGAGGTGAGGGAAGAGGGAGGACGACAACGTCGGGCTAGGGAAGAGGGAGGACGACGAGGTGAGAGGGTGGGCGCAGAGAGGGAGGGGGACGCCAAGGACCAAAGAAGCAGGGAGCAAGCGATGGCAAGGGAGGCGAGCGAGGGTGAGGGGTCAAGGGTGGGGCATGGCAAGCATGCGAGTAGGCGAGGAGGCACGGGGCGAATGGGGGAGAACCATGGTTATTAAGGCAGTAAGGCGAGGCGAGGCGGTCCACCCCCCTCACACCTTTTAAGCGGTAAGACGTAAGGCGAGGTGACGCCTTACTCTCGTCCTAAGGCGTCAAGGCAGCGAATAAAATGAACATTTTAGCAGCACATGTACCTACATGTTGCCAATTCTTGAGCTCATGTAGCACCCATCCCCCCTTTCCAATTGCTCTTCTCCCATGTAGCATCCATCCCCCTTGCAAGTTTCAATATATAGATTGTTGTAAATGTAATAGATACAAATTGTATTCCAATTAATTGATTAAATACGGATTGAGTGACATACCTTGTTGACAATCTCTCCTCCCTTCTCTTCTCCCAAGCAACAATGTACTTGAATAATGAGCAACATAAGTTCACAATAACAATTAAGTGAATCCGAGAATTAAATATGAGCAACATAACAAAATAACAAGCACGACATAAGCGACATAAGTCCACACAAATAACATAGGTGATAAGTCCACAAGCTTATAGTAGTCTAATAACATAGGTGATAAGTCCACAAGTCCGTTTTGGATCAGTCTTTGGATCATACCCAGCCTCGGATGATGCAATACTTGCACTTGCACTTGCCATTTTTTTTTGCTTCTGCATTAGAGAGATAGACAAGTATGAAGTAAAGTAATAATCAGCAGCAGTTCATCACTTCATCAATCAAAGATAGTAGCAACAAAGCGGCAAGATAAAAGAATCGCCGTCAAGACAAGAGCAAAGAAAGCCGGCGGCGATAAAAGAAGCCACTTGACCAAGAGCGGCCAGGCGCAAGATCGCCTTCTTCACCGTCGACGTCGAGGCGTCGACGCTCATGCCTCACGCGACAGCGGCAGCGCCTCCCTTCTCCTCAGACCGCGATCGCCTCCCAATGGCGACTCGGGCCACTGCCCTCGACTCCTCCTCTGGCTCCCTCCTTGCCAGCCTCCACCTCCCTCCCTTCTCGTGGGTGAGGTGGGGCGAGAGAAGGGGGGGGGGGGGGAGGGCGACGGCGGTTTCGACGGAAGGAGATGGGAGACGGGAGCGTAGAGAGCAAAAGATCAAAGGGCTCATGTCGCATGAAAAAAGATGGATCCAACGGCTTATATCGTGCGAAGGAGGACGGACGACGGTAAACTCCTGCTTTTAAGTAGTAGAGAAAAATGTGATGAAGTGTTGCAGAAGTCAAGTGATCGACACAGATACTTTGGAGAGTGCTTTAAAAAGAGCTTAGCAAAAGCCATTTAATTAGAAGGGTTTCTTGCATAAGATAGTGTTTGTAAGCAATCTGTTTAGTACTTAAGTTGATA
Source organism: Phyllostachys edulis (assembly GCA_036346405.1). Taxonomy (NCBI): domain Eukaryota; kingdom Viridiplantae; phylum Streptophyta; class Magnoliopsida; order Poales; family Poaceae; genus Phyllostachys; species Phyllostachys edulis. The sequence goes on along the minus strand of CM070567.1, from coordinate 2,441,421 downwards.
GACCAAGAATACATACTTTAAACAACCACAACCAAAATACAAAGGGTGTCCTGGCAAAGAATATGATGGTGAACACTTTTAAAAAAGAGGCAACAGAGATCATGTAGTAAACTTACACATGCCTCTTTTTCACTAATTATTAATTCGTTAGTCATTTCATCAATCCTTGTAATGCAGACCTGGATCTGTCGACCAACCTATGTAGGAGAAATAGTATAATCCACAAATCACAATCACTTTCTTAAAAATAGACGGTACAATAGATTAAAAACCATCAGTCGTGCTGATACACCAAGGCCAGAACAACATGCATGCTGTGGATTTCAAGTGCCTATATGGGATACAAATGATATTTACATAATAATATGCTGAACTTACACTATTCTTTAGATCTGTGAAATTTCTTAGTCTAGTCATCATCTCAGGCTTAGGGAGGAATGCTCAGAGCCCCTGAGGAGTGAAGTAAGTTTTAGCCATAACAATGCAAAATTAGGCCATGTAATGTAGTATAGTAGACTCACACCTCAATTCTTGACAACAAGCCTCCCAAGATTCCACTCGAAAATTTTAACCTTGATAGGTACATTTAAGCTGCTTTATCTCGGAGATCGGTGTATCTGAAGCAGTCATATAAAGACATTCGAATAATAAAAAGATAGTCATCGATCTCAAAACTTATTAGGTCAAACTTTCTCATAAAAGTGCCAACAAGATAATCATGTCTATTGAAAGCACGCATTTTCCTCATACACAGTTCTCACAGAACTTTCTTTTGCACTGCTCTACATCCATGTAATCCCATACATGTCTGAAGAACATCAAATTTAAAATGTAATTGCTTAAACAGCTTGTGCATGCACATCATGCCAACTTGGAGTGCAGATTATAAGGGCCCATAATCATAGGATCCAATGTCAATTACTTATATTTCCATGAACTTAATGTCAAATGCTTCTGATCTACACCATCCTAAGATACAAATTTGCTTGTTAACCTAGGAGCAAGATCAACATGCTTCAACAGATCAAGCTTCTAGAGCAGGCAGTTAGTTTATGAAAACTCTACTTGGTACCAGCAAGGTGGTTATGAGTTGAAGATGCACAACATCAAATGCAGGAAGATAACAATAAGCCAGATGAAATCAAATACCACCAAATCTTGGTCAAGATAGTAGTAGATCAAATTTGCCGGACCTTTGTATATGATCACCAAAAGACAAGAAAGTATGTAGTTTGACCTTGTGGAAGACTAATGTCCACATTGGATTGTTGATAGCATTGCAGAGGGGCTAGCCACAACACTGGAGGTGGTTGGGAATTTTGTCAAACATGTGGAAGGCGTCTAGCCTTGGCCCTCTTCACCTTCTCCGCAACGGCGTTTAGCCATGGCCTCCTCTGTTGTCTCCGCATCGGCACCCCCGACGCCGCGCATCATTGGCAGCGCTGTCCTTGGTAGAGAGAGACGATGTCAACGGTGGAGTTGCCGAAGTAGACGGGTTCCTGACGGTGATTCGGGCGGCGATGGTGAGGAACCATGCACCACGACGGGAAATCAGGATGGGAGGCTGGGAGCATGGGAATGGGATCCAGCACGCGGCGTGGCGGCGTCGGTGAGGTCGGGGGCAACCAAATCCAGCGCAAGCGTCGGATGCCGGCCGGCGCGACGCGCACCGCTTGGGTGTGAGACAGGAGAGGAGAGAGAGTTGGGGTGGCATGGATACAGCGTGCCGGCCGGTCAGTCTTCTCCTCTCCACCCTTCTCGTCGGCAGCTCCCCTTACCTCAACTCGCGGATGCAGTGGCATCACGGGTGGAGGAAGAGAGTGCTTGTGGAGGTACCGGTCGGCTCGGGTGGGAGAGGAGGGCGGCGTGGGTGGGGAGAGGTTGCTCTAGAGTGAGGAGAGGAAGGGAGGTGGCCGTGGGCGTGGGGCGTGGGCATAGTTTCTGGTCTTGCGACGCGACCTAGGCCATTACTGGTGCAAGGGTAATATTTGTCTATGGAGGACGCCACAGTATACTGTTGCTAGATAGGGAAACAAAGTGACAAACCTCTTCACACCATTGATACGTGCAGCCTCAAGCATGTTGAAGCTGATCATGGTGTTGTTGTACATGATAACAGAGTGGTTGGACTGAATGAACCCCATGCCGCCCATATCAGCAGCAAGGTTGAAGACATGGTCAATGTCGCTGGTGACCTTCAGACAGTTTTCCATGACCCTGAGGTCAACAAGGTGGAACTCATGACAGAACATGTCCTCAGTCATGTGCTCATTCTTCTTCCGGTATGAGGCGATGATGTAGTGTCCCTCACTCTTCAGACCAATGAAACCACCAGCTCCAGTAATTGATATCCACAGCTTCTCAGTCGGCCAATAGGGCTCCCTCTCCAGAGCCTCATAGGTGTACTCGCCATAAGCAGCTCCGGTCTTCTCGGCGCTCCCCATTTTGTCATTTCAAGCATTTGCAACAACATTGATAGTTAGGGATTAGTGAATTCCTCTTGAAACATTGATAGTTAGAATTGAGACGACAATAAATTTGCATTATACACATCCATTGCTTAAGAGGGCAGCTCATTAATTCATCGCCACATGTCACAAAAATTTCATATAACACAAGATACTAACCCCAAATGGTTAAGCAATCACTGACTGTGGGAATCTTTGCAGCTAATGGTGGATACTGGTGGCTATTAAACATTATCTAATATCTGAGATGCAAGCAGGGAATCTGTATGCACTCAGTGTTTAAGCTCCTTAATTTAAGTACTATTGCAGATCCAGTTTATTTCAATAGCAAGCATACCATGGAGAAAAGAACAGGAAAACAGATACCAAAGCTCAATACCGAAACAAGACTACAGCATCTTAGTATATCAAACATTTTTCTCTGCGAGCATCCACCCACCTCCAATCGCACCCAAACCATGCAAGCACCATTACATGCTACCCTATCCAGAGTTCTTGGCACCTTTTGCCGCAGCCAAGAACCAAATCCTACCAAAACGGAGCCTGGAACAAGCTAGCTAGCGCGATTAAACCAAGAAAGAACAGATACACCGCATGGGCACAAACGAGAACCAAAGTATCTGTGAGAAAAAAAATGAGTTCTTGGCGAGGGATTCGGCGGATTTACCTATCTCTTGTCGGTGAGGAAGGAACAAACAGGGAGTCAGGGGGAGAGAGGAGGCACAGACGACGGAGGTTGCTAAGAGACGGAGAGATCTCCTGTGGTGCACCGCTGCCTGCTTGGGAGAGAACGGGTGGCGGTTTCGAGGGGGAGGTGAGAGGTAGGAGGGCACAAATCGCAGAGGAAGGAGGAGGCTGAAGAAGTGCGGCGGAGCCGGTTGCTGATCGTGATCCAACGGATGTCATAAGAGGGAGGACGGACGGACGGACTACTGCAAACTCGTAGAGATTATACATAATATCTCTGCATAAATATAGATGTATCCTTGCAGAGTAAAGGGGCGCAGTTTTCTTGTGAGGAGAAGCGGCCACGTCGCCACTTTTCTTCTCCCCCGTCTGATTCGGGGCGGCTCTGCGTCATGATCGTCGTTTTTTTGGTTTTGTGTGCCCGCGGTGCCGTTGCTCTCCCTTTTGCTTCCCCTCTTTGTGTCGTTCTTGCCGCCCCTGCTGCGCCTCCATCTTGCTTCCTTCGGTCTTCTCCCTCTACCACCACTGCTTCTTCCACCTCCTCGGTGACCCGACTACGCTCCTGCTTCTTCGCCGCCGCCCTCCCCCCTCACGCCACCTTCTTCCTCCTCCTTCTTCCTTCCTCGATGGGCTCCGCGCGACCTCGATGGATAGAACTGAGACAGAAGCGACGACACGCATCCAAACCCCCCCCCCCCTTTCGTGATCTCTTGGTTGGATCTGAGGTTTCAAGGCGCCATATTTCGGTCAAAGCCGAGAGCTAGTTACCCTTTGGGATTGTCACCATGGATTCCTCCTCACCCACCACGGTGTCGGAGGTGGCCTCGCCGTTGTCCTACTGGTGCTACAGCTGCGAGCGCTTTGTGAATGCCGCGTCGCAAGGGGAGGCTGGGGTCGTCTGCCCCGACTGCAACGACGGTTTCCTCGAGGAGATGGACGCGCTTCTGTGCTCCACCCCCGCGGGCCCTCCACGGGAATGAGCTCCACCCCCACTGCAATCGGCGCGCCACTGCCTCCAATGACCGCTCGCCATTCAAACCCGTTATTGTGCTCCGCAGCTCCGCGGTCATCCCTGGCGACGACGAGGTCCCCGATGCCGCGCGCAACTTCGAGGGGGGCCGGGGTTGTCTGCCTCGACTGCAACAGCTGCTTCCTCGAGGAGATGGACACGCCTCCGTGCTCCACCCCCGCGGGCCCTCCACCTTCCTCTCCCCTGGCCCTTGGCCCCATCCCCTCCACCTTCCCCTCCGCCCCGCGCATGCGCGACGGGGGTAGGGACAGCGCGGAGCGGTGGACGACGCTGGGGCACGGGGAGCAGCCCAAGAGGTACCTCTTTAACCGGCTGTCACCGGCGCCGAGGGAGTTGTGGAAGTGGTACGACTGGGAGCTACCCTGCTATGTCACATCATTCCTCACCATCGTCATCCTCAGCGTCGGCCTCAACGCCAAGCCCAACCTCACCCTCGAGACCTGGGCGCACTAGAAGGCCCTCCAGCGCCTCCAGGAGCAGGAACTCGCCGCCACTGCCGCTTTGGGCGATGCTGACACGGAGTAACCAGCCGGTCAGGTCTTCCTGAACTCTAGATTTTCCAATCGTTTCGGTTCCAATAAAGACAGTTCGTGTGTGTATGTGATTCATCATTCCACAAATAGATGCATCATTCCACAAATAGATGGACCTTAGACTGAAAACTGTATCCTAATCCTTGTTTCTCTGGAGGATTTATAGCATGAGTGCTTGTTGTTTATCTCGTAGTAGCGAACCTAATATACAATTTGAATGTTTTTCCAAATGTATATTGCTCAACAAAAGCTCATGTTGGTTACATATGAACAGGACAATGCAGTTGTTGGTATAGTGTTAGATAGTTATCAACAGCTATAAGCCCTTGGAATTCTGTAAGAACTATGTTGCAAACTTGCAATGGATGTTGCTATCCAAACTCGGCAGTTGCTACAGTGCATATTCAGCTTTAGGCGATAACATGAAGTTTGAGTAATTGCCATGTCGAATGTGATGATTGTTGGTGAGAATGGTTGGAACCATGCTAATGCATGTCTGATGTGTGTTTACGATGTGTATTGTCCTTAAGTCTGGTCTTTATAGGGCATCACTCCCTTAGTTTTGAATATGTATGTTGAGTTGTTGACACAAGTAGAAAGCAACAGTTGATTAAGGTGGCTAAAATGTGACTTTCCAATTGGATCAACCATGGTTTGTCCATACCCCAAATTTTAGTGCTATCTTCTGTTAATAGGAATTAGAGTTTATTTTGTTCTACATGGTTGGTGCCAACCAGTCCACTTGCTTGAGTATAAGAGCATAATGCTTTATTATTTTCTCTTTTAGCACGAGAACTTCCTTGCAGATTTCATGACAGAATTGGAATTAAGTGTTCCTAATTAGTATGAAACTATGAATTATATCGGTGTGTTCTGATTAGTATGAAACTATGAATTATAATTTAAGAGTCCATTTTCATGCTGGATATACAAAGAAATTCCTGATAATGGTTACTTGAATGTTTATTTCTGTAATTCCTATTTTTCCTATTGTTTTCTTCAAACTGTATTATACAATGAATAAAAGAACACATGCGAGATAGCTTTAATATGTGTCACTGTTGTAAGCCTCCAATATCTATGAGCTATCTCATGCATGGATGTCTATCTGCAGGCTATTCAGGACGGTGTTCACATTCTCAATCTTTTTGTACGACCAAATAGGCCAGCTTTTGCTATTTTCATTGTGATATCACTGTGGACTGTGCCATTGTGCCTGTCATCTCTTCCATTGATGACCTTTGCAATTGGTGATGCGTTTGCTTCTTCACATGGAGAATATGGAAGCATCGACCACTGTCGTGGAGAGCTACACCGGCGTCCAGGCCATTGTCAGGTGCTAACATTATTTCAGTTGTCATTGATTGTTCTTTTGTGTGTTCCAGTCCTTGTGATCAGCCGAGAATTTTTTTAAAAAATTACTTTCCAATGTCATACTTTATTTAGTTTATGTTTGTCAGGATATCTGCGCAAAATGTTCTTTACAGCCTTATTTGTGGTTTTGTGTCTGATGTTGTGGCATCCATTTATCAGGTATTATGATTTTTAAATGTACAATTCCTATATATTTTTTGAAATTGTACACTGAAGCAAACAAAGATTAAGATCTAAAGTTCTGAAGTATCCTTTTTATTGTGGTTTTATTGCTTGCATTTTGCTTTAGAGGTTCCTTCTATTACCTCAAATTATATCCTAACCTTGTTGCCTTATTGTCAAACACTGTTGTGCCATTTTTTAGATTTAGACCTGGTATTAATTTCCAGTACATGCTAAACACAAAAGGATCCACCCCAGCTGAGATCCTAAGTACGAGTTACAAAACTGTCCCAAAGCCTGCACTCAATGCACTTGCTAATGAGAGTAAAAGGATATCTGTCTCAAAGCTTGATGAATCAATTGGTCTAGAAAAGCAGTTGCAAGGAAATGCTAAAATCCTTGAGGAGAAAAGGAATCATATTTCCTTTGTACAGGCTAAAACTGATGAGGTCAGTCCACCTTATGTTACATAACACAGTAAAAAATAAACTAAAACCTGAAAGTCCATTTTTTCTTTTTATCCTTTGGTTTCTGTTCATGATCTATTTGTTTAAACCCAGGCATCAAAGTGGAAGCACTTTCTAAAACTTAGCTTAACTTATTCAACTTCTGAGAGCATGGAAGTTCTATACCATGAGTTGACAAGGTTAGTTCAACAGTCTAATGTCGTGATTCATGAATTCAATACCCATTATAGTGTTTTATAGAACGGGCCTATTGTTTGTACTTTATATGCAAGGCGTCATGCAGTCAATACTCAAGTCAACAATAGCAAATGACTTACTTCCTTTTCTCTTTTATAATTGATTTCTATAGTTACACATGTTTACTGATCTGCATTTTTTGGTACAGATGTGTTGTACTGCTGGTATGTGGGTTGTTTTATTACTCATAGGCTGCTACTGCAACAGAACCGAATGAATGCTGCTCATGTGTAACCTGTTACTAGTGATAATCTATGTTGCTATAGCTATTCCTATACGGACTGCATGGCCTGGTGGAGATTTAACTCAACACTTTCTTTAATCATTATTTTGATTGGCTCATTAAGATAGAAAACCATTGTGAGATCTTTTATTAGTTAAACATGTAGTTGAGCATAAAGCACTTTACTAACCAAAGTTGTGTCCATCATTTCTGTTCTTACCATTGTTGATTACGCCTTCTCTTTCACAGGTCGTGCAGCTTAAAAATTGTCCTGTTTCCGCCTTTCATGCTTCTAATAATGACCGCCTTTTACGCCCTTGGATTCCTGGGGCTATGGCTGTTGGCACATCATGTCCAGATTACAGCGCTTATTGCGGTACGAGACATCGTGCCTCAGGAGGTAGTCTCTCTCTTTTTGGATATGCTTGTTTGCTTATGTTCGCGTGTGTGCCTTTTTCTTTGCTTACATTAGCGCATATCTCGATCCAGATTTCCATGTCTGCTTTTTACCACTGGCCAGTTATGCTGGATGATGTTAGATTTGCTTGCATTTGCTCGTGTCATGATCTATATTTTCCTATACATACTGTAGCGCTAGGTAGTTAGATTGCACATGCTTCTACAATAGAAGATTTAGTACTTGCAGCCTACTTAATGGTGTTGAATTTATGTACTCTGTTGTCGTCTTGCGTACATCTTTAGTAGAGTATAGCTTGTTGCGCATGTGTTGCTTTGCTTATCAGGTCGCCATATTGTTGCTACTCTACGGTTACTGAAATACCTAAACCTTGACTTCTCTCTACTCAAATTGAACCAGGTAGCTCACATTCTTCCGGCAACATCTTCTACGACCTCCTGTTGTGACTTATTTTTTGGCTTCCTCCTGTTGCGCTAGTTTCTATCATAACCTGCTTACTGATAGCATCAATATTAGCTACTTCATGTTAGTGCAGTCCAACTATGTATTATGTATATATTTACATGCTGCTGCCTACAACCAACTTGACAATACGTTGTACTTACCACCTCAACTATACACACTCTCCTTTTACTAATGCATGACACTTTTGCTATTAATCAACTAATCGTTTATCTGTTTTTCTCCTTTCTATGGGTTCTTTGACTTCGTTTATGATTAATTGTTTCGCGCTAAGCGTTGCACCATATGCGATGCTCTTCAGATAGAATCAGCCACTATATGTCCTTCCTGTTACATGATTGCGTAGCTAGATTATGTTCATACAGTCCTGATTCATACTCAACTTTTATGTGTGTGTTTATAGATCACTCATCCTTGCTCTTGCCCAATACAGTTCCCCACCTATCAAACACACATCTGCCACGTCCTTTAGTCGTACAAAACTTGTCTATAAAATTGCTCCTTCAGCTGTTTTACGAATCCATTCTTCAGCGTTGCTTCTTTTACTCCTAAACATCACGAGTATGTAGATACGCGCCTAGGTATCTAGTGTATATGCTACATGAGAACTTTGAGTATCTCAAGAGAAGTTCAGAACATGCGCAAATGTGCCTCGATGTAAAATTGCCATCTCTTTGCACGGATGCATCTATGCAGGCATGTATGTTTCAAACACATTGATGAGCAACTTGTGTGAGATGCTTAGGAAAAAGGGAAGGTTGCGTAAGGCAGTGAGAAGATATTAGTCCAAGCTAGATAAAGTCATTACGATGGCCCAGTCGATAGTAGCTAGCTAGATTAGATCATAGGATGAAAGGCTTTTTATCTAAGTGGTGTTCTTGGGTGGAAAGTTTCATCAAGGGAGAAAGTGTTGGAATAAAAGTTAATGATAATCTTGGGTCTTTTTTTTTCAAACTCAAAAGGGTCTTAGGCAAGGCGATCCTATGTCCCCAATTCTTTTTAATCTTGTTGTGGACATACTTGACATCTTTATTTCAAGAGCTAAAGAAGAAGATCTTCTATCGGGAGTAGTTCCTCACTTGATTGATGATGGGTTGTCAATTTTACAGTATGCTGAGGACACTATCCTCTTCTTGAATAATGATTTAAAACAAGCAAAAAATCTCAAACTTATTTTATGTGTCTTTGAACAATTATCAGGTTTAAAGATTAATTTCCACAAAAGTGAGATTTTTTGTTTTGGTAAAGCCAAAGAAGTTGAACCACAATATACCCAGTTATTTGGGTGTGAAGTGGGTGCTTTTTCTTTCAGGTACTTAGGTATCCCAATTCACTTCAGAAAATTAAGGAATTGTGATTGGAAAGGGGTTGAGGATAGAGTTGAAAAGAAACTTAGCAGTTGGAAGAGAAAGAACATGTCTATTGGTGGACGATTAGTCCTTATTAACTCGGTACTAAGTAGTCTGTCAATGTTTATGTTATCTTTTTTTGATGTTCCGAGAGATGTTCTCAAAAGACTTGATTTTTACCTATCTAGATTTTACTGGCAGAGTGTGCACACCTAAAGAGCAGGGTGGTTTAGGCACTCAGAACTTAGACACAAAAAATAAAAGTTTACTAGGAAAATGGTTGTTTAAGTTGCTTAATGGAGAAGGGGCATGGCAATCTTTACTAACAAGGAAATATTTGGGTGAGAAAGGTCTTTCGTAGGTGGTTAACAAACCTAGGACTTCTCATTTTTGGTCAGGTCTAATAAAAATTAAAGATCAATTTTTTCGCTTTAGTTCATTCTAAGTTAAAAATAGAATGCAAACCAAGTTTTGGGAAGATATTTGGTTAGGAGACTCTCCACTGAAAGGTCAATATCTTCTACTTTATAATGTGGTGCGGAGAAAGGGTGATACAGTGGCTAATATACTGAGATCGACTCCTTTACAAATTTTCTTTCAAAGATCTATTATTGGGCCTAAGTTACATGCCTAAAATGAGTTACTTTTATGAAGTGCTAATTTACAATTGAGCTCACAAAGATGTTTTCAGGTGGACTTTGAATAAATCTGGACTTTTCTCGGTACATTCTTTCTATGTGGCACTACTTGGAACTAATGGAGCCTCAATTAGGATTTTTTTTGGTTCATTAAAATTCCATTAATAGTGAAAATATTTCTATGGTATCTCAAAAGAATGGTAGTATTAACTAAAGATAACCTGTTCAAAAGAAATTGGAGGAGAAACAAAAAGTGTTATTTTTGTATTAAAGAGGAAACAATTCAATATCTTTGTATTGACTGTCCTTTTGCACGTTTTACATGGTGGGTTGTTCAATGTGTGTTTAATTTATCCCCTCCTGTAAGTATAGCACACGTGTTTAGGAATTGGTTAGCTGGTAGTCCAAAAATTTTAAAGTCACAATTCCTAGTGGGAGCTAGTGTCTTGTGTTGGTTTATTTGGTTATGTAGGAATAAAGTGGTTTTTGACAAAAAGATTATCACTAATCTCTTGCAGGCTATCTTATTAAGTGGGTACTGGCTGAGTGCGTGGGCGAATTTGCAGAAGTCGGCATAAATGGAGGTCATGTTGGCCGAAAGCGCCAGGTTAAAGTTTGTGGCGAAGCAAATCTTAAATATTTATGGGTGGCAATTTAGTCACAGGATATTTAATGATTGAGTTTAACTTTTAGTTGTCTTTTGGTTTTAAGGTTTCAAGCCACTTCTAAAACGCTTAGATTGTGTCGCGGCCCCGGGTAAGCAATCCCTAGGATCCACTGTGCATTCCGGACCAGTCCCATGATCAGTAGCTAGTCCACACAGTTCCAACAACGATGTGATCAAAACTATACAACAAACTATAGATAAAGCAGACAAATTAACATTAATATAAGTAAAAGACCTTATGGTCAAGGTTCTTACAGAGTTGCCATGCAGGGCTTACAACAAAAGAGCTCGCAGCGAAAAAATAAAACACACGTGGAGGCCATTCGACATGTCCACAGGCAATCGAGTGGAGGACGTCCCTAGCATGCAAGGTCTTCAAAGACCTCCTCTTCAAAGAGGTCGGAGCTCCCTGGGTCTTCTTCAGCTGCTAATTAACTAGAGGGCATAAGCCGTGAGTACTTTTGAATGTACTCAGCAAGCCGTAGGGAAATGTATGCAAATAGTATTCGTGCAAGGCTCAACAAGGATGTCTTTATGGTTATTTTGCAGAAAGCAATATTGACTGAAAATACAGTAAGTAGATTGCAAAGCACAAGTTGAAAGATTAATACATAAGTAATCAAGTTTTCTTTGAAACAACTCGTGGACACCCTGTCCACTGCCTAGACCACTCGTGAGCACCCTACCCACTGCCCAGACCTCTCAGAACCAACCACGACCACATTTTTGAGAAAAGTCTACCCCTTGCGTGAAATCACCAGGCATGTCCATAACCGGGGACACGGCTATTCGAATAGTTTTACACTCTACAGAGGTTGTACAGCTTTACCCACAAGACACAAATTCTCTAGTTTGTCTGGCACCCGTCGATGCCCCTACTCACTACCTTAGGTAAGCAGGCTAGAGCACGTGACAAGACCTTTACAAGGTTCTGCTGTGACCCGGTTCTACTCGCTAAGGATTCTCCTTCCTGGCCCCCTCTTGCGTCATTTCCAACCCAAACAGAACCGAATCAAAGTATTGCCAATTAGTTGGCCAGGTCCACCCCAGTATGGACTTGTGGTTGCACGGTATGGCCCGGATCAATGGCTTACAAGGTTAAGTCCTTGGGGACTACTAAGGCGAGACAACCACATCCCAATGTGCTTCTAGCACCCCCTTTACTTCACGATCACTCGCCCGAGTATAAAACATTTTGGGTTCAACCTGACCAAATGACCACCCTAGTCATGTCACAACAAATTTTATTAGCCGCAACACATGCCACAATTCCATAATCTCTTAGTCAAATTTATCATCAATGAATCATGTGATCGAGAGACATCGCATAACTAAATCAGGTCTAAGCAATATACGCACCATGTTGGTATTACAAAGATGTCCAACTAAGATTACCCAACCTATGGTGTCCAAGGGTACATGCCAACATGTCAATCACAAGTATTCAAGGAGTCATACTATCAAGTAGATATTTAGCTATTTCCCAAACCATTTTTATACAATTAGCCATGCATGTTGGTATAAAACAAAGTAGTTTTGCAATCTGGGTACAACATGATCAAAGGCCTATGACTTGCCTTCGTTGAAGAGCTGCGATGCTTCGGTCGAGGTCGCCGGGTCCAAGAACTCTTCGGAGAAGCCAGAATCTATAGGTGCAAAAAGAACCAAATAAATACAACAAATCCACACAAAACCAAAAACTACCAGACTAAGAACCAAAAAGAAAGGCACTGAAATAGACGAAGAGGAGGTCCTGAGGAGGTTAAGGGAGGAGGTCCTGAGGTCCAACGAAGGATACGACTACTCAACGTGGTCGTGAGAGCAAAAAGGAGAACATGGCACGGAGAAACTCACCCGGAGAGAGAGAGAGAGAGAGAGAGAGAGAGAGAGAGAGAGAGAGAGAACAGAGGAGACAAGAGGATGACGGCGAACGGCGCAGGTGCTCCGGTGAACTCCTTGGTGATGAGGAGGTGATGGTGCGGCTCCAGCAGACTCCTTGGCGAAACTTCAAGCACAGAAACTGGGTGAGAGCAAGGGAGTGATGGGTGAGGGCAAAGGAGATGAAAGAGAGCTACTCAGGCTTTTATAGCCAAGGGAGACGGGAAGAGCTACTGAGAAACTCAGAAGCACATGAGGTCAAGGGTAGGTGAAGGAGGAGATGGGGGCGGGTAGGGGAGGAGACAAGAGGGGAAAACAGGTACTACAGAAGGACAGGATTTAATGCGGCACAACAGCATTTAATGCGCAAGAACCTTTGCGTCAGAAGTGACGTGACGAGAGGAAGAAGAAGGTGAGCAGGACTGATAGGTGGGGCCAATCAAAACTTAGGAGGGTGGTCCAACCAAAGGGAAGATCGTGACCAAGGGGGTGGTCGTGACCCAAGGGCTTTAATAAAAGGATAGATTACATAAAAAAAGAACAAACAACAAGATCATCTGAACTTTGAACATGTACAAGGTATATATTGTAGTGTTTTGTGTCTAACTTATCTCAGCCTGTAGTTCGAGCAATCAAAGAAGAAGAAAACCATGCACACATATACTTACTTGGAAGATCCCACGGGTCATGCTTGTAGATGTCGATCTCCTTGATGATCTCATTACTAAAAGCCTTCTTCTCCACCTTCCTTGTCATCGATCGTGACATCGGATCGTGACATCGAGTTTGTCATCGATCTAGTGCCAGGAACAGCACCCATCTCAAAGAGACCTTATCGGATGCCAGTTGATGAGTTGGTAGAAATGAAGAAGCAAATAGAAGAACTTTTGGAGAAAGGTTTTGTGAGACCTAGTTCGTCGCCATGGGGAGCGCCAGTTTTGTTCGTCAAAAAGAAGGATGGAAGCATGAGAATGTGCATCGACTACCGGTCTCTCAATGAAGTCACTATTAAGAATAAGTACCCATTGCCCCGGATAGATGATCTGTTTGACCAGATGAAGGGAGCCGGAGTGTTCTCGAAGATCGATCTGCGATCAGGTTACCATCAGTTGAAGATTTGTCCCAAGGATGTGCCTAAGACCGCTTTCTCAACGCGGTACGGACATTATGAGTTCTTAGTCATGTCCTTTGGTCTAACTAATGCCCCTGCCTATTTCATGAACATGATGAATAAGGTATTCATGGAATATTTGGACAAGTTTGTAGTTGTATTCATCGATGATATTTTGGTTTACTCCAAGTCAGAAGAAGAACATGCTGAGCATTTGAGATTAATCCTAGAGAAACTCAGAGAGGATCGGTTGTATGCTAAGTTTAGCAAGTGTGATTTACGGAAAAGGAAGTGGATTTTCTTGGTCATGTGATGGCAATTGCGAGAGTAGCATTGACCCCAGTAAAGTTAAAGCAGTATTACATTGGGAACAGCCCAAGACTGTCACTCAGATTCGTAGTTTCTTGGGATTAGCAGGATATTATCGCCGTTTTATTGAAGAATTCTCATCAATTGCTAAACCTCTTACGCAATTGTTAAAGAAAGAGAAAAAGTTTACTTGGACCCCAGCTTGTGAAGAAAGTTTTCAAGAATTGAAGAAGCGATTGACTTCAGCTCCAGTGCTGATTTTGCCAGATATTCGCAAGGATTTTGATATCTATTGTGATGCTTCGCGTTAAGGATTAGGATGTGTCCTGATGCAAGAAGGAAGAGCTGTCGCTTATGCGTCAAGGCAGTTAAGGCCCCATGAAGAGAATTATCCTACCCATGATCTGGAATTAGCTGCAGTAGTGCATGCTTTGAAGATTTGGCGTCATCACCTCATCGGTAATCGCTGCGAGATATACACGGATCATAAGAGCTTGAAATACATTTTCACCCAGTCAGATCTAAACATGAGACAAAGAAGATGGCTAGAGTTGATAAAGGATTATAATCTCAGAATCCATTACCATCCTGGTAAAGCCAATGTCGTTGCCGATGCTTTGAGCCGTAAGAGCCACTGCAATGCTTTGGAAGTAAAAGAGCTTTGTTCAGAACTTCAAGAGGAATTCCAGAAGCTGAAGTTAGAAGTAGTATCTGATGGATTTGTGGCCAGTCTGGAGGTGCAGTCTACTTTGGAGAAGCAGATTCGCGAGGCTCAGCCAAAAGATTCAGAGATTGCAGACATCAAGAAGAAGATGGAAGAAGTGAAGTTCAAAGAATTCACGATGGATGATCAAAATATACTGTGGATCAGCGGACGTATCTGCGTATCAGATGTTGATGGGTTAAGACAGCTAATTTTAAAGGAGGCCCATGACTCAAAGTATTCGATTCACCCTGGTAGTACTAAGATGTATCAGGATGTTAAGAATAAGTTTTGGTGGCGAAACCTGAAGCGAGACGTCGCAGAGTTCGTTGCCTTGTGCGACGTATGTCAGAAAGTGAAAGCAGAACATCAGAGACCAGCAGGTCTGTTGCAACCGTTGAAGATTCCAGAGTGGAAGTGGAAAGAAATCGGAATGGATTTCATTACCGAATTACCCAAGACTCAGTCGGGTTATGATTTGATTTGGGTAATAGTGGACCGTCTGACTAAAGTTGCCCATTTCCTGCCAGTCAAAGCCACGTACTCAGGAGATCGTCTGGCAGAGCTGTATATGTCAAGGATTGTCAGTTTGCATGGTGTGCCCAAGAAGATAGTGTCAGATCGAGGATCTCAGTTCACCTCCCGTTTTTGGCAGAATTTGCAGGAAGCCTTAGGGACTCATCTGAATTCGATCGCATATCATCCCGGACAAATGGATGACCGAAGAGTCAATCAGATATTGGAAGACATGTTGAGAGCTTGTGCTCTAGCAAATGCTACTCGTTGGGATAAGAGTTTACCGTACGTAGAATTCTCATACAACAATAGTTATCAAGCCAGTTTGCAGATGTCGCCGTTTGAAGCTCTGTATGGTCGTGCCTGCAACACATTGAATTGGTCAGAAACTGCTGAACGTACAGTCTTTGGCCCAGATATTATTCAAGAAGCAGAAGAGCAAGTGTCTTTGATCCGGGAGAGACTAAAGATAGCTCAGTCAAGGCAGAAGAGTTATGCCGATAATCGTCGTCGTGATCTCAGTTTCGAGCCAGAGGATTTTGTGTATCTTGATTCGCCCTCGAGAGGTGTGAAAAGGTTCCATGAAAAGGGAAGCTTGCCCTCGGTATGTTGGTCCGTTCAAGATTTTGAATCGCCGTGGAGAAGTAGCATATCAGTTGGAGCTACCGCAGTCGCTAGCGGGAGTACATGATGTCTTTCATGTCTCTCAGTTGAAGAAGTGTCTTCGCGTGCCAGAAGAACAAGCCCCGTTGGAGTCAATTGAACTAAAAGAAGACCTCACCTACAAAGAGCAGCCGGTCAAGATTCTGGATGTCGCGGAACGTCGGACCAGAAGCAAGACAGTTCGTTTTTGCAAAGTGCAGTGGAGCCACCACTCAGAAGGTGAAACAACGTGGGAGCGTGAAGAAGAGTTGAAGGCCGAGTTCTGACCTTTTCTCCATTAGCTTTGAATCTCGGGGTCGAGATTCCTTTTAGGGGGGGAGGTTTGTAACATCCCAATTTTCAGAGCTTTAAAAATCCTTTAAATAGTTGTAGTGAGAAAATTCACCATTTGGATTTATTTGAATTTAATTCAAAAGCTTAATATTGGACTTTGAGTAACAAAACAATTTAATATGATTAAAGTCAACATGAACAATAGTTAAAACTATTTTATTTGGATTCTATGAGCTTGGATATATTTTCTAAAATTTTCTGGAATTTTTCCAAGTTCATTTGCTATTTTCCATTGCTTATTTGAATTTATGCTATTTTCTAAAAAGAAAAAGCTAATTAAAATCTCCAAACAGTTCTTGGGCCTAAACCCAATCCCTTCCCTGTTCCGGCCCAGTCGCTGTGCAGCCCAATCCTTCCTCGCCGTTGGATCAGCGACGAACGCCTGGATCTCCGTGCGCGCGCGCATCTCTCCCTCTCCACGCGCTCTGTTACTCCCCACCGTTGGATCGCAAACAGACGTCCAGATCTTGAGGGCCGATTGGAGCGGTCCGAACGTCACAACGCTTGTGGGCCGTCCGATCTAAAGCGGACGACCAGATCTTAGCCGCGCGTGGCGCCGCCCTTTCTCTCGACGTGGGCCGCTTCTAGGTCATCGTCTCCGACACGGTCTCTTCCTCGTGCGACTCCGCGACCGCGTTCGGCATTGCCGCTTTCTAGAAGCTTCGCCCGCGGTCGTTTCTGCTAACAAAAACCCCCAGATTTTCGCACCAAACTTCATCATTATCTCTTCCGCACCGACTCCGTTCAAATTCAAACTTCGAATTCGTTTCTATCCCCGTTTCCTCCCGCAGTCGTTTCGGGCAGTTTAACCCCGCCGCCGGCACGCCATCTCGAGCTCGCCTCAGGCCTATAAAGGACCCCCGCCGCCTTTACCCCCTTTCCAAAACCCCTCGCTCAATTCCACCCGAGAGCCTCCGCATCGCCGCCGATTTGAGCTTTAAGGTTTCCTCGCCGCCAGTGGGATTTCTTCGATTACGCCGCCGCCGTAGCCGCCGCATTGTCGTGGAGCACACCATCGGGATCGCCATCACCTTCTCTACCTCCGGGACCCTTCCCCGACGACAGTCCCTCGCCGAAGCGCCCGTCCGACAAGACCCGAAGCCCTCCGCCGCTTGAACCTCGCCGCCGGCCACCACCGTCACCCCCGACCACCAGGAGCTACCCCATCAGGTTCGCAATAACCTCAGCTACACGCCTGTACCACCCATTCCCGGCGACGAGCCACCGTTCGCCGGCGACCATTGGGTCTAGTCTTGCGCCGCCCCCGCCGCCCACGCCACACGCCACCTCAGCCGCCATGCGCGTAGTCATCCTCGGTGGCGCCGGCGTCGGCCTACACGCGCAGCGAGCGCCACCTCAGCCCCATCTCTAATCCCAAGGCTCGGTGGATTTGGTTCACCGTGAGCCGTGTCACTGACGTGTGGGTCCCACATGTCAGAATTTCTTTTTATTTATCCTTTTCCGGAATTTCCTTGGCCTTGACATTATTGCGATAATCCGGGTTTTTATTTTAAGAAATAATTCAGAAAATCAGTAAATCCAATTTCTAGGGTTTTTCTTTAGATTCAAACTTCCAAACCTCATAACTTTTGCATCCTAACTCCAAATCAGCCCATTCAAAATTCTAAATTCGTCTAAAATCAAGACCCACCTAATGGAGATATTTATTTATTTTTTGGAGTTGTTTCGCCTCTGTTATTTATTTATTTTGTTTTTGTGCTTCGTTTGCGAGTAAACTTTGACGCTGTTGGAAGAGTTGAAGAAGAAGGAGCTTTCCAAGACCAGGACCAGCACATAAACTTATTCCAAGGTAAGCTATACCCTTGACCATTTTGCCTCCCAGTTTTATAAAAGTATTTTAATTCAAATTACTGCATCTTAATTCAAGTATGTATTTAAATGTTTTGGGTGTAGTAGTTAATTCCAAATTGTTATGCCTTCTTTGTGTAATTGTTATGCCCTGATCCTTTGTCACCCTAGTTGATATTTAGTTGGTAAATATTGTAGCACCAACGTGGGTTGGTTAGTACGAGTAGATTGCTTAGCCATGCCACGAATCACTTATTCATGTGAGACTGCAATTATTAATCTGACTAAGTGAATATGCAATCTTGTAATAATCTGTGTGTACTATGTGTCTTTGTGGCATGTGTTGCACTTAAATCAACCGGGGTGGGAAATGATTTAGACTGAGGCAAGTGGTGGGTACTGTGTGATATGGTGGGCTGTGTGCATGGGCTTATTAAGCTATGTGCTATTATGGTGGGCTGTGTGCATGGGCTTTATAAGCTGTGTGCTATTTTTGGTGGAGCTGTGTGCATGGGCTTTATAAGCTGTGTGCATAGGGATTTGTAGTTAACATGTGGTAGTCTTGCCTTGGTAAATTAAGGACCTCACCACGTGTGCCATTGAACTGAGCCCCATCTGTACGACCACATGCCTGTTATGGGACGGGCCTAGCATAGTAAGATGAATTTACAAATGCTCTGTTATGATTAGTGCTAGCTACACTAGTTATATCTTGTGGGTAAAGTGTACAAACTCTGCGAGTGTAATTTAATCTATTCAATAGCGCGTCATGATCATGGACAATGCTCAGGGATTTCACACTAGGGGAAGATTTTCATAAAACCGTGTGGGAAGGGAGCTGTGTGATTTAAATCATATAGCTATGTGAATAACCTGTTAGGCTGTGCGTGTCTTTGTGAAATCAATTGTTAAAATTATTGTTATCTATTTGTTTTACCTGTTTTCAATCTATTATCAGTATTCAATTGCAAACTTTGCATTTCTGCAAAAGAACCACAGAATGCCTTTCCCTTGTAAAATGCCAACATGTATATATTGCATTTCTGTGGTGTGGCTTGCGAGTACGGTGTGTACTCACGCTTGTTTTGACGAATCAAGCAGAAGAGGAGTCTTCACCAGCTTTCGAGGACGAGTACATCGAAGGTGCCTGATCGCGAGGTCTTGATCCCAGTCGGTTGCCTGTGGTGAATCGATGGGGAGCCACTACCGCTTTTGTTTCCGCTGCTTTATTTCTCTGTTAGCCCTGCGTGGCTTGAATAAATGTAAACTCGACCGTAAGGTCAAACCATTATTTATTAATCAAACTATCGTTTATGCCATTATTCGCTTGTGTGGATCGATATCCACCTTTGTTAACACTGTGTGCACTAGCGTAATCCTGGACTAGTGCATTAAACACAAAGGGTCCCGAAGTGTAATTTTGGGTCCCGACAGCGTTGGTGCTCCTGGGGAGGTCCTGGACAGTCCAGATTGATACGCGTTGGTTCTCCTGGGGAGATCCTGGACGGTCCAGATTGATGCACGTTGATTCTCCTAGGGAGGTCCTGGACGGTCCAGATTGAAGCGCGTTTGTTCTCCTGGGGGAGGACCTGGATGGTCCAGATTGATCCTGGAGGAGGTCCTGAGTGGTCCTAATGAGTCCACACGAGTCCTCCCGAGGAGGACCCCAAAGATCTCCTGTGGTGGTCGAGGAGAAGCTCTGGGGTGGTTGTGAAGACCTCTGGAAAGGTCTTGGAAGACATTAACCCAACCACCCACAAGGAACAACCGAAACTTCCACAACCGCAAATTCCAAGCAACGCAAAAGTCAATTATTCAAATCAATTATTCATCAATAAAAACCTTGACAAGGCCGCATGGTCTAACAGTACGACTCCAGCTGCTGTTGTTGCTGATAATGATGGCTTCGTATGTTGCTGATCATGGAGCTAGCACCCTTGCTGTGTTGATCTTGCTGCCGCTGTTGACACCTCTTGTGGTAGGACGTGTTCCTCTTGAAGATCCGGCAAATCATCCATATTTCCTACAATTATTAATTGTGCACATATATATCATGTGTTGCAAAAAGAAATGAACATAAACTTAATTTTGTGCTAGTAATTTAGCAGTGATAAGACGGTCGGTCTCAATGAGCAGTAGTACTCACTGCATCTTGGAAGGTGTTAGGGGAAGAAGCGTTAATGGTGGCCTCGGCCGGTGACGAGGGGAGGCGGAACTCGTGTATCATCCAGTCGGTCTTGGTGCCCTTGCCGGCGCTGCCGCGGTAGTAGATGAGGGACTTCTTGAGGCCAATGCACTCACCGACGTTTGTGGAACAGGAGGAAGAGGGGTATATGGCCTTGTCGATGCTGGTGGCCTTCCAGAAGACAGAGCCAGTGAAGATGTTGGAAATTTTGGCCTAAGGTCGAGTCAATGGCCTTGAACTCTCTCTTCCTATGGTTTTACAAATAAATCGTGCCTTCAGTGACTCGCCCCAAACAAAAATATCTGAAGTATTTTGACACATTATTGTGAGAAGCAAAGCAAAAATAATGATCCCTCGCAAAAAATAATAATAACAATGATGAAATTTTCTTTTATTTTTATGCGTTGGCCCGGAAAAATGTTTGACGGCTAATTATTGAGATGTCACATCGTCTAACCAAGAAAGTGACTAGACAGGGTGAATAAGAGCACCTACTCTTTTTCAACCCCGACGTTATTCAACTTCTTCTTTACTTCAGTAGCTATGGAAGCTATCAAGATCAGAAACACAAGCACAATGGAAGTCTTATGTTGAAGCCAAAAATCCTCGAGGCAAAACCCATCTGACCGGTCTGATCGCCAAGACTTGGCCAGTCTGACCACCTGTGGCCATTCTGACTGTCGGCTGTAGGAACAACAACCCGCAATGATCTCAAATCGACATAACTTTTGATTATGAGATCCAAATCCTCCATATTTCAACCATAGCTCGTCAAGAAGATCATGAACATATTCCAATCGACGATAGGTTCCACGAATTTCTTGAAGGAGAGAAGGAACAAGAACCGAGGAAATTCAAACTTTGATCAAAAAAGTTGATCGTGGGTGGAAGATGGTCAAGACGACCCTAGATCAATTCCTACGGTCCTAGCAAGCTAGATCACGGCAAAAGACCCAAGAAAAACCAAAAGAACACACAAAACCCTAAAGGCATCAAAGAGAGAGCATGGACAAGATAGAACTCATCTTGGGGCAAAATTTGCTTGGATTGATCCAAGAGATTGTTGGTTTATAACCATTCCACTGTAGAGGATAAAAGCTCAACACTTAAGCACACAATCAATGCATGTCCCTCAAACGCTAGCCCCCTCTATTTCCAGTTCCCCAAATCAAAAATTAGGGTTTCTCCTTGAAAGGGTTCAAGGTGAAAATCCTGCACCTCTTCCTTTATAGTAGAGGCTAGGTATAGAGAGAAAATATTATCGGACGCATGTTAAGCATATACGCAAATAGGTCTACCCTCACGCACATTTCTCAACACGGATGGCGAACCGGGTCTCCCGGATCCGTCTCTTCGTGATCTTCATCTTCTCTCACTACTACAGAAAAAGTCTTTATAGATGGTTCAAAAATGTCATCACAGACGGTTTCGTGAGCCGTCCGAGTTTATGGGTTAGTAATGACATGAGATCATCACAGACGGTTTTTGAACCGTATGTGAAAAAAGCTATTACAGACGGTTCTGATAGTTTTTTCTATTGCAAAAAAAATGGATTTTGAGCCAAACCAATCAATTGCTGGACAGTAGTTTCCAATTTCCATATGCAACCTCTAGCATGACAAGTAAAATTCAATTAAAATTATGATGGCAAACACATTGTAGGAGAGACCTATCTAGCAAAATGAAAACCAAAAGGTTTCACAACGTCCTATCTGAATGGGAAAAAAAGAATAAAATTACAAAGTTAAACAAGCTAGAAACCATCTATGCCTCCAAGCTCCTGAAGAACTCATCGTCTTCTTGGATTGGCACTACTACAAAACAGGCAATAGTAGACACCTCATCATAGACGGTTAAAATAGAACCGTCTGTGTTGGGTCTGTCAGGACGACGCATTTGCCATGCCAGCCTATCACATACGGTTTTTGTTACAAACCGTCTGTGATACTCAATATCACAAATGGTTCTATTAAGGAACCATCTGTGATAATTCACAGACGGTTCTATTAAAAAACCGTCTGTGATAATCTCCAGTATCACAGACGGTTCTTAATAAAGACCGTCTATGAACTATCATAGACAGTTCTATTAAAAAGCTGTCTGTGATAATCTCCATTATCACAAACGATTGTGAACAATGACCGTCTGTGAACTATCACATACGGTTCTTTTAAAAAACCGTATGTGATAGGTAAGTTTCACAGACGGTTTGTAATACGAACCGTCTGTGATAGGCTTACCTGGTCCCGACAGACCGCCCCTGCCCATTCCCATTTCAGCTGCCGCCACCAGGTGCTCCCCCCCCCAATTGTGCCGCCGACAGAGAGGGAAGGGGGGAGAAGGAGAGGAGGAAGGGAGGAGAAGGAGAGGATTCTCAATAGATATTTGGTATTTTCGTCGTGAGCTCCGAGGGTAACGATCTATAACCCTTTATATTTGCTATAAATTAATCGCTAATTAATTTAAGTATGTTTGGTAAATAGGAAGCCCATTGCACCGCCGACAGAGAGGGAAGGGAGGAGAAGGAGAGGAGGAAGGGAGGAAAAGGCGAGGATTCTCGAGAGATATTTTGTATTTTCGTCATGAGCTTTGAGGGTAACAATCTATAACCCTTTATGTTTGCTATGAATTAATTGCTAATCAATTTAAGTATGTTTGGTAAATAGGAAGAGTACGTACTTGCGGTTTATTAATCTAATTTGACACTAATCTGTTACATGCGTAGCGTAGATGGACCGAAACTAGATGTACGGTGTGAACCGTGTGATTCAAGACTACATTAATGGCGTGGTTGCTTTTAGAAGAGCCACCGAGCAGGATATGTTGAAGAAGGGGATAAAATTTATGTACTATCCATGCATTGATTGCGGTAATCTGAAGATGTTTAACAACCCGGCGCATAT
Organism: Phyllostachys edulis; assembly: GCA_036346405.1. Taxonomy (NCBI): domain Eukaryota; kingdom Viridiplantae; phylum Streptophyta; class Magnoliopsida; order Poales; family Poaceae; genus Phyllostachys; species Phyllostachys edulis. Next base: position 2,418,296 of record CM070567.1, on the reverse strand, counting down.
TATAGCGCACTTGATTCGAATGGGTTTAAAAAAAGGGTATACATTTTGGACCAGTCACGGTAAAGAGCAGATTACACAGGAAGTTAGTAATGATGGCATCGCCGAGGAAGTCAACGATATACCGGATGTGAACTGTGTTTTTGATGAGGATAGGTCGCACGATGACAATCTGGATCAAATGTTACGCGATGCAGTAGAGAACTACAGTGAGAGAGAGTTTTGTAAATTCGAAGGCTTAATGGAGGACTCAGTGAGACCTTTGTTCCCTGGATGTAAGCCAGAATACACAAGGTTGTCAACTATGATTGAACTGCTGAAATTGAAGGCAAGCAATAGTTGGTCCGATAAGAGTTTCACGGCGTTGTTAGGTCTCCTAGCGGACATCCTTCCAGAGGGAAATGTGTTGCCCAGCACCACCTACCAAGCAAAGAAGGTTCTTTGTCCATTGGGAATGGAAGTAGAAAGAATACATGCATGTCCGAACGATTGTATCCTCTACCGTAAAGAGTATGCAGACATTCATGTATGTCTCGTGTGCAAAGCATCCCGATACAAGCGTCAGAATACTACTAAGGTGTAGCAAGGACCTCCTGCTAAGATGTTGTGGTATCTGCCTGTGATCCCACATTTGAATCGTTTATTTGCGAACCCAAAGGAGGCAAGAATGCTACGTTGGCACTCGGAGGAGCGTAAGAAAGATGGAAAGTTAAGACACCCTGCTGATTCTGCCTAGTGGAGAAACTTCGATCGAGCTTGAAGAGTTCGATGTGGAACCAAGGAACATAAGGTTAGGGTTGAGTATGAGATGGAATGAATCCTTTCGGTAACATGAGCGGTGGCATAGCACTGCCCGTGAATCTATGTATGTACAACCTTCCTCCTTGGTACGTGTATGAAGCGAAAGTACATTTTGATGTCACTACTTATCCAAGGGCCAAGCAACTGGAAATGATATTGATGTGTACCTAGCACCATTCTTTGGAAGATCTTGTGACCTTTGTGGAGCGAAGGTGCAGGTATGGAATGCGTACAAACGAGAGAACTTCACTTTACGCGCCATGTTGTTACTCGCACCATCAATGATTTTTCGCCCTTGGTAACTGGGTTAAGACTTGATACAAAAGAAGCCAAAACATGTCTGCACTGCTTATATGCTATGGAGAGTGTATGGCTGAACAACTCGTGCAAAACTGTGTATATGCGTCACCGTAGGTTCCTTCCTAGGAGTCACCCATACCGCAAGATGAAGAAACAATTTGACGAAAATAAGGAGAACGGTTCAGCTCTAAGGGCTTTTAGAGGGAAAGAGGTCTATGATATGGTTAAGGATATCAATGTTGTGCTTGGGAAGGGACGTCAATTAAGAACCCGTCAGAAGAACATCTGGAAGAAACGGTCAATTTTTTGGGACTTGCCTTATTGGGAGCACTTAGAAGTTCACCACTGCATTGACGTCATGCACGTGGAGAAGAATGTATGTGATAGCTTGATTGGTCTTTTACTAAACATTAGTGGCAAAACAAAGGATGGTATTAACGCACGGCGTGACTTGGTTGATATGAATATAAGGCAGTTAGCACTGAAAGAGACCGATACAGGACGAACGTACCTTCCCCAACTTGCTACACTCTATCTAAGGCCGAGAGAAATGAACTGTGCCAGAGCTTGCATGGTGTGAAAGTCCCGTCTGGTTACTCCGCTAACATTAAGAAACTTGTTTCTATGCAAGATTTGAAATTAATTGGTATGAAGTCTCATGATTGTCATGTGCTGATGACACAAATGCTTCCTATTGCAATTAGGAGTATCTTGCCGAACAAGGTCCAAGTGGCAATCTTGAGGCTGTGTTATTTCTTTAACTCAATTGCTCAGAAGGTCATCGATCCCCAAGGACTAGATGCTCTCCAGGCTGAGGTGGTGACGACTCTATGTCATCTTGAGATGTATTTCCCTCTGTCATTTTTCGTTATCATGGTCCATCTCATTGTTCACCTTGTGAAAGAGATAAAGATATGCGGCCCTGTGTTCCTACGTCATATGTACCCGTTCGAGAGGTACATGGGAATTCTCAAATCCTACTTACGGAATCGATCTCGACCGGAGGGTAGCATCATCGAAGGTTATGCAACCGAAGAGGTCATTGAGTTCTGCGTTGACTACATGGCTCAGGTGGAACCGATAGGTGTGCCTCTATCTCGTCATGAGGGGAGACTGGATGGTATCGGGACCATCGAAAGGAAATCAATCACTCTCGATCTGGATACGTATGCTCAAGCTCACTTCACGGTCCTACAACAAATGACCCAAGTGTCCCCGTACATTGACGAGCACAAAGACATGGTACACCAACAGAATCCAGACCGGTCGGAGGTTTTGATCACGAGAGAGCACAACCGTCGGTTCAACGAATGGTTAAAGGTGCGAATCACTGGGAGGTCATCAAGTGATGATACACTGCTATGGTTGGCAAAAGGGCCACAATTTACAATTGTCACATGGCAAGGATGCGACATAAATGGGTACACATTTGATCTGGCATTTCGGGATAGGAAGAGCCTGATCCGTAAACAGCGGTGTCTGCATAGATGCATTCAGTACCGATGGGCTGAGGAGCTCCTACTATGGGCAAATAGCGGAGATATGAGAGCTCGACTATGTGCTTTTCAAGATCCCCCTATTTCGGTGCCGTTGGGTCCATCTCCCACTGATGAAGGTCGACAAGTACGGCGTCACTACTGTGGACCTCGAACGTGTCGGATACAAAGATGAACTATTCGTACTGGCTAACCAAGTTGTTCAAGTCTTTTATGTAACTGACCCGACAAATAAGAAGCACTACGTAGTTCTTCATGGAAAAAGGAGGATTGTCGGAGTTGAGAATGTAGTGGACAAGGAAGAATACAATCAATTTGATGAGTTGCCTCCTTTTGGAGATGGCATCAGGCTCGAGGAAGAACCCAATGAGGAAGCTAGCTATATGCGTGTCGATCATCATGAAGGGCTATATTTTAATTAAGAATTTATTCCATTGTAATTAATTTATTCCATAACATGAGACATGTCAATGTAGACTTGCCATGTGTTATGGACTTATAATCTCTTATATATTTTGATGTCAACATGGAATTGTCATCTCTAATTTTGATGTCAATGTGGACTTCATTGTAATGTGGAATGATAATATTATGCGCTTGTAAGAAACAGACGATAAAAAGACTATATCCTTTTTACATCACAGACGATAAAAAAGGATTAGCGATCCTATCTTAGCCTTCAAATCTTCATAAGCCTTCTCGTCACCTTGGTGGCGGGATCGTCATTGATCGCCGATCAAACTCCTCCACCTGCGACCTTGCACGCTCGATTCGCGCTTGTAGCCGTTCGGACTCCGAAACCAAGCCACATATAGCCCAGAGGCCATCAACCCTGGTCTCCTCCGTCTCAGCGAGGTCGACCCACTCTCCTGTAATTCAGATGTCGTCCTCGACTCTCCGGGCTGCATCCTCCGTGCGGACCAAGTAGTTCCATAGGACGATCTCTATGATGAGGTTTACTTGCCGGATGTCGTAGACCCTCACATTGGCCCGTCTGAGGAGGAGCTCCAGTCGACAGATGATGGCCGCTATGGTCTCCGGTAGATCGGAGGGCCTACAACGGATGACATTGCGAATGGAAGGCTTGTCCGCAGCTTGGGCCAAGTTGTGACCAGAAAGGTGCGAGTAAACAAGCACAATGTAGGCCAATACAGCTGGCACGAGAGGGGAAGCCATTTGGAGTTTGTGGAGAAAGGGGATCAAGGAGGTTCGTGTGAAATCCATTGTAGAAGGGGATATCTATTTATAGAACAAGTACTAAAGCCAGAGCGGGAGATGAAGAGATATTTGGGAGCTGTAGTGATGTTAGAAAATGAAGAGACGAAGTCGTGCGATCGTGAGACGAAGAGACACACGTGGGAAAATGAAGACTTGTTCATTTGTCACCAGGATGGCAAGTTATCACAGACGGTTCTATTTAGGAACCGTTTGTGATATAAGTTTATCACAGACGGTTCGTAAATAGAACCGTCTGTGATTCCTTTTCACAGATGGTTCCATAATAGAACCATCTGTGATAGGCCTTCATAACCCTAGGGCTCGCCCATTCATCTCCGCAGTGCTTAGCCCGCTCAGCTCTCGCGTGCTCCTTCGCCTCCTCTAGGGTTTGCCCGTTCACCTCCCCGTAAGCCCCGCCGCCGCCGCCTCTGACCTCAACGCCGCCGCCCCCGACATTGACGACGCTGCCACCGCCTCGATGCGCGGCCTCCTCCCCGCACCATCCTCCGCCCCGTGTCGGCGTCCTCCCTCTGCATCGGCCTCCTCCCCGCGCCGGTCTCCTTCCCTGCACCGGCCTCCTCCCTGGCCCCCCCCGCACTGCACCTCCTCCCCGCGCCTCCTCCTCCCGAGTCGACCTCCTCCCCTGCACCGGCCTCATCCTTGCACCGTGAGTTGTTGTGCGGCATTCTCTCTGTGAGTATTGCTCCTCTGTGGCAGTTCGGTTGATCTTTGCATATATATATTTGCAGTGCTAGTTGATACCTTGATCTGTATTAGTTATGATTTCTAAATCTAGTATTGAAGATATTGCAAATTGATCAGTGGGCTTTGTTGACATGCTCTGTGATGAACTCTGTCTTATACTAAGATTGAATGTAATAGTTAGTTCATACTTGAGCTCTATTGTATTACTTGCTACTGTCAATATGATATATTGTTAATTGGTTACTTTCGGTTGAAAGCTAGTTATTCTGATTCTTCTGGTTCATTTGATCTCTAGCATTTGAAGTGGATACTCTTATGTCAGCCAATCGGCTTTATCACTGAACATGTGTCTTCATGTTCAGTTCTATTGAGAGTATTCAGTTTTTGTTGGAAATCTAATGACCAGTTTGTGATTCTTCTAGTAGTCTGTTTGATCGAAGTTTAATCTGTTTTTAGATTAATGCTTAAGATCATTTGACAGTTAAGCAAAGTATTGTTTAGAGCTCATAGTTTGAATTTATAGTATCATATTCATTTAATGAAGAGTATAGACAATAGGATTGAGATGGCAAAGACTTGTTCTTTAGCTACTCTTCTTCTGAGAGCACATAATATGATCAATCATCTGTGTCTTATGCTGCTAATTGATGATTTCCAGCTATTAATGCTGAGCATAATATTGTGTTTAAATGACGTGGATGATTTTCATGGACACATGTTATTATGGTCATTTAAATGCTTGCGACAATCCTATGTTGATTTGGTCATTTAAATGCTTGTATTGTTTTGTCAAAGTCCTTCTGAGAGCACAAACTATCATCAATCTTTTGCAACTCTGTGCTAATTTCATTCATATACATGTGGTATATGTTTAGCATTTTAATCAATTTAAATGACTTTAATGATTTACATTTGATTATGTTAATTTGGTCATTTAAATGTTGTTGGATTAATGCTTTATTGTTTCATATTTAAACTGGAATTAATTATGATTATTTGCTAATATTGCACATGTTGAGCATATTATTCATTTTAAATGACATGAAGATACTTCATATGTATATGTTAATTTGGGACACTTGCAATCCATTTTATTGCATATGTAACTTGTATAGATAGCAAGTAAGTGAGATGGCAGAGGCACTGTCTTATTGCCGCACCGATGCATGAGATGGCGAGGTGCCGTCTTCGCCATTATCCTTGGCCGCCGCTAATGCGTCTGGATTTCCGTCGATGATAATGATACGTAAGTGAGATGGCAGAGGAAAATAAAAAATGCCTGCGGGCCGACTGATCATCACGGAGGTTAGTGACTTTGGGGTCTCTCTAAGTCCCAAGAGATCAGTGGCGAGATTCCGGACCATCTACGGGATACTCGCAAGGGAACGGTCCCCATCACCACACCAAGCTAGAAGTCTCTGATGAAACAAGAGAGAGGTGCGCTGTGGACAGAACTTTCAAGCAAGTTCACTATCCCAGAAGCAGACATGGCACGCGTGGAACGGACGTCATTGCTCTCGATGGATAAATCGTGGAGGACCTTCAAGGGCATTCTTGTCACGAAGTACGTGAACACGGGTCAGACACCCTTCACGCAGTATGGATTCTTGACGCGGGAAACATGGGACGCCTTTGTGGCTATGAAGACGACGGCCGAATTTAAGGAGCAAAGTGCGACGCACAAAGCTCTCGGATCTGAAACACTCACCAAGACAGACTTCGGCACACCGCTTGTACGGGTAAATACGAGGAATGGGCGGTGGAGGAGGAGAACGCAATCGGGCCATTTCCTGAGATCACAGACCCGCGTTCCCTAAGCTGGTTAAAAGCGAGGGCAAAAGTCTCGTCTTCGGGCAGCATCTCTTTCACAAACCCGGCAGACCAGGAAGTGTCCCAACGTGTGGTAAATATGTCGAACTACCTAGTTGTTAATAAGTCCATAACTTCATAGTGTCTATAATAACATGATGACCTCTTGCAGCATGAATTGACTGCCCAAACTTCCCAAGGCTCCTTCCAAGCGAGCAGGAGAAGGATATACTATCTACGTACCCCGAAACAAGGAGCACCAGTGTCGCACGTGAGGCCTTAGGGGTTAACGTACCTTGGCGTCATGGATTCGCAGACGACTACTGCACGTATAGGAGTAGGAAGAGATCCAAGGCCAAGCGCGAGGACCGGTTGGTACAGGTGATTATTGCAAAATTTCAAGGACAGTTAACACAATTGCAGGATCAAATGAATCAACTCCTGAGCCAGCAGTCGCAAGCCGCCCCCGTTAATTTGGGAGCCAGTCCTCCTCGACATCGGAGTAGCGTTGCATCCACGCATAATTCTAAACATGACGACGTCCAATTACCGATAGACGACATCAAGGTAATGTACATCTATGGAATGCACCAAAGATAGACCTATAGGACACCTTATCTAATTGCGTATCGTTTTGTAGAGGCCGACGCACTGCAAGCTCCAAGTGTGGATGGTTGGGTCCATTTCTATTGAGGCTGGGCGGGGCATGGTGTATCCATACCAGGAAGGGGCAGTGCAGCACAGTGCCCAGCTAGCGCAGGGTTACGCCAGGGTCCAGGTGGACATGGTACATGAAAATTTCATGGCCGTCCCGCTAGAGATTCGCCCGAACGAAGACATCAGAACACTAGGGTATGCCAGGCACACTTTTATCCAGTGGCCCAAGAAGGACATCGCCCTGGACCCAACAGTGCTGCGATCTCGACACGACCATTCCTCTCTAACGGGACCCTCGATGACTCCACCTCATCCTTCGCCTTAGAAGGCCACCTCATCGGTTCCCGTGGAGAAGACGCTGAAGGAACAAGAAAAGCGTGTCGCCGTATCGGTTCCTGAGTCGTCTCGTAGGAAGACGCTGCCAGTCATTAAGACCAAATCAAAATTGATGAACATTAAGGCGCCTCCCAAGTCCGAGAACTCCGAGCAGTACTCCATCAGAAAGTCATTTGTGCCCCGACACAGTATTAACCCACGCTGGATTTGCTTGTCAGGCTTTGCATGCCTGGTACATACGGAAGACCGGAAAGAAGGGGTGCGATACTGGAATCACCGTCGCATACAAGGATGAGCATTTCTTCAACGGGCCAGCCAACTTCGTCATGGGCTTCAACGACTTATATGACCTATTCAACCTCGTTGGCTTATGTAAGTGTGTACAATCAAGTTCTACATTCATATAATACCGATAAATATCACAACTCATTGCTTATGTATAGATACATGATGAAACAAGCCTGGGCATGGCGAGAACCGGTGGGTTTCCTCGACCCACACATGGTATCTATGCAAACCATCGAAACAAACCCATCCTTCATCGAGAAATACATAACGGCGGCATTGCTAAGTCAGGGCCACAGGGACTACATAGTGGTGCCCTACAACCAGGGGTAAGTGCTTCACTACTTGCTATACAAATTTCATTTGTACTTTATACGCAGCACGAACTTAGGTTTAATGACTATAGCGACATACATGAGTAGGTACCACTGGATCCTTTTAGTCATTATACCAAAGAGGAACAGGGTGATATACCTTGATTCCCTAGTCAGAAACAACCATGACTTCAGCATTCTGAAAGGAATACTCGAAAGGTATGCTCATTTCCTCCATACATAACTCTATTGTATTCTTGCTTCGTTTGAAATGGCCGAGGATAACTTTTTGGAATCATGTGGTTCGTTCATCACCTATGTTGGCAAAGAAGGACCATACAATGGATCGAGCGCCCAACTAACACACAGGATGAAATTTTCGCTACACGCTACAACACAATAATCCTATATCATACTTCATAATAATGCGTCTCGAATTGACTATACCTATATATGTAATTCTATTTTTGCAGTGCCGCCAGCAAAAAAATGATGAGCGATGTGCAATCTATGTTTGCCATCATATGCAGCAAATCATTAGTGCTAAGAAGAAGGATCTCGAGGTTTGTCAATCTCGAAATAATTATTTCCTAATTATAAATTTAAATATATATGCTTACCACTTTGCTCTTTCTTGCTAGCGACAGGACTGTGACGCCCTGTGTCATTACCCCAAGGGTAATCACACTTAGGCATATGGATTACTATTCGTTTGCTCAGTAAAACACTGCTCCAACGAATAGTAAGCCTTTACCAGAGTCACGCAGCAGAACAATAAGATAGAAACTATACATTTTATTCCAGTAATAGCCACGCAAGGCTACGATTCTTAGTACAAATATTATACAATTTCTATTTTATTAGTGTGGCTCAATCTTATTGCTCTGATACCACCTGTGACGCCCCGTGTCATTACCCCAAGGGTAATCACACTTAGGCATACGGATTACTATTCGTTTGCTCAGTAAAACACTGCTTCAACGAATAGTAAGCCTTTACCAGGGTTACGCAGCAGAACAATAAGATAGAAACTGTACAAATTTATTTCAGTAATAGCCACGCAAGGCTATAGTTCTTAGTACAAGGATTACACAGCTACAAAAGGAATTGCTCCGCCTCTCTCGCCAGCCTTGAAGTCTCGGCCGTCTATTCATCCCACGTGTCAAATATGGCATCCATCTCGCCCTGGTCCTCGTAGTCAGCGCCTTCTCCTCCTGTGGTTGCTTCAGCACCTGCATGTCCTTCATCCCACTCGGGATAGCTCCCGACCGGACTAGGATCTACAAAGGAGAATACTAACAAGGTTGAGTACATGAATGTACTCAACAAACATTAATAGCAAAGGGTGCATTTGATTGACTCTACCTCAAGTCCTTATTCAAATTCCTACCTCTTTTCTTATTCTGAAAATAGTTTTCAAAACTTATGTTGCAATTTTAATTCTGAAAAGACTACTTGATTACTCGAAGAGAAGATAGACCTCCAGCGGTTCCCGTAGACTCCAATCCAGGAGACTGGCATGAATTCATGATTTTTGCATAGCACTACGCAGGCTTGTACCACTTTACCCATAGTTATTGTGAGCTGTAAATGAGCCGGATCCCCTGCATTTCCTTTGATGCGGGTTCGAGTTCAGAATACAGAATGTTTTCCAGGTTACGTGATTAAGTCTCCACCCATTACTTTCCGTCGGTGCTGATTTAGTCACGCTGCTGACCTCGTCATACACCAAGTTCCAGTAATGTTGGTTGAGGCGGCTATCGTCCGTGCTCAACACTCCACCTCGGAGGCGGCTTGGGAGCGGGCGCTGGCCTCGATCTTGGCTGTGGCGGCGGCTAGGCACCCATGAGGCGGTGGAGCCAAGCCGGGCCGAGCCGTGGGACTCCCAAAGCGGCGGTTTGGAGGTAGAGAAAGAAGATGAGGGTGTGTGTGCTGTGTGCTAGGAGTTGGTTCGGCCGAATGGGGGTGAGAGAGAGAGAGAGAGAGAGAGAGAGAGAGAGGGAGAGGGAGATTAGGGGGTAAGGTTAGAAATAAGATTAGAAATAGGTTTAGGATTTTAGATTTAGGGGTAATATTAGGGAATGAGTAGGTTCTAATTATTTGTTGCGATTATTGATTACTTCTGTAGCTTATGTTAGTTAATTGTTGTTAGCTATTTAATTCTTGCTATTAAGTAACTTAAATTGGATCTCGTCTAATTAACCAATCTAAAATTAATTTGTGCGTTAAATTGCTCAATAAATTGAGTAGCCGTTATTTCTGTTGATAATAGAATAACTAGCTTGTGTAGCAATCTTGCGCGTCACTAATATTTAGTCAGGTGGTTTAAGCTATTTAATTACATTAGTTTAATCTCGCTAAGCGTGAACCTCGCGTTTAATCCTTAGTGCTGCTTTTTAGTAGAGCGATTATTTTGGGGAGTGCTAACTTAGTGTTAGATCTCGAAAAAGTTTTACTTAAATTAAACTGTGCTAACAATTAGGAGTCACTAACTTAGATATTTATTATATCACTCAAAAATCCACTATGTATTTACTTATATTATTATTCGTGCTACTGTATTGCTACAGAGGACGAACCAGCACCGGTAGGAGAAGTTGATCAGAGATTCGTCGATGCTAATCTTTCCTACAACTCCAAAGGCAAGCTATCCTCTTGAACATAAATATAGTTAATTTAAATGTAAACCGTATATCGCACTATTATGTTTATTGCATCAAAATTGTTTTCTCAACACTCAAATCAATGATTTAGATGAAAATGATTATGAAAGAAATGAGAATGAATAAAGGAAAGAAATGAGAATTATTATGGTTGGTAAAAGGGGGCCCTGGCAGGGGAACGCGACGATGACGACGATGAAGAGGTAAGAGGTGGGCCCCTTTTTACATACGGGTACAATATAAGGACAAACAAAACTCTTGCTCGGCCTGAAGCCGTAAATTCAGTACCAACCATTTTCCCGTTTAGGCGGGCAGAAAATGCTACCTTGTTACGTAATTATGATCTCCACAATGGGTCACATTGGAGTGTTGGGCACGGGAGAGAGCCACCCCAAGGTGGAGTGTTGAGCACGGACGATAGCCGCCTCAACCAACATTATCGAACTCGCAGTATGACGAGGTCGTGAGCGTGACTAAATCAAAGACCGACGGAAAGTAATGGGTGGAGACTTAATCACGTAACACGAAAACGCTCAGATTCTCAACTCGAACCCGCATCAAAGGAAATGCAGGGGATCCGGCTCATTTAGAGCTCAGAATAACTATGGGTAAAGTGGTACAAGCCTGCGCAGTGCTATGCAAAAATCATGAATTCATGCCAGTCTCCTAGATTGGAGTCTACGGGAACCGCCGGAGGTCTATCTTCTCTCCGAGTAATCAAGTAGTCTTTTCAGAATTAAAATTGCAACCTAAGTTTTGAAAACTATTTTCAGAATAAGAGAAGAGGTAGGAATTTGAAAAAGGACTTGAGGTAGAGTCAATCAAATGCATCCTTTGCTATTAATGCTTGCTGAGTACATTCGTGTACTCAACCTTGTTAGTATTCTCCTTTGTAGATCCTAGTCCTGTTGGGAGCTATCCCGAGTGGGATGAAGGACATGCAGTTGCTGAAGCAACCACAGGAGGAGAAGGCGCTGACTACGAGGACTGTATGCAGATGGACGCCATATTTGACACGTGGGATGAATAGACGGCGAGACTTCAAGGTCAAGCGAGAGAGCGAGCAATTCCTTTTGTAGTCAGGTAATCCTTGTACTAAGAACTATAGCCTTGCGTGGCTATTCTTGAAATAAAGTTGTGCAGCTTTCTATCTTATTGTTCTCATCACAGAACCTCAGAAGACTTACTATTCATTGGAGCAAGTGTTTATCGAGCAAATGAATAGTAATCCGTATGCCTAAGTGTGATTACCCTTGGGGTAATGACACGGGGCGTCACAAGGACTTGATGATAGATTTAGATGGACTCGTTGCGGATGAGATCATGGACATTCGAGGGAAGCTCTGCGGCTTTATCATGTCAGAAATCATTAACGACAAAGGAGAGTTTCACTCCGTCGCTGACCCAGAGTTTCACGCAAACAATTGACTCAATTGTAATCCAATTGTAACTATAGTGACAATACTTGAACAAATTCGATCTTTTGTAATTTATTTTGAGTAATGATCACTTTGAGTTGTCAACAATTAATTATCTATGATGTATCTGTTTTCTACATGCTTGTTTTCAGAGGGCATGACTAGCAATTCCTAAGGCTAGCCAAAAATCAGCAAAAAGAAGTTAGGGTAATGAACTATCACAGATGGTTTTTTTTGTTAAAACCGTCTGTGAAGGTATAGTATCACAGACGGTTTCCATCAAAAACCGCTCGTGATACGAAATATCACGCACGGTTCTATTTAAGAACCGTCGTGATATAAAAAATATCACGCACGGTTTGTAAATAGAACCGCTCGTGATATTTTACGATCACGACGGTTCTTAAATAGAACCGTCTGTGATATTCCCGTATCGCAGGTGGTTTTTAATGGAAACCGTCTGTGATACTATGCCTTCACATATGGTTTCAATAACAAACCGTATGTGATATTCGTATCACAGACGGTTTTTGAACCGTCTGTGATAACCGCCTGTTATCATAGACGAACATATTCAAACAGTTCAGAAACTGTCTGTGATGATGGTTCCGAACCGTCTGTGATGAGGTGATCCATAGTAGTGTGGTCTTGTGAGCTCCTCTATGTACCTCACCAGCATATCACAAATTGTTCTTATCTGTCGTCCGAATTCGACTCAAGCTCGTCGGCAAGGAAAAGGAGAGACGTCTGAAAACCTCCGGCGGTGCTTCAGCATTAGGTACAAATAAAATAAGAACCATCAAACAACCGACAAATTGTGTATGTTTTGGGGATATACATGTACCTTCCGGCAGTCTACCTCCTACGACAGACATGGAGCTCCTGCGCGTCCCTCCTCCTCCTCGTCGTCAATCAAGGCTCTCGCCAACCACGTCGGGAATCGAGGGCGATGCGAGCTCGGCGTGGGAGGGAGAGGGAGAGACTGATGGAAGACAAGGCGGGGTGGGTATAATATATAAGGACAACACCAAAACATCTCGCCTCTCGCGGAAGCGTTCAAAAATTTCCGCGAATCACAAACAGTTTCAAACAAAAACCGTCTGTGATAAGTATCTTCCGATTTTACCTTACTCTGTGACTTTACCATGGCTTGAAATGCCTAACTCTCTGATTTTACCATGACTTGAAATCACTAATTAACTCTCTGATTTTACCATGCCTTGAAATCACTAATCGTGACTATAGGATCAATCACAGAAGGACGTAGCAAAAAGTAGCACCATGTTATGTAACACCTATCATCAGATAAATCGAATAAATTATTGTACCACACCCAGGAATGCATCACTGAATATATCATGGAACGAGCTCGCAAAAAGCACCAAGTAAAGAACTACCAGTGCAGCATAATTGGGAAGAATATGCTACAGAGACCGAACATATGTTCCATAACAGACTTTTGAACAAAGCAAGTATGGTGTTTTTTAGGTATCATAAACCCTAAATAGTGTTTTTTGAGGCAATAGTCAGAATAAATTTGATAGTATCTATGTACAGAAACTCCTACATCGGGAATGCACTTGTTCTATTTCCCCAACCTTTCTCGGAAAGTAGTGTATATTGAAGTACTTACCCTGCTCCTGTAGTAGATCATCCACCACCTTTGCAACCTGTATTTTTCATGCAGAAAAGCCGACTATCAATTAGCAGAACACTAATCAGCATTTATCAAATCAGTAGTATTTCATATTCAATTAAACAAGACTTATTAAAATGCTCGTATTGCCTATTCTCAAGGCCAAAGGCAGCATACTTAAGATTCTTAAGCCAAACTTCCCTCTCCTTCCCCTGTTTCAGAGCAAAAACTAAAGGAGAAGCCATAAAATGTTGTAGTAAATAGTGGGCACATGTGAACGATTTTTTTAAAACCTCATTGAACCATTTGTAGAATCTTGACGCGTTATCAGTGGGTTCCCTATCCCCATATCTGAGGTCATCAAACATAATTAGCCACAAAAGTTATAGATAAAAGAATCTGACTACAAGAGATGAAATGTAAGTAATAACTACTCCACAAAGAGAAAAAACCTTGATCCCTAAGTTCCTATGCAAATGAGAACCCAATATTAGTCCTACTTTGCAAAGATGATAGACAAGTAATAACTTCAAGCAAGTGGAAATCTAACTTTGATCCCTAGGTTCCTATGCCAAAATTGGCAATCAACAGCACCTCCAGCCATCGTTCCCAGCATGTAAGGATTTATCTCAATAATTTTCCGCACAGTTTGTGAAGCTGCAGACAAAACGAAATGTGAGATCATGGAAAACAGTAACACAATCTTACATGCAATTTTAAGCGATAATCCTTGCATTAAACCAAGTCCTTCTAAAACGACAAACAATTATCTGAAAAAGCTATTTTTATGATAATATTCATGCAAGGGCAGGTTTACAAAAAGGACCGAGGCTTGTAAAAAGATATACCCATTTGGAATCATTGTATGGTCGGTTGAGATCAGTGGTCTCCACATGTGACAGAACAAACATCAGAAGTAAATTCCTAAACTAAAAGTTCCCAATTTCCTATTGTCTTCCTCAAAACCACAAAGGGCACAAATAAGTATGTGTAACAATTGGGCCTTCATGAAATATATATATTCAATCCATCTTCCATCGCATGCCATGGGCATCAGAGAAGCAAGCTTAAATCCAATTGTAAATCTTAGCAAACTACAAAGTAATCAATACAAAATACATCATATATTCCATATTTTGATTAAAGATTTGAGATTTTTTTTTCCTTTTGAGATGATAAAGCTTTAGGCTCTGTGTTGTTCACATGGTTGGAATGTCATCCCACCAACCACACCAAATTTCCTGCTTTACCATCGATGCAGAAACTAAGAACAATCAATCGAGAAATCAAGACTGCGACAAATCGAAAAGTAAACCTAAGCAAACGACACAACATCGACAAATCGAACCTAAGCAAACGACACAATAGTGACAAATAGGGAAAGTAAACAGTGCAATCGACGCACATAACTAACAATATCAACCATGATGCCTAAAAAAATAATAGTTTGTGTACGAAAACCTTATGAATTGTGAAAGAAGGCTGCAAGTACCTGAATCCAGGTAATAGAGCTCGGGAACAGTTTGTCACAAACTTAAGTAGCATGCAACGTTCTGTTGGATTAAATCATCTGATAACCTGCACATTTAAATATGTACCCAACATGTAATTATGACCATTTCACTTTAGCCCTCGTAAGCAATGCTCTGAGAATTACGGTAATATTTTTTTTGTTCACAGTTGGTCAGCAAAAATAGATATTTAGCTAGACCAGTATATTGTGTGCATCACATGTGAAGACACACCAAAGCACCATGGACAAACGGACATCATTTTGACAGAGACACCACTTAGCACAAAAAAAGGGTGAGGAAATGTGAGTTGCACAAGAAAATAGTCTAAACACGTAGTATGACAGGAACAAACATGGATTTAGCATTCATCCATATTAGAGTTATCTTGCATTTTTGTAGCATTATTCATTCATTCACACATACATTCATCCATCCATTCAATATTCAATCGATGCATAATCAGAATTGACTAAACAGGAGAATTACACCATCACAGAACTGATTACATAAGCCACGCTAATGAAGATAGAGCAATTAGACATGCTACTAATTTAGAACAGATTGTCACAAATCAATTTCTAAGACTTGGGGAAACAGTAGTAGCAGGGAAGAGAAGAAGAGAGAGGGGAAGTATTTTTTATACTTATCTGAGAGTAGAGTAGCAGCAGGCGGGGAGGATCGTCAAAGTGACGCCGCCGATACTATGGCGGCAAGCGAGCACGCCTCGCCCAAAGCCCAAAGGAGGAGGCTGCATGGGGCGAGGGAGGGGGGCAGGCATGGTGGCTACTGGCGACGATGGGGGAAGGGCGAGGCGCAGGGCAAGGGGCGGAGGCGAGGGGCTAAGGAGGGGGGCAGTAGGGGGTCAAGGGCGGGGGAGGGGGCCGGACGTGGGTGTGGGGAAGGGCCAAAGGGGGGCCACTGGGAGGAGAGGCATGGGGCGAAGGGGGCGGCAATTAGCGTGGGGAGAGGGTCAAGAAGGGCGGCACATGGCGGGATGGGGGGAGGGGCGAGGCGTAAAGGCACAGAGGCGGAGGGGCGAAGAGGAGGGGCCAAGCGTGGGGGCGAAGGGAAGGGGGCCGGGCGCAAGGGTGAAGGGGAGGGGCGGCGGTCGGGTGTGGGCGTGGGGAGAGGGGGGGATTTGGCTGGGCGTAGTGGCGCTAGGGCAGAGGGGAAGCAGAAGAGAGGGGGAAAGCGGGTGGTATCGAGGAGGTGCGAGAGGAACGCCGAACGGAAGCACGCAAGGCCGCGCAAGCAAGCGCGAAGGCCTAACTCAGTGACAGATCGAATGTCGGAGAAACGAATTGAAAGGCGATCGGACGGTCCACACAATCGAGGTGACGTGGCGTTCCTCTCCTCGCCCCAAAACCACCTCCATTTATACCGTAGGATTATACCCATCTCTGTATAAATATGGATATATGTATATGCTACATGAGAACTTTCAGTATCTCAAGAGAAGTTCAGAACATGCACGGATGTGCCTCCATGTAAAATTGCCATCTCTTTACACGGATGCATATGCTTAGGAAAAAGGGTAAGTTACGTGAGGCAGTGAGAAGATATTAGTCCAAGCAAGATAAAGCTATTGTGTTGGCCCAGTCGATTAGATCATCAGTGGAAAATTGCACCTGCAAATGGTAGGTTGTAAATTGATGCATGTTGTGGTAATATACTAGAAACTAGAAAGTAAACTCCGATTTTATCTCAAAGGAAAGAAGGAAGGAAGGCATGCTTAATATGCACATGCTGAAAACATGCGCCTACTGAGTTCTTTTTTTTTTTTTTTTTTAGAAAATAAGATTCAGTGCACCAATGATCTGACTGCATCTTCTAGACTTCTACAATCATGTACATACATTTCTACATCTAACTTGCTGAACTAAGTAGCCGGTTCTCCATTCAATTCTAAAAGAACAATACATTGTACGATTATCATGAGTATCGTCAGTCTCTCAAAGAAAATTGCACACATATTAGAGAAAGCAAGAAGTTTAGGAGTTGTTCTGCAGCAAATTATCACTAACTGCAAGTAGGTAGCATACAACGATACAAGAATACAGTACTAGCTCCTCATTATGCATATACTCCACAAGCAAGTCAGGTATTAATGTCACAACAATGCAAAGCTAGTTAATGATTTGTATTTACAGGTAAGTTGAATCAGTGGAGATCTCCATGATCCTCCCCAGCTCGTCCCAGCTGCTGCTGCCGTCCCTGAAGCTCGTCAGCTCGCTCCACCCCGACGGCGGTGGAGCTCCCATTCCTGGCGTCGGCACGGCGGCCGACGACGCGCCATGGAAACCATGCAGCAGGAACGGCTGTTGGTGAGTAGTAGCATGTGACCTCTCGGCGTCGACCCTCACTTCTGACCCGACGTTGTTGGTCGCCATGGAAGCGCTGCAGGTGTAGTGGCGGTGATGGTTGTACGACTCCAGCTGCTGCTGTTGCTGATAATGATGGCTTCGTTTGTTGCTGATCATGGAGCTGGCGCCCTTGCTGTGTTGATCTTGCTGCTGCTGTTGACACCTCTTGTGGTAGGACGTGTTCCTCTTGAAGATCCGGCAAATCGTCCATATTTCCTGTGATTAATTGTGCACATATATATCATGTGTCACAAAAAGAAATGAACATAAACTTAATTTTGTGCTAGTAATTTAGCAGTGACAAGACGGTCGGTCTCAATGAGCAGTAGTACTCACTGCATCTTGGAAGGTGTTAGGGGAAGAAGCGTTAACGGTGGCCTCGGCCGGTGACGAGGGGAGGCGGAACTCGTGCATCATCCAGTCGGTCTTGGTGCCTTTGCCGGCGCTGCCGCGGTAGTAGACGAGGGACTTCTTGAGACCAATGCACTCGCCGACGTTTGTGGAAGAGGAGGAGGAAGAGGGGTATATGGCCTTGTCGATGCCGGTGGCCTTCCAGAAGCCGGAGCCGGTGACGCGGTTGGGCCTGACGCTGTTCCTGTACTTCCTCCCCCGCAGGCAGAAGAAGTACCACTCCTCCCCTGACCCCTGCTGCAGATGACTAGATTCTGCATGCACGTACAACAATTACATAAATTAATCAATCATGCATGCATGCATGTACAATATCAATCTCTCTTCTTCTAACTTCAGGGAAGAAATACGAAGAGCCAGGATTATGAAGGTAGCTAGATATAACATAGCTTAGATTATCTGCTGGATATGATCGCTAGAAAGAGTAAGATCATCTCTATTACACACAAAAAAAGAACAAACAACAAGATCATCTGAACTCTGAACATGTACAAGGTATATATTGCAGCGTTTTGTGTCCAACTTATCTCAGCCTGTAGTTCGAGCAATCAAAGAAGAACAAAACCATGCACACATATACTTACTTGGAAGATCCCACGGGTCATGCTTGTAGATGTCGATCTCCTTGATGATCTCAATACTAAAAGCCTTCTTCTCCACCTTCCTTGTTAGATAGAACCCAACGAGCTCCTGGTCGGTCGGATGGAATCTAAAGCCTGTAAACACCAAATCCTCTTCATTCTCATCTTGATCTGCTCTGGCTGGCCCAGGAGCACCACTCTCCTTGATCCTTTCCAAGTACTTCGTCTCCTCCATGACTTGGTTTGTAGGAGAGCCTGTCTCTATGATCTTGTGTTTGACATGGAGTACGATGTTTCTAGGGCTCCTTGGTTACATGGTGATGAATATAAATAATTATACATGGACTAGCTGTGTTGAAGAGAGAGAGAGAGAGAGAGAGAGAGAGAGAGAGAGAGAGTCAGGGAAGATGTTGGAAATTTTGGCCTAAGGTCGAGTCAATGGACTTGTATTCTCTCTTCCTATGTTTTTACAAATAAATCGTGCCTTCAGTGACTCGCTCCAAACAGAAATATCTGAAGTATTTTGACACATTATTGTGAGAAGCAAAGCAAAAATAATGATCCCTCGCAAAAAATAATAATAACAATGATGAGATTTTCTTTTATTTTTATGCGTTGGCCTGGAAAATGTTTCATGGCTAATTATTGAGATGTCACATCGTCGAACCAAGAAAGTGATTAGACAGGGTGAATAAGAGCACATACTCTTTTTCAACCCCGAAGTTATTCAATTTCTTCTTTACTTCAGTAGCTATGGAAACTATGAAGATCAGAAACACAAGCACAATAGAAGTTTTACGTTGAAACCGAAAATCCTCGGGGCAAAACCCACCTGACCGGTCTGATCACCAAGACTTGGCTGGTCTGACCGCCTGCGGCCATTTTGACTGTCGGCTATAGGAACAACAGCTCGCAATGATCTCAAATCGACCTAACTTTTGATTATGAGATCCAAAATCCCCTAGATTTCAACCATAGCTCGTTAAGAAGGTCATAAACCTATTCCAATCGATGATAGGTTCCATAAATTTCTTGAATGAGAGAAGGTGCAAGAACCGAGGAAATTCAAACTTTGATCTAAAAACTTGCTTGTGGGTGGAAGATGGTCAAGATGACCCTAGATCGATTCCTACAGGTCCTAGCAAGCTAGATTACAGCAAAAGACCCAAGAAAAACCAAAGGAACACACAAAATCCCAAAGGCATCAAAGAGAGAACACGAACAAGATAGAACTCATCTTGGGGCAAAATTTACTTGGATTGATTCAAGAGATTGTTGGTTTACAACCATTCCACTATAGAGGATAAAAGCTCAACACTTAGCACGCAATCAATCTATCTCCCTTAAACCCTAGCCTCCTCTATTTCCAGTTTCCCAAATCACAAATTAGGGTTTCTTCTTGAAAGGGTTCAAGGTGAAAATCCTGCACCTCTTCCTTTATAGTAGAGGTTAGGTATAGAGAGAAAATATTATCGGACGCCTGTTAAACATATACACAAACAGGTCTACACTCACGCATGCTTCTCAACATGAATGGCGAACTGAGTCTCCCGGATCCGTCTCTTCGTGATCTTTATCTTCTCTTGACCTAAACCGTCTCTCCTCGTGCTGTCTTGCACCGCGGTTTCTCCAAGGTCACCACCCGGTATTTTAGCGAAGATACCAAAATACCCCTTCTTGATCCTTCTCCGAAGATCGAGTCCCATCGTTGTGAAGCAATTATATGCTTCGCCACGTGTAGGTTGATCAACGTTTATCTTCATGTCGGCAAGTTTCTCCCATCCAGCTCCCACCGAAACTACTATGACACTTGCACCAACCCTCAAGCTGCTTGATGCAACCCATTGCACCGAACTTCTCGTTCGGTCGTTCTTGTCTATATTGTGTCGTGCTTGAGTCCAACCCCTTCACCCAACATCCTTTATCGTTCGAGACCTTAGCTCTCCTAGTCTAGTCTCGATCATCCTTGCTGTTGACCGTCGTTGACTCTAGGCCACATGCACAACAATAAACCAAGAAATCGATTTTGGGCACAAGTTTTTTGCAACTTGATCTACGTTAGCCAAAACATGCATCATGCAACACCTATGCGCTAAAACCCATGAATTTAGCCAATTCCACGAAATTCACGGCCGTTCCTGCGCATGAACACACTCTGGTCGGTTAGACCACCGCCCACGGCCAGTCTAAGCTCTAGGCCATTGGTCTAGCCAGTCAGAACGCTCCACCGGTCTGATCGCCAACCAATGGCCGGTCAGACCGCTTAGGACTTGAGAAAAATTCCAAGTCCCCAGACTTGCACTCTCTTTGAAAATTTCAAACTCTATCTAGTTTTGTTCTCAAAACTCCATTTTTAATGAGATCAAGTGCAAACGCATCCTCTCACCTTCCTACACACATGATTTTTGGTTGATTCCAAAAATTCACCTTTTTCATTTTCGGCCGGTCTAACCGCTAGCCCAAGACCGGTCAGACAGGCCGATCCAACCGTCCACAAGACCGGTCTTACCACCTCTGACATAACAGTCAGCTGAACTTTTCTAAAAACGAGGGTTTCTCCAAACACCTCGATACTATTGCCAATTATTCAACACACTAAGATTAGAATCATTTACCTATCATCTCCACAGACATATATCACCATTCCACCAAGTCAAGGCAGAGGTCGTATGCTCTTTGACTTGGTAGGAGTACTGATTTGCTTCAGCTGACTCGCGACTTAAATTACATTATTTAGCAGCTTAGAAAAGGAATTTCTAATGTATATATGAAGGTCATTTACAAAATTATTAATCTAATGGTCCTCATCCAATCTACAAGTGCAAGACGTTTTCTATTATAGCGTGCGCTAGGGTTCCCTCAAGACATATAAAATTCTACACTTTTTATATAATTAATTAACTTTTAAATTTGGTCAAATAGAATTAACTTTCAAAACTTATGTATATGGAGGTACATCCACTACTAAGAAAAACCTCATCACAGACGGTTCGAACCGTCATCACGCACAGTTCCCAAACCGTGCAATTTGTTCGTCTGTGATGATATGAGGTCATCACAGCATTTGTTTTTGAACCGTCTCGGAAAAGCTATCACGCATTTGCCCTAAACAAGAACCACCAGCGAAACGTCATCACAGACGGTTCTCAACAAGAACCGTCTGCGATAGTTCTGAATTATCCTGCGGTTCTTGTTCGTAACCGCTTGATGATAACGTTACGAGCGCTTTTTTAGAACCGCTCTGTGATAGCTTTTTCGTTGTAAAAAAAAAATCGAAAACGGTTGCTAAAACTCCGGAGGCTGTTTTGAGGCCCTAAACGACCTTTTTTGGGGGTTTTCACTTTGTCTAGAGTCTCCTGAGCCTCGCGAATGAATCTGATAGCTTTCCAACGAGCTAAAGAACGTCGCAATCCGAGTTCAGATGCAAAAGTTATGGCGGTTTTACCGGACAGTGTGCGATCTACCATCTATATTTTTGCCCAAACCAAATAACTCAACATGGACTACACATGCACAGAGAGCCTCCAACAATAAACCACAAAGATCACCCACATCACAAAGAAAGATCAACTCAATCCATTTACAGAGCGCTAACACTAGCTCCCAATAATCCACATCACGAGCAAAGGGGGGAGTAGAGAGCACTACTACAAAAATGCTAATACTCGACGCCTCATCATAGACAGCTGACCAAAACCGCTCAGATACATGCAATCATAGTCGGTTTTGGTTTAGAGACCGCTCGTGTTACTTGCTGCGCTTAAAACCGCTCAGTGAAGAGGTAATATCACGACGGTTCATGTTGAAAACCGTCAGGAAGTATCACGATGGTTCTTGTTAATAACCATCTGTGATAATTCTACATATCACGCACGGTTTTCAACAAAGAACCGTCAGTGAACATCACGCACGTTCTTAACAATAACCGCTCAGGATATTACTACATATCACATACGGTTTTTGTTATAACCATCTGTGATAATATCGCCATGTTTCAATGCGCGTTTTCTTCTTCGTCACATCGATCCGCTTCGGCTCCCCGATGCGTCTCTTTATCTCACGCTCCGAATTTATACCTTGTTTTATAAAAAGGATCATCTGCCATCGAAGATGTGATCATCCCCCACATACTTATAAAAAAAATAAAAATGGCTGACACTTCCTTGTTGCCGGCATTGATGGCCTACTCGCCGCACTGCACTGAAAAAGCACCTCTCTCGCCAGATGTTGAACTGTCTGTGGAAGAACACTGTTTCAACAGTGTCTTCACTCCTACGTCGGCCGAGAATTTACCGGAGCAGATGACGGCCATCTTCCGCCGTCTTGACATCCTCCTCCGCCGTGTCTTCCGGGTGATCTCCCACTTTCGACGCGTTTACCGCATCATCGACGTGGTTCTCCAAAACGACGTTGCATGTCTTCAGGAGGCTTGTCGTCACTTGGACTGTGTAATCGAGGCGGCAGGTGGCCGAGTCGACCAGGCCGAGACCCCTCAAGCAAGGGAAGAGAGCCTATGGGCTCAATTCTTCTTGGTTCAACAGTCTGAGGGTCTTCGGGAGATACTCGAACGAGCTGTCACAAGTGGACGATTTCGTGCTTCATTCGCTGATGATCAAGAACCGTCAAATGCCGACACCGTCGCCTATGAAGTATTGAAGATAGAGATAGCAGCTTACCTCCGCCACTAGAAAAACTTTGTTTAATTATAGGTTTCTACTTTTTTTAATATAAACATGCAATTTCTTCATGTCATGTAATTGTATATACAAGATAAATATACTTGAGAAAAAACCATTTCACAGACGGTTCCATAATAGAACCGTATGTGATAAGTCTCTTTATTAGTAGGAGCCCAGCCGACCGCTAGGGTTTGCGCTCTAACTCGTCACTCCCAGCTGCCTTACTCTCGTCCGCTCTCCCCACCGGGTGACCTTGCCGACGCCGCCATTCTTCCTGTCGCCGACGGCCAGGGCACCACTTGTTCATCTGTACAAGACACTCGTGACGATAAGAGTGTCTTTTGCAAAGGTCATCATGGTGCCATAACTACGGTGACACCCTAACTCTCGTCGCTCCCCAGCTCCGCTAGGGTTTGCGCCCACCCTAACTCGTCACTCCCCAGTGCATTTACTCTGTTCCCCTCCCCACCTCGATGTCGCCGCTCGACCCCCATCACCGTCGCTGGCGGGGATTTGCTTTCCCCATCCTCCCTCTATTCTCCTCTAGATCTGTTAGCTTAATGTCTTTTGTTGAGTTTGATTTTTATGCTTGAGCCTTAAGTTGTGTCCTGATGTTTGTGTGATTTATGCAAGGTGAAGGAGATAAATGAGGGTTGTGCTGGTGGTGGGGTCGCCGCCGTGGTTGCACTGTACTGAGGTATCACCCTACCGTACTCTGTGATGTAATGATGTTAATAGTCTTATGCTGAAATTGAATTGATAATTAGTTCATATTAATAGTCCCCTTGCTCTGTGATGTAATGATGCTAATAGTCTTATGCTGAAATTGAATTGATAATTAGTTCATATTAATAGTCCCCTTGCTCTATGATGTAAACTGAGGGCTATTGGTGTATGTGCATTCTGTGCATCTTGCTTAGTTCATGCTGTGTGTTCAGATTGACAAAAATGAATGGGGGCAAAATGGTGGGTTTGGTTAATGCTCTCTGATGGGTACTGAGGGTTATTGATGCCGATTCTTTGTGCGTGGTTAACTTACATGGGATCGATGTGGTTCGGATGGGGCTTGGCTGCAATTAACTTTTCATATTTGTGTCCCAGGTCAAGTTCTCCTCCCTTGCGTCCTAAGTACGTATACGTCCTACCATTCTATTCCTCATCTCTTCTCTATAAAACCTCCAAATAGTGGCTGCTTGTGCCTTTGAAACCGGCTTCATATATATAATATATATATTGTTTGTAGTCCCCAGCCCTTTCGGTGGGTCGTGAGGAGGATGAGACAGCTGCCACGGGCAACCTCTCATCGAGCCCTTGCAGATTCAAGAAGTAGGACTGCAAGGGAAGGCGCGTGACATTACAATTACCCTAGATGTCGTCGATAGGTAATTGGACTTGACATCAAGAAATGGTTGGTTGCTGATACATGAAGCCAATGGTTGGTTGCTGATACATGAAGCCATGAAGCCACTTGGCTTCATGTATCAGCAACCAGCCATTTCTTGATGTCCAGTCCAATTACCTATCGACGACATCCAGGGTAATTGTATGTCCACGCGCCTTCTCTTGCAGCCTCACTTCATGAATTTGCAGGATCGGCGAGAGGTTACCCGTGGCACTGTGGTCATCCTCCTCACGATCCTCAAAGTGGCCGGAGACTACAAACGATGTATATATATATATATATATATATATATATATATATATATATATATATATATATATAAAGCCGGTTTTAAAGGCTCAAGTAGCCATTGCTTGATGTTTTATTTATATATCATGCACGGTTCGTGTTACGTAACCGCTCTGATAGATAGATATCACGCATTTGTTCAACACGAACCGCCTGTGATAGGTCTCTTTATTAGTAGGGGCCCGGCCGCTAGGGTTTGCGCTCGCTCTAACTCGTCACTCTGTAGTGCATTTACTCTCATCCGTTCCCCACCTCGACGCCGCCGCCGACCCGCCGCCGCCGCCGCCCGCCCCTCGTTGCCGCCGGCCGCAGTTGTGACACCACTCTGCACTGCACAAGATCGTACGATAGTCGTAGTGTCTTGTGCAGTGTCAGGGTCGTGCCACAACTATGGTGACGCCATCACCCCGCGTGTCACATGCGCCGCCATGGCTTGGTTCTCCTGCTCGGCCTCTTGCGCTCGGGCCATAGCAGGACTTTGCTTTCCCCATCCTCCCTCTATTCTCCTCTAGATCTGTTAGTTTAATGTCTTTTGTTGAGTTTGATTTTTATGCTTGAGCCTTAAGTTGTGTCCTGATGTTTGTGTGATTTATGCAAGGTGAAGGAGATGGATGAGGGCTGTGGGGTCACCACCGTGGTTGCGCTGTACTGGTGGTGGGGTCGCCACCGTGGTTGCGTTGTACTGAGGTATCACCCTACCTTACTCCCTCCCTGTCTCTACCCCCCTTGCTCTGTGATGAAAATGGCTAGTGCTTTGCGATGGATGCCGGGGGCTACTACTGGTGTGGTGGGTTTGGACACCCTTGGTCTTGTTCTCTTGCTGATGAACTGCTCAATGATGTTAATAGTCTTGTGTTGAAATTGAATTGATAATAAGTTCATATTAATAGTCCCCTTGCTCTGTGATGTAATGATGTCAATAGTCTTATGCTAAAATTGAATTGATAATTAGTTCATATTAATAGTCCCTTGCTCGTGATGTAATGATGTCAATAGTCTTATGCTGAAATTGAATTGATAATTAGTTCATATTAATAGTAGTCCCTTGTTCATGCCGGTCAAGTTCTCCTACCTCTTGCGCACTGTGCACGCCCTACCATTCCATTCATAATCTCTTCTCTATAAAGTCTCCAGCGTTGGTTGCTTGTGCCATTAAAACCGCATCATATATATATATATATATATATATATATATATATATATATATATATATATATATATATATATATATATATATATATATATATATATATATATATATGTAGTCTGACCACTTTAGGATGAGAATGATTAGCCATCCTCATTGAGCTCTGCAAGTTTTAAAAGTATGGATGCAAAGGCGTCGGGACATCCAATTACCTGGATTGGACTTAGCTATGTTCAAAAGTGGCGTTGATCATACTACTCCGATTAGAAAGTGGCATCATCTATCAGTAACCAACAATTCTTGAGCATGTAATTGTCTTTAAAGCCAACAAGAACACCAAGCAACAAGTTGAGAATTCTTTTGAAATATGAGAATGGTTGCTTGGTGTTCTTGTTGGGTTTAAAGATAATTACATGCTCAAGAATGGTTAGTTGCTGATACATGATGCCACATCCTAGTCGGAGTACCTACGCATCAACGTCACTTTCTAAACATAGCAACGTCCAATCCAGGTAATTGGATGTCCTGACTCTCTCCTTGCATCCATACTTTTTAAACTTGCAGGGGCTCAATGAGGTTGCCCGTGGCTACTATCTCACCCTTCTCATGCTGCGTGGACGATCCCCCCAAAGTGGCTAAGAGACTACGAACAATATATATATGATGCCGGATTTAATGGCACAAGCAAACCAACGCTGGGGCTTTATAGAGAAAAGTCATCACGCACGGTTTCAGCCACAAATCGCTCAGGATAAGTACTTATCACGCATTTGCTTCGCTTACAAATCGCCTATGATAGTACTTATCACAGACGGTTTCAACCCACCGCTCGTGGAAGTATGCATCACGATTTGGTTCAAAACCGCTGTGATGACCTCATGTCATCATCGACCCATAAACTCAGACGGCTCATGAAACCGCTCGTGATGACGCTTGAACCGTCTGTGAATACCTTTTCTGTAGTAGTGGAGAGTGAGGTTGTGGGAGGCCGGGGCAACGAAGTAGAGGAGGCCGAGGGCGACGAGGTCGTGGGAGGCCAATGACGATGAGGCCGGGGCGAGGCGGAGGAGGCCGGGGGCGACGGTTCGGAGGAGGCCGGTGACGATGAGGCCGGGGCGAGTTGGAGGAGGCCGAGGGTGACAAGCTCGGGGGAGGCCGGGGCGCAAGGTGTGAGGAGGAGAGACGGCAGTGGAGGAGATGGAGGTATGAGGTGTGAGGAGGAGAGACGGCGGTAGAGGAGATGGAGGTGTGAGGTGTGAGGAGGAGAGACGGCAGAGGCGCAAGGTTAATATAAAGCGAGTTTCGGCAGCCCGCCTATTATGTCCAAATTTTCGTTTCCCGTCCAACAATCAGAGACGGTTCTTGTTAAGAACCGCCTCGGATACGTGACTTATCACGCACGGTTTGTAACTAGAACTGCTCAGAAGAATTCACGACGGTTGTTCTCAAGAACCGCTCAGTGATAACGGAGATTATCACGCACGGTTTTTAATAGAACCGTCGGTATTCACATACGGTTCTATTAAAAAACCGTCTGTGATAGGTGTGTATTACAGACGGTCATAATAAGAACCGTCTGTGATAGGCTATGCCTGGTCTCGACAGATCCAACACAGACGGTTCCTTTTGAATCGTCTGTGATGAGGCGTCTGCTATTGCACGTTTTGTAGTAGTGATCCAGAGGGACAGAACATAATTAGAGAAGCTTCTGATTTGGTTGGACAAATATAATCCTTTACTAGTTTGTACGACTAGAGCCAAAGAATCTCAAACCGTTCATACGGAACAAACTGCAGCCATATGATTTAGTCGCTGTGTAGATAGTGATGCTGTACATTAACAATTCCAAATAATTATACCCAAGAGAATCGATGGGATCATGCAAAGATGTACTGGTGAAAAAGGAGGGGAGAATTTTTGAAGATTTCCAACATTGGAAAAGTTTGAGGGTCGAATCCATCATTTTCGGCCTTAACAAAGCTAGGTTGAACTCCATGGATGAAAATGCAGTCAACAGCTGTAGATTTGTTAGAGGAAGAAAAGAATTTTTAAAGGTGGCACATATAAGTCCTCTAAAAAATATTCGCACACAGAATAATTTGTGGCCCTTTTTTTATTTTCTAATGGTTAGAATCATACGTAGGGCCCACAAATTAACCTTTATAGACCAAATTGTTGCTTATGTACGTGGCACACTGACTTCCTCGTAAATGTACAATATACAAGTATGATGTAATACCTCGGTCTGCTCGTAGTGTGGTTTATGTAGTCCATATGGAGTTGTGTGGTAGGATTAGTCCAACATTGCTGGTCTAAAGTGAGCACCTATGGGTTAACCCTTTTTACACGAAGTGATGACGAAAGTATAAGTGAGATGTTATATGCGCGTGGGTCCACCCACGATGGGCTAGACATTGAGTGGATTTTAGGTCATAGTGTTACATTCGTCACTATGTACTGCTTCAATGCGTGACACTTTTTCGGCTTGTCATACTCCTACTTAATTGTTTAAAGATTTATTCTATTTCTTGCGAAATTCCCATGATACTTTACCCTAAAAATTTCTTATGTAACTCTCACATTCCACCCTTGCATGGTAGAAGTTTTCATGTGCAGTACTGCTGCTATCCGTGCAAAGGAAATTAGTTTCATCGAACATAGTAGCTAGTCTACGTGTTTTTCAATAATATGTCATAAAATAGTGCATGCATGGTGCATAAGTCTTACACCTCATATGATTTACTTTGAAGTAGTACTAACATATCCTGTTGTAAGGGATAATCTGTATCAAGTTATCAACCCTATCACATTTCATCACATTCAGAAATGATCATTTAGGTTATTTGAGTGGATTAAGCTAGCTATATATCGTGCAATTCTATAATTGAATATACATATTGATTTTTGTAAGTTTGAATCCATAGAAAATTTTGTAGCAAGCTTGCATCTCAGTCGATGGATGGCCATTTCTATCACGTGGTCGTTTTCATTTACTTGTTTTTCTATGACTTTTTTGTTGTTGTTTCTATTCAGTAAATTTCTTTATCCAAATTATACTCCAAGTTATTGCAAGTACAAATCTTCTTATCTGAATTGTCAATTGATGTTAACTACTGAATAATCTTAGCCATTTTTATTTTTCAAATTGAATGTTCTTATCACCACTACAATCCATTTTTTAAGCCGCAAGTGGTTATCTACGATGATGAAACTACAAATTAAGAATAACTATTCTACCTCTTCTTCTCATCTCTGAAGAGAAAACTGATCACTCCTCCCTTCTGATGCAGTGCATGAAACTGCAGAGAGCGACACAAAGTTTCGATAATGACTAGAACACAATACATAGTATTATAAGAAAATTGCACCGTATGTCCTTGAATTTGCGAGATTGTGCCACTTAACTCTCTAAACTTCTATTACTTTCTCAGCTCCCTGAATTTACGAGGTTGTGCCACTTAGCTTCCTAACTTACATTTTACTCTCTCAGCTCTCTGAACTTGCGAGGTTGCGTCACTTAGTTATCTGAACTTGCGTTGAAATGAAGTTCATCGGATGCGATACCAACGACTTTGTCCCCTCCGAGTCCGATGGACTCGTTGTCGCCTCGTTCCAACTGTGTTTATTGTCCTTGTCACCTCACACTGACAAAAACATATACTTCGGGCCCGGGAACGCACCGTGCTTACGTCTTCGTCGGAGCTCCACCGTCGTAGCTTGCCGCCGCCCTCACCCGTGCCTCCTCTAAGTCGACCGTGAGAGGGAGAAGTATATTTCCAATACCAAAGCCGAAACTACTCACCCTGCACGAAGTCCATTTGGTCGCCTACTAACAAAAAAGGTTGAGCTAGCGAATCACCGTGAGAGAGAGAGAAGTACTGTGCCCCTGCTCTGGCACTGGGAATGTACTTCTTTCTCTCACACAGCCGACTCAGAGGAGGCAAGGGCGAGGGCGGCGGCAAGTTCCGGCGAACTTCGCTTCAAAGCAAGTTCAGGGAGCTAAGTGACACAATCTTGTAAGTTCAAGGAGCTAAGTGGCACAACTTCGCAAGTTCAGGAGGCTGACAAAGTAAAATACAAGTCCAGGGAGCTAAGTAGCACAACCTTGCAAGTTCAGAGATCTACAGTGCAATTTTCTCTAGTATTATCTGTTATGAATATTGTGTATGTATTGCAATAGCGCAATAGGCAAAATATAGAGTGTATGTCTCCATTTGGAATGATGAAATTCTCCTGTCGCCAATTGGAACAGTGTGAAGAGATTCCTGTCACCAATTGAACTGGCGACAGGACAATTTCGCTGGTTTAATTGGCGACAGGGCCCTATATTTATTTATTTTTAATTTATGTCTAAAGAATTCAGCCTCAAGATTTAGTGTATTTCACGAAGCTTTTGGTAATACAAGAAGTGCAATGGAGGCGCAGTGTGGAAGAAACGCGACGGCCTTAGAAGCTCGGGGGGCGGCTCAGAGAAAAGCGGCCGCATCATAACGACTTCTACGATCTGCAGCGGCTCGGAGAGAAGAGCAGCAACTACTGCCATGTGAAAGGGAATGAGTGAACTAGGAAGCAATCGGCTAACTGACAAGGAATTTGTGGACTCGTGTGGCTTAGATGAACTCAAAGATAGAGTGCTACGGACTTGGATGAACGCAATGAAAAAAGGACTCAATGATAACTAGCAACAGATACTAGCAACAACAGTTTTTTTACTCTCTCTTCCTCTCTTCTCAATTTCACCAGTCGCCACTCGCTTCGCCACCCCCAAAACCACCACGCCACACCCAAATCAGGAGAAGGTAAGAGAAGGTAGGGGACGAGAGAGACGGAGATGGAGATGGCAGCGACGATGGCTGTGGATTTCCACACCCTCTTGCGACGCGAGCTCCAAGCGTTGTGCAAGCGCAACGGCCCTCCAGTCCCTCCCCTCGGTAGATGGGATCAATGAGATCGGCATGACTCTCTACCTCCCGACGTCGGGCAAGTCGGCGATGAAGTCAGCACTGAAGTCGGTGGCGGCGATTGGGGAGGATCAGCAGCCGAAGCAAAGGAGGGAGGCGACGCCGAGTAGAGGACGTCGGGGCGGTCGTTGCAGGGGAGCCGAGGCGGTGGCGGCCCAATCCAGAGCGGATCTGTACGGCGGCGGCGGTGGTCCAAGAAGGCGACAAGCGATCCGGAGGCGGTGGCTGCATCGGGAGCGCACGAGGAGGGAGCTCAGGGCAGCCCATCGCCAGAGATCGAGCAAGTCATCCCCCCTGCTAGCGTCGTCACCCCTGGCCAGATCGGGACATCGCGGCCGCCTCCCGACCAAATCCGAACGAATCCAGAGGCGGTGGCTCAATCTGGGGCGGCGGCGGTTAGATCCAGGGGCGCAGCGGTGGCTGCATCAGGCGCGCATGGAGCAGAGGCGCTACGATCCTCGGGGCGGTGTGGATCTGCGCTATGTACGTTGAGGACTCAGTTCGCCGGATCGAGCTCAGGGACGATGAGCAGTGCCCAGATCTAGGCCTAGCGACGAGGAAGACGATATTGGAGGTCAACTCGATGGAGGAAGGACGAGGACTACTGCTGCTGTTGTGAGGAGGGGCTCTGGCGAATAGGTTGGCTGTCCTCGAGAGTGGAGATTGCTCCTCCCGGGGGCAGCAGTAGTGGAGGATGATTGGAAGGCTAGGTTGGAGGCAAGGGTATGAACCTTTGCTCGGTTACCATGTTATGAATATTGTGTGTGTATTGCAATAGCCCAATGGTCAATATATAGATTACAAGGGACACCATACTAAACCCTAGAACATAAGGGAAATACCACAAATACCCATAACATTATCTGGCATGGTTGCAAGAGATTTAGAGGAACTGAATCACATTGTCAAAAGCGTTGATGTCACCGCATTTGTGCGGTAGATCTGGCTTGATATTTTACCTTACCTTTGACAGAACTATTTACTTGCAAGAAAAATAAGTCTTTTTACCTTGAACTTCAAACTCAAACCGATCACTCGTGTTGACCAAAACTGTTCGCCACTTTGCTTCATTTTTCTTCCTGCGCATTAAGTCAAAATATTCTGCTGCTCGAGCAGAATAGATTCAAAGCGAAGTTGTAACGTTTCGTTTTCGGACGAGTAATAGTAACTACTATTTTGGTTTTCGGTTTTCGTTCATATGTCAAATTATCAAGTATTTTCAAAATCTTCTAGCTTCTTTAAGCTCGGGTTTGTATTTCAAACATCCTTGATTTTTGGAATTCAAATTCAAGTTTGAATTTCCCCTTTTTTGGTTTTGGGCCCCCTTTCCCCTTTTTACCCTTCCCTTTTTCTTTGGGCTCAGCCCAGTCTTCCTTTTGGGCTGGCCCAACTCCCCTTTGCCCATTCCCCCCTTTCCTTCGGCCTACCCTGCCCCCCCAATCATTTCTTCTTTTCTTGGTCGCTTGGCTTGGCCCCTCGCCTTGGGTCATCTTCTTCCTTCTTCAAGACAAATGAGCCACCTCTCTCTCCCTCGTGCTCTCTCCATCACACCACTGCTACTTCCTCTGGCATACCACGAGTCTCAAGATGCCTCCCTGACGCCGCCACCCCCTCCCGTTTCCACCACGACTTGGCACGGCTCCTCGCCTTTGTCTTGTCGGCCAGCGCTATGACGCCACCGCCGTCCTTGCCGCACCAGTGCGCCCGGGCCGCACCTTGCGCCCGCATCAACAGCCGCACAAGTCGCACCCCCTCACCTGCACCCCACCAGCTCCTCGCCTTGTCTTCTTCGTGCGTAGAGTGCCCACATCGCGCTGCCTCAGGACAGCGCGCCCGTCTTGCTGCCCCAATAGCTCCGAGCCCCCTTGGCCGCCTATAAAAGGATGCTTGTGCCCCTTGTCCTCTCTCACGCCGCCCCATCACCCCTGGTAAGCTCCACCAAAGAATTCCCTATTTCCCCTTTTCGGCCGGCACCACTTCCACCGTCGACTAGCCGCTCCGGCCATCCCCCGGCCGCGCCACCCCCATCACCGTGCGCCACCGACGTCCAGGAACACTTCCCCCCCAAGCCCCCTCGGCTCTGGACCATCGCAGCCCCCGAATTCGGTCATCTTCCCCGCCTCCGGCCGCCACCTTCTTCACCACCTGTCTCCAGCCACTGTCCCTCTCTGGCCCCCTTGGTCGACCCGGTAGGTCCACCTCACCAAGCCCTTCCTCGTGCTCCTCTTTTCTGGCTCAAACCTCCACCGAAGCCCTCGCTTCATTGTGGTCATGCTACCGCCGCCGCCTCCTCTCCGCCGCGCCGCCGCTCTGGCCAACTTCCGGCCACGCCACCAGCACCATTGTCTCTGTCTCGGTAAGGTTGTCCCATTACTGCCCTTGGTAGACGCTGTCGAGCCGCCCATGGGCCAAATAGGCCCAACTCGCTTGCCCATGAAGTTGTCTTTGGCGTGTTCGGACCACACACTGTTCACCCATCATTAGCGCCTTAATGACTGTCTTTAAACCCTAAAAGCAATCATTAGCTTTAATGATACCTTAACCACCGGCTTAAAGCCTCTCGGTGTCACTACCGTGCGGGCCCGCTGAACAGTAATAGAGCCACTTAATTTAATCACCCGATTCCTTCCTTTACTATGACTGACAAGTGGGCCCCACCCCCTTTGCTGTTCCCATGCACCCGGTGCACCGTAAACCGGTGCACAGTGCATATGGACCTCCGGTCTATGCACTGTGCACATGGACCGTGCACTGTTCATAGTACCACGTGTCAGATTCTCTCTCTCTCTCTCTCTCTCTCTCTTCCGATTTAATTTCAATTTAAACTTCGAAAGCTCCGTTCTCCTCCGTTATAGCTCCAAAAATTATGAAATTTATTTCTAAAGTTTTGTAAATTCAATATCTTGCTAATGGCATAGGTCTTGTTTAATTTGGAGTTCATTTGTTTTTTTTTATTTGCTCTCTTTGCCTGTTTGTGCATTTTTCCGGTACGTTCGTCTGAATAGGATTTGAAGATGCGGGAGACCTCTAGGTTGATCAAGCCCAAGAATATCAAGAATCTCTTGCCTATAACCAAGACGAGTCAATACGTTGATCATTTTGAGGCTACATTTTATGTAAATTATATTCATTTAAATTAACCAAAATTGCATGCTTTAATTCTTTAATCAAATGTATGTTAAAGCTTAAGGTAGTTAAATACCCATTCCATTACTAATTAATTAATATGCCATCCTTTAATAATTGAATCCATTATTCCATGTCCCCTAGTAACTATGTGGTAAATACTAGCTATATGTTGTACTTAAGCGACATACTAGTCTTACTTAAATACTGGGGTATTAAAATACCCCAATCATCATCTCTTCACACATGAAATAGTTTTGGACAATCATTGGTGGTCCATGACTGAAATGAATAAGATAATTTGGTTTTACTCCTCAAAACCCTAATAACTTGCTATTACCACATTTGGGCGGATGGAATGGTGGTGGGTGTGACAGGGCACGAGAGTGGTTGGTATGTGGAATGAACCGCTCGGATGAATTAAGAACTTAATCTTGTCATGACCTCTCGTGTAAAACAAGTACAACCATAAGTCTGCAAACTGCAACTTAGCTTAGTAAATTTATTAAACCCTGGATGCCATCTCGCTGGATGGATAGTGAGAATGTGCAAGCACGTGATGGTTCTGGCTTGAATGGGACACCGAGGCAAGATGAAGTAAGCCAGTCGTTGTGGGGTAGTTCAACTACTCCAGATCGCCGAGGCGAACATCCCGCACAACGTATGGGCGTAACCCCATATGGTTGAAATGATGGAAGGGGCGCGATAATTTGAAAGGTTACTGTGATGGTCGCTCAACTACATGACTAAGAAATCGTGTAGGGTAACGAGTATGACTATCTCTTGTGGGTACAGTGTATAACCTCTGCAGAGTCTAAACTGTTTAAACAGCCGTGCCTACGGTCAAAGGCGCACATGGGAACTTAACTTGAGTTAGTTCTATTTCAAAAACCTCGTGGGTGGTATGGAAAAATGTGGAGGGCTCACCTAGCCCTAGATTTGGATTTTTCCTAGAGAAATGAACCTCAGTGGTGATTATGAGTGGAGGTAGCTCGAATCAAAATAAGCATAAAGGTGGAGGTAACCTCTGTTGTTATTTAATATTGCACAATTACTCTCTTTAATAAAAATAAAATTTGATTAAAATGCTAAGTGATAGGAATTTGTAATTATGATAATTGAAAACATTGCTTTAGCAAATAAAAGAACCCGAGCTATCCTTGTTAAGCCTTGCATGTATATTATTGCATTGTGTGTATTGGCTCGCGAGCATGGAAGTTGTGCTCATTCTCGCTCTCCCCAAACCCTTCAGACAACGAGGATCAAGGAGACTACGTATATTACGAGGACCCAAAAGTTGATGGACAAGGAAATGATGAAGAGTAGCTTAGATCTGTAGTCTAGGTCTCGCCCTAGTCTAGTAGACTCGTTGGTACTTGCGTACAACCGATATTATCCAGCCCTTGGTTAATATCCGTCGTACACAGGTTATCTCAGTCGCTTGCCTGTGGAGAGATAAGCTCTACTCCATTTTTGCTTTCGTTGTAGTTTACGTTGCTTAATGTAATGTAATCAATTTGGCCTTGTTCGGCCTTTTTGTAAAACTCGACCCAACGTGGTCTATGTCACTCTGTGTTTGTAATATATTTGAATGTTTCAATTCACACCTTGTATGAATGATTCAGCAATGTGCCTGTGAGTGCTATCTACTGATCCAGTGAATAGCACAGTGTTTTTATAGAGGATTTGGATTCTCGAAATCTGGATCCGACAAAAATAGACGAGTTCAAGGTTCCAACCTTCTAGACTCAATCGAACACTCAGACACGAGTAACAAATCGATCGGTTTAAGCGCTTTTGTTTCAGTAGACTAAATGCTGTATTACTCATGTAGACTTTGCAGAGATAAATGCTACTATACAACATCAGTGATCAGGGTGTGGACAAGTTCAGAAAGATGGATGACTGCAATAAGTTCCTGCCGGAGTCAGACAATCCGGCTTGCCTTTCTATCGACTAACACTCCAGGATCAACTGTTTCTTCTCAGTTTTCTTAAGTTGTATATAGTAGCGGCATTCATGCTGACAGTACATCCTTTCTTTCCGAAGATTGCATAATGGTAGTTGACTTGTCAGGGTGGAACACTACCTTCTTCATCTTATATGTGAAGCTAATTTTGTCAGCATCAGTTTACTTGAGGCCTGCAGACTAGTAAACCACTCGGTGTGAAAGTGTCCGATGCTTCCAAAAAAAAACGCTACCAGTTGCATCTACCATGTCGCCTTGTCTCCTCGATTTAGTAAAGATGGGTATGTAAGTTTCTGTCCTAGAACAGTAGAACTTGACTGGAAGAGCCTAAGAGGAGACTCGTGTGTCGTCTAATGACCTCATGAACTAGGTTGACCTGTTTCTTTCTTGTGGCATTGGATTAAAAATTCTTGAAAAATCTTCTCCAAACTTGACTAAATGTATAAATTGCTGAACAATCTTTGTCTTACGTGTATCATTTATCAAGTATGAAACAGGGAATCTCATTGTTTCATACAAGACAAGTAGTAGCTTTGTCCACTGAAAAATGAAAAGATTACTGAATCCATTTTTTCTCGTCGTCTTATATAACTTAATCGATCGAGCTATCGCCTTGTCGTTGTTGATTGTAACATCCATGACAGGGCAAAGAATCCTTGCAAACAGCCCATGTACGACTTGTTGAGTGGTATTTTCTTTTGATTTTAGCTTGAACAATCGCATAAAATTAAAGAGAGCTACTTCTTAGCCGCTGGTAAGACCTGTTAATCAGCTTTGTGGCTAGCTCTTAGTAAAAGAGTGCAAGCGTGAACAATCTTTACGACACAATCAGTGTTCTTTTCTTAAAGAGATGGTTGACCTTTTGGAGGCAAAGCTCAGAACAAAAAGATCAAAGCGCTGGAAAACGAAGGTGCATGCACGCGAGAAGTTCTTTTCCTCCTTTGAACCGGCTCGGTAGAAAAAGATTTACATGACCAGACTGGCACACGATTTACGGTTGGTATCAAGGACTATCAACTGTCTATCAGGGGAGGAAATGTTACCGTCCATCAATCTGGCTGATGTGCAAGGCCTTGGCGCTGTCGTCAACTCATTTGACGAACTGCTATGAGAATGGTCTGCGTCAGACTAAGAACAAGGGGGGTGAAAATAGCAGTACGTAGGAAAAGGTCGAGATGTGTCATCACTACTACTTCAGAGACAAAATAATGGCAATTTGCAATTTTAGGTCATCTGCACATGGCAAATGTTCATCTCATTCTATGCTTTTTGAGCGTCAGAAGTATACGCTCAAGTACTGCAAGTTGCAGCGCCGCACCACGTTCCATATTGTCGTCTGGTCCGGTTAGGATACCTGGCTTTCACCCAGGCCACCCGGGTCAAATCCCGGCAATGGAATGGAAGTATTTGTAACGGCCTTAAAATTGGGACCGTTGGTATCCTTATAACTGTCCAGGATATACAGTTGTAAAGTCGTGGTTTCATAAGCAAGCAAATGTTTTCAGTAAAAGACAGACTTTTATTACAACAGATAGGACTTAACAGCCAGTTTGAAAGCGGAAGCGAGCATCCAAGCCCAAATTTAATATATTACATTGCAAAAGAGTGCCGAAACCACAGGCAAGCTTGGGCGCAAAAGAGACCCTAATACCAGTAGTCGTCACCATCTACCGGTTCTTCCTGCTCGTAGAGAACACCTGAATCTTCCCAAAATTCTTCTATTGATGTTTAAGCAAGAATGAGTACTACTACCGTACTCAACAAATTGCATAGGAAATGCTATTTAATTATATGCTGGGAATATCAAAGGAATGGTACAGTTTTACCAATACAGGTATATGTGGAATGCAATAGTTGAATTTAAAAGCTTTACAATAAATAAAGACAGTAAAACAATACTAAATATAGCCACAGGGGTTTACAACATCTGAAATTACCAATTAACATCTGTAAAAATCTACTTATGCCTTGCATATTGGAATCACCCATGAACACAGCTTCATTAACCGGAAGCACGGTGTATTCGAATATCATTGATTTACACTCTACATAGTTGCCCAACTTTACCCACACGATATCTCAAACTCACATTGTTACGCAACATGTTAGCGTGCAACTGAGTTGAGATAACAAAGCCTTTTCACTGCTTATCATTTTTAGCCTCTACTCGGTAAGTCTAAATCCATATAGCCCTCGGGAGGCCACCGGCCAATAGTGGAATTTGTGCCCCTATGCTGACGGGCCTATACTGTTGCGTAGACCAGCAAGTGTCCCTCTAGGCCCACCCCTGTCTCGCCCTTGATATTGCAGATATTCAATTGGAAGAGCAGTGTACTAAGCTAGGGAGTAATGACCACGCATGTGGTTGAGCGGTTTTCTGTGTCTGTTACATGGCACAAGGTTCTTATCCTTACTTGTCATCCAGTGAGGCGATGGCCCAACACCAACTCGTGGTTGTCCACCTCTAGATCTCACTGATGACTTATTTTACCAAGTATATTGGGTTGTCCAACTTTTTGGTCTCAACCCTCAACTTTGCACAAAAACCTATTGGCTTAAAGCCAACCTTCCTTAACAGTATTTAGAAAAGAGTTTTGTATGACTTTGCGGAATATTTGCTATTATTTTATGTGGACCAAAATTTGTCAAGGTGAATATGGCCTATAAGAATGGGTGGTTTGTTACGTGGGGTGAAGGGTTTTTATCTATTCAACATGGCATTCCAAAGTATTATTTCCTTATTGAAATAATTGGCTAAAATATATTAATGAAGATAATAATATGAATTATATGGAATGTAGGTTCAATATGTTCAAGGTATGCAACTTGCCTCCTTGCTCAAAGTCCTCAAACTGTCCTGCTACTTCTATGTCCTGTCCTGTGATGTCCTGAGCTGGCTCGTCGGCGTCGAAACCTAGCGTAAGACACAAAAACCAATAAAACACTTGGCTCGACAAGGAATGAGCCTAGAAAAAGAAACCAAGTACAACAAAAATATAAAAAGAGATAAAGAATCAACTTAAAGAGGTAAAGGATTTAACAGGAGTTTGATATGGCTGAAGAGAGCTAAGAATGGGTTTTATGGGTTCGAGACGGTCAGAATGGATATACAATGTTAATTTAGGGTTTCGATGAATAGTGACCATTTTACTGTTCATACCTATTAATTAGATATAAACAGAATTAACCACTAATCTAGACTTAGGAACAAGAATCAGCCATCGCTTGAACAAAGTAGTATGGGCTTAAAATGAAATGAATAAAGTCTTTGAAATGTGAACAAGAAAAGAAAATACTTGCAAAGGAATGTTGTTGGGCTAAACCGAATGAATAAAGGTTTGGCCACGAGATTGGGTCAGAGCCCATTTAGCCGAACCGCCAAGGCCCACTCGCGCATGGCCTCAAAGGCCTTTGGGGTCTTGGCGTGGCCGATGGCCATAGCGCCCTCATCGATTTGCTACTTGCGGAGGAGAAAGGCGGCGACAAGACGGATCGGTGGCATGCCGGCCAGGCGGCCATCGGCGGAAGGGAAAGGGTGACGCGAGGAAGGGCTCCGCCCAGGTAGGTGGTCTCTACCTCTAGGGTTTTGCGTGGGGTGTGTTTGGATTTGGTTTCTTGGGTTTGGGGTGGCGGCGGTGAGTGAGAGGGTGGCGCCGGTGTAGATCCGGCGGATCTGAGGTCGGAGGGGTGGGGGAAGGGTTTGGGGTGTTTGAATGGGGTGGATCTGGAGGGGGGAGAGTGAAACCGGCTTATAGGGGTGGATGAACCGAGGCGGCGGCGGGATCTTGCCGGCTCTGGGTACGAAGGTGTGTGGGGAGGAGAAGGGTCGAAGTTGGAAGGTCAGGGGGCGGCTTTTATAGGCCCCAGGGAGAGGCGGTGGGAGCAGTCCGCGACACAGGGCAGCGGCGACGTGGTTGGGCGAGAGGGATTGGGCGGTGTCGGACGGAGTGGTGGCGGCATGGGTGAGCACGTGGGCTGCGGCTTGAGGCGCGTGCGCATTGAAGGTGAAGGAGGGGAGGTGGCCTGGTTCTCCCACTGGAGTGAAACCGGGAGGTGGCGCGGTCACGGCTCGGGGCGCGGAGGGAGGTGGCACGGCGAGGTGGCGGCGCATTGGTGCGGTTTTGGCGTAGAGTAGCGGCCAGAGGCGGTGGCGACTACGCCTCCCATGGCGACGCGCGGCTGGGCGACGGGGGTGGAGGCGGGTTCGGGCGAGGGCGCGTCCGGGAAGGAGAAAGCGGGAGGGAGAAAGGGAAAGCGGGATTTGGTTTTGAGATTTGAAGGTTTTGGTTGAATTTTGCTAAACTGGATTTGAAAACGAGATTCAAATCAAACTCAAATCTAATTTAAAAATTTTGAAATTTTGCAGGTGTTTCAGCATTCTCCTTTTATTTTTGCGTTTTTGGGTTATTTTGCCCAGAAACCAATAAAAATGTTTTACGCTTGTATGGAGTAGCTTGAGATCTGAAGACAAAAATCTGATCAAAAGGAATACACGGCATTTTTTGTTACGCTGCACAACTTAAAACACAAGAACATTCATACCAGAACCTTCAGAGTTTCTCTTAACTGACCTAAAAAAATCCCAGCTCTTATTTCTATGTATACTGAGAAGTTATCATTTCTTTAACATACTAAGCATAAATCATCACTTAGTTTCTATGCTTATTTCTGATCAAAAGAACATCTGGGCTCCTCACTGCATATATCTAATGGGCCATGCATCGAGTTGTAGCTAGGCCCTAACTTCGAGACCTGCGATTGTGACAAATTATAATGGGCTAATCAAAGCATGCAAATCCTTGGTTTGGCTATATATATATGTATAGTTGCATGCGTTTATGATTTCGATCAAAGCATGAACGAGAGAGAAAGTGACGGATGCTTTATCGCGAAGAACAATCTGACTAAAATCTTTTACTCAGATGAATGGCAGCACAAGATAGGAGTACTTTTTTTTGCGAGGGTAGGAGTACAATTTACTCCATATATAATTGCTGTTTTGACTTTAATCACGGTTGATTGCCCGTGTGTTGAACGCAGCCGGTCGGCCGGCCTCTGACTGACTGAGTTAGACTTGAACTATTCAAGTCCAAATTACGATTACTCTTTGCTTGCCTAACATCCTCGGTTTCTTTTTAACATAAAATACTTTTACCTTTTCTTTATTACATGGATGTTTCTTGTAGTCAAAATATACGTACCGCTTCATTCGATGGAGAGAGAGATACACTATTACCTAGGCGAGTGTAGAATAGTTATTCTATGTCTACCAGTCCACCGCACGTCACCCAGACCAGGTGTGACGTGCGTGCGCAATCCCATACGGCCAGCCCATCAACTACGGTCGGTGGGTCAAAAACGTCCGCACCCCGCGCCGGACTCGATTCGACGATAAGTAATATGAGACGTGACAGCAATTCATGAATCATTTTATTGCCTTTTTTGCGGCATGCGACCTATTTTCGAACTCGTATGTTTGATAGTAAAACATAACAGTTAAAACAATAAAGTTGTAATGCATTTTGTTTTGAAGTCGTAGTGGGGGAGATGAATAGATGCATCGGGTAGCCCGAGTGGCATTGTACGTTTTGTTTTGGAAAAAAAAATGAGGGGTTGGTTGAATTGGTACCGTGTTTTCATCTCTACACTCGCAAACATACAAAAACAAAGAAGAGCGGAGATAGTACAGTAAAATATAAGCCACAATATAGTAAAAACATGTTACTCATGCAGTAATTCCAAACAAAATAGAAGTTCGGTAATTGCTTTGCGCATTTTACAGTAAAAGAGCTA
Source organism: Phyllostachys edulis (assembly GCA_036346405.1). Taxonomy (NCBI): domain Eukaryota; kingdom Viridiplantae; phylum Streptophyta; class Magnoliopsida; order Poales; family Poaceae; genus Phyllostachys; species Phyllostachys edulis. Next base: position 2,376,427 of record CM070567.1, on the reverse strand, counting down.
TCACATATCATTTATAGTAAATGTCTAGCTAGTAAATGTCGAGCTCGAGTATCGTTGCACACCAGTAATGTTTAGCGGGTAGTACAGCGGGAGTTAGTGTGATAGTAAAAGCGCGTACAGGAAGAGGTAAAACGATCATTTATAAAGTAGTAAATTTGTATTTTTATCGCATTTTAAAAGTTACCGTATCCTTTTCGTGTTCCAATAGTAAAATAAAGAAATTATTGCGGTAACGTTATATCACTACTACAAAAATGGTAATACTGGACGCCTCATCACAGACGGTTGACCAAAATCGTTTGTATTACATGCAATCACAGCGGTTTTGGTTTAGAAACCGCTCAGGTTATCGGGTCGCGCTAAAAATCGCTCAGGAAGAGGTAATATCACGACGGTTCATAGCTAAAACCGTCAGTGAAACATCACGAGGCGATTCTGTTAATAACCGTCAGGATATGTCACGCACGGTTTCAACAAAGAACCGCTCGCGAAACATCACGCACGGTTCTTAACAAGAACCGCTTGTGATATTACCACATATCACGCACGGTTTTTGTTATAACCGCTCGTGATAATATCGCTCTGACTCCACGGTGAGTTTCTTCGCCACCGGCGCGCTCGCTCGCCGCCATCCGCTTCGGCTCCCTGATGCGTCTGTTCGTCGCATCGATCTGCTTCGGCTCCCCGATGCGTCTCTTCGTCTCACGCTCCAAATTTATTCCTTGTTTTATAAAAAGGATCATCCGCCATCTAAGATGATCATCCCCACATATTTATAAAAAAAAATAGAAATGACTGCCTCTTCCTTGTCGCTGCATTGATGGCTTTCTTGGCCGCACTGTACAAGCACCTCTCTCGGTGTACGTTGAACCGTGCTGCGGAAGAACACTGTTTGATCACCAGTGTCTTCACTCCTCTGCCGGCGGAGAATTTGCCGGAGCAGGTGACGGCCACCTTCCGCCGTCTTGACATCCTCCTCTGCCGTGTCTTCCGGGTGATCTCCCACTTTCGGGGAGTTTACCGCATCATCGACGTAGTCCTCCAAAACGACATTGCACGTCTCCAGGAGGCTTGCCGTCACTTGATCAAGTAATTGAGGCGACAGCGATCGAGTCGACTGTGCCGAGACCCTCAAGCAAGGGAAGAGAGCCTATGGGCTCAATTCTTCTTGGTTCAACAGTTTGAGGGTCTTCGAGAGACACTTGAACGAGCGTCCACGTGGACGATTTCGTGCTTCATTCGCTGATGATCAGGAACCGTCCGATGCCGACGCCGTCGCCTATGAAGTATTGAAGACAGAGATAGCAGCCTACCTCCACCACTAGAAAAACTTTGTTTATTTATAGGTTTCTACTTTTTTTAATCTTTTTGTGTTTAACGTCATACTGCTTGGCCATATATATGAAAATTCCAAAATGAAAAAAAGTTTGGAGGTGAAGTTACTATATTAATTATATGTTGAATTATTGCTATACATACATACATACATACATACATACATACATACATACACACACACACACACACACATATATATATATATATATATATATATATATATATATATATATATATAGAGACGGTTGGGAGGTGAAGTTACAATTAATATTAATTATATCGAGACGGTTTAGTGGAACAAATTATATATATATATATATATATATATATATATATATATATATATATATATATATATATATAGTTAAAGCAAATTTTCAATGGTATTTAAATGACAAAATTGACATATAAACGTGTAATTTCTTCATGTCATGTAAGTGTATATACAAGATAAATATACTTGAGAAAAACCATATCACGGACGGTTCCACCGCTCCATAATGGAACTGTCGTGATATATCACCGACGGTTCCATAATAGAACCGCTCGTGATAAGTCTCTTTATTAGTGCCACTTGCCGCTAGGGTTTGCGCCGCCCTAACTCTCGTCACTCCCAGCCTCCGCTTAGGGTTTGCGCCGCCTAACTCGCACACGCCAAATGATTTACTCCGCTCCTCCCCACTCGACGCCACCGCCGACCGCCGCCGCCGCCGCCAACCCCGCCGCCGTTGCCGCCGGTTGTGACACCACTCTGCCGCAAAACACTGCACGATAGTAGTGTCTTCGCAGGTCGTGGTCGTACACAACCACGGTGACGCCGCCACCCAAGCCACCGGCTTGGCCTCATCGCCTCGCCACCATGGCTTGGTTCTCTGCTTTCGGCCTCCTGCGCCGGGCCCGGCCTGTCTTTGCTTTCCCATCCTCCTCTATTCTCCTCTAGATCTGTTAGCTTAATGCCTTGTGTTGAGTTTGATTTTTATGCTTGAGCCTTAAGTTGTGTCCTCGATGTTTGTGTGATTTATGCAAGGTGAAGGAGATGGATGAGGGTTGTGCCGGTGGTAGGGTCGCCACCGTGGTTGCGCTTATACTAAGGTATCACCCTACCTTAATCCTCTCTGCCTCTACCCCTTACTCGTGATGAAAATGGCTAGTGCTCTGCGATGGATGCCGAGGATACTACCGGTGTGGTGGCTAGGTTTGGACACCCTTGGTCTTGGCTGTTGAACCGCTTCAATGATGTTAATAGTCTTATGTGAAATTGAATTGATAATTAGTTCATATTAATAGTCCCTTGCTCGTGTGATGTAATGATGTTAATAGTCTTATGCTGAAATTGAAGTGATAATTAGTTCATATTAATAGTCCCTTGCTCGTGATGTAATGATGTTAATAGTCTTATGCTGAAATTGAAGTGATAATTAGTTCATATTAATAGTCCCTTGCTCGTGATGTAAACCGAGGGCTATTGGTGTATGTGCATTCTATGCATCTTGCTTAGTTCATGCCGTGGGTTCGGATGGGGCTTGATATGTTATGACTTATTGGGTTGTTGATATGTATGAGTCGTTGATATGTTATATTGTTATGAGTTATGACTTATTCAAAAGTGTCAAGTGTTGTCTGCTATTGATAGTGGAAACTTGCTTGGTGAACCATGGGCTGTTGATATGTATGATTGATGATATGCAAAAATAGATGTATAAAATGTGTGATATGTATGTTATGACTTATTTGTCGATTTGTCATTTTGTCAAGATGTCATCTCGTTGCTTCTCGCCATTCATTTCACATTTGTCTATGTAACTGTGTTCATGCAGTCAAGTTCTCCTATCTTGCGCCCTAGGTACGCCGCCCTACCATTCCATTCCTAATCTCTTCTATAAAATCTCCAAGCGGTGGTTGCTTGTGCCTTTAAACTGCATTTTATATATATATATATATATATATATATATATATATATATATATATATATATATATATATATGTATTGTTTTGAGTCCTCACCATTTAGAAAGTGAGTACATTGCCATGAGGAAGCAGGAAACATGACACGCTCACAGTACAATTCGATCGGGCATCATGTATTAGCAAATTAAGTAATTGGATGTCCCGACGCGTCAGCAAACAGATTTTTAAATTTGGTTGCTCAATGAGGTTGCCCCTTGTCGAATCCTCTTCCTCATGTCATGGGCGTGACCCCCCAAAGTGGCTAAGGGACTAGGAACAATAGAAATATAATATATATATATATATATATATATATATATATATATATATATATATATATATATATATATATATATATATATATATATATATATATATATATATATGTATATATATATATATATATATATATATGATGCCGGTTTAAAGGCACAAGCAATCCTTGCTGGGTTTTTATAGAGAAGAGTCATCATGCACAGTTTCACCACAAACCGCTCTCAGGATATATAGTCATCACAGACGGTTTGTGGTCAAACCATCTGTGATATATAGTGATCACTGCACGGTTTGTGGTCAAACCGCTCAGGTAGATAGCATCACGCACGGTTTGAAAACCGTCTGTGATGACCTCATGCATCATCGACCCATAAACTCGTGACGCTCAAGAAACCGCTCGTGATGATGTTTTTGAACCGCTCAGGAAGGCCTTTTTCAGAGTAGTGTATGTATATAACAAGAAACAAATGTAAAATAAAACTTAAATATTCTTCAGCCAAATAGCATGATCGATCGTATTTTCTTCTTTTTTTACATTTCCTGATAGTAACAAAAGAAGGGAAGAAAAGGAAAAGAAAAGAAAAGAAAGGAGACCCTAGTGGCCAAGGCAGGACCCTATCGCAGCCCTCAGTCGTTCGTAAACCCACTCATGGAGTTTGTCGGGGGCTGGATCAGGGAATACGTGGAGATACGCCTCCACCTGCTCCTTCGCGGCGGTGAGCCGAGCTTGGCGCCGAGTGAGCGAAGGAAGTCCGTCGACGATAGTCTAGATGAGGACGTTCGTCTCTTCCACAATCTCGGCGTCGTTGATTCTTTCGTTTTGCCTGCCGATGTAGTCTTCGAGCCGTTGGATGGATGTTTTGGCACGATCCACGTAGCTCGTGAGCACGATCTCCAGGATGAGGTTGGTTCGCCGGACATTGGATACAAGGATATTGGTCCGACTGAGCAGGAGGCGTGGTGTACGGATGATTGCAGCTACCCTCTCCGGTAGACACCGGGTTGAAGCACGGAGGAGGTCGTGTACATAATCATGGTCCGCAGCCTCAATCATGTACCGCCAAGATAGCTGATAGTATATGAGTGATAGGTAGGATAGAACTATTGTTTGCAAGGGATCGGAAGAAGAGTTTGGAGTCATTTTTTGTTCCTTTTTGTTTGTGTTCTGCGTTTTTTTTTCCGGGGTTTTACTGTAGGGGAAGGCTTTGGGGCATCGTGTATATTCAACGCTTCACAAGCTGATGACACATTATATTTATAAATCGTTAGGGGGGGGGGCGACAAAGAGATGCAACGGAGAGACAGAGCGGCAGTGTGTACAGTTTAAAAGTAAAGTCTTTTTTTACGCATGCAGCAATTCAAAATTAAAACATACGTCAGTAACATTATTGGCATCATATAGTAAAACAGCTACCACATATCAGTAGAATGAAGACAACCCATTGATCATTGTGTTCTTTTCTCCGAAAAAAACAGCAGTAACCGATATACAGAAGACAGCAATAGCCTATGATCAACATAGTAAAAACAAGCAGTAATACAACGTGATATTGCAGTAAGAGAGTTCCTGCACCTTGTATGGAAGCTTCGTAGAAGACTTCAATATAGGCACGTCGTTTTGCGTAACAGCATCTGCCAACATCGCATGCAGATCAATATGTTCTTCGAGCTGCCTCTGCAATTTATTGACCTGCACATTTTTTTGGCAAGATAAGAGGTGTTAAGGACATCGCATTCGGGCACCAACATTAGACAGGAAAAAAGGAAATAACTCAGGGGAATCACTAACTTCCTGCTCGAGCTTCAACCTATATTGCCGCATCCTGCCCCTGTGGCTCTCTTCTCTTCTCCCACTACCATTACTCTCAACATCCTGCAAAAGAACAACGAAATCGATCGCGCGAAATTAATCCAATCGAAACAAAACAATCCAGGTAGCAAGAAACAACAAGATTGTTGATTGGCCATATGGTATGCTGTAATTAACGGAATGTATAGACAAATGCAGTATGGGATAGTTCATTAGGCCCCGCCCCCCATGGAAATTTGCAAGCAAGCAAACAGCTCGGCCGAAGCCGACAGCGTCGTGCGCACTACGGCACCCAAAAAAAGACACAACCTTTGCGGCATTTGCGTTAAAATTTAGCTTTTCTCTACCAAGAATTTAGCTTTTCCCAACAGTGTTGTCCCAAATCCAAACAAAATTTGTGGTTTTTGTGAGGCGTAAATGATGGGTAACCAAGTCAACTGAGAGGTAATACCGGAGCAACTGGCCATCGGTGCGAACGCGTTCCCGCCCCCTGCCGACAAATGCGCCGAAGCGCCGAACACACGCCTAAGTCGACCGATCTCAGCCGCCACTAACCTTCGGATCACCGCTTCTCAAACACAAAGAAACACACCATTACCAGAATTCAGAAAGATTCAGTGAGAGGAACAAATCAAGAAGCACACCAATCAATCGTAGGAAATATTCAAGAGCAGCAACAAAAAAAAAGAGCCAATGCCAGGAAAGATTGAAGAACAGCGACCCAAACACCTCCTAAGAGGTAGGTAAACTACACTCACACTAGGGTGGAGGCGGCACCATGTTCGGCAGCCGGGCAAGGACGGAGGAGTCCTCAAGACGCGACGCACGCACGCACGGCATGGAGTTCTTCGGCGTCGCGGAAGCTACGGTCTTGACGAAACCGGAGGCGAACGTGAATTAATGCTCATGGGGAGATGATGATTTGCTGATCCTAAATAACAAGTTGGCGCTGGAATGATGGCTCACGGGGGTGGGAGAGGAGAGGAGACGTGGGAATGCGGTGACGCCGCATCGCCATTGCATTACAATAGTCCACAGATAGAGCAGGCAGTGATGGGGTGGGAGGTGGGAAGGGAGCGGTGATGTCAGTGGAGAGTGGCGGCAGGGGAGGCAGGGGGATGGGGAGGGGAGGCAGAGGAGGGGAAGGAGGAAGGCAGAGCGGGGAGGAGGCATCCATCGTGGGAGGCGAGGGAGGGGAATGGGAAGAGTGGAATGGGAGATGGTGTGGGGCACGAGGAAGAGGAGTCTGGGAAGACAATATGACATGGCGCGACCAAGACGGGAGAGCGGAGCGAACGTGTGTCAAGTAGTCTCGCCAACGGGTGGCCGCCCGACACGGCTCAAAGCATGGCCTGCTTAGGCACCGCTTATTCTGCTCAGTTACTATTTCGTGCCGAGCTGGGGTGGCGGCCCAGGCACAGCCCGTCGAGCATTCATGCCGTGCTAGGCCGGGCCGAGTCCGTTTGGCTCGTCGGGCTAAGTGTGGCCCGTTTAGCCCGTTTGGCCTGTCAGAATGAAAAAAAAATCCAGAAAAATTAGAAAAAAGTGTAGAATTCAGAAGTAGACATGAAAATTAAAAAAAAATAAGACAATCATATTGAAAATGTAATAAAGAGCTTTATTAATGTCCAACTGGCTGCCTCGTCAAAACCTTCGCTAAGTAAAAACTCAAAATGAGAAAATCTTGACAAAAGAAAAAGAATACAACCTATAGTTCTACAATTATACATACATGATACATCCTTGTTCTATGTGTGTCGGTGTCATTGTCTAAGTACAGATTTTCGAATACCTCCGACAACTCTAGATTTTCCACATAGTGTTGTGTTCGTGAATCAGCTTGTTCCCAGTCCTTCACAGTTAGAAGGATCTCCACCATCTCACTTGTGAGACTTGTTTTTCTCCTCCAATATTATTCCGTAAAGACCGAAAGCAGCACTCGAGGAAACCGTAGAGACGTAAAATGCTAACACATCACATGCAAGTATGGATAGCACGGATATGTTAACTTATGGGCTTGCCACCATTGCAAGATGTCGGCCTTCGAGTTGAAATCTACCGACGCTGTCCAAATAGGTGGATAGTTCTCCGCTCCTTGTGGGTCTTGGCCGAAAAAGCGCCGTGTAGTAGAAGAAGAAGACTTGGACTGGACTCGACTTGGAGGAAGAGGCATCAAGATCGTGCCCCATATATTTGTCTTCCTACTTAAGGTGGGGGCTACTAGAGGTCGCAGAAGATGACTATCACGCACGGTTTTATTAAGAACCGCTCAGGATATGCCCATCGGCAGATAAATTGAGCGCGACAGATCCTCTCGCCAAGATCGCTGTGGTTCATCGCCAGACCGCCATTGTGCCTCTGCCACTCCTCTACTGCTGTTTGGATAATATATAATCAACTGCCCCCGCTGGGCTCCAATAGATCTGGCTGCTAGCTTCTCCTCCCAAAGCCGTGCCACTTCCTCCCTAGCTCCTCCAACTGCGCGCTCCTCCCCTAATTAAATAGATGAAGTAATACTAATTATCCTTTTTCCACTCTATTGATTAGTGAATTTTCCTGATTTTGCTACTCAGTACATAGACCCTAATGTTTTGTTTTTTTGTTGTATTCCTTAATCTAAGCATAGGGTTTAGGTTTCAATTAATACTACTTGATGGGAAAAGGCAAAACGTCACGCACATCTAGCTCTCAAATTGATGGACCCTATTTCTAGAAAATGAAAAGCAAAACATGTAGCCTTTAATTAATCTGTGTAATTCCTTTGTGCAACGATGAGACAAAACGAGTAAGTACGTGCAAAGAAGTGAAAGTCTTAATCGTAACTAATTTCATGAGTAGTTTTCTAGAACAGATTAAAAAGAAGAATTTATGACAAACCAAGATAAGTCACATGTGCAATGATCTATTTTATATTTCCTCCATTTATATCCATGAAGAAACGCGTCATCACAAAGGGTTTATTGTTTCAATTATATGAAAATCGATACCGTGCAATCGCGCGACCAACTTGCTAGTTATTAGGATCTTCCTCTTGTCTTTTGTCTCGTATCTAATCAACAATCATGCAGATAATCAATAATTATCCGCTATGCCCAACTTAGAGAGGAGAAGGTTGGACCCTTGCCCCTAGCACCTCCAACACCGCCACCTCCTCCCCATTGTGCCACCTTAGAGAGGAGAAGGAAAGGAGAGGAATCGATTTTCTTCGTGAGCTCCGAGGGTAACGATCTATAACCCTTTATGTTTGCTATAAATTAATCGCTAATCAATTTTGACACTAATTTGTTACATGCGAGTGTAGATGGATCAAACCGATGTACAAAGCAGAACCGTGTGAGTCAAGAGTACATTAATGGCGTGGTTGCTTTTAGAAGAGCCACCGAAGGTGATATGTTGAAGAAGGAGATAAATTTTATGTAATCGTCCATGCATTGATTATGTAATTTGAAGATGTTTAACAACGCGCAAATAGAAGCGCACTTGATTCAAGGGTTTCACAAAAGGGTATACATGTTGGACCACCACGGTGAAGAGCAGATTATTACACATGAAGTTAGTAATGACGGCATCGCCGAGGAAGTCAACGATATGCCGGATGTGGATCGCATGCTTTTGATGAGGATATGTCACACGATGACAACTGGATCGATGCTACGCGATGCGTAAGAGAACTACAAGGAGAGAGAGTTTTGTAAATTCGAGGGCTTAAGGGAGGACTCGGTGAGACCTTTGTTCCTGGTTGCAAGCCGGAATATACAAGGTTGTCAACCGTGCTTGAACCGCTGAAATTGAAGGCAAGCAATGGTTGGTCCGATAAGAGTTTCACGGCGTTGTTAGGTCTCCTAGCGGACATCCTTCCGGAGGGAAACGTGTTGCCCAAAGACCACCTATCAAGCAAAGAAGGTTATTTGTCCATTGGGAATGGAAGTAGAAAGAATACATGCATGTCCTAATGATTGTATCCTCTACCGTAAAGAGTATGCGACATGCATGTATGTCCTGTGCAAAGCATCCCGATACAAGCGCTAGAATATCGCTAAGGTGAAGCAAGGACCTCCCGCTAAGATGTTGTGGTATCTCATCAGAATCCCACGCTTGAAGCGCTTATTTGCGAACGCAAAGGACGAAGATTGTCGCTGGCACTCGAGGAGCGTAAGAGAGATGGAAAGCTAAGACACCCTGCTGATTCTGCCCAGTGGAGAAACTTCGATCGGAGCTTCGAAGAGTTCGGTGCGGAACCGAGGAACATAAGGTTAGGGTTGAGTACAGATGGAATGAATCCTTTCGGTAACATGAGCAGCCGACATAGCACCTGGCCCGTGAATCTATGTATGTACAACCTTCCTCCTTGGTTGTGTATGAAGCGGAAGTACATTTTGATGTCACTACTTATCCAAGGGCCGAAGCAACCTGGGAATGATATTGATGTGTACCTAGCACCATTGCTGGAAGATCTTGTGACACTGTGGAACGAAGGGGTACAGGTATGGGATGCGTACAAACGAGAGAACTTCACTTTACGCGCCATGTTGTTCTGCACCATCAATGATTTTCCGCCCTTGGTAACTTTGTTTCAAGCCAAAGACAAAGGAGCCAAAGCCTCGTCTGCGACCGCTTAGATGCTACAGAGAGTGTATGGTCGAACAACTCGCAAGAAAATCGTAGTATATATCGCCACCGTAGGTTCCTTCCCAGAGTCACCCATACCGCAAGATGAAAAACAATTGACGGAAATAAGGAGAACGATTCAGCTCCAAGGGCTTTTAGAGGAAAGAGGTCTATGATATGGTTAAGGATATCGATGTTGTGCTTGGGAAGGGACGTAAATTAAGAACCCGTGAGAAGAACATCCGGAAGAAGCGGTCAATTTTTGGGACTTGCCTTATTGGGAGCACTTAGAAGTTCGCCATCGCATCGACGCCATGCACGAGAGAAGAATGTATGTGATAGCTTGATTGGTCTCTTGTCAACATTAGTGGCAAAACAAAGGATGGTGTTAACGCACGGCGTGACTTGGTTGATATGAACATAAGGATCGAAGTTAGCACCGTAGAGACCGACATACAGATTTAACGTATTCTTCCCCAAATTTTGCTACACTCTATCCAAGGCCGAGAGAAATGAATCGTGCGAGCTTGCATGGAGTAAAAGTCCCATCCGTTACTCCACTAACATTAAGAACCTTGTTTCTATGCAAGATTTGAAATTAATTGGTATGAAGTCTCATGATTGTCATGTGCCGATGACACAAATGTTTCCTGTTGTAATTAGAAGTATCTTGCCAACAAGGTCCGAGTGGCAATCTTGAGGTCGGTTATTTTTTCAACTCAATTGCTCAAGATCATTGATCCCCAAGGACTAGATGCTCTGCAGCCGACGTGGTGACCACTCTATGTCATCTTGAGATGTATTTCCTCCGCCATTTTTCGATATCATGGTCCATCTCATTGTTCACCTTGTGAGAGATAAAGATATGCGCCCCTGTGTTCTTACGCCATATGTACCCGCTCGAGAGGTACATGGGAATTCTCAAGTCCTACGCACGGAATCGATCTCGACCGAGGGCAACATCATCGAAGGTTATGCAACGAAGAGGTCATTGAGTTCAAGGCCGACTACATGGCTCGTGGAACCGATAGGTGTGCCTCTATCTCGCCATGAGGGGAGACTAGATGGTATCGGACCATCGGAAGGAAATCAATAACTCCCGATCCAGATACATACGCCAAGCCCATTTCATGGTCTTGCAACACATGACCCAAGTGTCCCGTATATCGACGAAAGCACAAAGACATGGTGCGCCAATGAATCCGCACCGGCCGGAGGTTTGGATCACGAGAGAGCACAACCGCTTGCTCAACGAATGGTTAAAGGTGCGAATCATCGGGAGGTCATCAAGTGATGATACGCCGCTATGGTTGGCACGAGGGCCACAATTTACAATTGTCACATGGCAAGGATACGACATCAATGGGTACACATTTTATACGGCAACTCAGATAGGAAGAGCACAAAGGCGTAATGCGGTGTCCGTGATAGATGCATTCAAGATCGATGGGATGAGGAGCTCCTACTATGGGCAAATAGACGAGATATGGGAGCTCGACCACGTGCTTTTCAAGATCCCCTATTTCGTGCGTTGGGTCCATCTCGCACAGTGAAGGTCGACAAGCACGGTGTCACTACCGTGGACCTCGAACGTGTCGGATATAAAGACGAACCATTCGCATCAAGCAACCAAGTTGTTCAAGTCTTTTATGTAACCGACCCGCAAATAAGAAGCGCCACGTAGTTCTTCATGGAAAAAGGAGGATTGTCGGAGTTGAGAATGTAGTGGACGAGGAAGAATACAATCAATTTGACGAGTTGCTCCTTTCGAAACGGCATTAGGCTCGAGGAAGAACCTAGTGAGGAAGCTAGCTATATGCTGCCGATCATCATGAAGGCCTATATCTTAATTAAGAATTTACTCCAATGTAATTAATTTATTCCATAACATCATGTGTTATGGACTTGTAATCTCTCATATATTTTGATGTCAACGTGAAATTGTCATGTGTTGATGTGTTATGGACTTGTCATATTTGATATTGATGTCAATGTGGATGTACATTGTAATGTGGAGTATCAAAATTGTCATCATACTTGATTTGGAGTTGAGTTGAATTAGATATGAAATTTTGAAGTCAAATGTGTTATGAACTTGTCATCATACTTGTCACCGTGTTAGAATTCATATGGACTTGTCATAATTGTCATCATACTTGTCTCAAAGAAGTTCACTATGTTTTCTCGTGATATTTATGTCTCACTGTGTTCAAGATATGTTTTGTCAGATATCATAAATTGGCCTCGGTATTTGGCTATCACGCATTTTTTTATTATACAACCGTCGTGGTAATAATATCACGCATTTCGGTTCATAATGAGAACCGCTCAGGATATTATATCACGCACGGTTCCATAATAGAACCGCTCGTGATATAATATCACGCACGGTTCTATTATGGAACCGTCAGGATATAATATCACGCATTCTCATTACGAACCGTCTGTGATATTATTTTTATAAGGCGGAAACGCTAGGTTTTCCTCTCACTTCTCACTTCTCTCCCGCGCCCTTACGCTCTCGCTACCATTCGCCTCCTCTAGGGTTTAGGGCTCACCTTCACCGCCGACCACGACCTCGGCGCCACGCCCGACATTGGTGCCCCGACCTCTGCGCCGCCACCCCGACCTCGGCGCCGACCTCGGTGCCGCCGCCGACCTCGGCGCCTGCTCACCTCCCAGTCAGAAGCCCAACGCCGCCGCCGACCTCGGTGCCACCGCCCCGACATTGGCACCTCCGACCTCGACGCCGTCCTCCTCCCGTGTCGGCCTCCTCCTCTCTGACCGGCCTTCTCCTCAGACCGGCCTTCTCCCCCGCCCTCCTCCCGTGTCGACCTCCTCCCCGCCTCCTCCTCCCCGCGATCGGCCTCCTCCCCAGACTGCCTCCTCCTTGCACCGTGAGTTCTTGTGCGGCATCCTCTCTGTGAGTATTGCTCCTCCGTGGCGCTTAGGTTGATCTTTGCATATATATATATATATATATATATATATATATATATATATATATATATATATATATATATATATATATATATATATATATATATATATATATATATTTTGCAGTTTGCAAATTGATTAGTGGGCTTTGTTGACATGCTCGTGATGAACTCTGCATTTTATAATGAGATTGAATGTGATAGTTAGTTCATACTTGAGCTCTATTGTATTACTTGCTACCGTCAATATGTTATACTTGTTAATTGGTTACTTTGGTTCAGCTCATAGTTCTATTGCAAATTGATCGATTGTATTGACTAGTTTGTGATTCTTCTAGTAGTATGTATGAGCTCATTCAACTTTTCATTTGCCATCTTGATCTCTGTAGTCAACCTCTGCTTGATCGAAGTTTAATCTGCTGCTAGATTATGCTTGAGATCATTTGACGCTAACAAAGTATTGTTTAGAGCTCATAGTTTGAATTTATATTATCATATTCATTTCATGAAGAGTATAGACAATAGGATTGAGATGGCAAAGACTTGTTCTTTAGCTACTCTCCTTCCGAGAGCACATAATATCATCAATTAATATGTTGGAATAGTGTCTGCACCGTGAGTTCTTGTGCGGCATCCTCTCTCGTGAGTATTGCTCCTCTGGTGGCGATTCGGTTGATCTTTGCATATATATATATATATATATATATATATATATATATATATATATATATATATATATATATATATATATATATATATATTTGCTTGCTAGTTGATACCTTCATCTCGTATTAGTTCTCGATTTACGAGTCTAGTAATCAAGATATTGCAAGTTGATCGCTGGGCTTTGTTGACATGCTCGTGATGAACTCATCTTATAATGAGATTGAATGTGATTTATTTGAACTATTCAACCTCGTTGGCCTCGACGCCTCGCTTCTACGATGTTGGACAATCGTAAGTGCATACAATCAAGTTCTACATTCATCTAATACCGATAAATATCACAACTCATTGCTTATGTATAGATACATGCCGCAAAAATGTCCGGAATGGAAAGAACCGTGGGTTTCTCGACCCACACGTGGTATCGCTTGCAAACCATCCAAGAAGACTCGCCCTTCGCCGAGAAATACATAACGAGATCATTGCTTCTACAGAGGAACATGAAGTACATAGTGGTGCCCTACAACCGGGGGTAAGTGTCACTACTTGCTATACAAATTTCATTTGTACTTTATACGCAAAGACTAACTTAGGTTTAATGACTATAGCGACATACTTAGGTACCATTGATTCTTTTAGTTATTATACCCAAGAGGAACCATGTGATATACCTTGATTCCCTAAACCGCAACAAGCACGACTTCAAAGACTCTAAGAGGAATACTGAGAGGTATGCTCATTTCCTCCTTACATAACTCTATTGTAGTCTTCATTCGCTTGAAATGGCCGAGGATAATTTTTTCAATCATGTAGGTCGCTCATCAATTATGTTGCCAACAAAGGAATATAATGATGGAAAGAGCGCCTAACTAACACACAGATGGATTTTCCAAGACGCTTCTACAACACAATAATCCTATATCATACTTCATAATAACGCCTCTAACCGACTATACCTATATATGTAATTTATTTTTGCAAAGGCCAAAGAAAAAGATGATGAGTTATGTGCAATCTACGCTCTGCTATCATATGCAAAACTAATCCTTACATGACTAGGAAGAAGGATCCCGAGGTTTGTCAATATCGAAATAATTATTTCCTAATTATAAATTTAAATATATATAGCTTACCACTTTACTTTAATTGGTAGCTTACAGTGTCTTGATTTACAATGTGATTCACTCGCTATGAAGAGATCAAGGACATTCGAGGGAAGCTCTGCGCCTTTATCAACTCAGAATCATTAACGACAACGGAGAGTTTCAATTGCCGCCAACCTAGAGCATCACCCCACTAAAACCTCTCAACGCAAAAACAATTGTAATCTAGTTGTAACTACTATAGCGACAATACTTGAACAAATGCGATCTTTTGTAATTTATTTTGAGTAATGATCACTTTGAGTTGTCATGGTCGCTTGAATTTGTTTTTGTGAATGCTTGAATCTGCTTTCGTGAATGCTTGTTTTCAGAGGGCATGGCTAGCAATTCCCGAGGCTAGCCAGAAAACAAAGAAATTGTGGGAGGGGTATGAGCTATCACAGACGGTTTTGTTAAAACCGTCAGGAAGCAAGTATCACAGACGGTTTAAGCTGATCGCAAACCGTCAGGATAGAGAATATCACGCACGGTTCTATACAAAGCCGCTCGTGATATTCTCCTATCACGCACGTTTTTCTTTAGAACCGCTCGCGATATTCTCCTATCACGCATTTTTTTTCTTTAGAACCGCTCGTGATATTTTCCTATCACAGACGGTTTGCGTCGAAAACCGCTCTGTGATAGCTTGCTTCGCGGTTTTTAATAAAACCGCTCAGCGATATTTTTATCACGACGGTTTTGTACCGTCTGATGATAATATCCTCGTTATCACAGCATCAACAAACATAGACGGTTCGAAACCGCCTGTTCGTGATGACGATTCCCGAACCGCCTGCGTGATGTCTGCCTCGTAGTAGTGTTGGTAAACCTCGTATAACCGAGAACGAACTTCTACAAAATAGTTAGTATAGTCTAGCCCCGTAGCATCACTAAGAAGATCAAGTACAGTACCAAATGCATCCATTTTAGCCCTAGGATCTAAAAGAAATACAAATGCATATAGGTAAGGGATTTCTCTCCAATATTTAAGGTATTTAGATTTCATGGAAACAATAGCATCGCGTAAAACTAAGCCATTTTCATACATTTTCAATTGAGTAGCAATCCGTAAAATAGTATGCACAATGATAGAAGATGTTGGATAGTAGACTACGGACAAAGAAACAGTTGCCTCATAAATTTTTTCTAAAAACAATACTATCTTCTCAGCAATGAACCAATATTGCTTAGTTAATAGTATAGTACCGTCAGCGCTAGGATAGTGCGTTTGAATAAAAACAGAAAAAGTGCTCTTGTATGGTAAAAGATTCTAAGTATGAGGTAAGTAGAGTTCCACCTTACCTCCATGTTCAAACCGAACTTTCTTAAACGTACACCCATCGCCCTGCAGAAGTTCTTATATTATGATATTCTTACGTTAGAATTATTCAAGAAAGAAATCGCATCGTGAAAAGTTTTAATATGTTGACTCAACCTCTTCAAACCACATTTGACTATAAGGTTGATAATATGACAAGCGCATCATTGATGTACCAAGAAGAAATCGGCATATGTACTCAACACTGGAGTAAAAATGTCCATGGCCCTAGAGTTTGAAGTGGCATTGTCTAAAGTAATTGCGAATATTTTGTCTGTAAGACCAAAGTCTTCCACGACTTTGATAATACAGTTTGCAATATTCTCACCCGTGTGTGCTACATCAATTAATTTCAAAAGCTATAATCCTTTTCTCCATTACCCAGTCGTTATTAACATAATGCGCAACTACACTAAGATAATCCTCCCTAACCCGACCACTCCATATATCCAAAGTCAGGGCCACCGAAAATGTGCATGTAGTAAATAGTTTCTTTATTTTATTACAACGTTCATTATAGTATTTCACTAGATCCCTAGTTATTGTCTGTTTAGAAACGGAAGAAAATCTAGGATTATGCGCAGTCCTAATGTAATTTTGGAAAGAAGCAGACTCGTCAAAACCTAACGGTAAATCCTCATAAGCAATTAAGCGACAGAGAGATTGGCGGACTACCTGAGGATCATAGTCCCAACTAGATATCATACCGTCGGGGTTGTATTGCAGCTGCGTCTGCCTCATCACCAATCCTTGCTTGGTTCGACATCTTGAAGCATATCTAAGCAAGTGTCCCGTTCCACCTGTAGACTTTGCAGATAATTCATGGTGACAAATTTTACAAATAGCATATGGTACCTCATTTCCTGCTGCGTCTTGCTTGGTTGTCCTGTCAAAATTCTCCCACACTCCCGATGTAGACAGTCTCAACCTCTTTGCTTTGGTTGCCGTGAATCCTGATGCTGCCGTGGAGCCTGATGATGGAACTCCACCTTGCTCCTCTGGTGAAACCTTCGGTTGGTTTGACGCAGCCGTAGCCGTCTCCATGGACGCAATTTCCTCTGGTGAAAGTCCGTAATCACCAAAAGCAAAGTTGTCGTAAGGACTGTCCATGACGAAAACTGCAAAATCGAAACTAACACTATTACTACTTTCATCTTAGCGTAACAAGAACTAACAATAAAAGTATTACAAAAATAGTATTGTACCTCTTTCGCTGACTTGCTGCTGAAAATTGAAATTTCCAAATTTTGGCACAATTTTTTTTGAATTTTGCCAAATTAGCTCAACACGGATTTGAATTTGCACAACACAATTTCAAAGAGAGAATGAAGAATGAAGGGGTGTTGAATGAGGGGGGCAAGGGGTGTGGTGGCTATTTATAGGGAAAAAAAATTGGGATTTTTTGAAATTTTTTGAGACCCCAACAGTAAAAAAAGGGCTAAAATCTCCAACGGCCATTTTTTCGGGTCAGGCATGCCTAGGCATCTACCACAAGCCCGCCATGGTCTTGGCCCCCTCCTGCACCCGGCCCGCCCGCCATTCTTCTTCTCTCTCCAAGCTTTGCGATGCATCTTGTGATGCACGCGTGCAAGCCTGCCAAGACACCGAGGCACCGCTTCGCCTCTGCCTCCTCCTCGCCTCCGCCGCCTCGCCTCCTCACCGCCCCCACCGCCTGCAGCTGCCGCCGATCGATCAAGAAGGCCGGCCTCCATGGACGGGCGGTGGCTCTCGCCTCGCTTCGCAACGCAATGAGCCTTCTTCCTCCTAGTCCTGCCAGACCGCCCGCCTCCAGCCTCCTTCGCACCGCTGGCGCCGGCCATTCTTCCTCTCCGGTCTTGCGCTTCGCTTCTTCTTCCTCCACATCGCACGGCGCAAGGCGCGCTGCTTTCCGGCCGCCGCCGCCGGTCGTGCTCGCCGCAGGTCGTGGTTGCGCAGGGCCGCCCATCGCGGCCGAGGTGGCAACGAGCACGTACCGAGCTTGGGCGCGGCACGACGCCTATGAACAAGGGGTGGGCTATGTCGCGTTTGGGCCGGGCTTATAAGAAATCGTGGCTCGTGCCGACTTCGGCAGTTCGGTCCATTTGGCTAGCTCTACGCCAAACAAAGGGCAGATCCGATCGAACGACATGGAAAAACGCAAGCAGCATCCAACGACCCAACGACGGAACTGATCCGCACGGTGCAAAGAACACCGGTACAGCATCGCACGGCCGTGAAAAAAAAGCCGACTTGTCCTGGCTCTCCTTGCCCCCTTTTTGCCTCTATTTAACCGGTAGGATTTCTTATTCTGATACTCTCTAACATCTACACTGGCACACAAGAGCATTCTATATTGTGAGCCCCTAATCCTAATCGCCATTGCCGTCACTCATCTTCCCCCGTCTTTGTCCATAAAATTGGCCATAAGAAGAATAAAAAAAAACAAAAGGTTTTGAGGAAGCTGATGAGTTGGGATGTCATGACTGTGATCTTATTAGTGTGCAAACAAACAATCAAAAGGGAATAGATTACGACGGTAGCATGTGACTACTTTTATGCACACAACCTTTTTTTTCAGTTGCAAGTATATAAAGATTATTATTATCTACAGGGAAAAGTAATCTCCAAATACCTGTACTTCGATAATACGACAAGCTAATCCTGTTCTTATTTCTGGCTAAAGACAGATTGCTTTGTCGATGCCACCCAAGGAACATTGCAGCAGGCCAGGGACAGTACTGTCTGAACAAGAGAAAAGAAGTGTGTAGGAACTGGCAGAGGGCAGGAGCAGCAGCCATTGAAAGGTTGTTCTAGTTCTTTGGGGTGTCTAAAACCTGGTAGCTATTGTGTTTCTGTAATGTGTCTCTAAAGTGTGTTTGTCAGTTGTGGTGGGTGGTAGCCGACTGCTGAATTCGGATTGTATTGATAGAGAGAGAGAGAGAGGGGCAGGGGCCATTTTAGAAAGGGGTAGCCTGCAAAAGCCAATTGACCTAACACCTTTCTGAAAGGTACTCCCGGTGTGCGAAAGTTGAACACTTCTTCTTCTTCTAGTTCCTCGACGACAACAACAATGCGAGTCTTCGTCGTGACCGTGCCGTGCCGTGTCAGCGCAGCTGCAGCTTCCATCCGGGCCCCAAAACTCCAATTCCACCGGCCTAGCACATTCCAGAAAACACCCCCGAGCTAAGCAAACTTCCCGGTAAGCGGTTGACCGTTGACCCCCATGATAATTGATCTTCTAGATCAACGAAACAACTAAGTTACTAGTATCACCATTCACTTTCGCGCATTCGTTCTGGTTGATCTCCGATATACATTTTTGATCACTGCCTTTTCTAATTGCACACTAGCAAAAATCGTTAAAATTGTAATGGCATAGGCATAAATCTATTTATATCATTTTCATGTGGCAAATATAAAGACCTTCATGTATATTTTATTGGGCAAAAATTTTAAAAAATTGATTGCACGCGTACTAGTAGTAATCTATTTCAGAATTGAGCCTACTCAACTACTCGGCATGATCGAG
The DNA here is from genome assembly GCA_036346405.1 of Phyllostachys edulis. NCBI lineage: Eukaryota > Viridiplantae > Streptophyta > Magnoliopsida > Poales > Poaceae > Phyllostachys > Phyllostachys edulis. Next base: position 2,356,874 of record CM070567.1, on the reverse strand, counting down.
CGAATAATTTTAGCCTATGGCGTCGTGACTGAAATTGTAATGAATCGTTAAAAAGGAAACTATAATCTATGGTTCGAAGGGGGAAAAACTGTAATATATGCTATGAGGGGAAACGAAAAACTGTAATTATGCCAAACGGGTCCAAGTTCAAGAAGGAATCTTATTCGTCTAATCGTATTATAAGTGGATGTCCTAATCAAATGGTTATTTTGTAATAATAATTACACAATACTAGGGGGACCGGATTAGAAAAGAGTATCTCAGTCAGCTCTGCAAAATGCTTCACGCCATACCAACACCACGCGGAGGCGGAACGTCACGAGTTGCAAGATTTCCCAAGCTTTTTTTTTCCTGAGAGAAGAAGAGGAGTTCTTCCCCCAAAATTCGCTCTTCGCTCGCTTTGGTGCGATTTGATTCCACCCAAGCTTCTGCGGCGATTCGTTGGATCCAAACCCTGATCCGATGGCGGCCAACGCCGGGAACAAGATCCGCAACGCCAAGCTGGTGAGGAACCCATATGACGTCCCGAACCTTCAATTGCGTTTCTTGATTTCGTCGCAGATGGCACGTCGCGTTGAGTTGCGTGGTCTGGATTCTTGGTCCGCGGTTTTCGGCTAATCTTGTTGCAAATCGCTTTGTGTGTTCGTTCCGGCCAGACGAGCCGATGCCTATATGTTCGCTTAATTAGGATTATTGTGTCGTCTGTAACTCTGTTTGTCATTTACGATGAATTAATTTACATGTGATCACAGATATACACATTTTATTGGATACCTTTCTTGTACGACAGTTTCTGAGCTCTGGCATATGCTGATACGTGCTTACTTGCTGTGTTGGATCACCAGGTTCTTCTCGGAGATGTGGGCACCGGCAAGTCAAGCCTGGTTCTCCGGTTTGTAAAAGGCCAGTTTGTTGAATTCCAAGTGAGTTTTCTTTACGCGTAAGTTTCATCTCAATTGGGCAGGTCGGTCTGTGTGCTGGGGATGCTTAATTTTGTCGGTTCATTTTACTGCAGGAATCGACCATCGGCGCGGCTTTCTTCTCGCAGAGCTTGGCAGTTAATGACGAGACGGTGAAGTTTGAAATCTGGGACACGGCAGGGCAGGAGAGGTATCACAGCTTGGCTCCGATGTATTATCGGGGCGCTGCTGCTGCGATAGTTGTCTACGACATCACGAATGCGGTTAGTACAACACGCACTGACTTAGTTGAAGTAATTATATGGTAGATCTTGATTATAAATTCTCGAGGTTATGATTTACGGTTTGCTGCATCATGCTTGCCTATGACTAAAGATAATATGTATGACACCACAGCCACGGTTAGTAGAAATTACTTGCAATTAGTAGTTCCTGATTAGAATTTCCCTTGCTCCTCTGATGACCAAAGCATCAAACGAGGTCTTCAGGAGTATCTCGCGCCAACTTTAAGTATTTAACATTTAGTCTCTTCCATAGCAAGAACGTTGGCGCAAAAGGTGTGAGCTTCCGGCGTAGTAGTGTGTTAGGTGGAAATGTTCTGATGGTTACCGTACGATCATATATTCACTACAAGAGACTCCTTTTACTTCAAAAATGGCACTTCATGAGGTGGGTTCTGCCTGTATCAACCCTCAGGTCCAAACATAGAAATGTAGCATTACTAATCCCAATTTACTAGCTAGTTGCAGCATTTTGATCCTATCATTAATGGTTGCACCCCACTCATTCTCTTCTCTGTTTGACAGTGCTATGCCTGTGCTTCTCTGTCTGAACAATCGATCTCTAACTGAAATTCATTGATACTACTAAAAATTGTTAGCACAATAATGTTTCTGCTGAGCAAGCATATCACTGTCGTCTGTCAGTGTTCTGGAAGGATGGCTCTGCACACATCTTTCTGTACGGATCTGTTTCTCTATTTGGGCATAAGCATTATATTGCTAATATGATTCAACACTCTGAGCTCTGAAGGGATGTGCCATTCCACCTGTGTGTCCACTCCGTCCTTTTAGAAATTTAGGCTGTATTAGTTTCAGGATCTTTTATATGGCAGCTAGGGATCTCTTTACATACCTACATACCTAGTTTCTTATGTGATTTTTACCCACTCATAATCTGCTTCACCGGTATATTTTTACTAAATTTGCACTACATGCAAATTCAAATCCATCCTGATTTGCACCACAGAGAATTCAAATCCATCCTGATTTGCACCATGAACGAATTTAAATCCATTCTCATTTGTACCTTTTATATATAAAAAAGGTAGTAGTAGTCATATTCATTATTGTTTTCTACCTTACAGGCCTCTTTTACACGTGCAAAAAAATGGGTTCAAGAACTTCAAGCACAAGGTAATCCAATTTACTCCTTTATAATCTTTTTGTTTTGTTTGAGTCTCTAAAAATATGCACTTATGTAGGCTCATGTTTGTTCAAAATAAATTATTTTGGTATTTTACACATGATGGACCATTTGTACAATTGTTGTATAAGAAGTTGATCTAGTGATCATGATGGCATATTAGACAGGATATTTCTGAATGTTTTATGTAAATGGGCTGGCTGATATAGAAGTTATTAATTCATGATTGTTTCTATACAGGAAACCAAAATACAATAATGGCTCTTGCTGGGAATAAGGCTGATATGTTAGAGGCAAGGCAGGTGCCAATTGAAGTATGTAATTCTGCTTCTTAAATCCCACTTTTGACATATATGCATGCATTACTGCATTTTTTGTTTGGAGCTACTGTGTCACTGAGATGGGATTTGCCATCACTCATCAGCATCTTATAACGATGCTTATTTCCTCCCAATTTCTTTCAGCAACCAGCATAATATGGCCCTTGCAATTTCAAATACTGCATTTTCTCCAGTTGCATTGGATATTTGGATTATAAAGTATGTCATATTGTGTTAAAGAATAGCCAAAAATGTGTTTGGCTAATCCTCTGCTCTAGCTTCATGGAGAAACCAGATCCAAATGAGAAGCTGGAGCCCTCAAGCTGTTCAGATGCAAATTTATGCTTCTCTTGTAAATTGTAATGATTGTTTTGACAGCAAAAGAAACATCACAAAAGTGGCAACCTTCTACCAGTTGGGTAGCTTCATGTAAGCAGAGAATATGAAAGGTTATGATGCCTGGGCATGGAAGCAACAATGTTTTGCATCCTGTGGCAGCTTGTTTGCTTGCTATATTGTTCTATTAAATCAGATATTACCATTTTGCGTGTGTGGCACGATGCTATTGTTTAAATGAAGAAATTTTCAATAATATAGCCCTTTCTACTCCACTTGTCAAATCCTTATCAAAAGCTGAATTCTATGTGGTGCAGGAAGCGAAGGCTTACGCTCAGGAGAATGGACTCTTCTTCATGGAAACATCTGCTAAAACAGCGATCAATGTGAATGATGTATTTTACGAGATTGGTGAGTATAGTCTAGAAATCATTTAAGTGTTGGATTTCTGATTTACCAGCTGTTTGCTGTCCAAAAAAAATGCCCATTGCCTGCCCCTTGTAATTTCTAAGCATTGATGTGTTCATACGTCCAATTTCAGCGAAGAGATTGCTTCAGGGACAGCACGCTCAAAACCCACAGGGAGGAATGGTTCTCACCCAGAGACCAGCTGAGAGGATGGTGAGCAGTTATTCATGCTGCTCGTAAAGCATAGTGTGGAGTGCGAACTACATATGCCATGGCCCGAAATCCAAGAGAAGTGTGTATGCACCAAAGATGCAGTGGAAGCTTGTAAAGTGGCTGCTGCCATCCCAGCTGCTATATTCTAGCCTTTGTTACTTCTTGTTTCTTATCTTGTCATGTTCGTTCTGTAAATGTGAATACTAGAGTATTTCTTCAGAAATTCAGAAGTGTTGCTACAGTCATGATCATGCTTAAGTTTTCCTTAATGAGTGAAACAGAGTAAATCGAAGTTTCAGACAGATTCATTTGATTTAATTCAGATCGTGCAGAGAATTTGGTCTTATATTCAGGCTGTGCCGCTAATGCGCAACGGAATTTTCCATGCTGACAGTATATATCAGGTTTCTTTGGTTAGAGAAGCACTAGCTTAGCCAAACTAACCGTATATGTCACTTCTCTTCACAGAGAATAATTTGGGTTTCGATTTAATATATTTTAACTCTTCAAAGTTGAAACAAAGCATCTCCAGCACAAAAACGTTTCCTCGGACAGAAGGATATTCTCCATTATATCATCAACAATCTGGCAACGAGGACATGCACCAGCTAAACATTTGCTAATATAGCTAATTTATCATCAACGAGAAGGAACTTCTGAAAGCTCCCAAGCATAGCTCGCTAAAGAATTAAGAAACCAGCATCTACACACTGAAACAAGTACCCCCAAAAAAAGACAGTAAAGAAAACTCTTTGCGATACCAAAACCGAAAGAGAAGGGATACAAGGGGAAAGCACAACCAAGGTATAGACTGGTTTTTTTTTAAATAATATTTTTTTAAAAGATATTTACAAAATAAATAGTCGCCCCAAAAAATTACAAAAATAGGTCACTGTCGTCAGTTGACCCCAAAAAATTATAAAAATTGGTCTCTGTCGCCAACCCTCTTCCCCTCCTATCGCCGTCCAATTACACTCGCCGCAGCTCAACCGAGGCAGAATGAACTTCTTTCTTGTCGTCAGTTTGAACTGACGACAGGTACCTATCGGCAGTTGAACTGGCGACATGATGTCATCTATAAAAGCCCAAAAAAATTCCTCCAAAACTCATTTTAATTTCAGGAAAAAAAAACAAAAGAGAGGAGGAGAGGAAAAGAAGAAATGTAGCAAAGCTCTGCTAGTTCGTCGCAGAGAAGAGATATTGACAGAGCATCAGATTCGGTGGGCCAGCCATCTTGCAAGTACAAATTTTTTTTGCAACCTTGTATATTATGTCAAATTATGTAGAATTAAGTACATCATTTGAGCTGTAGCGAGTTGACGAGGATCTAATATCCATATTTAAATTATTTATCTGTAATTCATATTATGGATAATAATATCGTCATATGGTTCTTGAGTATACCCCTTAATATTCATAAGGGAGAAGCTGGAGGTCGTAAGTTCTTCTACGACTACTCTATAGTCGTAAGTCCTTCTACGACTATCTCATAGTCGTAAGCCCTTCTACGACTATGCCCTGATCGTAAGTTCTCTTATGATCAGCCTGTGGTTATAAGCTCTCCTACGACCACCACCTGGTCGTAACCTCTTCTATGACCAGTCCCTAGTCGATGGGGCTTACAGACATGTGGGCCTAGTCGACCAGGAAATCTTTCGCACCATATCTAAAGATATGGACAAGAACTACTACCGTTATTCTCTCGAACAATGGCATGATTTAACCCTCGTCATGGTGATAATCGTTTCATGACGGGGAACGCATTACTCCCACAATAATTCTAGTAACGGCTCTATCATCGAAGCATTAAGACGCCTTTGACTGGAGAAACAAAGAAGACGCTCCGAGTATCAGATAAAAGGCAGAATCATCAGAAGGAGAGGGAGAGAGGAATCAGGAGCACAAGACGCCTCACTTGAGTCTTTCTCTTGATCTTGTAATCCAACATACTTAATACATACACACAGGAGTAGGGTTGTTATTCTCCTGAGAAGGCCGAACTCAGTATAAAAATCCCTCGTCGCCTCTCTGCGTGATTTGAGTCTTGGAGACCCCCGAATCAAACAATCTTTACGTAAGTTCGATTCTAAAATACCGACAGTTGGCGTCAGCCGTGGGGATCTTCGAGTCATCAGCTTTCCTTCGCTCTTTTCCAACTCTAATGCTCTTATGACAGGAGAGTGGAACGAGGAGAACTGATTCAACTTGGCAGATTACGCAGATAACGATATGGATGCTGGTTTCGATTACGAGCCGAGTATTGCATCATCCGATGATAATGTCGCCTCCGGAGATCATTCTCTAGGAGACTATACCACCGATGAAGTTGAGGATGGATCCTTATCCCCCGCAATATTACGTTCGGATGAGGAACCAGTTTTCTCAGAGGCCAAACTGACTGTATATGTCACTTCTCTTCACAGATAATAATTTGGGTTTCGATTTAATATATTTTAACTCTTCAAAGTTGAAACAAAGCATCTCCAGCACAAAAACGTTTCCTCGGACAGAAGGATATTCTCCATTATATCATCAACAATCTGGCAACGAGGACATGCACCAGCTAAAAATTTGCTAATATAGCTAATTTATCATCAACGAGAAGGAACTTCTGAAAGCTCCCAAGCATAGCTCACTAAAGAATTAAGAAACCAGCATCTACACACTGAAACAAGTACCCCCCAAAAAAAACAGTAAAGAAAACTCTTTGCGGATGTACCAAAACCGAAAGAGAAGGAATACAAGGGGAAAGCACAATGTATAGACTGGTTTTTTTTTTAAAATAATTTCTTTAAAAGATATTTACAAAAATAAATAACCGCCCCAAAAAATGACAAAAATAGGTCCTTGACGACAAGGACCCTCTTCCCCTCCTGTCGCCAGTCCAACTATCTGTCGCTAGAACAGTCTTCTTGTCACCAGTTAAACTGGCGACAGGATGCCATCTATAAAAAACCCCCAAAAAATTCCTCCAAAACACATTTTAATTCCAAAAAAAAAAAACAAAAGAGAGGAGGAGAGTAAGAGAAGAAAGGTAGCGAAGCACTGCTAGTTCGTCGTGGAGGAAAGAGATTGACAGAGCATCAGATCCGGTGGGACGGCCACCTTACAGGTACTTTTTTTTTGCAACCTTGTACATTATGTAAAATTAAGTACATCATTTGAGCTGTAGCGAGTAGAATAGCAAGTAGAATTAAGTACATAGAATTAAGTAGAATAACGACATAGAATTAAGTAGATTAGATAATTGTAGTCAAATTATGTACTACATTATTTGAGATGTGTATAGTGCAGTTCGTCGTACACATGTTATGAATGTTACAGCAGTCGAACGATTTAGGATAAATCAGTAGAAATAGGAAGACAACTATTATAAATATGTAAAAAAAATAATCTCAGCTTTATTTAGCTTCCCATTTGTGCCTGGTAATTATATTGTTAATGTCTAAAATTAATTTTAAACTACTTAAACTAGGAAAATAGGAAGAACTTTGTTTATTATTTATATTTGCACTTCAAAAATATTTTTAAAATATCCTCTAAATTGGAAGAGCCTATTACAAATCTATTTAAATTGCTAAGTAGCCTACATTAGGTTTACATTTTTGTGTGATAATTATTCTGGTAACACCGAAAATTATTTGTAAAGTAGGAATTTTGGTTTTTGTACATGTTTCGTAGTCTTTACAATGCATGCACTTAATTTGTAGGTATGGCGGATGCATGCCACTACGAGTTGCTTGACCCGGTGATTGACGCACGTCATCGTAGCCGCCTTAGTATCGTGCTCGCCCCGGAGGGCGAGGCGCCGATTAAGCTTGGCACGTTGCAGCTGCGCACGCCCATCAAGGCATGGAGGCTGCACCCAGCCTGGGTTCCGAGGTACGTATAGTTCTGACCTTAATGCACTCAATCGTGGTCTGACTACTTTGTGTGCAGTCATGTTTGTTCTTAATCGTTTCAATGCAGGTTAAGAGCGGCAGGCCTCTTTCCACTAGCGAGGATGGTGGAGGCGATGTGGGAGGATCGACCAGATCGCGGTGCCGGGTCGATGTTCAGGCGCTTATACGACCGATCCTCGCCGACGCAGACCGGCCGATCACCGATTCCAAAGACACACATGTTCCACCTTCCGTGCGGTGAGATGGCGCCAACGCCCCAAGACGTGAGCTTCCTGATCCGGTTGCCCTGCACAGGCTCCCCTTTGGCCACGTGGCACATGGGCAGCGGGTACACGTAGTTCAGCAGCCTGCACGGGCCGACGTTGAGGTGGATCTGCCAGTTCTACGTAAGTATTTGTAACTATTGTCATCTCGCATCAATTCATATGTGAACCTTGTTGACGTGTACATGTCTTCTTACAACCCGAGCGTATGGCGCAAAACGCAGGGGATGTCATTGTTAGGAGGCACTTCGATGCCTACCTACTGTGGCTGTTCGGGTGGGTCATGTTCCCGGGGTCCCACGGCGACAGCATCGACAAGCACTACATCTGGTACGCATGTGAGCTGGCGGACTTGCCGATGGAGGAGATCCTCCTACGCTCGGGTCCGGCCAGATCGCGGCGTGACGCATCGCGTAATCGTGGCGATGCTTGCCACCATGCCCAGGACAGCTCCATCCTCTCTGGATGCCCGCTACTTCTGCAGCTGTGGTCCTTCGAGCGCTTCCAGATTGAACGTCCACAGCTGGACTTGGGAGCGTACGCGGTCAGCTTGTACGCCCAGGGCGACGAGGTGGACCGGCCGACCATGGGCACGGTGTGGTGTCGCCGATGGGCTAGTTTCATGATCATTTATTATTTTCCGTGATTAGTATTGTAATCACAATTTCGTACGCTAAGTTTGCGGTGTTCTATTGCACAAGTCACCTACACGTCGATCACTTCGCAGGAGTCCTACCTGGAGTACGTGGCAATGTTCTATCAGCTGACCGACGACTGCGTCATCTGGACACCGTATAGTCAGGAGAAGGTGAGTGTGCGCGCTAGACTATCGATCCTGTTCACGCGAGACTACGTGTACTGGTACACGTGGAGGGCCTTGGTGCATGATGTCTTCGTGGACGAGTACTAGGTGCAGCGAGTCCTACGCTAGTTCGATTCATGACAGAGGTCCCACTTTGGGGACGCCGGTGTTGCACTTCCACGCCAGAAGTTCACTCTTTACTTTTTTCGTGATAATGTGTGTTATGTGTCACCAAATAATTGTCTTACCGTCCACATGTACATTAGGAAGGGAGTACGTGGCACGATGTCCTGGTTGGATAGGATGAGGCCTTGGGTTGAGGCTTGGAGTGGCGCACATGAGTACCCCATCCAGTGTGGGGATGATCCCTATGACCCCGAGACGTACGGGGAGTGCATGGAGTGGTACGCTAGTCGGACGAGGCTTCGCTGCGTCCGGGTCGTGGTCGACCCACCAAGACATGAGGCTGCGATGTCCAATACGTACCCCACCCAGCTGGACTCTGCTTTCCACCGCTCCGTACGTATTGAACGGTCTTTGTTGTAGGGGCGGCACAACGGCCCCCACCATCAGCGAACAATGCGCACAACCCGCCGCAGATCATTGGACGACCTGCACCGAGTGGCGCGGCGGCCCTGGGGGCAAGCGGAGGGTCCCCAGTGCCGGCAAGGCTCCTCAAGGCTCCCGAAGGCCCCGGAGGGTCCCCAAGCCCGAAGGGTTCCGAAGGTCCCAGGGTCTGGAGGGCCTCGGTTGTCCGAGGGGTCCCGGAGGGTCTCCGAAGGGTCCGCATGACCCCGAGATGTCCGGAGGATCCCGAGGGCTCCGGAGGGTCCCGAAGGGTCCGGAGGGCCTCGAGGGGTCCGAGGATGAGGGTCCAAGGAGCCATCAGACGGTGGACCAGCGCATCAGCCAGGATGGACCAAGCCTGAATGGTCCACCGTGAACCTAAGCTAGTCCTAGAGTTAAGGAAAGGTCTCGCAGCCCCTACCAAAGATAGGGCACCTGAGGGTAAGCTTGTAATCTCGCACTTCATAGAAAGGCTATAATAGCCACCTCCCCCATGTGGAAAGGGAGAGAGTTGTATTGTTTGTTTTGATTTGAAATATAAGTTCATCTACTTCCTGACAATCAGTCCCCTCTTTGAGGACCCTTCGGGTACCAGAGGGTCCCCCTTCTCTACTGTTTAGTCTTTTAGCTACGATAGTTGGCGCCGTCTGTGGGGACCGTAGGAAAGTCATAGCATTAACACAACACTCAAAGATGGCTCTCTAACGAGGGCTGTGCCCAAGGCTTCAAGCAATGGTTGGCGATGGTTGTGGCCCCGAACACCCCGAGGGCCAAGAGAAGCAGAGCTTCGGCTGCAAGCGTGCCCCCCGCCCAGGCCTTGGAGGAGGAAGCGAATAACTCCAAGACACGGGCGCAAGCCAAGGATCGATTTAAACACTCCAAGAGGAGTCAAGGCCCTCCGTCGAGAGTTGGCGGATCTCTGGCAGCCACCGGAGATAACCCTCGCGGCTCCACTCCGACAATTGTTGTAGAACGGGGCGGAACCCGCTCAACCCATCCCTACAATCCACGCCCCACTACTCCGAGGGGACCCAAACTCCCTGCTAAGTGTCGGATTGGAGACGGCCCGCTGGCCATCAGGCTTCAAGATGCCGGAGGTCACGCCCTTTGAAGGGTGCATGGACCCCTCCGAATTCCTCCGAGTGTACGAGACTGCCGTCGAGGCGGCCGGAGGAGACAACACTACGAAGGCGAAGAGCATCACCTCGCTACCAAAGGCGCCCTGCTGACTTGGTTCTTCACCATTCCCCTCGCTGCTGTACGCATGGGAGCAGCCCGGACCTCTCGCAACAACTTCTAAGGAACTACACAGAGCCAAAGGACGCGGGGCACCTATTCGCGGTGAAGCAGGCGCCAAATGAATCCCTTCGCAGCTTCTTCAGGAAGTTTGCGGAGGTCAAGTGCCAAGTAAAAGGCATCAACGAAACCACCTTCATAAACGCAGCTATGTGCGGGCTTCGGAAGGGGTCCCTGTCAGAGAGACTAGCCCGCAAGCCCGTCGCACGATGACAGAGCTATTCGACAAAATGGAGGAGTACACCCGGGTAGAGGAAGATAGCTTTCGAAGAGGCACACCCACGACTTCCACCCCAAGTGTGCCACCTCTGAAAGAAGCCCTCAACACTGCCCCGGCTGGGGCAAACGGCAAGATGCGAAGCAACGATTATCAGTAGAAGGGCCGAGGAGTTTACCATGTGGACGGTGCGCCACAGCCCGAAGGAGGAAGATGCGGAGGTCGCTGGGGCCAAGGCCGCGAGCGGGGACGCGGACGAAACGCAAGCCGACAACCTGATAACCGCACCGGAGGACCCATGCCATTTTGTGACCTCCACAGCGAAGGAACCCACACCACCAATGAATGTCGCACCATCGCTGCTATGCAGGACTACATGCGCCGCGAGCAACCGACTGAATCCGACAACAAGAGGGGAACCGACGTTCGGCTCCCTGAACCACCGCCAAGACCCTGTATAGAAGGAGGCTAGGCCGAGCACCACCAGAGGGTCATCAGCATGATCACTGGAGGATCCTCGCTCGACATGCCTTCGAAAAGACAGCGGCGCGCGTGGCAACGTACCCCTTGTCCAGCCCACCTCGCTACGCCGAGATACCCATATCCTTCGGGCCCGAGGATGCCTGCGGGGTGTATTTTCCACACCAGGATCCCCTCGTCATTTCCGCCAACATTGCGGACTTCGAGGTGTGGCACGTTCTCGTCAACGGAGGAAGCTCAGCGGACCTCCTGTTCGTGGACACCTTCGACAAGATGATGATCCCTCGGGATTGCCTAGCCTCTCCGGGCATACCCCTGCTAGGTTTTGGAGGAAGGCCCGTGACGGCCCTGGGCCAGATAAACCTGGTTGTCACGTTCAGCAACGACTTCGCATCCCGAACCGAGGTCGTCACGTTCGATGTGGTCCAAATGGCCTACCAAGATAATGCAATCCTTGGCCGAAGCTACGCCAACACCTTCGGCGCGATAGCTCACCACAATTATCTCAGGCATGAAGCTCCCTACCAGAGGGCATCACACGGTTCGGGAGATCAAGACTCAAGAAGACACATAGAGCTCGAGGCTCTATCCCCAACCCGACACGTCCACGCAGTTGGGCCGGACAGGGATCAAGTAGCGCCACCGTCGGCAAGGTGGGCACCAAAGCACAAACCGCAAGGCCAGCTCCGAAGAAGCCCCCTAAGGGACAGCTCACCAGAAAAGATGGTGGCCCTCGGGTCGAACCTCCAGCCGGAGGCATCCGATGCAATCCTCGAGGTGTTCCGCAACAATGCAGACGCCTTCGCTTAGGGGCCGGAAGACCTCCCCAACGTAGCACGGGGAACAATTGAGCACCGGCTAGCCCTCCAAAGCGACGCGGCGCCCAAGAAACAAAAGCTGTGGTGCATGTCTACTGACCGCCTGCAAGCAGCCAAGAAAGAGATTGTGAAGCTGCTAAAAGGGGGGATCATTCGCGAGATCAAGTACTCGAAGTGGCTGGCCAACCCCGTCCTCGTCAAGAAGGAGATGAGTAAATGGCGCATGTGCCCGATTTCACCGACCTCAACAAAGCATGCCCCAAGGATCTATTTTTCCCTACCTCAAGATCGACCACCGGTGGACGCCACCTTGGGCTGCGAGCTCATGAGCTTCCACGACGCCTACTCCGGGTACCACCAGGTGCACATGGCCGAGGAGGACGAACCAAAAATAGCGTTCATCACCCCCATAGGAACATACTGCTACAAGCGCATGCTCTTCGGCCTCAAGAACGCAGGGGCAATGTTCGCCACCAGACATTAAGGTTTTAGCCAACCACCGGGCGAATGTAGAGGCGACGCTGATTTACATAGTGATCAAGAGTAAGCTCATGAACACACGCCAAGGACCTCCAAGAAACCTTCGCCAACCTCCGCAGCAGAGGGAATAAAGCTTAACTGAGAAGTATGTGTTCGGCGAAGGCGGGCAAACTCCTTAGTTTCCTGCGGTTTGAAAGGGCATTGAGGCCAACCCCGAGAAAATCAGGCCATCCAAGAGATGAAGCCCCTCACAATGCTCGTGAAGTGCAAAATTGACAGCCG